>JBBDGP010000156.1:11367500-11967500 GCA_037952835.1 Lithobates septentrionalis
ATGTACATGTGGCGTTCGGAAAGTGGTTACAATAGCCATGGAACATACTGCCTGAAAAGCAATGTACATAGGCAAATATATGAAAAAACTTACGGTCTGGTATGGCTCTGCATATTTTGCCTGAGGAATTGGAGATTGGTGTGGTAAACATGTTTTTTTTTGGTTGGCGCTGGTGCTCCGCTACGTGCCGCCTTGTCTTCGTCCGTGAGGTCCCTCCTGACACGGTCACGTAGGGACTTCCAGCGCCGCTGCATAATTTTGCCTAAAATAACATGGAAAACAAAGGGTTAAATATGCAATCTTCATTTACATTACACACAAACAGATCATGCATTCAAGGAAAATAGACTTACTTATCTCCTTTCTTTCCGCATTTCTGATTTGTTCCCAGCCAGGGGTAATCGCAGCACATATGTCCTCCCAGGCTTTCACCTTCCGGATGTGGTCTCCATGCAGTGGATGTGCCACATCCCACAGTTCTGGATGGGCCTGTACCGCATTTATTAATTCCACTTGAGAGACTGCACTAGCCATCTTGAAGCCAATATCTCCACAGTCACACGGCTGTGCAAAGCACGCTTGGGTAATCTAATGTCCAGACAGGAAATTCCTGTTTTTACAGAGATTACAGTGTCCAATCATCTCTTTTTAACCAAAAAACGCCGGAGTTAAAAAACGCGAAAAAACGCCGCGGTCGCGTTTTTGCGCGTTTTTGCGTGTTTTTCCGCGTTTCGCGTTTTTACAGCTCTAGCGCCGCTCCTCGGAACGCACTGGTCCTGGGTTTTTTTTACAGCTTAAAAACGCCTAGGCTATTTGCAGCTCAAAAACGTCTAGGTGGGCATGAATCCATAGACTAACATAGACAGGCGTTTTTAAGCTGTAAAAAACGCTAAAAAACGCGGCTGTAAAAACGTCCGTGTGCATGAGGACTAAAACTATATGTATAGCCTGTTGCCCTGTCACAGAGCTTATACATCTTGACCTCATATCTGGCACGCTTTCTGGGATGATACTGTTTGAATGACATGTGACCAGAAAACTTAATCAGGGACTCATCAACGCAAACAACTTGATCGGGAGTAAACAAGGCTGCAGACTGCTGGTTGTGTTTTATGAGGGGCCGAATTTTGTAGAGCCGATCATATTCAGGGTCACCCCGAGGACAACAGAGTTCATTGTCATTGAAATTCATGAATCGCAAGATCTGCTTGTATCGTGTCCTGGTCATGGAGGCAGAGAACAAGGGCATATGGTTAATTGGGTAAGTGCACCAATATGACCGCAACTCACTTTTTTTAGTTATGCCCATGAGGAGGGATAGGCCCAGGAAGGTCTTAAATTCGGGGACCTTAATAGGTCTCCAATCTCTGGCAAGGGTCAACTGGGGATTAGCGGCGATGAATTGACCAGCATATAAATTGCTTTGGTCCACAATAGATCACCACGTGTTACTGCCGTGCTGGATGTACGACCAGGATGTACTAGGCCACTGGTGCTTGCCAGTTCGCCAGAAGGATGAACGACACCAGTACTGGCTCTCTGCTCCATACTAGAGTCCTGTGGTTCTTGCACCTCAACAACAGCAGAAGAATGGGGTCGGGTACGCCTGACCTTGGCAGGGACCACTACTCCATCATCAGAGCTATCTGTCAGGGTGCCGCTGCTGTCTACAGGTTTATATTCTGAGCCTGAATCTTACAGATGGGTGAGTTCCTCTTCACTCTCATCTGTCATGCTCAGAAACATGTAGGCCCCTTCACTAGTGTACCTTCGATTGGACATTTTGGCCTCTAAATTTACTGGTACACTAGTGCGACTCACAGGAAAAAATAGTACCTTACTGTCAGCGGCTGCTTCAAACGCTACCAAAAAAAACTGTTAGCATTCACAGGGATCAGGTCTGACTCTGCAAATGCTGCAGTTATGTGTTTAGTGTTTTGTAAGTGACAGAGATCGATTGATACAGCACTTGGATGGGCTGGGCTGGGTTGGGCGGGGGGGCGGGCACATGTGCTAGAAGGTATCTGGGTTGATTCCACTAACGCTGCATTTTTGGGAACCATAAACTATTGGGGACGCTAATATAGTTCTGATCAGATCAAAGATATCGATCCATTCAGACACTATACTACTAAGGGAGGTGTATGATGGATGCGTGGGTGTTAGTGTTATTGGCACTTATCTGACGCTGCCTGGGGCGACGCAGACCCTGACTGACGTTAAAACCGGATATCACCGCTGGGGGATCGGGGGTAAACCTTTATTGGGTAAAATATGGCGGGTGCCCTGACGCTATAAAAAACAAACTAACTAACCAGCGTCACCCGTAACACTAATACGGTGATCACTGGTGACAGGGGGTGATCAAGGGGTTAAACCAGGGCCGTCTTTAATTTTGATTGGGCCCTGGGCAAACATTTTCTTGGGCCCCCCCTCCATTCTGAAACATAAAAAATGTAGCAGGTAGACTCAAAATCAGTTTACTGCAGCAGATCACGCAGCAATTGCAATTGTTTGCCAGAGATTACAGCCTATCCTTACTGCTCACTGGCTGGTTTCTAGAGGTTACAACACATTATTTCTGCTTGCTGATTGGTTGCTAGAGGTTAATGTACATTATTAGCGCTCACTAATTGGTTACTAGGGGTTACAGCACATCATTACCACTTACTGATTGGTTGCTAGAGATTAAAGCAGACCACTACTGTTCGCTGATTGGTTGCTAGAGGTTAATGCACATCATTACCTCTCACTGAGCAGTGGAGCAGAGCGTCTGTAGTGAGAGCCAGTGATCGGAGTGGGAGCGTCAGTTAAGCTCCCGGCCCTGCCCCCGGACCTCTGTATTCACCAGCCAGTATAGAGGGGGCAGGGCCGGGAGCTCCACTAAGGCTCCCACTCCGATCACTGGCTCTCACTGCAGACGCTCTGTTCCGAGTATACAGGCTGCACGTGGGCGGGGTCAGAGCATCAGTGGAGCTCCCGGCCCCACCCCCCTCAGCTGGCTAGTGCGGGAATACATCCTCCTGTGTCCTCTGTGCGCTCTGCAAAGCTGTCATCAGGGCCCCAATTCATGGGTGACGTGGGCGGGGTCAGAGCGTCAGTGGAGCTCCCGGCCCCGCCCCCTCTCAGCTGGCCAGCGCAGGAATACATCCTCCTGTGTCCTCTGTGCGCTCACGGGTAGCGCGGGCCCCCCAACAAAGATTGGGCCCATGGCAAGTTCCCCATTTGCCCTGCTCTAAAGACGGCCCTGGGTTAAACCTTTATTAGAGCAGTTTAGGGGGGTCCCTAGACCTAACTGGGGCTGCTACTAAGTACCCTAACGCTGATTAGTGTCACAAAGTACCGTGATCAAAGAAAAATATGAAAACTGCACTGGGTGACACAGTGACAAGGAGTGAAAGGGTTAACTGGGCGGCAATCAGGGGGTGATCGGGAGGTGAAATGTGTGCCTATGTGTACTGTGTCAGTGTAGTGTTGGTGCAACTCACAATTGGATGTCCTCTCTCCTCTCTCTGGAACAGAAAAGAGTTCCACGAGGGGAGATGACATCACTTCCTCTGCCTGAGTTTACACTTACACAGGCAGGGGAGGATTTCATTTGTCAGAACCGATCAGCAGGTCTAGGCCAGAAATCATCAGCTTCGGCCTGGAGACTGATCGGTTCTGAAACAAATCCGATAGTCGTGGCCGCCGTAGGGTAACGTTGATTCGCCCACCCGTGCTATTCTGCCGCAGTAAAACTGCGATGGCTGGTCAGGAAGCGGTTAAAAAAAGGCGTTTATATTTGCAGTGGAATTTTTTTACTTCATTTTTTTTGCACAATTGCGTATAGTTTATATACTGTTTTTGTGAGTGTTTGCAAAATTAAAATTGGCCAATCTGGATGAAGTCCAAGGCCAAATTTTTGTCTCAGTCCAGCCCTGAGTATAGCTATGTAAAACTTGAAAAATAAGTGTCTATTCTTTAGTTTCACTTTAAAAATTACTGCTGTTTAGGGGCTCTGGGCTTTAGCAAAATGGCAGCCTCCAGGAGGAAGAAACAGAAGAAATGCTGGGGGCAATTTACAGAATACATTAATTTTGGTAGCATAATAATTAGTGACAAATGTATGTTCCTTGCTATAGAACATTATTTTTTATCAGGTTGTTATGGGTAAAGATCCACTTTAAGTTCTCAGTAGACTTTTGTTCAGAGGCTTAGATAAGGGAAGACACCTCTGGACAATTTCCCTTGGATTTATGGTTGATTGGCCAAGTTGGGCTGATTTATATGACTATAGGTTTAATTCAGTAAACTTTAACATCAGCCTAAGCCACTTTTCAGCCATGGGACTGACATTTTTACATTTTATTGGGCTCAACTGAAAATAAACCACTTTTTTGAAAATAAAAATACTTATTGTAGTGTGTTTACTTTGAGCTTATGTAGGCTTCTTTGGTATCCTGGACTGATTTGAATGGATAGATTCAAGACATGTGCATTCGTTTTCATCCGAATGCATTTTTGTCCGAATTTCAGGTATTTTCGTTATCTAGAATCCAAAAAATGAAAGATCAGACATAAACAAATGCTTTATTTTCATTTTCGTTGCAACAACAGTTTGATATAGATATGAGATTCGACATGATGCTGACAATAACAATCTGTGTCCATCAAACCTGTGGTCGAATGTGGCTAACCTTAACTCTATTAGTCCAAGATTATTCTACATAGAGAGAAAAGATTCGACATAGAGAGAAAAGATTCGACATAGGGGAGAAAAGATCGCTGCTGGAATTGGGTGGGGGAAGTAAAATAAAAATAATGATGATGATGAATGTTATTGGCTGATTGTAACCAAAGAGGAGGAGCAGTAAAATAGCTAGAACTAATTACACACGTACAGCCAACTTACTTTCATTTACAATTTGCTAGCAGAGAGAGACACACACACTGAATCATTTCAGAAGACAGTCAATCTTAGCTGGTCCGTTTGTCAGAGAACCTGAATTATTTAGCAATTAGGCATAAGCACAGCAGCAGAACAATAGTGAAGCAAGCTACAGTTCAACTTAACTTTTTCATAATAATCTGCTGCTATTGCTTTAGTGTTGTGAACTTGATAGTGATACTAGTGTTGCTAGTGTTGTGATAGCCTCAGAGGCTGCCCGTGTTGTGGGGGGGGGGTTTATTATTATAGATTCTATATTATATCAGTTTAGCTGCTCCATCGAATCTTCTTTGAACATTCGACAGACATCATAAGCCTTCAATGACAGATTCAACCTTAATTAATTTGGATTTTCGGATGAATGCAATTTGTAATGAAAAACGAAATAAATAAAAACGAATTTCAGGAGTAACTAAATAAATGTATTTTTCGGACGAAACGAAATTCCGAAATTAAATATATTTCGGTGTGCACATGTCTAATGGTCAATGCACACTGTAAATCACTGCAGGAATTGTTGTCAATATATAAATTAATAGAATAAAATAAAAACATTGTAAATGGCTTATTTACAAAGTCCAAATAGATAGAGAAACATTTATATCAAGTGGTATTGCAGAATTGTAATGATTATCAGTAGTATCTTTCATTCAAAACCCTGCCAGTTAGTTGGTTGTTGATTGATTCAGGTTGCCAAAGTTGGGTAGTTTTGATTTAAGATGAGCTCATCTCTAGCCATGGCTAACTACATACACTTATCCTCATGAATTTAGATTAATTTAATTTTTTTTTAAAAGATTAGTTAATTTATAGTTTACAAATTCTGATCATAAAGGCTTGCAGATACTGAAAGTATGCAGCTACTGAAAGGGGGCCTTCAACTTTTGCATTTACTGCACAGCTAGCATACTTTACTGTATATATACGATATTTATGTAGATGCATAGGGAATTCTCAGTGTGATAAAGTCAGTTACATGCAGTATACATCTGGTCTTCTCAGGCGTGCCAACAAAATGACATATTCCTGTTTAAAGGGGGATTTCAGGCACTTGAGATCCCCCTCTGTGCTTGTCTATGCTCTGCCCACCTGTTTATATTTTGATTCAGTTCCTCCAGTTCCACTAATGGAGAAGGAGTGACTGAATTCTATGGCTTTGGTTGGCCACTGCTTCTTGCTTGTTCTTGCGCAGCATGTTTGTTGGCATTATTTTTGTTGGCAATGCCTTCCATCTGGTGTGATGGCTTCAGCTCCCATTCGTGTGCACAGAACACAAACACAACAGATGGCATAAACTGCAGCCAAATGTGCTGAATATGTGGTCGAGTAGAGTGAATCCTGGCCTGACTGTCTAGCTGAAGACAACTTTTCTCGAGAGGTCAATAGAAGAACATTTAGGACTAAAGTGATTATGAGTCAGTAGAGACTAGAGAAATATAGTGTCAATTGTTTTGTTTTTTTTTTCTACTTTTTAAGGAATGAATGCATGTATCTATGTGATGTGAAGTAAAATGTGTAAAGATGTGGAAGAGGGGATGTAGACAGAGACACACTAATCATCTGGCACCTCTAGCACATGAGCTAGCATGTCCAGAAATGTATTTTACTATTAGCGAGAATCTTTGGATCACTCATGCCAATTTTAGCAAGGCTTTGAAAAGTTTAGGCACTTACTGTATACGAATATGCAATTGACTGGAAAGAGGAAACAATGATGAGTGTTTACCAGATGATCCTTTTATTTCAATCATTCAAATTACTTATATATGTGGTAGGGTTAGACAATGGTGACCAGGTAAGAGGGTGGGATGCAGAATTGTAGTAATAATCCCAATATTGCTTACTAGAATTGTATGATGACCACCTAACCTTTGGAGAAGGTGTGAGGTGTACATATGAAAAGGAAAAGGTTTAAAGTGACATGGCACAGACATGAGACCAAGAACAAAAGGTTTGGAGATGAGTAAGGAGGCCATCAGACTTTTAAAGAATTCCGAAGGGGAGGGAGAATTTCTGATATGTAGGAGAACTTTTGAGCAGGGACAGAGGTTTAGAGGTAGAATGACAAAATGAGTGTTTGGGGTTAACGGAGATACATAATAAAATGCTCCTTAAGATTGCCTTGTCAAATAACCTATACAAACAAGAGTGTCAGTATGGCCATAAATACTGGGAGGTTCCTGACAATGACCTATACAAAGATAAATATCCTAGTCCTCAAGGTTAGGGATCGGGTAGGGCAATAACACTTCCCTCCCATGAAAAAAGTAATTGTTCTAAAATCTAAAGTGGAGGCCAATGCCCTTTATGGACACCATGGAGTAGTAGAAGCAGAGGTATACTGTATGCTGTAAACAATATTACACTATATATAGGTTCCAAACCATTTATGAATCACTATGTGAAAGAGATGTGTATTTTATTTTTTGAAACATAATTGCAATATGTAGATGTCATTTGAACATCTAATTAGGCAAACCTATTTTAGACATCTATATATATGTAATACCTTTTATTTACAATGCAAATTAGCATAACCAATGTAGTGAAATATAAAATTCCATGGCACTGTACATAAGCTTTCCCATATGCACAGTCTTTTAAATATGGAATAATGTATACTGTCATAATAGATTTTAGCAGTGTACTAGTGTACATTATACAAAATATATGGGGAAAAGAGTAAGTCCCCTATTTGTGGGCAGTTAGTGTTTGCATATTTATTAAAGCAAACCTGTGGAGACGGAACTTAACCGCTTTCCAACCAGCCGCTTGTCATTATATTGCGGCAGGTTGGCACGGCTGCACGAATCGCCGTAGGTGTAAGTCGGCCGCTTTAAGAGCGATAGAGGACACGGTGGGACGCCGGAGCCGATGGGCATGGCTGGCACCCACGATGTCCGCCGGCCACCCGCGATCGCTCCTGAGAGAGCCAGAGCGGGGATCTGTCAATGTAAACAGACAGATCCCCGTTCTGACAGGGGAGTAGAGAGAGATCTGCTGTTCCTAGTGATCACGAACAGTGATGTCTCTCCTCGTTTAGTCAGTACACTGACTCCACAGTTAGAAACACCTCCCAGGGAACACATTTAACCCCTTGATCGCCCCCTAGTGTTAACCCCTTTTCCTGCCAGTGACATTTATACAGCAATTAGTGGCTATTTTTAGCTCTGATCGCTGTATATATGTCACTGGTCCCGAAAAAGTGTCAAAAGTGTCCGATCTGTCTGCCACAATGTCACAGTCCCGCTAAAAATCTCAGATTGCCGCCATTACTACTAAAAAATAAATAAATGATGAAAATGCCATAAATCTATCTCCTATTTTGTAGATGCTATAACTTTTGCACAAACCAATCAATATACGCTTATTGCGATTTTTTTTATTAAAAATATGTAGAAGAATACATATTGGCCTAAACTGATGAAGATTTTTTTTTTTTACATTTGGGGATATTTATTATAGCAAAAAGTAAAAAATATTGTTTTTTCAAAAATAACGCTTTTTTTTTGTTTGTGGTGCAAAAAATAAAAACCGCAGATGTGATCAAATACCACCAAAAGAAAGCTTGATTTGCGTGAAAAAAAGGACATAAATATTTTTGGGTACAACGTTGCATGATCACGCAATTGTCAGTTAAAGCGACGCAGTGCCGTATCGCAAAAAAAGAGGGCAAATCCTTCCGGTCCTTTAGTGGTTAAACCTAGCCCTGTGACCCATGGGGGTAGATTTACTAAAACTGGTGCACTCAGAATCTGGTGCAGCTGTGCAAAGTAACTTCAGCTTGTTCAGTTGAGCTTTGAAACTAAAACCAGGAAGTTGATTGGTTTCTTTTTTTTTTTATCTTTATGTATCAAAATTTTTCATATACAAAAGAGGGGTAATAAACATCCTTTTACCCCCACATTCACAGCAGGGGTAATAATACATAATTCATTACAATACAACATTGCCTCTTCCCTCCCCTTTCCTCCCTATAATTGGCCCTACCTTATCCCCTCTCCCTCCCACAACCCCTAGACCCTCACTATATTCCTTAGTTAGTTTGAACAGTTTCCACTTTTCCCATCTTTTGTTGAAACCCTCTCTCCCTCCTTCTTCGGAGAATCTAAGTCCTTCCATCCTATAAATTTCATCTATTTTATCGAATCATTCACTCATTTTTGGGCTATCCACTACCTTCCATTTTTTCTGGATCAGGCTCTTGGCTGCATCTATCAGATGTATCAGTATTGAGTTTCTGTATTCTTTTATTGGAGTATCTACCCCATGGAATAGACATATCCAAGGATCCTCCGACAACTCAACACTGGTAATCTCCCTGATATACCTCAGTATTACCCTCCAATATGTTTTGATCTTGGGGCAACTCCACCAGATATGGGCCATAGATCCTATCTGTTTGCATCCCCTCCAACATTCCGTAGTTTGCCCCTTTTGATATTTTCCTACTATGTCTGGGGTCCTATACCACCTAGTTAAACATTTATAATTCATTTCTATCATTCTGATGTTGACTGAAGATCCGTGTACCAATCTCAAAATTTTTCCTATTTCTTGATTCTCCCCCCCGTTGTCCAATTTCCCTCCCACTTTTTTTATATACGTTGCGACTTCAAACTCCCTTCCCTCCGCAAGGATTCTATAGATCCGCAAAATGCCACCCCGCGCTGTTTCAGTATCGCATAATCGCTCTATTGCTGTCAGATCCTCCCCTCCTCTCAATGGGTGTGGCAGTGCCGTTACAAAATGTTTAAGCTGAAGATACCGCCATTCATTACAAATCAATCTTTTCTCATTTTTATATCATGTAGTGAGCAGATTTTCCCTCTTTGTGTTAGATGTCATAGTTGTATGTTATCTTTTTTAATCCAATTTCCCCCATCAAACTTTTACCTGGTGAAAATTAATTATTCTCTTTTAGTGCCAATAAATGGGGAATTATATTCCCATTTATTCTGTTTGTGCAATAAATCCCATATCCTCATAACATTTTTAGTTAATATGAGTGTATTTACTCCAAGTGCCCTGTGTTGTGGAGGTGTCCAAATGTTTCTCCCTAAATTTGTGTCCGTCATAGTGCACTCTATTTTTACCCATCTTTCCTCACTCCTTAATTTAGTCCATTGCCCCATACGTGTTAGCACCACTGCTTCATAGACCTTTTTGAGATCTGGTACACTTAATCCACCCTGGTCTTTCCCTCTCTGTAAAATTGAGAGGGAAATCCTGGGTTTTTTATTCTGTCAAATTAGTTTTAATATTAATCTTTTAATCACCCTGAAATACACTGGGGGTATATAAATGGGGAGCATCTGAAATTCATACAAAATTTTAGGTAAAATAATCATTTTTAGAGCATTTATCCGCCCAATTCAGGACAAGGGTCGTAATGCTATTCTCCTTATTTCTACTTTTAATTCCTCCATTAAAGGTATATAATTTGCCTGGTATAACTTCCCCAAGGATGTTGTTAAGTTTATCCCCAAATATTTTATTCCTGTCTTCCTCCAAGGGAACTGAAATTCCTGTTGGAGGCTAGATTCTTCTTTTACGTTTATGTTTATATTTAAAATCTCAGATTTACTTGGGTTAATTTTAAAGTTGGATAGCTCACCATATTCCATTAGAACCTTCAACAGATTAGTGAGAGAGATACGGGGGTTAGAGATATAGAACAAAACATCATCTGCAAATGCAGCCAACTTGTGTGTCTCCTCTCCTATCTCCACACCCCCTATATCAACGTTTCCCTTTACCATCACCAAGAGTGGTTCCAACGCCAGTACGAACAACAGCGGAGACAGGGGACAACCCTGTCTCGTACCGTTGTATATCCTAAAGGGGGTTGACAATATTCCATTTACCTTTATGGCCACCCTAGGGCTCTTATAGAGCACTTGTATCCACTCCATCTTTCTTGGGCCCATCCCCATGCCCTCCAACACTCCCATCATGAACCCCCAGTCCACCCTGTCGAAAGCTTTTTCAGCATCAATCGACAGGAATAGACTGGGGGTTCTCCCCTCTCTTATTTTCTGAAGCAGCAGTAGGGTTCTTACCCCATTGTCCTAACCCTCCCTTCCCGGGATGAAACCCACCTGGTCGGGGTGGACCAGTTCCGGCACTAAGTCTCTCATCCTTGTTGCCAACACTTTTGCAAACACCTTATTATCGGTGTTCAATAGCAATATCAGCCTATAGCTTGAGCATAATGTGCTCTCTTTACCCTCTTTCAAAATGGTTGTTATGTGGCCATTGAAGCTTCTTTACTCAGTCCATACCTCAATCCCAACCCATTGAAGTATGTGCAGAGCCTTGGAGATAATATTTCCCTGAATTTTTTTAGGTACTCCATCGTAAAGCCGTCTAGCCCTGGACTTTTCCCAGTTGATGACTCTTTTAATACCTTGTTTATCTCCTCTGTTGTAATTGGGCTCTCAAGTGTTAGTGCAGCTTCCTCTGATAACCCGGGCAAGTTAGCTTTTTGAACATATTCTTTAATTATTTCTTTTTTACGGGCCTCCTGTTGTCCTTGTCCCCCCTCCTACCTGATCGAATATAAATGCTTATAAAAATCTCGGAACACACTCGCAATATCTTTTGTATTGTGTACCATTTCCCCTCTTTTATTTTGTATTTTCTCTATAAAGTTTATTGATCTTTTTTTCCTCAACAACCTTGCTAAAGACTTACTGTTTTTATTCCCCCATAGGTATCTATCTTTCGCTACTCTTTTGAAGGTTCTCCTCATTTCCAACTCTAATGCCCTGTACACACGGTCGCACATTGATCTGACATTCCAACAACAAAATCCATGGATTTTTTAGACGGATGTTGGCTCAAACTTGTCTTGCATACACACGGTCACACAAAGTTGTCAGAAAATCCGATCGTTCTGAACGCAGTGACGTAAAACACGTATGTCGGGACTATAAACAGGGCAGTAGCCAATAGCTTTCGTCTCTTAATTTATTCTGAGCATGTGTGACACTTTGTGCGTCAGATTTGTGTACACACGATCAGAATTTCCGACAACATTTCCATTTTCATTGGCATTTGAGATGTATTCCTTAGTTCTTCATTTTTACTTACTTCAGGTTCCCTTTCCATTCAATCCATCCAATCTGGTCCTATCACCCTGGACCTCCTTCTGCTTCACCAACTCTTTCTTCTTCTCTTTAGTCCCTTGTTGCTTTTTTTCCACTCCAGGGCTTTTAGGGCTCACCTCTTTTGTTGTTAAATGTTTCTGGATCGTACTTGAATTTAAACTCTCTTTTGGAGTTTTAGGTTCCGTCATTCTTTGAGACCGGCCTCTCAGATTTCACTTATATTTACTTTATTTCTCCCCCAAATGTTCTCCACAAAATGAGACCCCTTATAGGGGTGTAGCTTTACAAAGTATTTATGAAGGGGATCTATTCTCTAAAGCACAGTCCTTATCCCTCCGCCTCCCAGCTTTTCGGCTATCGAAGAAGAAAAAACATAGAGGTTTACGTCTACTATGTGACCACCTGCGTCTTCATGCGATCGCAAGGTCAGTTTTCCAAATGGAGATCAAGGGGAAACAGTAGCGGTATATCTAGATGGCAGGTACGCCCCATTACATAATCATTTTTGGCTCTTAACTATAGCCTTTGGAGTATAATTATATCATATCATATACTCCCGGATGAGCAAGGTGCCAGGTAGAAACAGGAAATGAAAAAAGAACACTGAAATTCCCTCGCTTAGTCTTCTCTTTAAAAATGCTTCAAAGAAAATAGTTCATTGTGTGGCGCTCAGCGTAGTATCAGATTCCATCCTTATATGTTTATTAAAGTTCATGTATTTTGTGGTCCTTGGACTAAGACACTATCCACAATTAACAGTTCAAAAGTCATTTACCTGAGGGGGAGATGATTCACCGTTGTGCCAGACAGTCTCTTACCGCCAACCCTCCGGGAGGACTCTGACTCCTACACCGGATGTATCTGGTTCCAAATGTGTGGTTCCAGTCACGTCCTGCTCCGCTCGATCATCGATCCCCATGCTTCTCAGTTATCCGCCAGTATGTTACTGTCTCCCATCCAGTGTTTGTGCTGTGCCGAGGACTTCCAGGGACAGTAGGGGGGTAGGAGGGGTATCAGGCACAAGCTCACTCTGGTCTGGCTGGGCTCAGGATGCACTCCTCCACTCCGCTCTCATGCATCACTCCTCCCACCAGCCCGCTCCGGTCTGTCGCATCTGCTCTCCGGGTAACAGGGGCCTTTATCCACCGAATCTCAGCGGCATACCATCACGCTCAGCACTGGCTGTTTCAAGCAGAGCCCCCTTCATGCACCCTCACAGGCGCCGCCATCAGGCCCCTCCCCTAACGCGTGCGGGTCACGTCAACATGACGCCCAGTCTGAGCCATTCTCCCATTTTGGGTTCTGGTGATTGACGGGGGTTATAACCCACCCTATCCAAAATGACAGGAAGCTGATTGGTTTCTATGCAGAGCTGCAACAGATTTTGCACACTCTAGTTTTAGTAAATAACCCCCATGGAATCTAAATCCAGGTCTGGCCTTTGTTATCAGGTATGAGCTTAGGAATGAAGATAAGCCATGACTATTCGTGGACAGTTGGACACAAAAGAATTAGGTTGTGTGGCGCACCTCATATATTGTAGGGGGAAAAAGGTACTCAAACTACTTGACTAACTGATAAGTTCTTTCACCGGAACTACGATGCATGAGCTTGCCATTCTTTTCAGAGAAATGCCAACACACATATCTTTCTATTTTGTGGTATAGCATATGATTAGGTCTTAGTAGCAACTTTATATTGTTTTCAGTTTCTGAAAAACCAAAGCTTAGTTGCACGTTATGTGTGACTTAAAGGGTAACTCCCCTTTTGTGAAAAAAATATATCAAATTAAAAAAAATATATAGTACTGTATATTTTATTAAAAACTAAGCAGCACTCAATCAATGAACATGGAGTGGTGTGTGCTCACACATAACCCCAATAGTGATTGTGTTCACATAAAGTCCACTGCGTAAGTAAATTAGCCAGTCTTTTAATGAGCTACATCCGTGGGTTAGTACTCATATGTTCCGAGATACCAGTCACCTGCACCACACCATGTGTGTCCCACTCCCTTCAGTCTCAACTCTCACCAGACAGCAATAACAATGAGCTTTGTCTGCAGTGTCATAAGAAACTTCCTCCAAGAGAAGGTGGGTACACTTCCAGGTACTGCATCAAGCACTGTGATATAAATATAGAGAGGCCCCAGAAGCAACAGAAAGAGAGGACACTGCATACTCAAAGGGATGGATCCAGATGTTTCTTGCATCAAGCTCTGGTAGTCTCTTGGATCAAGCTCTGGTAGACTCTTGGCTCAAGCTCTAGATGTCTCTTATGGGGCGTACACACGGTCGGACGGTCGGTACACACTTTTCGGCTACAAAAGTCCGACAGCCCATCCGGTCAAACTTTCGACTGACTTTTGGCGGACTTGCGGCGGACTTTCTAACGAACGGACTTGCCTACATACGATCACACAAAAGTCTGACGGATTCATACGTGATAACGTACACCGGACTAAATTAAAAGAAGTTGATAGCCAGTAGCAAATAGCTGCCCTAGCATGGGTTTTTGTCCGTCGGACTAGCATACAGACGAGCTGATTTCTGGGTCCGGCGGAGTTACAATGTAAAGATTTGAAGCATGTTCCAAATCTAAAGTCCGTCAGATTTGTGACTGGAAAAGTCCGCTGAAAGTCCGGGGAAGCCCACACATGATCGGATTGTCCGCCGGATTTGGTATGTCGGCGTCCTTTGGACTTTTGTAGCCGAAAAGTCCGACCATGTGTACGCCCGATTAGATCAAGCTCTAGATGTCTTTTGGATCAAGCTCTAGATGTCCCTTAGATCAAGCTCTGGTAGTCTCTTTGTTCAGGAGACTGCCAGAGCTTGAACCAAGGGACATCTACATCTTGATCCAAGGGACACCTAGTGCCTAAACCAAGAGACAGCTGGAGCTCGAGCGAAGAGACTATCAGAGCTTGATCTAGGGGACATCTTGAGCTTGATCTATGAAACATCTAGAGCTTGATCAAAGATACATCTAGAGATTGATCCAAGAGACTCCTAGAGCATGATCCAAGAGACACATAGAGCTTGAGCCAAGAGACATCTAGAGCTTGATCCAAGAGACATTTAAAAGTTGATCCAAGAGACATCTAGAGCTTGATCCAAGAGGCATTTAAAACTTGATCAAAGAGACATCTAGAGCTTGATCCAAGAGACATTTAAAACTTGATCCAAGAATCTCTCCGCCGATCATCATGTCTGAAAAGCTGCCGTACAAAGTTGCGGACATCACCCTGGCAGAATGGGGCAGGAAGGCCATCGAAATTGCAGAAAACTAAATGCCCGGCCTGATGAAGATTAGGGAGATGTACTCAGAGAGCAAACCTCTGAAGGGGGCCCGGATTGCCGGTTGTCTGCACATGACTCTCCAGACAGCTGTGCTCATCGAGACCCTGACTGCCCTGGGAGCTGAGGCGCAGTGGTCAAGCTGCAATATCTTCTCCACCCAGAATCATGCTGCTGCAGCCAGTGCTAAGACCGGGGTTCCAGTGTGCGCCTGGAAGGGGGAGACCGATGAAGAGTACATCTGGTGCATTGAGCAAACCATATATTTTTCCAATGGAAAACCACTTAACATGATCCTTGACGATGGAGGAGATCTCACAAATCTTGTTCACACCAAACATACAGAGTTGCTGAAAGGAATTAAGGGAATCTCTGAAGAGACGACCACAGGCGTGCACAACCTTTACAAAATGAAAGCTGATGGAACCTTAAAAGTACCCGCCATCAATGTCTATGACTCTGTGACAAAGAGCAAGTTTGATAACCTGTACGGTTGCCGAGAGTCTCTGATTGATGGCATTAAGCGAGCCACTGATGTGATAATTGCAGGGAAGGTCGCAGTGGTTGCAGGGTATGGCGATGTTGGAAAAGGTTGTGCTCAGGCTTTAAGAGCCTTTGGTGCACGTGTCATCATCACAGAGATAGACCCCATCAATGCTCTGCAGGCAGCCATGGAAGGTTATGAGGTCACAACAATGGATGAAGCTTACAAAGAAGGGAACAAGGGAACAACAGGGTGCTCTGACATTGTGGAGGGCAGGCACTTAGAACAGGTGAAGGATAATTCCATTGTTTGCAACATTGGCCACTTTGATGTTGAACTCGACGTGAAGTGGTTGAATGAAAACGCTGCTAAGAAAGTGAACATCAAGGCACAGGTGGATCGGTACCTCCTGAAAAATGGACGCCACATTATATTACTTGCCGAAGGCCGTCTAGTAAATTTAGGATGTGCGAGGGGTCACCCTAGCTTCGTCATGAGCAATTCCTTCACTAACCAGGTCATGGCACAGAGTGAACTGTGGACCAACACTGACAAATATCCTGTAGGGGTGTACTTCCTGCCCAAAAAGCTTGATGAAGCAGTGGCAGCTGCCCATCTCGATAAACTTGGAGTGAAACTGACTAAGCTTTCAGACAAGCAAGCCAAGTAATTCGGCATAGACAAGGAGGGACCCTTCAAACCTGATCACTACCGATATTAACCTCCCTGGCGGTATGATTATTTCGGATTTTAGGTGCTGAAAGCGGTACAATTATTTTGCATGGAAATTTGGCGTTTTATATTGTAGGTCTGTAATTCTTAACAATAACACACTTAGATCTGTCAAAACAAGAGTCTAGTAGATATCCCGGGTATGATAAAGTTTGAAACACAAAAACATAAATTATAATATAATAAATAAAAATAATTAAAAAAAATAAAAATAAATAGTAATAAAATAAATTTCCCCACGATTCACTATCGCTCAATTCTGCAAGTGTTCTAATTTACTATCGCTGTTTTCTAGCTGGTCTAAATCCACTTTTGACATAAAGGGACACTTTTTGGTTGCTATGGACAATCTCCAGTTTCCAGGCAGAAAGAACAGTATATATCATATAAAACTGCATGCAGGGCATGGGCCAAAGCACTGGGGACAAAAGGGATGTGAAATCATTTCATACAATACTGTAATCTGTAAGATTACAGTACTGTATGTGTTATGATTTTTACTTTTTTTAATTTGCCGCCAGGCTCCGCCCCCGTGCGTCGCGACGCTCGCAGGGAACGGAGCCTGGCAAGGAGAGGCTTCGGAGGAGGACGGAGCCCATGGACACTGCGGGGGACATCGCAGGATCCCGGGGACAAGGTAAGTAAAGCCACACCAGGATCCTGCGATGTAATCCCAAGTGTGGCTCAGGGTTACCGCTAATGGTCCTGAATTTTAACCCTGAGCCACACTCGGGAAAACCGCCAGGGTGTCTACGAACCAACTACAAGGAGCCAAAGATGACCTAGCGGAGAGATCAGTCCACTATCCATGTGCTTTTTCCCCTTGATCCCAAACCGTTTACCTCTGCAACAATGATGAGGAAACCTTGTGGTTCTATAGTCTCCAAGGGAGCACACCTTGTTGTGTTTCAAAGACTGTACCGCAAAATGTGCCTGTTTTTTGTATCTGGAAAGTTACATGTGAATACTTAATACTGTTTTATTGCTTTCTTCTATCTCAAAACAATTTTACCTTTTTCTGATGCCTGTCTCGGCTTTGTGGATTTGTCATGAAAGCACTTAAGATGTATAAAACACCTTTGTTTATAAAAAAAACTTGATCCAAGAGACATCTAGAGCTTGATCCAAGAGACATCTAAAGCTTGAGCCAAGAGACACGTAGAGTTTGAGTCAAGAGACATGTAGAGCTTGAGCCAAGAGACACCTAGAGGTTAAGCCAAGAGACATCTAGAGCTTGATTCAAGAGACATCTACAGCTTGATCTCAGAGACTACCAGAGCTTGATTCAAGAGACTACCAGAGCTTGACCCAAAAGACATCTGGATCCATCCCTTGCAGGATGCAGTGTCCTCTCTTTCTGCCGCTCCTGGGGCTGCTCTATATAGATCACAGTGCTTGATGCAGTACCTGGAAGTGTATCCACCTTCTCTTGTAGGAAGTCTCTAATCACACTGCAAACAAAGCTCATTGTTTTTGCTGTCTAGTGAGTGTTGAGTCTGAAGGGAATGGGTCTCACGTGGTGTGGTGCAGGTGACTGGTATCACGGAACATACGAGGACTAACCTACGGATGTAACTCATTGAAAGACTGACTAGATTATTTACACAGGAGTGTAACTTTATATGAACACAATCACTATTGGGGTTACCTGTGAGCATGCACCACTACATGTTCATTGATGGAGCGCTGTTTAGTTTTTAATATTGTTTATTTGTAAAACTTGCAATGATTGAGTGTATTTATAGCAGCAGCTGATTTATAGTTTGTATTGCAACAATATTAGAGGATTTCCTGCCCATGAGCACTTGGTAGAGTTCATACATTTTGATCAACTTTTTTAGAGCACTGTATATATAATTGTTACACAAGCCATATTGTAATCGAAAGTTATAAAACATTACCTTTCCTTTTCAATCTGCAATGCTGTAATATTTTGTAAAGTTCGAAGCAATATGGCAACCTGGGGGCCTTCTGTACACAGTTTGCATACAGAACTTTTCCAGAAGTGCAGAATGCTTCTGCCTATGTGTTTAGCTTACTGATTATCCTTGAAGTCTGCACTAAAATACAAGTCAGATTTTAGGAATCTTCTGCAACAAAATATTCATTTTTTGTGAGATATTCCCAAAGGGTTAATCGCTTCTAAGGGAATTCTGACGGGGGGCGTGGCCTAGCGCATGGAGTGAGCAGACGTGTCCTGCTGGAGCTCCCGCACACACCGGACATCCCGAAGCTCATACCGCCTTACAACTTACACCGACAGGTCGGTAATGGGGAGATGAGGTGGGGGAGACACCCAGTATACCCCTGATCCACAAAAAGAGGGGGATATAGACAGATATTTCACCCGACTGGGCTCTAAGCAGCGCGCCCCCCCCTCATCCAAGATGGCGCCGACCCGTTCCTCAGGCTCACACACAGGCCTACAGGGAGCTGCTTCACAGCGCTCCACACCTCACACCAGGAATAGACAGCGTGCCAGATCCCCTGCAGACTCAGAGAACGAGTCAGTTCGATCAGCCTGTCACTCCCCAGAGTCCCATAGATCATTCACTAGCTGGGACATGGAGGCCTACATCAAGGCCTTACCAAACAAGCATGATTTTGAAGCCTGCGTTCAGAGAATGGAACGCTCATATAAGCAGGAAATAGCAGAGCTGCGCAGAGATGTTACTAATAGACTGGAAGAAGTGGAGCACAGTGTAGAAGAGACGGTCTCCTCCCTGCAAACACATGAATCCATCCTGCATGAGCACACCCTGCAAATACAACAACTAATATATCACCAAGATGACCAAGAAAATAGAGCCAGACGTAACAATATACGCATTCGCGGCCTTCCTGAATCTGTGGAAACCAAAGATCTGGCCCCTGCGATTATAGCCATTTTCAATGAACTGCTGCAAAAAGACAAGGACGCCCCCCTGGAACTGGATCGGGTGCACAGAGCTTTGGGCCCTAAAAATCCTAATCTGGAACATTCCAGAGACGTTATCTGTAGAGTACATTTCTACGCGGTCAAAGACGCCATTATGCAAGCTGCACGTACCCAGGAATCCATCCTTTTTAATGGCACTCAAGTAACCTTGCTCCCAGATATATCTAAGCTGACCCTGGACATGCACCGAGCTCTGAAACCCCTTACCGGAGCTCTTCAGGCAAAACACATCAAGTATCGCTGGGGATTCCCGTTTCACTTGTCTGCATCCCATGAAGGGAAATCAGCAATATTTCGCACACTTGGAGATCTACCAAAGTTCCTAGGAACATTTGAGCTACCTCAGATCCCGTTACCAGACTGGCCACTTCAAGCAGCAACCCCTGGATTTCAAACCAAGAAAAGCTGGCAGAAACAATCCAAGAAGAACAAACGTTCAAAAGCTGAAGCTTCCAAGACGACTGCCGGCTGAACCCTTTCTCTCTATTTCATGATTAACCACTTTTTTCCACAGGTCTCCAACCAGTGATGTCGCCCCGGTTCCTAGTTGTGTTGGGACTCTAAATAGATATATATTTTTTTTTTCTTGCACTATCGTTTGCTCTGACAAATTTTATACCACTTTAATTTGCACTATGGTAATGTGTTTGGTTTACTCGTATTGGTTATGCCTGTGGGCACCAACTTCCCTTCCCCTCCCCCCCTTCTCCTCCTCCCCCCCCCCTTGTTCATAGTTGGACATGACTGACCTGTCCACAATTAAGCAATAGACCCCCACAGCGTTTATTGAGTAAGGGACTCCCCCCCTGGGGTGGCCCACATGAAGTTAGTTTCATAGAATATATGTAGCAGTGGGAGATCCTGAGCTATTAAGTTAAATTATAAAATGTTTTTTTTTGTTATTGCCCGGTGTGTGCGGGCTCCTCTGTGCGCTGACACGTACCCCCTCTTAGGTTTTATCAGCACCCCTAGCGGGCTTTGCTGACTTGTTGGTTACAACACTATAGTTAGGTAGGCCTTATTGGCCTTCTTCTTATTATTTTTTTTTCTCCCTCTCCTTCCACCTTTATCTTCTCTAACCTCTTTTCTTTCCTTATTATCATTTCTTCTTCATCTGCTCCCTACGATCGCCACTAGATGGTGACCTCCCCTCCTCTTTTCCTCCCCTCTCTCCCAAGTTCTGGGGTAGCGGACCTCACCCCTTTCCAATCTGATACTTCATCATGGCAACACAACCCTCCCTGAAGGTATCCTCTCTGAATTGTAGAGGCCTCAATACCCCGGAGAAGAGACGCCAAATTTTGTACCACTTTCATAAATTGCGTACGCAAATTCTACTTCTCCAAGAGACCCATTTTAGATCCGACACAATCCCGAAATTCTTACATAGGCAATATCCCACTTGGTTCCACAGTACTAACCCAAAAGCTAAGTCCAAAAGGGTCTCTATTGCATTCCATGCCACGTTCACACCAGATGTGTTAGACTCTTATATAGACCCACAAGGGAGATATGTTTTCCTCAAATTATCATATTTGAATGTGATATACACAATTATTAACATATATTCTCCCAATCAGGACCAAATGCAATTTCTCTCCTCGGTTACATCACGGCTAAAACGGTTCAGCACGATCAATATGATCCTGGGAGGAGACCTCAATGCGGCCTTGATACCCCGTCTCGATACCTCAACCGGTAAGTCCTCTGTTTCCCCAGCTTCTCTGACCAAAATCCGAACAATCCTTACGGAGCTTTCCTTGGTGGACGTGTGGAGGGTCCTCCACCCCTCTACCAGGGACTATACATACTATTCCCCTGCACATACCTCTTACAGTAGGTTGGACTACATTTTTATTTCACAAACACTATTAGATTATAACTCAGACGCATCTATAGGCCTTACTCTCTGGTCTGACCATGCCCCTATTCACCTGAGCCTAGGGAGGATTCCATCTGGTAAAGCCAGAACCTCCTGGAGACTTAACGATAACCTATTGTTTGACTCAGTGTGCGTTCAGGACATCATTCAGACCATTAAAAATTTTGTTACAGACCACGCACACGACGATGGGAAGTACTTAAGTGTGTCCTCAGGGGCAAATTTATCCAACACGGGTCCAGACTAAAACGTGAACGTACAGTAGACATTGCACGCCTCCTCGATGCCATCAATGTACTGGAAGACTCACACAAGCGAAATCCTGACATGGCCACCCATCTGGACCTGACTAACGCCAGGAGAGACCTTCTGCGAATCTTTGCGGAACGCTCCCTGACAGCAAAAAATAAGGGACGTTTTGTTCACTACTCCCAAGCTAATAAGTGTGGTAAACATCTAGCAAACACACTGCATCCTCGTCAATTCAGGAAATCTATTCCCTTTATCAATTCAGCTACCAAAGGGAAATTATTGAGTAATTCAGCGATAGCGGAGGAATTCCGCCTATACTATGCTTCTCTTTATAATCTTCCCCCACAGGCACCGACCTTTAAACCTCATGGAGATGCACCTCCACAAGATTTATCCTCATACATTTCAGAAACAGCCCTCCCCACCATTTCCTCTTCCGATTCGGAAGAAATGGAATCTGCTGTTTCTGATGCAGACTTTGTACAGTCCATTAAAAATCTCAAAGTTGGCAAAAGTCCAGGTCCAGATGGGTTTTCCCCGCGTTTTTATAAGACATTCCCACTATTATTATCACCTCTTCTAGCTAAGGCGTTCTCTGCGATAGTTGAGAATGTGGCCCCCTCTGCGCCCCTTCTTCAAGCCCAAATTGTAGTAATTCCGAAACCGAACAAAGACCCCTCTGCATGCTCTAACTATAGACCAATATCCCTATTAAACACTGACCTGAAGCTCTTCGCCAAGATTCTTGCTAACCGAATATCACCATTCCTACCCAACATTATACATAGAGATCAAGTGGGGTTTGTCCCTGGACGTGAAGCTAGGGACAACACCACCAAAACCATTCATCTAATAGCATATGCTCATCGTACTCATACTCCTACATGTCTTCTTTCCTGCGACGCAGAGAAAGCTTTCGATAGGGTAAACTGGTCCTTTCTTCAATCCACCCTTACCCAGATAGGATTAGGCCCTATAATGCTAGCACGTATCATGTCTCTCTACTCAAAACCGACAGCCTCTGTTCTGACGAACGGTATACAATCGGACAAGTTTTCAATTACCAATGGCACAAGGCAAGGGTGTCCACTTTCCCCTTTATTGTTTGCCTTAGTGATTGAACATTTAGCCCAAGCTATTCGGTTAAACCCAAACATACATGGCATCCAGACTCCCTCTTCCCACTGTAAACTTTCTTTATACGCAGATGACTTACTTCTTTATGTGACCCAACCCCATATCAGCATCCCCTCTTTACTAGTCGAAATTACTAGGTTCGGACACTTTAGCAACTACAGATTAAATGTCTCCAAAACAGAAGCACTGAACCTTTCTCTTCCTCCAAACACTCTGACATCTCTGAAAGCCAACTTCCCATTCCAATGGCAGACGCACTCCATCTCATATCTAGGAACTGTTATTCCTAGATATACATCAGACATCTACGCCCTAAACTTCAGCCCTCTTTTAACTAAGCTGCGACGCCTCTCTGAGGAACGCAAAGACCTATCAATGTCATGGTTTGGATGCATGAGTACATTGAAAATGGACGTACTTCCAAAATGATTATATTTATTTCAAGCTCTTCCGATCGCTTTCCCTTCAGCTTTTTTCCGTACTCTCCGTACTATGGCAATTCGCTTTGTATGGGGAGAGAGCCAACCCAGACTGAAACACAAATTGCTATGTGCCCCTATTCATAAAGGAGGGGTTGGATTGCCCGACTTCGAGGTATACCATAGCTCAGCAGTGATCTCTCGAGTTTTGGAGTGGTTTCTGACCAAAGCATCAACTCTGATAGAACAGGATATGTCATCAGATGACCTCAGGGCACTTCTCTGGGGATACGACAAAACTTATAAAACCATCCCAAGCTTATCCCCCCTCACCAGAGATGCCTTGAAGGTATGGTACCGAAAAAAAGAGGCACACTCACTGTCGACTGATCCGAGTCCTCTCACTCCTTTATTCGATAATCCAGCTCTCCCAGAAGGTAGACTTGCACACAACCTGGGAAACTACACGAGAAACCCCTGGCCTACAGCACAACAATTTGTAGATTCGGAGACAGGTACCTTTGTGACCCCTCACAGTACAGCTGCATCCAGGGTGACATGGCTTACTCGTTTACACTTAACCTCCTACGCCAAGAAACTTCACGCCTCCAATCTTATACACAGACCCCTGACTGGATTCGAACAACTAACCACTTACACAGAGACGCCTCGCCACACTCTATCACTGGTATATAGGATGTCAATAGACCACACTCACAATAATCTTCCTCACTACACCACTACATGGTCGGAGGAGCTGGGGAAGGACATAACAGAGGCGGAATGGGGTAAAGCTTTTCTTTTTACCCACAAATCATCTATCTCGAGTTACACTCAGGAAAAAAATTAAAAAATAATATTGAGGTGGTACCGGGTCCCAACTACTCTCAGGAATATGTTCCCATCTGCAGCCGATGTCTGCTGGAGATGTAACTCCGCAACAGGCTCGTATAAACATATCTGGTGGGAATGTGATGTGATTCGGCCTTTTTGGACACAAATTTTTCAAATTTATAATGAGATTTATGATAAAACTCTCACACCTTCCCCCTTCATAGCACTTCTCTCCGTGCTTCCCGGAACCCTCAAATCCCAAAAACACAGCCTGCTCAAATTTTTTCTGAGTGCGGCGAGACAATTAATTCCTAGACACTGGAAAACTACCTCTCCTCCATCTCTCATCGAATGGGTAGCTGAAATAAACGACATTATGCTCATGGAGGAGATGCAGGCTAAATCTATAGAAAAAGAAGCAAAGTTTTCATTCATCTGGAGTATCTGGAGGCATTACTCTACTTCAGACAAACTAAAGAACAGACTTTCACCAGTAAATACAACCTAAAGGACTGAGTTCCTCTAATTCCCCGCTTAACCTTTGTGTGATTCCTACACATACAATTAGGTGAGGTCCGCTGCCGCTACCACCCCCCCCCCCCTACCTACTCCCCTTCTCGAGGTTCCCCCTTTTCTTCTCTTCCCTTTTTTTTTTTTCTTTTTTCTCTCTCTTCTATTCTTTTATTTACTCTATATCTTATCCTTTTCAAATAATCACCTTATGTGCCAATATATATGTAGCTGCCATTAGATACAATCTAGGCAGCTAAGATACTTGAATGTTTTATCAACACCGGTTTTGAAGGTACACTTGAAAAACCTATCACCTCGGCCTCTGGAGCAGCAGGATCCCATTGGGGCTCCCGAGCCAGAGGTATAGGCAGTATTATAATAGTTTGCATTGTATCTGAACCTTTTTCTTTTTTGTCACTAATATCTTTCCCAATTATCTTCATGCATGTAAGAATGTACTATATGAATATGTACACGTTTTATGTTTTGGATCGGTATACCCTATGTTTGGGTCCCGATCTAACGTTTGTACTTTTTTGTCTAGAATATGGAAAAATAATAATAAAAACATATTGAACCTAAGGGAATTCTGACTACAGTATGAAGCTTTCCTCAGTAGAACAATGCAAGTGCATCAGCTGATTAATACTAAAAAAGTAACTTCCATGCAAAATTAAAGTATCCAAAGACATAAAGTGGAACAAACAGCTTTTTCTACAGAGCGGAAAAACTGGTAGGGATCTGCAACAAAGTCTGCTAACATCCTTGCAATGTACATTGATCGCCCAGAAGGTTTTTTTTTTTTTCTTCTCTTCTCAAACAAGTGGAGTTACAGTACTCTTTAAAACATGTTTGTTCATTGTCAGTGATTCTGAGTTATTAAATCAGACACAGCAATGCAACTGGCACTTTCAGTGTTTGACCATCAATGGCAGCCCTATACTACTCTCATTATATGTGTACTTTAACACCACCCTTCCAAAATATTATAAACAGACAAAGAAACTCCTTGCACCATTTTTTCTGCTTGTCAGTAGCCTGAAATCCTGGAAAGCCATCCCTTCTCTACTGTAGGAAATATAACACTTGATATAAGTAGATTAAAGTACTTTAATTGACATGTGGTGGTATTAGTAATGTGTTCCTTGAATGGAATGTATACTGTTTCCTTACAGCAGTATAAACAAAACAATTAACTATATTGGTGTCAAACGTTTGTTTTCTCCTTAGATGTATATTAAGCTACAGTATATGTACATTAAGCTAGTGTATAGTGACAGCATTTTAAGACCACAATTTATAAAGCCAGAATAAATCTGGGTTTCAAGCATCCTTTCAACTTTATCCACCTCACTTGCTCTCACCCATCAGTATCCATAAAAGTCACACTGTACCTTATACATGTGTCAAAACAGGTAAAGTCTAAGCTTCTTAGAGACAGTGATTTTCAGGAGTTTAATCCTTCTTCTCCATGGCTGGTTTCTACTCTTCCTTTTTCAGGTTTGCCTAAGGAATATGGTATTATTCTGACAGATGAAGATACCTGACTTTTGCCTGCGGGCATTTGTGGCCACATCTTCTTACTGCTCTTACTCAGCATTAATATCCTAGAAATGCATTAAGTCCCAAAAAACAGTATTCTGATCTGTTTGCATGGAACAGTATGAGATAATAATAATCTTTATAATAGTGTTATTAGACAGTAAGAAAAAAATATATTATTAGTGCAGCACAGTGGCGAAGTGGTTAGCACTTCTGCTTAGCAGCACTAGGGTCGCCAGTTCGGTTCATTTTCATGTTCTCCCTGTACCTGCAAGGGTTTCCTCCAGGTACTGTGGTTTCCTCCCACACTCCAAAGAAATGCTGGTAGGTTAATTGACTCTTGTCTAAATTGGCCATAGTATGTGTTTGTATAAATGTAAGTTCTGTAAGTTTATGTAGGGACCTCAGATTGTTACCTCCTTGAGGGCAGAGTCTGATGTGAATGTACAATATACCTACATATGTACGGCGCTACATAAGTAACCGTGATAAATAAATATATGAGATATCATGCCTTACTATTAATTAGGGATGGTCCCGAACATATGGGGCGTTCGCGGCAAATTTGAGCACTATGGAGTGCCCCATAATGTACTGTGAGGTCGCAGTGCATTGATGGCTGCTGAATGGCCAAAGCATAAACCTGACCTGCATGCTTTGGCCTATCACAGCGCGATCTGTGAGAGCCATGATTCACCAGAGGCAGGGAGTCTTTGGCCAATCATGGCTCAGGGGGCTAAGTCCATGCCCCACACTATATAAGGCTGCTTACACGGCGGCCGTGTGATAATAACATGGAGAACTTGAGCTAGATTAGGCAGGTTAGTTAGTGGCGTGCAGGCAGTTTAGTATATATATATATATATATCTATATATATATATAGATATATATATATAGATATATAGATATATATATCTATATATATATATATATATATATATATATATATATATATATAGATATATATATCTATCTATATATATATATATCTATATACAGTGTAGTCAGTGTATTAATATATTACATTAATAATATACAGTGCAGGCAGTGCAGAGTATATAATAGTGCATTGAAGTGGTTAAGGGGAACCCTATGACAGATTTAAGAAAAAAAACAACATGCCCCCCCCCCCATGACAGTCCATGTCAGGTCCTTTGAGTCTGCTATAGATTTTAAGGGGAACTCCATGGCAATTTTTTTTTAAAAAACAGTCCCCCCCAAGAACCATACCAGGCCTTTTGGGTCAGTCATTGGTTTTAAGGTGAACTCCACGTCAAAATTTTTAAAGATAATGATGTGGGGTTCCCCCCAAAATCCATACCAGACCATTATCTGAGCAATCAGCCTGACAGGCCAGGAAAGGGGGGGGCAAGCGAGTGCCCCCCTCCTCCTGAACTATACCAGGCTGCTTGCCCTCCACATGGGGAGGGTGCTTTGGGGTCCCACCCAAAGCACCTTGTCCCCATGTTGATAGGGACAAGGGCCTTGTCCCCACAACCCTGGCCCGGTGGTTGTGGGGGTCTGCAGGTGGGGGGCTTATCAGAATCTGGAAGCCCCCTTTAATAAGGGGGCCTCCAGATCTGGCCCCCTTCCCTATGTGAATGGGTATGGGGTACATTGCACACATGGAAGTAGTGATGTGCAATCTCCCACATACATGAATGTGTATCAGTAGAAATCGACCATGCCAGTTAAATATAAAGAGATCCTGTCTGAGTAGCTATTAATTATCATCTCGGTCCTCAACATCCTATCATTCTTTTCTCAATTTCTCTCCCTCTGAAAGGGTATGGGGGCTCCATCCAATATATCCCCAGGAGGCCCCAACACACTTTAATCTAGCCCTGACCAGGATGCTTCTTTAAGGTATGTGATTGATAGCGTCAAGTTTGCCAAGGATGTTGCTTTATTCTTCTTGACCAGAGGTTTTGAGTTCCCAGTAAAGTTCAAGAAGCTTTTTGTTTATTCTGGAAATCTTGTATTGCCCTCGTGCATCTTCACATGTCCCGATAAAGATTCTTACTACCCCACCTCTTCTATGAGCAAAGAGCTATTATCTACAGATAACTGATTCATTGTATTACTACTTGTCCCTCTTCCATGATGGGCAAAGAGCTGTTATCTGCCAGCAATTGGCTTATTTTATTGCTACTCAGTGCTGGAGCACAGAAAAGCATATATCACAAGATGTGACTCCTTTATCAGTTGGCGGCTTTTAATTGGAAGTTGCTGGCACAAAGCCAATGGGCCGATGAAACACATACATTACACGTTATATACTGTTGTGTACTGATGCCAAGCAGCAATTCAATTGATCAGCTGTCTGTAAAGCAGGGCTCTTTGCTAACAGAGAATGTAAGAAGGAACATTTGCAGTTTCAAGCTTTGGATCAGGATTTTGGAAATAACAGCCCCCAGGGGAATGATGCCGATAGGCAAGAGCCTACTGTAATGCAAAACTTGTTTCTTGTATTTCACTTCATCATTAAAGTTTATGTTAACTAAATTAACACAATTTTTGTTTAGCTTTGACTAGAGTAGGGAAGGGTTAAAAACCCATCAGACTATATTTTGCTGTTTGTGTGCCTTTGGGAGGATTTTCCTTTACTTCCCAGAGGCGAAACAGAAAGTGTGAGAAAATCTCCCTTAAGTGAGGTAAATTCTCTTCCTATACAGTTGTTAGCAGGACATGTGTCCCCAACGCAAGATTGATCATCACTTCTGGTTTTGGTGACAAATAGAGGGGTGACTCTAATCAGAGGGCACTCTGATAGCAATATAAAACTTGAGAAGAGGTATAACCCTTTCCCACTCTATCCAAAAGTTTAAAAAAAGTTTTTTACAAACACGTTAGATTCAGTAACTATTTAAATGCACAAGGCTACTCATTGAATGCTTTTAAAAGGTCATATAATCCCTCAATGAATACAAATATCCTTAATAATTTATTTCAGAGCGTATACTATTCCTCTAGTGCTCCAAAATCAACACATAGGCTGACAGAAAGTGATTGACGCTAATATTGATGGCTCAGACTGGCTGACTTAGACCATAGACTAATGAGCAGACAGAATTGCTAGTGAATTTCCTGGTAATACCAGGCTGCAGGACTTTGCCAGCTTTCAGACAAAGTGTCATCTGATATCGGGCAGAGTGTTGAGTGAGATGGACGGGGCTTAAATTAACAGTGTAATAACGGTAATTTAACAATTACTGTGGTTAGACTGTATGAACAGCAAGTTCTGATGGCAGAATGTGATGTTTTTACAGATATAATGTATGAGCCGCAGGTGCTTTATAGGGACTTTATAGGGACAGCATAGAAAAGTCATAATAGCAGTAAATCAACTGCCTACAGAATGAGTATAATCTTGCAATTCTTAGAAGCTATTTTGAGAAATTCACAATTGAGAAATGATCTAAAAATGATGACAGCATTATTTTTTTTTTAAGAAACATTGAATATAGGAGATAGCTAATCCGCCATGTGTGACACATGCTGGAATTGTTTTATTAAGTTGGTGCAGATAATGCAAACACCTTGCAATTTATGTTTCTGACATTAGTAGTCATTTAAAGTGATATTAAAAATATATTAAAATTTGTATTTAAAAAAAATAAAGAAACAAGTGGTCTTGCACAGAGCCCCAATCCTCCTCTTCTCGGGTCCCTCGCTGGCACTCCAGGCCCCTCCCTCCTGCTGAGTGCTCCAAAAGCAAGCAGCTTGCTATGGGGGCACTCGAGCCGAGCCGCTACTCTGTGTGTCCATTCACATGCAGAGCTGCAGCTTGGCACCACCTCCTCTCTCTCTTTATTGGCTCATTGACTTTGATTAACAGCAGCTAGAGCCAATGGCACCCACTGCTGTGTCTCAGCCAATCAGGAGGGAGAGTGGAGGTTCTCATGCAACATC
Organism: Lithobates septentrionalis; assembly: GCA_037952835.1. Taxonomy (NCBI): domain Eukaryota; kingdom Metazoa; phylum Chordata; class Amphibia; order Anura; family Ranidae; genus Lithobates; species Lithobates septentrionalis. The sequence goes on from JBBDGP010000156.1 coordinate 11,397,485, forward strand.
GATGGATCGGGATGGGGCTCAGGTAAGCATTAAGGGGGCTGAGGGGTGCTGCTACACACTGAAGGGTTTATCTTAATGTGGATGTAAACCCTCACATATACCCAGTAAATTGAACAGCCTCAGATGATACACAGAGATTAAACAAATCTCCCTATAAGTTTTACACATACATCTGATGTCTTCATCTGTATATATCCTTTAGAAAGTGTTCTTCGTGTTTTCTGTTCCTGGTTAGCACTGGGAGTGGATTATTGGCATATAGCCAAGACAGCTAATTGGAGGAAAGGCGCACACCCCCTCTCCTCATAGGCAAAGGAAGAAAGGAATGTGCAGAGGTCTACTCTTAGACGGCAAGCTGACTGCTAATCTATTTATTGCAACCTCCCCCGACACACACTTCTATCTCCCATCTTGGAGAATGTGTGAGAAGTTGATATCAGACTGATAACAGAGCTACGGAGCAAGAGACAGCTACAGGACATAGTGCTTTGGAGAGAGATAAGAAAACACTACAGATATATGTGCCCAGCTAAAAGTTCATAAATCGGGCTTACATCCACTTTAATGCTTAGAATGCATTAAGTTAAAAAAGACATTCTGCCTTTAGAATCACTTTTGAAGCCATGTTGCTATGACACAGCGCGACCCCGATCTCTGTAAAGAGCCGTGTCCGCAGCTCTTTAACCATGTGATCAGCTGTGTCCAATCACAGCCGGTCACATGTAAACCTTCACAGTGTGTGGCGAGGAGAGCCCATCAGCGGCATCTCCACACAGGGGGACATCTAGGAATGTAATCAGGGCACTGATTATCAGTGCCCTGAATACAATATTGCAATATAGTGTCACAAATCAGTGCCCATCATTGCCCGCCAATGCCAGCTATCAGTGCCCACCAGTGGCAGCAATCAGTGCCCACCACTGCCCACAGGTGCCACCAATCAGTGCCCATTAGTGATGCCAGTCAGTGCTGGCAATCAGTGCCGCCTATCAGTGCTGACCATCAATGCCCATCATTGCTGTCAATCAATGCCCATCAGTAATGCCCATCAGTGTCGCCCATCAATGTCACTCATCAGTGCCTATCAGTACCGCCTATCCATGCCGCCTATCAGTGCCCACCAGTGCTGCCTATTAATGCCCATCAGTGCCACCTAACAGTGCCCATCAGTGCCGCCTATCAGTGCTCATCAGTGCCACATATCAGGGCCACCTATCAGTGCCGATAAGTGCGGCATATTTGTGCCTCCTCATCAGTGCCACCTAATCAGTGTCCATAAGTGCCGCCTCATCAGTGCCCATAAGTGCCACCTCATCAATGCCCACCAGTTCAGCCTATCAGGGCCCATCAGTGCTGCCTCATCAGTGAGGGCGAAAAATTACTTAGCTACAGAATTTACTGACAGAAAAATAGTAAAAAACATTTTTTTCAAAATTTTTTGGTCTTTTTTTTGTAAAAACTAAAAAAAACAGCAGTGATTAAATAGTATAGAAAAAGGTTTCCGCGCTCACGGACCAAGGCTTGCAGCCTCCCCTTACGCACCCCCAGAGGGGTGAGATATGTTAAAAGGAGTTTATAGATAGGGGCAAGTGGCACTACCTGTGTTGGATACCTAATTAGATATATTCTCTCGTCTGAATGAGCAAGAATGCACTCAACTCAAAATAAAATTGTAAAGTGAATGTGTGCCCGATGGGATTGATGTCCCGTGCTAGTGTGTGCAGACAAATGAATCCTTATTGTAAAAAGGTGTAAATATATCCACATCAGTGACAGTTAATCCAAGATATATAAATAATTCAGTAAACATCCCCCCTAGTGCGTGGAGGGGACTAAATAAATATAATTCAAATCCTCCTTCCAACTAGTGTAATAATTGATCATTGACCATTGATCAGTATGCAACTAATAACATCTGATATACGTGTTACCATATTATCTCCACAATAGACAATTGGGCAGGTGAAAATGATCTTAACTCAGTTCATCAGCGTTGAAAAAATACAATAATAAGAAGAAAAAATGTGAAAAAATTGTGATAGATTTAAATACAAATTAAGTATGAAAAATGAAAAGTTAGTTGTGAAAGTCCCAGCTTGAAAAAAATGTCATAAAGTTCCACCAAATTCAAAGTTCCTGTGTGAAGTGACTTTAGTGACAACAACAGTTGATATCCAGTGACTGCGGTGCTCCCCCTCAAGGATCCCCACTCACCAGCTCCCTACACCCCTACAGGGGTAATAGGCATATAGTATGCGGCACTCGATGGCGTCTAGGGTTCCAATGAAGTTGTCCCTGGGGGCTTCCGCTCCAAGTACGATGTACCCTTCAATGCTCCGGGTTATCCTGTGGCTGCTTCTGAAGGGAGTAGATGAAGGCAGATTGATCTTAAGGAGACAGTGTACCTGTTTTTTGGTGAGAGGTAATATGGTGACCTTTGCTAATCTTCTCTGCCACTAACAGGTGTGGCAAGCTCATATTTGCACAACTTATATGGAGAAAAGCAGTGAGCTTTCACTGGCATAGGCTCTCTCTCTCTGATGGCATTCCCCTGCATGGTCCTCTCACACACTCTGCCCGGGTAGCCAATTTGAGGAGCAAACTTTGCCTGGGAAAATCTGGTTCTCTCCTCCTTACTGCTGCAAAGCTTGGTGGAGGCTGTAGTTCATCCTCCATTTTTTCAATAGGCAGCCTTTTCTTGCTCACTGGTCACACAACTTTCTCTCCTCCTGCTTAGTATCACATGCCCCAGTCAATCTCATTGTCACTGCTGGGCTCAGCCCTTCCTTCTCTGAGCTGGCCGCTCAGCTGCCGGCTAATTGCCAGCTCCCATCTCTCTCCACAGTTACTCAGCTGTTGATGATCCTGCTGGTCAGTCCTGCCTACTTAAGCCGTCCAGTCCAGAGGAGCTCTGTCTTTGCCTTGGTCACATCACAAGAAACTATCTCCTGCGTTCCTATTTAAAGACTGCCTTTGCTGACATCCCTTCTGGCTCCAGATCCTGCTTGCTGTTCCACTACTTTGATCCCTGGCTTCTGGCTTGGCTGACTATCTGTTACAGTTCCTGAATTTTGGCTATGTTTTGACTATATTTGCTCTATTTACTTTTTTTATTAAACAAGTGTGATTTAACTGTACTTCTGTCTCAGTCTAATTTCGTGGATAAGGCGGGGAGGGTCAAGGGGCACCCTGTCAAAAAGATCAAATGCACTGTCTTGCTCTGTGACAGCACAGCAATCAGTGGCAAAGTATGTGTGTAATATAAGACATTAGGCAGTAGGCATGTGCCACACTCACTGCTGGGCTGAGTTTGACAGATGGTCGAGTAGTATCCAGGCAGCTGAGCACACCTGAGTACAGCAGGAGTGGACAATGCCTGTTGTCCCTCCCTGCTCTCTACACCCTGTATTCCCATTGGCTTGTAGTGCCACTTCCCTCCACGGCCTTGAGGAGGGGCTTTGCCTAGGGCCTGGAGCACAGAATGGTGAAGACTGTGCCATGTAGCCACGACACCCATGCAACGCTGAGCTCCAGCCAAGCATGTCCTGACTCCCACGCCCTCACTCACAGCTTTCGCGGGTAAAGCGGGCTCAAGGGGCAGCTACTTTGGTCCCGACAAAAATGACTAGGCCCAGGGCAGCTGCCCCTTTTTCCCCCCGTTAAAGACGTCCCTGTGTACAGTGCTCTGGCCTAGTTTTTGCTGTTAGACCCAAGCACTATCACAGGAAAGGAGGTCAGATGCTTCTCCATATTTGAAAGTGCCAGGTATTGTGCATGGCTGCAGAGGATGGAGAGCTCTGTTAAGGTGAGTATAAAGTGGTTGGAGAGGGGGCCTTTGCAGATACACTGGGGTTTATTTACTAAAACCGGAGAGTAGGGATGAGCCTGATGTTTGAGTCGAACGTAAGTTCGACTCGAACATCGGGTGTTCACCTGTTCGCCGAATAGAGAACAATTTGGGGTGTTCGGGGCAAATTCGAAAGCCGCGGAACACCCTTTAAAAGTCTATGGGAGAAATCAAAAGTGATAATTTTAAAGGCTTATATGCATGGTATTGACATAAAAAGTGTTTGGGGACCTGGGTCCTGGCCCAAGGTACATGTATCAATGCAAAAAAAAGTTTTAAAAACTGAAATTTTTTCGGGAGCAGTGATTTTAATAATGCTTAAAGTGAAACAATAAAAGTGAAATATTCCTTTAAATTTCGTACCTGGGGGTGTCTATAGTATGCCTGTAAAGTGGCGTGTGTTTAGAACAGTCCGAGAGCAAAATGACATTTCTAAAGGAAAAAAAGTCATTTAAAAGTACTCGCGTCTATAATGAATTGTCTGTCCCGGCAATACACATAAAGGTCATTGAAAAAAATAGCATGGGATTCCCCCACAGTCCATTACCAGTCCTTTCGGGTCTGGTATGAATATTAAGGGGAACCCCGAGCCAAAATGTAAAAAAAAAATTGCGTGGGGATCCCCCCAAATTCCATAACAGGCCCTTCAGGTCTGGTATGGATATTAAGGGGAACCCCGCACCAAAATAAAAAAAATGGTGTGGGGGTCCCCCTCAAAATCCATACCAGACCCTGCAGGTCTGTTATGGATTTTAAGGGGAACCCCGCGCCAAAATTAGAAAAAAAATGGCGTGGGGTCCCCCCAAAATTCCATACCAGACCCTTATCCGAGCACGCAACCTGGCAGACCACAGGAAAAAAGGGGGGGGAGAGAGCGTCCCCCCTCCTGAACCGTACCAGGCCACATGCCCTCAACATTGGGAGGGTGCTTTGGGGTGGCCCCCAAAGCACCTCATCCCCACAACCCTTGCCCGGTGGTTGTGGGGGTCTGGGGGCAGGGGGCTTATCGGAATCTGGAAGCCCCCTTTAACAAGGGGACCCCCATATCCCGGCCTCCCCCTGTGTGAAATGGTAACGGGGTACAAATGTACCCCTACCATTTCACAAAAAAGTGTCAAAATGGTAAAAATGACAAGACATGGCTTGGTACAAGTCCTTTATTAAAAAATAAAAAAATAAAAATGTTCCACAAAGTCTTCTTCTTCTCTTGCTCCGCCAATGAATCAAAAAAAAAAAAACGCGACCGACCTGCCTCCATGGGAGGCACCCGCCGTAATGACCGTCCTCTCAGGTGACAGCTCTTTTATAACTGAGGGCGGGGCCACACGGTGACATCGCCGGGTGACCCCGCCCCCCTCTGATGCACGGGGACATCCCTATGGCTTTTTCGTAGCGTCAGAGGGGGGCGGGGCCACCCGGTTCACTTTAAGCATTATTAAAACTTTTTTTTGCATTGATACATGTCCCCTGGGGCAGGACCCAGGTCCCCAAACATTTTTTATGACAATAACTTGCATATAAGCCTTTAAAATTAGCACCTTTGATTTTTCATGTTCGTGTCCCATAGACTTTAATGGCGTGTTCAAACAAACTTTTTGCCTGTTCGCATGTTCTGCTGCGAACCGGGTGTTCAGCTCATCCCTACCGGAGAGTGCAAAATCTGGTGCATGGTAGCCAATTAACATATAACTTCAGCTTGTAAGCTTTGACAATAAAACCTGGAAGCTAATTGGTTTCTTTGCAGAGCTTCACCAGATTTTGCACTGTCCAGTTTTAGTAAATAAACCCCACAGTCATATTGCCTTACACAGGCAATAAAACAGTGTCAATGCAAATGTGAAATGATTGTTGATTCCAGGGGTGCATAGATCTTACTATTGGCTCTGGCAGACTCCCTTGATCCATGTGACAAGTTCTGCTCCCTCTACACTAAATTACTATTTAACCCTTTCAAGGCGGAGGGGCTCCAATGAAAGGATTTTTTTTTTTATCACCTTTACAGAGTTCAGCTTTATTATTAAATTAAAGTCAGTCTCCAGGCAAACTACTAAATGCACAAATGAAAGCCATACAGTATATATAAGCTTGTATTACCTGTCAAATAAATGGTAAATTTGTCTGTCCAGTCCTGACATTTAGAAAGCGCTGCTAGGCAGTACAGCCAGGCTGGTAACCTGAATTTTCTCTGATGCAGTTAAGCAATGAAGCTAGGTCACCTCCCTGCTTCAAATCTGTGAATAGACAGTGATGGAGAATCAGTAGACCAATGAGGTTATCACTCTGCTCTCTCACCCTGTCTTCGTGTTCCTGGTCAGCATATGGGCATAGCTTCTAGTACTGTGCCTCTCTCTTAAAGTGGATGTTCACACAGTTTTACAAGTTTAGCTGAGTCGTTTTTAAATACAGCATAGAATGTAAAATGGAACATTGTTTTTTTTTTTTTACGGGTGTACCTGTACATATGTGCTTCTGTCTTTTTTCACTGCATATTGTCTCTGCGGCTGTGGGCGTGTATTTTGCGGGTATTTTCGTAATTTCCTGTCCTCGCCGCACTGTCTCCTGGGATCTCGTGTCATTACTTCCAGGAGTCAGTGTGGAGGCCCGCCGCAAAATCTTGCGGGATTTGAAAAGAAGTGGCGATGTTTATGCCGCTCCGCGCCATTACAACTGAGCATGGTCGAGAACCAGCAAGGAATGCTGGTAGATTTGTAATACTGGAACCAGGAAGTGATTGCTTGTGGGCTTAAAATGCCCACAAGCAAGATGAAAACGGCAGTACACCTTTTATATAAGTTACGATTTGAAACAAAAGCGGACATCTAGGGAGCAAATGAACGCAAAAAGTCAGTGTGACATTGTAAAGATGTGAATTTTTAAGTGTAAAAAAAAAATCGCTAGTGCACATCTGCTTTAAGTCTAAACAATCCTGTAAAGGGGACTACAAGATGATGGTACCATGTTACCAAGTCACATTCATACTTACACTAACTGCATTTGAAAATACATTTAACAATGTTTCATCTATAATACATATATACATTGATCGGTGTTTCTTTTATATCTGCCTTTAAAAATACATGAGGCTGTCATGTTTCTGTATTCAAAACTTGACTTCACTAACCCAGAACAAGTATGTGGATACAGAGTACCCTAGCCCGATATGCATTCTTGTTTTTATTTCATCTCAATTGATTTTCAAAGGGAAGAGTACAAGGCAAGCTCCAGGTTTCGCTCAGGAACGTTTTGGTTAAAGCAGTAGATGTGTTTTTGTTATCCAGGATCAGTATCTCTTATTTATAGATCCAATACTGCTATTTTATAGCACTAGTGAGGAAAATGTTAAGACAACAAACAGACTTCAAACAAGTGTCAGAACATAAATTTGGAACTTTCTAGGCAGCCTTTCTCAACTAGGGTTCCTCCAGAGGTTGCTAGGAGTTCCTTGAGAAATTAGCAATTTCTGCCCCGAATAAGCAACCACTGACACCAATGTTTACCACATTTTTTTTAACTATGTGTAAGGGGGAAAGTTTTCCTATTGACCACCTAGGTAAGGGGGCTTTCTTCTTACTGACCACCACCAATGATAGGGATATTCTTCTTACTGACCACCAATGCAAGGGACATTTTTCTTATTGACTACCATTGAAAAGGACATTCTTCCCACTGACCACCGATATAAGGGACAGTCTTCTTACTGACCCACCAACGTAAGGGACATTCTTCCCATTGACCACCAATGTAAGAGACATTCTTCTTACTGACCACCAATGAAAAGGACATTCTTCTCATTGACCTCCAATGTAAGGGACATTCTTCTTACTAACCACTAGGGATGAGCCACGAACCACCAGAGCACCAGAACCTGCGAACGGACCGAAAGTTTGCGCAAACTTTAGAACCCCATTAAAGTCTATGGCACTCGAATGTTCGAAATCAAAAGTGCTAATTTTAAAGACTAATATGCAAGTTATTGTCCTAAAAGGGTTTGGGGACCCGGGTCCTGCCCCAGGGGACATATATCAATGCAAAAAAAACTTCTAAAAATGGCCGTTATTTCGGGAGCAGTGATTTTAATGATGCTTAAAGTGAAAAAAAAAAGTGAAATATTCCTTTAAATATCATACCTGGGGGGTGTCTATAGTATGCCTGTAAAGTGGCGCATGTTCCCCGTGCTTAGAACAGTCCCTGCACAAAATGACATTTATAAAGGAATAAAAGTCATTTAAAACTGCTTGCGGCTTTAATGTAATGTCAAGTCCCGGCAATATGGATGAAAATCAGTGACACAAACGGCATGGGTACCCCCCACCCCCCAGTCCATTACCAGGCCCTTTGGGTCTTGTATGGATATTAAGGGGAACTCTGCACCCAAATTAAAAAAAGGAAAGACGTGGGGCCCCCAGGCCCTATATACTCTGAACAGCAGTGTAAAGGGGGTGCAAACAAGACAGGGACTGTACGTTTGTTGTTAAGTAGAATCTGTTTGTAATTTTGAACTGGTACATTTTTAAAGTGTAGCTCCAGCCAAAAAATCTATTTTTAAGCTTTTTGGAAAACATAGGGAAGGGTTACCCCCCCTGTAACATTTGTTCTGCTGTCTGTGCACCTCTTCAGAAGATTTCACCTCGCTTTCTGTCCCAATGACAAATGTTTTTTGAAAATTTGGGGTTTTTAGTGAAACAAGGATTGGTGATAAAGCATCAGTGAAGAGGAGACACGTTTGTCCCATATTAACTCTTACAGGAGAGAATTTCCCCTCCTAGGGGTAGATTTCATCTCACTTCCTGTTGTCTCCTTGCATTTGCAAGTAGGAGTCATTTGTAAGTTGGATGTTTGAAAGTAGGGGCCTGCCCTATATAGAAATGGAAGTGAAATGCAGTGCTAATGATGATGGCAAATGGTGAAAAACACATCAGTAATGGTGACCATTACAAATATACACATAAATGAAACACATAAAACATAATACGAAATGATGGGTGTTGGGTGAGATATAATATTGTCCCAATGTATAACTGTAAATCAAACACAAGAAAGTCCCAAACATAGGCTGAATAAAAATATTGGACAGGTGTAGGAATCTTCTCCTGTATATCATGGGTTATACGGTCATGGAATGTAAACAGATGGATTACGCTTACCAACAGGAGTGAATTCGGATGCCAGTGACACTGAATCAAGCAGGCTCTGAGATCCTTGATGGACGGTGGTTGGTCCTAAAAACCCCGGATCTCAAGGAGGATCTATCTTCTTTGGTCCACGTCATGACTGTCGATTCAAGAGCCCAAGGGGGGATCTCCGCCACCAGAAAGTCTCCAGAGCATGGGTGGTTCCCTGCATAGGTGAGAATGGAGCCTTATGCCCCGTACACACGGTCGGATTTTCCAATGGAAAATGTCCGATCGGAGCGTGTTGTCGTAAATTCCGACCGTGTGTGGGCTCCATCGGACATTTTCCATCGGATTTTCCGACACACAAAGTTGGAGAGCAGGAGATAAAATTTTCCGACAACAAAATCCGGAAATTCCGATCGTGTGTACACAAATCTGACGGACAAAGTGCCACGCATGCTCAGAATAAATAAAGAGATGAAAGCTATTGGCCACTGCCCCGTTTATAGTCCCGACGTACGTGTTTTACGTCACCGCGTTCAGAACGATCGGATTTTACTCATAGCTCAGCTATGAGTAAGCACTAACGCTAGTGCGAAACGTCAGCTCTTTTTCATCTGCTGTGATCTTTTGAATTTTATGTGCATCTTCTAATAAAGAAGGCTATTATTTGAGTGTGGCTGTCTAGAATTCGTTCATGTTCATTCCTTCTGTGACTGACCGAAGCCTCAGCAACACGTTGTCCAGGAGGACCAGGAAATTGTAACCTCCCAGGCTCTGGAAACACGTTGCACAAACTTTTCTGCAAGGCCCCCCGAAGATGTTTCATCCTCTGCTCCCTCTGTGACAGCAAGATAAGGTCCGCAACCTTACCCTTGTAATGTGGATCAAGGAGGGTTGCCAGCCAGTAATCATCCCTCCCTTTGATACCACGAATACGAGGATCCTTCCGCAGGCTTTGCAGGATCAGGGAGGCCATGCAGTGTAAGTTTGCTGAGGCATTCGGTCTCCAGAGTCCTCTGGGTCACTAAGGACGACATGATCCGCAGCCACCTCCTCCCAGCCACGTACAAGTCCATGGGTTTCTTCAGACTGTAAATGATCCCTTGAGGATTGCTGCTGATGCTGAGTGCCAGGCTCCACCTCAATGCTGACACAATTCTCCTTCTTCTTCCATCCGTCTTCTTCCTGTGTGATCAGTGGGCACGCAGGAATACTGTCTGGATAAAGGAGGCTTTAGAGGTAAGGAAGTCCTCCTCTTCCTCCCTCTGTTCTGCCTAAAGTGCCCTGTCCATTATTCCACACAGCGTGTGCTCCAACAGGGGGACAAGAGGGACAGTGTCACTGATGCATCCACTGTCACTGCTCACCATCCTCATGGCCTCCTCAAATGGTGACAGGACAGTGCATGCATCCCTGATCATAGCCCACTGGCGTGGGGAAAAAAAACAAGCTCCCCTGACCCTGTCCTAGTGCCATAGATGCATAGGTACTCATTGATGGCCCTCTGCTGCGTGTGCAGCCGTTACAGCATGGCCAACGTTGAGTTCCACCTGGTGGGCATGTCACAGATTAGGCGGTTCTTGGGCAGGTTAAATTCCTTTTGGAGGTCAGCCAGCCGAGCACTGGCATTATATGACCTGCGGAAATGCACACAGACTTTCCTGGCCTGCCTCAGGACATCCTGTAAGCCTGGGTACCTGCCCAAGAACCGCTGCACCACCAAGTTAAGGACATGAGCCAAACAGGGCACATGGGTCAGTTGTCCCCGTCGGAGGGCGGAGAGGAGGTTGGTGTCATTGTCGCAAACCACCATACCTGGCTTAAGCTGGCATGACGTCAACCACCTCTGAACCTGCCCCTGCAGAGCTGACAGAATCTCTGCCCCAGTGTGGCTCCTGTCCCCCAAGCACACCAGCTCAAACACCGCATGGCATCTTTTTGCCTGCGTGCTTGCGTAGCCCCTTGAACGCCTACGGAGCACCGCTGGTTCTGAGGATAAATAAGCACAGGAAGAGGCCATGGAGGAAGAAGAAGAGGAGGCAGTGGAGGAGAGAGGTGATGCAGAATCACTACTAGTAGAATTTTAGAGGCATGGTGGCGGAACAACCTCCAACACTACTGCACCCTGTCCTGCATCCTTCCCAGCTGCCAGAAGAGTCACCCAGTGCACAGTAAACGATTGGTAACATCCCTGTCCATGCCTGCTGGACCATGAGTCAGCGGTAATATGCACCTTACCGCTGACCACCATGTCCAGCGAGGCCAAGACATTGCCTTCCACATGCCGGTAGAGAGTCAGAATCGCCTTCCGTGAGAAAAAGTGGCATTTGGGAACCTGCCACTGAGGAACCGCACATTCCACAAACTCACGGAAGGGGGCAGAGTCTACCAACTGAAAAGGCAGCAGTTGAAGTGCTAGCAATTTAGCCAAGCTAGCATTCAACCGCTGGGCATGTGGATGGCTGGGAGTGAACTTCTTTTGGCGGGTGCAGCAGCTGGGGCAGGGAAATTTGCCTGGTACAATCTGATGTTGGTGTACCGATAGCAGATTGCCCGCAAGTACTTGGCTGTGACACACCTAATTCTACACCTTCATTCCTCTCAGTGCAGGTTTCACAGAGGACTGAAGGTATAGTGGGGTTGGAGATCCCAGCTGATGAGGAGCAAGGAGAGGTCCGCTTTGTTCTTTGGTGTGGGACTTTTAGGTACGCTTGCCAACGAACTGCATGGCAGGTCTACATATGTCTGGTCAAGCATGTGGTGCCAAAGCGGGTGATGTTTTGGCCATGCGAGATACCCTTGAGACATATGTTGCAAATAGCAGTGGTGGGATCTGATGCACTCTTCTCAAAAAAGGCCCACACCAAAGAACTTTTGGAATAACGCGCAGAGACAGCAGCGCCCTGCACATGCGGTGCTCTGCGGTGTGATGCAGTCGGTGTGCTGCCCTTAAGGTGGCCCCTGCCTCATTGGAGATGTGCCGCCTCCTCCTCTCTCCTATCAGGCACCCACGTAGAGTCAGTGACCTCTTTATTCCCTCCCTCCTCATCACTGGAGCAAAGCTGGCAGTATGCTGTAGCTGGGGGAACATGACTGCCAGATTGCTGTCCTTCTTGGGCACCCCCTCTCTCTGGGCTCATGTTACTGCCTTCCTCTAGCTGGGTACCATCCTCGGAGCCTTCAAAACGCTGGGCATCCTCCTGAAGCATGTACCAAACACTGTGGTCAAACAGTTCATGGGACTCCTCAGGAGGACATGGTGGGGCTAAGGAAGGAGTGACTGATGCCATTGAGCCGAGGGAAGAGGCCGCGTTGGCAGCTTCTTTGCCAGACAAAGTACCCTGAGCCTAACTGTATATACTGCAGCTGCCTGCCTGTGGTACTAATAGTATCAGAAGAATACCACCAATTTTCTTCAGGTAGCTTTAGGTGCATACTGTGCAGAGGACACAGTACACTAGCTGTAAATACTGTAGCTGCCTGCCTGTGGTACTAATAGGATCAGAAGAACACCACCAATTTTCTTCAGGTAGCTTTAGGTGCACACTGTGCAGAGGACAGAATACACTAACTGTAAATACTGTAGCTGCCTGCCTGTGGTATTAATAGGATCAGAACAACAGCAATTGTCTTCAGGTAGTTTTAGGTGAACACTGTGCAGAGGATGCAGTACACTAACTGTAAATACTGAAGCTGCCTGCCTGCGGTACTAATAGGATCAGAAGAACACCACCAATTTTCTTCAGGTAACTTTAGGTGCACACTGTGCAGAGGATGCACTACACTAACTGTAAATACTACAGCTGCCTGCGGTACTAATAGGATCAGAAGAACACCACCAATTTTCTTCAGGTAGCTTTAGGTGCACACTGTGCAGAGGACGCACTACACTAACTGTAAATACTGTAACTGCCTGCGGTACTAATAGGATGAGAATAACACCACCAAGTTTCTTCAGGTAGCTTTAGGTGCACACTGTGCAGAGGACACACTACACTAACTGTAAATACTGCAGCTGCCTGTGGTACTAATAGGATCAGAAGAACACCAGCAATTTTCTTCAGATAGCTGTAAATACTGTAAAAACACCTGCCTGCCTGTTAGTAGGAAGAGAATAACAGGGACGGACTTAGCTAAACTGAATACAGTATATATATATTGTGGCAGTAGGACCCTGTGCTGTAAATACTGAAGCTGCCTGCCTGCGGTACTAATAGGATCAGAAGAACACCACCAATTTTCTTCAGGTAACTTTAGGTGCACACTGTGCAGAGGATGCACTACACTAACTGTAAATACTGCAGCTGCCTGCGGTACTAATAGGATCAGAAGAACACCACCAATTTTCTTCAGGTAGCTTTAGGTGCACACTGTGCAGAGGACGCACTACACTAACTGTAAATACTGTAACTGCCTGCGGTACTAATAGGATGAGAATAACACCACCAAGTTTCTTCAGGTAGCTTTAGGTGCACACTGTGCAGAGGACACACTACACTAACTGTAAATACTGCAGCTGCCTGTGGTACTAATAGGATCAGAAGAACACCAGCAATTTTCTTCAGATAGCTGTAAATACTGTAAAAACACCTGCCTGCCTGTTAGTAGGAAGAGAATAACAGGGACGGACTTAGCTAAACTGAATACAGTATATATATATTGTGGCAGTAGGACCCTGTGCTACCTGGAAGATTGCTGGTTTACGCCAGATTTTGGAGAGAAAGGCACGCTGATTGCACAGCTGTGTGCTGGGCTATTTAATTGTGACCTGACTATGGCTCAGGGTTCCACCCAACAGACAGGAAGTCTGTGCATGGGAGTCAGGTGGGCTCCCATTCCTCTGAGAGGAGTCAGAGGCTGCAGGAGGCAGCCAGGGTATGCATGTCTGCAGGAGGCAGACGTACTTGGTGACAGAGCAGCAGGAGTAAGCTAGGAGAGAGCTTCACTCTAGGAAACTCTTTTGGGTCTGAGGAGCAGACCTAAGGCCTAGGCTAAAGGCCGGAATCAGCCGTATGGCAAGAATGTACGCCAGGAGGCTAAAGTATTGAGTGTGCAAGATACAGTAATGGTGGAACCCCCTGCGTGGGCTACTGATGTCTTTGTGAACTTTTCCGTGCTTTTAAATAAAAGTGGGCTACCAGGCCCTTAAAAATACAGTTGTGTACTGGAGTACTCACTGACAACGCACCTACCATTTGAGTCTGATACCCCAATCTTACAATATATATATATGTAGAGAGAAATGAATGAAATGAATGAATGAAATGAATGCCTTGAAATGGGGATGGGAGGGTGGGTATCGCGCACAGGAAACCGACAAGCACCACAGGTGAGCGGGCCGCTTAAATACCCCCCGGGCTCCTCCCATAAATTCAGGCCACCATACTGGCCTTCCTACTTATGGTTGGAGCCCTATGTCCAATATGGACATAGATAACATTTGTAGTTAACATAAAACTTACCATCGGAAATAGACCTGGAAGTTTGGACTTACCATATGAAATGGACCTGAAAGTGTGCCTTGGTCTGCTGGTCGGTATGCCAAAATAAGGGGGCAAAAACATTCAGGTAGGGGTGTAGTTTTATTAGTTTTGGCTTTATTTATTTATTTGAGCAAGTTTGGTAAATGCTTGTGCCGTTTCCACCTAAGGAGTGGGGACGTACCGGGTGAGGTAGGCAGAGTTTCACCTGCTAAGTCTCTTAATGACATGGTCTGGGACCCATGCCGAAATGCTGCCAAGGCTGCTCCAATACTAAAGAGTGACCGGAGTACTGACTGGGGTCGAGGTGTAGGCAGCGTAGAAGAACCCCCAGGTGTTTGATGAACTGGCAGGCACTCGAGGGTTGCCCGAAAAGGTAATAGGGGACTAGAGTTTGAGTGTTCCGGTAGGAGTGACAGTAGGCGGTCGAGTATGGTTACTGGCCACCGGACGTTTGTTTATTTTATAGAGATGGATGTCTATCCTGGAGCTTGATTGCTGGATTTTGGACACTGCAAGGTGAAGGATGAAATGGTGTTGGCAGCGAGCCAACTACACAGAACTTGGCCTGCGGGATTGCTGCGGGTGAACTCGCTGGGCCGCCAGAACCCGTGGTAGGCTAAGTAAATGGCTGCTTGTATGACCAAACTGGGGAGAAGGCCAAATAGCAAACTGGTTAATATAGTAGACATGTCCCAGAAGATGGCAGCCTGGAACGAACGTGCAGTGGACATTAAACTGGTGTTGCCAAGATAATTACACCAGCCTGCGCAGGAAGGACATAACAGAGCGATGCGGACCTGGCTTCATTAAGGGGCTCGCCTCGGACCGGATGTCGGTGGCAAGCCACGGCCTGTCCTGCCCAGATAAGACCCTAGAGTTAAGCGGCTGCCATGACCGGGTGTAGCTTGAACAGGGAGGAAGTCCCGGGGTTTAAGCCCGGGGTTTAAGAGTGTCTCTGGGGGCCATGTACTTGTAAACCGATGATGGCCAAAAATTGCCGCGATGCCTGTGGTGGCTGTGGCATCTGTCACTACCTGGGGTGACAAGGGCGACGTAGATGATATAATCGTTAATACACCGATCCACGTAGTACGGGACCTTCCGACATTGATAGGTCTGCATTCTAAGGAAAGACTGCATCTACTTTTTAGTACACACCCGTGTATGGGTGAAGTCTTGGGGAACTAACCTGATACGGGTCAGCTTGTCAAGGGGGAGGCTGGCCTGCGTGGAGTTTGTTAATTCGGAGGAGGTTATTGTAGACTTCGGTTCCGGATTGTTGAGTTTTAGAGACTACAAGCTGAAGCACATAATGGTATTACCAGCGAGTCAAGGGGTGTCTACATAGTACCTGGCTGCCTGTGCCAGTAAAAGTGAATTTGTTAGGCTGCAGAAAAACCACAGAGGGCCAGGTAGATGGCTGCTTGTATGACTAGACTAGGGAATGTCTGAGGTTTTGACATGTCCCTGAAGATGGCAGTTGTGATGGGCAAGCGTTTGCCGTTAGCTATGGGCTGATGCTTCTGGACGCCACGTAGAAAGGATCCTACTGTATGAGCCATAAACACGGATGACTCTCTGGGTTCCTGTAAGGGCAAGAAATGCTGGATGCTGGCTAGGTATAGCCTAATAGTGTTATTAGGAGCCAGCTGTGTGTGGCAATACGATACCTGGCGCAGGATGGAACCTGAACTCAACTGACCTAAGTGAGAAATGATACAGAAATTGATGAGTGGCTCGTATGAAGATGCCACTGGAGACAACTGGCCGATTAAGTGCCACTGAAGAATGATGTGTGACTGATTGTGTGTCACTGGAAATGTGTTTGTACTGACCACAAGAAGTAATGCTAAGATGCGAGCCCTGCAATGATTGCAAGAGTTGTGCTTAAATACGTGCTTGCAACAATTGCCAGGGAGTTTGTGTAAATGGAGATGTGTTTGCCGTGACTGCGAGAAGTCCGTATTACTGCATGTGCTTGCACGGACTGCAAGGAGTTTATACTTGGATGCGTGTTTGCAACGATTACAAAAGTTGTGTTTGGATGCGTGCTTGCTATGATTGCAAGAAGTTGTGCTTAGGTGTGTCCCTGCAACATTTGCAAGAAGTTGTGACTGGATGCGTACTTGCAATGATTGCAAGAAGTTATGCTTGGATGCATGCTTGCAACATTTGCAAGAAGTTATGCTAAGATGCATGTCTTGTAATGATTGTAAGATTTGTGCTTGAATGTGTGCTTGCAACGATTGCAAGGGAGTTCCTGTCGCTGGAGATGTGTTTGTAGTGACTGTGAAAAGTTCGTATTGCTGCATGTGCTTGCAAGACTGCCAGAGTTAAGCTTGGATGTGTGCTTGCAATGATTGCAAGAAGTTGTATTGGATGCGTACTTGCAACGATTGCAAGAAGTTATGCTTGAATGCATGCCTGAAACGTTCGCCAGAAGTTTATGATTGGATGCCTGTTTGCAATGATTGCAAGAATTGTGCTTGGATGTTTGCTTGCAACGATTGCAAGAAGTTCTGTTTGGATGCGTACTTGCAACAATTGCAAAAAGTCATGATGGGATGTGTGCTTGCAACAATTGCAGGAAGTTATGTTTCGATGTGTGCTTGCAACGAAATGCAAGAAGTTGTGTTTGGATGCGTATTTGCAACGATTGCAAGAAATTATACTTGGATGTGTGCTGTGACTATGAGGGGGTATAGTAGTGAGGCGTACATTTCAATGGATGAATCGGGACCATGACTGAGCTTCGAAGGAAGACAGGGTGTGGCCCCCCCTTTATTTATTTTTTTATTTATTTTACTTCACTGACCTAGAGGAAATGACAGATGACGACCGGTGGAGGGTTTGACTACCTGACTTGAAAGGTAAATTGTAACATGTTTAAGCGACAGGTGCCTGGCATTAAATAAAATGAGTGAAATGTTTGTGCCATGACAGAGGCACGAATCGGTGTGCCATGACTGCACCAATGAGGCCAAGCCAACTGGGGCTTGCCGGGATGAATCGATGCCTGACGGTTGCCCTAAACTTGAATCGGGGCGCGGCATGCGACAACGAAATGAATGAAATGTTTGCCTTAGAGTGAAATGAATGAAAACGTTTCGCCATGAGAGAGGCACAAATCGGTCGTGCCGCAGCTGCGACTGACAGCGACCCAGACTCTAGAGCAGGTACTGAAATGAGGCAAAAGAAAAACGCTGGTACATGCCGGAATAGATTGGTGCATCACGGATGCGACTGGATTTGAATTGGAGTGCGGTATGTAATAGTGAAATGTTTGCCCTGGCAAAGGCACGAATTGGTTATGCCGCGACTGATAGTTAACCAAGTTCTGATGCAGGTGTTGGCTGAGGCCGAAACGTTTTATTTATACTACTTTATTTATATATATATATATATATATATATATATATATATTTTTTTTTTGTATATATTGTTTTCTTTTTTTTTTTTTTGACTGCGACAAATGACGAGTCGGACTATGGAGTACGAATGAAATGAGGCCAAGACAACTGGGGCGCGCCGGGACGAATCGGTGCATCTCGGATGCTACTGGATTTGAATCGGGGCGCGGTACGTGACTGTGAAATGAGTGAAGTGATGAAATGAATTAAATGATTTGTCATGGTAGAGGTACGTGCCATGACAGAGGCACTAGTCGATCATGTCGCGACTGCAACTGACAACGAACCGGACTCTGGAGCATGTACTGAAATGTGGCCGAAAATACCTGGGGCACACCGGAATGAATCGTTGCGTCATGGATGCGACTGGATTCGAATCGGAACGTGATACGTGACAGTGAAATGATTTCCCATGACAGAGGCACGAATCGGTGAGCCGCAAACTGCGACTGACAACGAACCGGACTCTGGGGCATGTCCAGAAATGAGGCCGGGCCCTGGGGCACGCCGTAAGGAATCGGTGCATCGAAGATGCGACTGGATTCGAGCCGGAGTGCGGTAAGTGCAGGTGTAACCTTTTGTTGCCATGAAAGAGGCGCTGTAGCGACTGACTGCGAATAAGACTCTGGAGCATGTACTGAAATGTGGCCAATACCTGGGGCACGCCGAGACGAACCGGTGCCTATGCATGCGACTGAATGAATCGTAACGGAGCGTGATCCGTGGCAGTGAAAATGATAACCATGACAGAGGTACAAATCGGTGAGTCGAAAGTGACTGATAATGACGTGACTCTGGAGCATGTACTGAAATGAGGCCGTAACTACTGGGGCACACCGGAGCGAATCGGTGCATCTTTAGATGCGACTGGATTCGAATCGGATTGCGGTACTGACTGAAATTAAAGAAATGATTCGAAATGGTTTGAAATGTTAGAAATGTATTTAGAAATGTTCAAAAAATGAGAAATGATTGGTATCGAACTGACGTGGTTCGATAAGAAATTGCGAATTGTGAATCGCTACGGTTGTTTGCTGACGCCTGGTAATAATTTAGACATGCCTGAAATGAAGCGACGTCTACGTCGCAGTGGTTTTTTCAGATAACGAGAAATGGTAACATAACGATAGTGCGAGTGGTATGCATTGCGGTTACGCTTGTGAAATTGCGAGTGACTCGTAAGTTTGATATCACGGTTTAGTGACATGATATCTAACAATGCGTGAAAAACAAAGTCCGACGGGACCCTACCTGCGACAGCCAAGCCAGACGCGCGGTACGAACTACGAATCGGTAACACGGACTTCGAAACTCTCGAGCACGGAAATTTTCGAAAGCGGGAACTCGCGAGACAAGAACTAGCGGACGCTGGCACTCGAATAGTCGGCCTAGTGACGTATATCGCGCACAGGAAACCGACAAGCACCACAGGTGAGCGGGCTGCTTAAATACCCCCCGGGCTCCTCCCATAAATTCAGGCCACCATACTGGCCTTCCTACATATATGTATATATATAATGGGGTCAGTCTCCCAATAATAACCAACATAGCTTGGTCCTTCTGCAATTAACCACCAATCTAAGGGGGCATTTTTTCATTGACCACCAAACTAAGGGAGCTCTTCACTGACCATCAATTCAAGGGGACACTCTTCTATGGACCATGAATGTTCGGGAATGCTATTTTCTAGCATTTTTATGTGTTTATTAGTATTACTGAAAATAGTATTTTTGTATATAGAGCATGTCCTGTTTGCCAAATACCCTAAGTATGCCACATACTTACTATGAGTTGTAGCTATAATAATTATTAGCAGGGGCTCCCTGAGCCCTGGAAGTTATATAAAAGGTTCCTCTGTGCTAGAGAAAGGAAACAATTGTAGTCTCAGAAAATATAAGTCTGGCCAATTTAGCTCTATGCACGTGCGTAGAAATGCATTTTTTGTGGCATTAGGCAGGTGCATTGTCATTTGTCAATGTGAGTTTCCTTTGTGCATTGAAATATGTTTTGACACTTAAAATTTTTGAATTTAAAATTTGGAGTAGATAGGGATAACAGGATGTAACAGCTTGTAATATCTGTTGCTAATGCGCTAATGCGCTGACTTAAATAGGCATCCCAATGTACCAAAACCAGAAAAAACTGACATATATTTTTCAAAGAACACTGCAGCACTGAGGTAGTAATCAGCACTATCTTTGTGTAGCAATAACTCACGGTGGAGCTGCTGGTTTAAGCGGGCCTGTTACCTTCACTCTGCTTCCCTCTGTTTCACTGTCAACGGGTCTAGGGTTCCATTGAGTTTACTCCTGGACAACACACGCACCAACACTGGAGTACGTTTTCAATGCTTTATTAAACAAACGACTTATGCCGCGTACACACGAGCGGACATTACGGCGGACTTTGCCCGGCGGACTGGATTTCGTCGGACAATTCGATGTGTGTGGGCTCCAGCGGACTTTGTTTTCTCAAAAGTTCGACGGAATTAGATTTGAAACTTGTTTTAAATTTATCCGTTGAAATCGAGTCCGGTCGAAAAGTCCGCCGTCTGTATGCTAGTTCGACGGACAAAAAGCCACGCTAGGGCAGCTATTGGCTACTGGCTATGAACTTCCTTGTTTTAGTCCGGTCGTACGTCATCACGTACGAATTCGACGGACTTTGGTGGATTGTGTGTAGGCAAGTCCGTTCATTCACAAAGTCCGTCGGAAAGTACGTCGAAAAGTCCGCCGGGCAAAGTCCGCCGTAATGTCCGCTCGTGTGTACGCGGCATAAGGAAGTAGCAGGAAAGAGGAAGAAAGGAAACTTGCAGAAGAAACTCAAATATTCTCTGGTAGGGTTCTCTTGACAAAATGTCCTGGTAGAATTCAAATACTATTTGAAATGCGCTCCCCTCGTGGGACACACTTCTTGCTCGTCTGGATAGGCCTCTCTCACCAGTCTAGCAGCCAGCACGCAGCACAAATCAAAGTCTCTGCCACAGACTTGTTTGGGAATAAAATCCATACGATCCTCTGCCACAGGATGTATAGGTTTTTCTGTAGTGAAAGTCAGTCACAGTGCTTGAACCTTTAAGCCGAGCCGGCAACACTATGCTGTATAGTTACTTTTGGATACGTCCTCCAACTGAGTCACCAGGCCCCTCTATAGACCAGCACGCTGCGTGATCTCTCCAAGACGGGTCCTCCCCTGGGATCTCCTCGGTTGTCCAGCTTCGTCACACAGGACCGACAGCTCAGGACCATTCCTCGGCCGCGGTGGCTTCCCGAACGGAGGACCACGAGGTAGCTCCTTAATGCATACCTGTCAGCCAGGAGGGCCAGCAGGTGGCTGTAAAACGAACCCCAAAATATGGCATCTGTCCCATAAATACCCTCGCCCAGAATGCAACGTGGAGGACCACCTCCACCGAGCGTGCCTCCGGGACAGAGGAGCATCCATACGCTTCAACGCGTTGTCTTTCCAACCCTGACCAGTGGCAACAGCGACACCCACCGGTCAGCACGGAAACACACACAACGTCAGCCAAGCTGGAACAGAGGCAAACTTTAACCTTCCTAACGCACAATTTACTAAATTTACCTAACATGATTGCAAATCTACCAGCGCTACATTTGTAGTGGGTAACTATGGGAGTTATTTACGAAAGGCAAATCCACTTTGCACTGCAAGTGCACTTGGAAATGCAGTCGCTGTAGATCTGAGGGGAAGATCTGAAATAAGGGGAATATCTGCTGATTTTATCATCCAATCATGTGCAAGCTAAAATGCTGTTTTTCATTTTCCTTGCATGTCCCTTTCAGATCTACAGCGACTGCACTTTCAGTACACTTTCAAGTGCAAAGTAGATGTGCCTTTCGTAAATAACCCCCTATGTCTCATGCCTTTTAGCATATCGGAATGCTTGGGTTTAAAATGCAACTGTGTAAATAGGCCCCAGTGTTCTGATTAGAACAGAAATATAACCTAATGGAAGCAACACCCCACAGAAAATCTAGTAACGTTATTGATTATATCCCCTTTAAAGGCTCTTTTCTGTTAGTGGAGTATCTCTCTTACAAATACATCAGCTATTCCGATAGATTAAAATGCAAATCTCATTGTCAGAAGTTTAATCTTTGTTCATGTCTGCCCCTGCTATAGACACCATTGTTTCTCACTGAGCACTGGTAGAGCAGTAGCTATTAAACACAAGAAACAGTGTAGTCATGAACATAAAGTAGTTGCGAGGCAATGTATAACATGTATACCTCAAAATAAAACAGTTGCAATGTAGATGTTTCGTACTGGTCGTGCAGAACCTTTCAGTGTCCCCAGAGCTCAATTAGACAATTGTAACTTTTATTGGCTATGGATTACTGCAGGGACACCACACAGTGCAGCCATAGACCAGCTGTAGGCTGTAAACTGGATCCACACATGAACAGCAGTTGCACTTTCAAACTTATTTTACAACCTAAAGCTGCTTTGAGATGCAGAAAGCTACATGCTGCAAATGAACAGATTGCTTCAATAGTAATTACATGTTGGAAACTGTGTTGTATTCTAGAAAAGGATAAAGTTCATATAGAAAGGGTATTTCTTATGTATTTTCTGCCCCCTACTTTTAGATTGTAAGTTCCATCTTAATCTTTCTGTACTGAACTGTATTGTATTTGTACTGTCTCCCTATATTGTAAAGTGCTGTGCATACTGTTGGTGGTATATAAATCCTGAATAATAATAATCATAATAATAGAAAAGGGTATGTACTGTAGGCCCTTAAAATTATCGTCTTTATTTTTCTTCCTTTTGGTTTGTTAAATCTGAAATTTAGGTATGGTATTTTTTACATTGATTCAAGCTGGGTCAATGTAAGTATGTATATTCTATACAGTGGGATCAATGGTACGTGATTTTGTGCAGTTAGGCCGCAGTGCCACAGTAAATGTACGTGGGGCGATCCGAAAGCAGTTAAATATACAGTTAAAAGAATTTTGTTATATCTTTTTAAAATAACAGTATATAAATGTAATCCTACCTCCACAGGAGTCGCATGGTAGACTAGGTTCCCTGTTCTTTTGCCTCGAATCTGTGAATGACCTCAGCCCCTCTGACACACCAGGTTAAACAAAGAAGATATTGCACTATTATCACTAGCACAAATAGAAATAGCCTGTACACACTACGGTTCAGTATCAGAAACCAAACACCAGATTGGTTAGTAATAAATAAATGCATTTTACTGTAACGATTTAAAGTAGATGGCAATATGTACATACAGAAACGAGTAGACAGTAGGTCTAACGCAATTCTCTAGGCAAAGAAATCACTGTATTATAGAAATTTAGAATAAGAATCTGGTTAGATTAATCTGTACCTGAAAATCTGCATACCAGCACTGAGCAATGACATAGATAACCATAACAGCAATGGTCATCAGTACTGTGATAACTTTCCTGCGACCAGTAGGTTATACTGCTTAGAGTACACTCTGATTAAATGGCTATGCTAGGAGCCAGACCTTCCTACAGGGGCACCTCTCACAATGGACAGCAAGTGAAGTTCTTGTAGGGCTGTCATCTAAGGGGACAATCCCTTGCCCTAGTTCTTCAGCCAGCTAGCTATAGGGCCCAGTCTTTATGGTGGTGCACATAAGTACAGTCCCAGTAAAGTCTGCATACAGTGATATAGGCTGCTAGTTAGATATCCAGTCCCTATGTGCTCAGTTTCTGCTAGCAGCAACAGGTCATTGGCAGCAATACAGCTGCTTTGGTTTTACTGTCCAGGTGTTAGTGTGCTTCTGGATCCACCCAAGGCAGCTCTGGTCCTCAGCACACTGGATATTCATCCCCTACTCTGTAGCTCAGTCCACAGGCTTATGTCAGGTTGGCGTGCACCCAGATGTATAGATGTGCTTACTCCAGTCCCCCCCGCAGCAAGAGGAAGTCACCCTGTCGGTAGCCCAAGAAAATACACATCCCTCTCCTCCTTCTGACAAGTTCCTCTGGGAACTGTAGTCCAAAAGCTCATTGACGTCCACAGCATAAGTCCTCTCCTGAACCACACCTCTCAAGGTTCAGTGCAGTAGTATTCAAGTCTCTTGAGCTCGTCTGCTTGCCAGCTCCCTCTGCCGAGCAGAGGTATAATAAAGTTAACCCATTCAGGGTGATAATCCTAGGAGGACAGAGAGCAACTGCAGCACAGTGTTCTAACTTGCTCTCTCTCTAGTCAGGCACCTAACTACATTATTATTGTTACTTATACAGGATTCATATAGCGCCAACAGTTTGTGCAGCTATCATGTATCTGTCAGGGAAATAGGCTAGCAAACCAGCACAGGCAAGGTCGCGCTAACGCGCATCAACGCACACGGGTGTGCAATGTTTCTACTAGGCGGACGCCTGGCGCCACATTCGGACGAATGCGCGTGCGTAGCAACGTCGCGATGTTACGAACGCACGAACGGAACGGTGTGCGTATGACGTGATACTACGCCTTGTCTATTTAAACGTCCCACTGACAGTACCACATTGATGGATTGTCGTCAGCACTTCCTGTGTTCCTGTGATTGTGATTCCTGTTGTCCTGACTTCCTGTGTACCGACCCGGCTTGTTATTGACTCTTCTGGACCTCCCGGCTTATCCAACTGGCTTGCTTCTGACTTTTCCTGCCTGCTTCCTGCATCTGACCCCGGCTTGGCTAAACGGACTCCGCATTCCTCTGTCTCCTGTACCTGGACTTGTTGCTTTGATTCTCGGATTGCTTACTGTGTTTGACCCCCTGGCCTGGCTTCTGATTTTCCTATTGGACTTCCATTGGTCCCCTCCTTGGACCCTAAGCACGTTGCCTCTGCGGACTTTCTCTATCAAGCCACCAACACCGGCTCCTACTTCCAGGCAACCCGTGCTTCTGTGAGCACCACATCCCTGTACCATATTCAGGGTTGTGCTGCACTCGGCCGCAAGGGGAGCCCTCTCAGCAACTCGGTCTCCTACCAAGGTCCTGACAGTATCACACATGCATTGTTGTTTGTTTGCCTTTAAATAATTTTGTCTCTTCCTCACTCTGTAGCTAGGAGATGCTCTATATAACTAGTCACACCCTTTGCTCAGTGTGTCTTTAGTTTCTGTTCTGAGCACATGTAATTGCTGTAGCTAGACATAGTATGATATTTTGACCTATCAGATGTTCAAATGTTTTGATCTGCACACATTTTTGGAATAAAGCTTTCTGCAATCTGCAAAATGTAATTTCAATTGAGTCACTGTCTGCCAACACTACTGAGACTGTAAGTTACAGTTATCTCACTACAAATAGATCAGTTATACAATTCACTCTTTCACAATTCACTTTCAGTGCTTACACTGGGGACGCAGAACAGCAGCACTTTACAAAATAAAGGGAGATAGTACAGTTACAATACCATTTAATACAAGAGGGTTAGGAAGGCCCTAATCATGACAGCTTACAATCTAAAAAAGGGGGGGGGGCACAGCAGATCACAGATCGAGGGTACAGGGCCCTGTACCATGTGATCACCAAGGCCAATCAACCAATCACAGCGATCACTGTAGTAAACAATGGCTGCAAAAACTGCAGCCTAATAATGTCAAAACCAATTACTTATACAATCATCATGACTGTATAAGCAATCAATAAGTAAAACAAACAAACAAAAAAAGGATCACCCCCATTGCATTACAGCGTCATTATAGTGACTGCCACACCAGTCACAGTGTCCCTAATCACTGCCACACCAGTCCATGTCCCTGATCACTGCCACACCAGTCCCAGTGTCCCTGATCCCTGCCACACCAGTCCCAGTGTGTCCTTGGTCACCGCCACACCAGTCACAGTGTTGCAATCACCACCAGACCAGTCCCAGTGTCCCTGAGTACCTCTTATAGGACCTGGAACTGCTTTAGGTGATGCTACACTAAGCTATATTCCCTGTTGTGTGTGAAAAATATTAAATCAACATTTTTTTGTAAAAAAAAAAAAATTAATTTCCTTTCCGCATATTTCAAAAACTTGTGGCAAAAAAAAATGAAGTCTTTAAAAAACTCACCATGCTTCCGTAAAATACAGTGGTGTTTTTTTCTCTCCAAAATATGGTGATTTTGTGGGTGTTTCCACTGTCCTGGTGCTCCAGGGCCTCCAAAAATATGATAGGTAGAATTAGATTCATAATTTCTGCCCATAGAATGCCTGACAGAGCTCCTTGGATTTTGGGCCTCTTTTGACCTGTGAAAAAACCTCACACATGTGGTATCACCACTGTCGAAAGGAGTAGAAGAATACGCTTTGGGGTGTAATTTTAAGTATGTAATTGTTCAGTCAAGAGTGGCCTTTATGGGAACTTAAAGTGATACTAAAGCTTTAGGGTTTTTTTTCTCTTCTAATAACAAACATGTTATACTTACCTGCTCTATGCAGTGGTTTTTCACAGGGCAGCTCCTCCCCCTCGAGCAGTGCCCCCAGAGAAAGCAGCTTGCCCTGGGGGCACTGCTGCGTGTTTGCTCCTGAGCCGCTGCTCTGTGTGTCCACAAGACAGATACAGCCGCGGTTCAGCCCCACCCTCACTCTCTACTCATTTGATCACTGGCTGTGATTGACAGCACTAGGAGCCAATGGGCTCCCGCTCCTGTCTCAGTCAATGAGGAGGGAGAGTCTCGGGACAGCTGAGCCGTGAATTTCATTGAATCGGAAGGTGATCAGGTAAGGATTGGGGGGCCCGCTGCACACAGAAGCTTTTTTACCTTTATGAATAGAAAGCATGAAGGTAAAAGACCTTCAGTCTTTAGAACCACTTTAACCTTAATTACCTCTCCTGCCCTTTTGCTCAAGGACTGTGTTGGAGAAAGATAAGTGTTCCCTTGTTATTAAGTGCCTCCTGGAGTATCCCATGCTTTCCCACACCCTATCCAAGTTTCTACGGCAATAAACAACATCAAATACATCTCCTAGACTTTTCAATGAGTCTGAGAGAGAGAAAATGCTGTGTGTCTGGCTGTCTCTGCATTCATTTTAGGAAGCAGCTAGTTAACTTGAGTGGCTCTTATAGGGGTAGAACTACAATAATGTACACTATTTGGGGTATTTTTACCAAAGAAATGTGGCAGAATACATTTTGGCATATATTTATGAAAACAAGATTATTTATTTGCAAAGTTTTATAACAGAAAAAAAATGTTTTCAGTCTTTTTTCATTTATAGAGCAAAAAATAAAAAATCCAGTGATCATTAAATACTACCAGAAGAAAGGTCTATCAATCTACAAAAAATATATAAAATTCATTTGGGCACAGTGTTGCATGACTGAATAATTTTCATTCAAAGTGTGACAGCGCTGAAATGTGAAAAATGGCCTGGGCTGGCATGGAGGGCGCAGCACACCATCCAAACCTGCTGCCAGCAGCCTGTTAAACTCTATGAGAGTTTGACAGCTGCCCTGGCTAGACAGGGTTGGGCAATGTGCCCGTGCCCACCAACCACAGCTAAATGCTGGGGCCTCTCGCCCAGTGTGCAAAAGGCCTAAAAAAGGTGAAAAAAAGTATTTTAGGAATGAAAAAGCATGGCAGTTTTTTCAACTTTAATATACATTTATGATTTTTATACAGACTTATAGAAATTGAACATAAGCTAAGAAATTCTCTGGAGGTTGCCAGCTTGGTAATCTACTACTGTATGTAACCATGGTCCCGTGCAGATATTGATAACCTCCAGAGTGCTAACATCAACTACCAACAAGCAGTTATGAGCCCCATGAGAAGAACAGAAGGGGATTATAATTGGGAAGCACCTGTACGTGTTATCACTGTGATGTCTGTAAAGTATCCTGAATGAGGGAAACCTTCTGCTCAACTCTGACTGGTGTCATACAGTTTAATACAGTGATTTTAGTACCCAAGAAGCAAAGCTATTGCTTGGTTACCCTTGGGACATTAATGCTGGGTCTATTTTAGATATGCCCAGTGGAGTAGTGGTCCCAGGGCAAACTTAGACCATACCAGGAGGACTATAAATGACCTGGGAAGTCAGGAATCCCTCAGGAAGAGCTTGAGTCTGTTGCCAGGCTATAGGAAGTCTGTACTGGCTTGTTCTGCTCCTGGGACAACTAATTGGAGCAGTAGACTGAATTTTTTATGCTGGTAATATTATTGCACGCCTATAATTTTTTTCTGTCTTAACCAGTTCCGGACCAGCCGCCTCAGTTTTACTGCGGCAGGTTTGCCCGCCTGCGCGAAATCATGTTACTATACGTGATGCGCGGGGCCGGCTGGGGGGACGCACACGCGCCCCCCTCCGCCGGCCGCGACGTTTAGATTCGATCAGGAACTGATCAATCCCCAGGCCCAGGCCAATTAAATCTGGCCTTGACCTGGTGATTGCTCCTGGCGAATGAGATCCTTCCCCTGTCGTGTAACTGTAAACACTGACAGGGGAAGTGATGTCATCTCTCCTCGTGTCGGTCTTTTCATTCCAGACCAAGAGGAGAGAGCATCAAAAAGTGAGTTGCACCAACACTACACTGACACCAGGTCACGTAGGCACATAATTCACCCCCCCCCCAGTTAACCCCTTCACCACCTGTCACTGTGTCACCCAGTACAGCAATCAGATTTTTTAATAGCTGTACTAGTGTTATTAGTGGCAAAAATCAGTGTTAGGGTAATTAGTCTTAGGCCCAGATAGGTCTAGGGACCCCCCCTAAACCCCCCAAAAATGTTTAACCCCTTGATTACCCCCTGTCACCTGTGATCACAGTATAAGTGTCACAGGTGATGCAGTCTAGCTAGTTTATTTTTTATAGTGTTGGGGCACCCGCCGTATTTTACCCCATAATGGTTTAACCCCCTGATCACCCGGCGGGTGATCAAAGTTAGGTTTTAGCGTCAGATAGGGTCTGCGTCGCCCCAGACAGCATCAGATTAGTGGCAGTACCGCTAACACCCACGCACGCACCATACGGCTCCCTTACTAGTATAGTGTCTGAACGGATCGATATCTGATCTGATCAGATCTATACTAGAGTCCCCAGCAGTTTAGGGTTCCCAAAAATGCAGTGTTAGCCGGATTAGCCCAGATACCTGCTAGCACCTGCGTTTAGCCCCTCAGCCCAGCCCAGCCCACCCAAGTGCAGTATCAATCGATCACTGGCACTTACAAAACACAAAACACATAACTGCATTATTCGCAGAGTCAGGCCTGATCCCTGTGAATGCTAACATTTTTTTGGTAGTGTTTGAATCAGTCGCTAATAGTCAGGAGCTTTTTTACCTGTGAGTCTCACTAGTGTAAACCAGTAAATTTAGAGACCAAAATGTCAAATCGAAGGTACACCAGTGAAGAGGCCTACATGTTTCTGAGCATGACAGATATGACAGCATGACAGATAGTGAAGAAGTAGTCACACATCTGTCAGATTCAGGCTCAGAATACGATCCTGTAGACAGCAGCGGCACCCTGACAGATAGCTCTGAGTTGTGGTCCCTGCCAAGGTCAGGCGTACCAGACCCCGATCTTCTTCTGCTGTCGTTGAGGTGCAAGA
Source organism: Lithobates septentrionalis (assembly GCA_037952835.1). NCBI lineage: Eukaryota > Metazoa > Chordata > Amphibia > Anura > Ranidae > Lithobates > Lithobates septentrionalis. The sequence continues at coordinate 11,426,879 of JBBDGP010000156.1, forward strand.
ACCGCAGGTCCCTTGTATGGAGCAGAGAGCCAGAGAGCCAGTACTAGCGCCGCTATTTCTTCTGGGGAACTGGCAAGCACCAGTGGCCTAGTACATCCTGGTCATACATCCAGCACTGCAGTAACACTTGGTGACGTGGCGAGACCCATAAGTGCAGTTCAAGGTGGCGAGGTGGCAAGCATGAGTAGTGTCCCGCTGCCACCAAGAAGAAGACAAACACAGGCCTGTCGAGCCCATAGTGCCCTTCCTGCTGCATTCGCCAATCCTAATTGGGAACCCACCTCTTCTGCAGCACCCGTACTTCCCCCATTCACTGGCCAACCCAGAATTCAGGTGGAAACGGTTTTTTTACGTCACTTGATTTTTATTTGCTGTTTTTCACCGAAGATCTCTATAGATCTATTGTGGACCAAAGCAATTTGTATGCTGGTCAATTCATCACAGCTAATCCCCAGCTGACCCTTGCCAGAGATTGGAAACCAATTACGGTTTCCAAATTTAAGACCTTTCTGGGCCTATCGCTCCTTATGTGCGTAACTAAAAAGAGTGATTTGCCATATTGGTCTTATTGGTCCACTGACCCAATTCCCCATACACACGTGTTCTCTGCCTCCATGGCCAGGACACGATTGTTCGGAAAGGGGTATCACTTGTGCGTAGACAATTATTACACGAGCGTGACACTTTTTAGTCACCTCTTTGATTATGGAATTGGTGCATGTGGCTTAGACAGGGGAGAGAGCCTGCTTGAGGTGTAATAATATGTTAGCAGTGAAGTGGAGGGATTCATGGAATGTTTTCGCTCTGTCCTCACTTCACGCAGACACGGCAGTCCAAATTCCTACGGTGACTGGTGTTGTGGAGAAACCCCTCTGTGTCCACAAATACAACCTTAACATGGGAGGGGTGGACCTCAACGACCAGCTGTTGGCGCTGTACCTAATTGCCCATAAGGCCAGGCGCTGGTACAAAAAAGTGTCTGTTTATTAATTTCAATTGGCTTTGCTGCTATTTCAATATAGCTTTGTGCTATACAAAGCTTCAGGATGGACTGGATCCTTCCTTAAATTCCAGTAAGAGATCGTCAGACCCCTTCTGTTTCCAGACGGTGCTCTTCCCCAATTTCCCAACGCAAATGCAATGAGCCGGCTGCATGAGATGCATTTTCCTTTTGTCCTCCCTGGTACCCCTACCCAAAGAGCACCCCAAAGAAGATGTTGTGTCTGCAGCAAACGTGGATTTAAGCATGACACCTGCTTTTATTGTCCCTCCTGTCCTGACCAACCTGGTCTCTGCATTGGTGAATGTTTCAAACGCTACCACACACTAATGGAGTTTTAGAGTAGGGTACAGCACCACACAGTCATAGGCACACTAACACAGGGTCTCGGGGTCTCGAAAGATGTGATGGCCATCACATTTTGAGAGACCCTAATCTGCAACATTCAGTTTAAAGTTTTTTTTTTACAGTTTTTATAAAAGTGAAAAAAGTGAGAAGAAAAAAACACACAAAAACACAAAAAAAATATAAAATAAAAAATCCAAAAATAGTTGTGGTTGTATTTTTCTCCTCTCTCTATTGTTCTATCTCTAATGTTCGCTCTCTACTGTCCGCTCTACTGTTCGCTCACTATTGTTCTATATCTATCGTTCTCTCTCTGTTTTATGTTTACTATGTTTTATTGTATTTGCTTTTTAGGTATGGTATGTTATACTGTAATGTTTGTTTTATTGTTAACCATCATTTGCTTAGCAGGTACGCCATTCAGCTGCAGCACGGGTTTATTTATCTTGACAGCAGCAGCGTTTGCTCCCAGGATGCATAAAGCCGTAACTTCAGCGCTGTCAGAGGTGATTTCACCACCACAGTTAAAAAAAATGGTGCATGTATGCCCATCATTAGAAGTGGGTGGATGAAGGGCGATATTCAAATGGTGGGCATACCCACCGATCAATCTCTTTTTTTCGTTCAACCCACAGACTGCATGAAAAAAAGAACATTACAATGTATTCCCAACAAGGACCAGCAACGTACTGGTATGTTGCTGGACTTTGAGTGGTTATACCAGAATGATGCCTGCAGGTGTAGGTATCATCTTGGTATCATTCTTTTCAGCCAGCAGTCGGCTTTCATATAAAAGCAATCGTAGCAGCTAATTAGCCTCTAGACTGCTTTTATAAGCAGTGGGAGGGAATGTTCCCCCCCACCGTCTTCCATGGTTCTCTCGGGCTCTCCTGTCCCAACAGGGAACCCAAGAATGCAGCTGGTGGTTCAGCCAGCTGACAATAGAGTTGATCAGAGACCAGAATGGCTCCAATCATCTCTATGGCCTAAGAAACCGGAAGCTACGAGCATTTCATGACTTTTTCATGAGGTTTTCGCCGGATATAAACAGTGCCATTGGGAAATTGGCAAAGCCTTTTATCACACCAATCTTGGTGTGGTCAGATGCTTTGAGGGCAGAGGAGAGATCTAGGGTCTAATAGACCCAAATTTTTTAAAAAAAGAGTACCTGTCACTACCTATTGCTGTCATAAGGGATAGGTCAGATCGGGGTATCAGATCAGGTCATAAAGGAAGGTCAGATCGAGGGCAGTAATTTTAGCAGTAGATCTCCTCTATAGATCTAACCCATAAAGGCTTTTAAAGGTTTTTAAAAATGTATGTAGTTTGTCGCCGCTGCATGTTTGTGCGCAATTTTAAAGCATGTCGTGTTTGGTATCCATGTACTCGGCATATAATTATCTTTTTTTATTGTATCAATCATTTGGGCAATATAGTGTGTTTTAGTGCATTCAAATTAAAAAAAGTGTGTTTTTTCCAAAAAAATTGCGTTTGAAAAATCGCTGCGCAAATACTGTGTGAAAAAAAGAAAATTACAACACACACCATTTTAATCTGTAGGGTCTTTGCCTTAAAAAATATATAATGTTTGGGGGTTCAAAGTAATTTTCTTGCCAAAAAAAATATATTTTTTATGTAAACAAAAAGTGTCAGAAAGGGCTTTGTCCTCAAGTGGTTAAAAGAGTGGATAATGTGTGACATAAGCTTCTAAATGTTGTGCTTAAAATGCCAGGACAGTTCAACCCCCCCCCATGACCCATTTTTGGAAAGTAGACACCCCAAGCTATTTGCTGATAGGCATGTTGAGTCCATGGAATATTTAATATTTTGTCACAAGTTTCGGAAAAGTTACACGTTAACTTTAAATGTTAAATGTTATATTGTTCAAAAATGGCATGGTTATATGGCGTGGTATATGTGCTGCTTCTCCTGAGTATGGGGATACCTCATGTGTGAGACTTTTTGGGAGCCTAGCCGCGTACAGGACCCCAAAAACCAATCACCGCCTTCAGGATTTAGAAGGGTGTAAATTTTTGATTTCACTCCTCACTATCTATCACAGTTTTGAAGGCCATAAAATGCCAAGATAGCACAACCCCCCCCCCAAATGGCCGCGTACAGGACCCCGAAAACCAATCATCGCCTTTAGGCTTTCTAAAGGCATAAAATTGTGATTTTACTCCTCACTACCTATCACAGTTACAGAGGCCCTGAAATGTCCAGATAGCACAAAACCCCCCAAAATGACCCAATTTTGGAAAGTAGACACCCAAAGGTATTTTCTAAGAGGCATGGTGAGTATTTTGCAGATCTCATTTATTTTTGAAAATAAAGAAAGGATAGAAAAATGTATTATTTTTTTTCTTTTTTCAATTTTCAAAACTTTGTGACAAAAAGTGAGATCTGCAAAATACTCAATATGCCTCTCAGCAGATAGCTTGAGGTGTCTACTTTCCAAAATGGGGTAATTTGGTGGGGTTGTGCTAACTGGGCATTCCATGGCCTCCAAAACTGTGATAGGCAGTGAGGAGTGAAATCAAAAATGTATGCCCTTAGAAAGCCTGAAGGCGGTTATTGGTTTTCGGGGTCCTGTACGTGGTTAGACTGCCAAAAAGTTGCACACACGTGGTATCCCCATACTCAGGAGAAGCAGTAGAATGTATTTTGGGGTGTAGTTCCACATATAACCATGCCATGTTTGAACAATATATCATTTAGTGACAACCTTGTGTAAAAAAAAAAAAAATTGTAATTTTCCCGAAACTTGTGGCAAAATATAAAATATTCCATGGGCTCAACATGCCTCTCAGCAAATAGCTTGAAGTGTCTTATTTTCAAAATGGGGGGGGGGGTTGTGTTATCTTGTCATTTCATGGCCTCCGAAACTGTGATAGGTAGTGGGGAAGTGAAATCACCATTTTACTCAGGAGAAGCAGCAGAATGTATTTCGGGGTGTAATTTCACATATGCCCATGGCATGTTTGAGCAATAGATCATTTAGTGACAACTTTGTGCAAAAAAAAGTAATTTTCCCGTAACTTGTGGCAAAATATAAAATATGCCTTTCATCAAATAGCTTGGGGTGTCTACTTTCCAAAATGGGGTTATTTGGGGGGGGGGTCCTGTACGCGGCTAGGCTCCCATAGAGTCTCACACATGAGGTATCCCCATACTCAGGAGAAGCAGTAGAATGTATTTTGGGGTGTAATTCCACATATTACATGGCTTGTGTGAGCAATATATAATTTAGTGACAAATTTGTGTAATTTTTTATTTTTTTGTCTTTTTTCAGTCACTTGTGACAAAAAAATAAAACATTCAATGGGCTCAACATGCCTCTCAGCAATTTCCTTGGGGTGTCTACTTTCCAAAATGGGGTTATTTGGGGGGGGGGGGTTGTACTGCCCTGCCATTTCAGCACCTCAATAAATGAGATAGTCATAAACTAAAAGCTGCGTAAAATTCAAAAAAATGTACCCTAGTTTGTAGACACTACAACTTTTGCGCAAACAAATAAATATATATATATGCTTATTGATTTTTTTTACCAAAGACATGTGGCTGAATACATTTTGGCCTAAATGTATGACTAAAATTGAGTTTATTATATTTTTTTATAACAAAAATTAGAAAATATTTGTTTTCAAAATTTTCGGTCTTTTTCCGTTTATATCGCAAAAAATAAAAATCGCCGGGGCAATCAAACACCATCAAAAGAAAGCTCTATTTGTGGGAAAAAAGGACGCACATTTCGTTTGGGTACAACATTGCATGACTGCGCAATTACCAGTTAAAGCAGTGCAGTGCCAAATTGTAAAAAATCCTCCGGTCATTGAGCTGCCAAATCCTCCGGGGCTGAAGTGGTTAAACTGGACAAAAAAGATCTTAAAGTGAAATTTTGTTTTGCTAAGTGAACAGCCTACTTGCCTTTAGTAAATCAATCCTGTGAGTCAGTCAGCAGTAAATGAATTTAAACACGCTTGAGACAAACATAGAACTTTACTCAAACTCAATGGACCGCTTGGTCTTTTTCTGCCAACTCTTCTTTGATTCTAGATTTCTAGCGCAAGTGGTACCTAATTACAGGAAGTTCCCAGGTTACATACAAGATTATGTGGGTTTGTTCTTAAAGTGGTTCTAAAAGCAGAAGTTTTTTTTTTATCTTAATGCATTCTCTGCATCAAGATAAAAAAGCCTTCTGTGTGCAGCAGACCCCCCAGCCCCCCTTATACTTACCTGAGCCCCATCTTGATCCAGCGATGTTGCAGGGGAGTATCGGCTGTCCGGGACTATCCTCTCTCATTGGTTGAGACAGCAGCGGGGCGCCATTGTCTTGTGCTGCTGTCAATCAAAGTCAGTGAGCCAATGAGGAGAAAGAGGGGCTGAAGCCATGGCTCTGTATCTGAATGGACACACAGAGCTGTGGCTTGGCTCAGGTGCCCCATAGTAAGCAGCTTGGCAATTGGCAGGAGGGAGGGGCTAGGAGTGCCGACGAGGGACCCAAGAAGAGGGGGATTTGGGCTGTTCTTCGCAAAACCACTGCACAGAGCAGGTAAGTATAACATGTTTGTTATTTAAAAAAACAAACAAAAAAAAAAACAAGCCTTTAATATCTCTTTAATTTGAATTTGTATGTAAGTTGGAACAGGTATACAAGATGTTGTGTAGCATGGTATACACTATTCTATGCAAAAATTCCAACAAATAGAATTTAATTTTAAAAATTGCCTGCTATAGTCATATGATAGGCTCCAATTTTTATTAAGAATAGAAAAAATGCTTTTTTTTCTAGTCTTAAAAGATTTTGGCTGGTGGCGGATTAAAAGATATGTTACATCAATACAAAGTTGCGAAAAGGCATGTGCAGCATTTTAATGTTTTTTTTTTTTTAGCAAAAGTCCAGCAATCCTTTAATTGTCAAAGGGGAGGAGCCCCTGCTGAAAAATACTGTAGTAAATGTAGCGGGATCTGTTTTGTGGTTTGAACGCTGGTTCTAGTAACACTTTGAAGTCTTCCATCTAATAAATGTAATGTGTTTAATAAGTGAAGCAAGAAAATCCCAGAACTCAGGTCTAACATATTTGGAGATGTATTCTTGGTATTCTTGTATGTCAGTTTCTTTGGAGGGTGAGTGTGAGAATCTTTGTAACACGTCAGTTAGCTCTCTGCTCTACACAAGACTTCACATGGTAATTAAACAGAGGAGGCTTTGGGATATTTTGAAGTTTTATAACTCTACAGCACTGCCTGAAACCTCTCCCAGGCCCGGCTCCCACCTCTAGCTGTGGGAATTTTCTTTAGTTACACATGGCCTCACAGGTAAACAACTTCTCAGATGGGGAGTTAATCTGCATTCTCAGGTTTCAGTGTGGGGATTGCAAAATGACATCTTATACATGGCACAAACCAGTGTTTGATTATACAAAGATAAAAATGGCAAGCACGAGGCAGACATGCAAACATGACAAAGACAAAACTAACCATTAATCTCTGTAACTGCCTTGTAGTATATGACACAGGTAACTCAACCATAGCCGTCATGTTGTCTACTTTATTCTATAGACCAGTAAGGCCTTGCCAGCGCAGGCTTCAGCCTGTATAGGACTCATTTACACTTGCCTTGTTTGAGAAAAGTAATCTGCAGTGGATCACTTTTCACAGAAGCGCAAGGGGCAGCTGCTAGGCATTTAGGAGATGATGGGGAACAAATGCAGTAGGATCCAAAGGGCTGCACACTTGAAAACTGCATATACTTTATTAATAATAATCATTAATGCGCCATATACAGCAATAGCAGACACTGTGGGAGCAAGGAAACACTGACCACGTGTTTTGTGCTGGTAGAGTTTATTAATGAATAAGCGCTAGTAGTGCAAATCACGGTGACTGTTTCCTTGCTCCCACAGGGGTTGATTTACTAAAGGCAAATGGACTGTGCACTTTTCAAAGTGCAGTTGCACTCTGTATGTGCAGTTGCTCCAGAGCTTAGTACATGAGCATAAGCTCTGCTGACTTCCATCATCCAATCATGTGCAAGCATAAATGCTGTTTTTTTTCCCCTGCATATGATTGGGTACTCTTTGGGTACTCTTTGCAAAATGAAGCTTTACCTCAATTACTAAGCTCTGGAGCAACTGCACTTGCAGAGTGCAACTGAACTTTGCAAAGTGCACAGTCTCTTTGTCTTCAGTAAACCAACCCCACAATGTCTACTCTTGCTGTATATGGTGTTTTAATAATTATTATCAATAAAGTGGATTTCGTTTTCAAGTTTGCAGCCCTTTGGATTCTATTGCATTTGTTCCCCATGGTTGGATGAGCAGTGCGTGCTCCTGAATACACTGGAGGTGAAAGGGACTGGGCGGCGGACCCACCTAGAGCAGCAGCATACACATTTAGAAGGTGTTACTGCCATCTCCTGAATGTTTGATTTTTGTTTGTTTTTCTAATGGCCGAATGGGCTTTTTCAATGGGAGTTTTTTTTTTTTTTACATTAAAATATAAAACATGTCATACTTACCTGCCCTGTGCAATGGTTTTGCACAGAACAGCCCTTATCCTCCTATTCTTGGGTCACACGCTGGTGCTCCTGGCTCCTCCCTCTAACCGAGTGCACCCATAGCAAGCCGCTTGCTATGGAGACACTCGCGCATGCTCACTCCCGAGGCCCGCTCTGCGTGTCCATTGAGACACAGAACGTGGCTCGGCCCCACCCCCCCACTTCCTCCTCATTGGCTGATTGACAGCAGCGGGAGCCATTGGCTCAGGTAAGTATAAGGGAACTGGGGGAGGGGGGAGCTGCATGTAGAAGGTTTTTTACCTTGATGCAAAGAATGCATTTGGATAGCAGTTGTAGTGCCACCCTATTCACTTGGACTGGTCCCGTTCAATGATGGTATTACTCACTGAACATGACAGGGTAATAAGTTTTGCCTATGTGGCTTTTGCAGCAACATAAGGGGGAAAGGTTTGAGGCGGTAAAAATGATTTTTCTGCAGCCTCCCAAAAAAGGCTATATTTGAATATTCATACAATTAGAGGAATATTACTCCTTGTACACTTTTAAAAGGGGATTATGTTTGCCTATGTAGTATGGTTGATTTTGCAGCAGAAGGGGGAAAAGTTGGGGGCAACAAAAATGCAGCTCTGCTGGCTATTTTTACTGTGCCCCCACCACCACAAGTGCAAACTAGGTCTATTAGCAGTGTGTACTGCAAGCTTTTAATAAACATGTAGAAAATTTTATGCAAAGCTTTGTTGAGGATTTTCAAGCATTCCACAGCTTCAGCTTAAAATGTATCTAAACCAAAGACCAAAGATTGAATATATTGCAGCTTACCAGTCTTTAGATGTGGCTGTTTTTTTTCTTTATTTATTTCACATTTATCTAATGATCCTGCCAAGAACACTCTTTTTGTTCTGGGGTGACAACTGTGTTGTATCTAGGAGGAGCAATACTGTCGCTCAATGAAAGCAGTGTGTTGAAACAATATAGCACCTCCCTCTTTCCATAACACAGAGGGTGGTGTTTTGTAGTCTATGGAAACAGCTGAGAACAATGCCAGCTGATAACTGTCTGCATAGGAAGAGAGCATAGGACGTTATCAGCTCACAAGATTTATGTCTAGACAAACAGCTTTTTTTCTGCAATTGTCACAGACCAAAACGGGGCACATAAGAGAAGTTAGAGTTGTTATTTATTTATTATTTATTTATTTATTTCAGGTACTTGTATAGCGCCGTCAATTTACGCAGCGTTTTTACATTTACATTGTACATTCACATCAGTCCCTCACCCTCAAGGAGCTTACAATCTAAGGTCCCTAACTCACACTCACATTCACAGTCATACTAGGGACTAGGGATGAGCCGAACACCCCCCTGTTCGGTTCGCACCAGAACATGCGAACAGGAAAAAAGTTCGCTCGAACACGCAAACACCGTTAAAGTCTATGGGACACGAACATGAATAATCAAAAGTGCTAATTTTAAAGGCTTATATGCAAGTTATTGTCATAAAAAGTGTTTGGGGACCCGGGTCCTGCCCCAGGGGACATGAATCAATGCAAAAAAAAGTTTTAAAAACGGCCGTTTTTTCAGGAGCAGTGATTTTAATAATGCATAAAGTCAAACAATAAAAGTGTAATATCCCTTTAAATTTCATACCTGGGGGGTGTCTATAGTATGCCTGTAAATGGGCGCATGTTTCCCGTGTTTAGAACAGTCTGACAGCAAAATGACATTTCGAAGGAAAAATTCCAATAAAACTACTCGCGGCTATTGCATTGCTGACAATACACATAGAAGTTCATTGATAAAAACGGCATGGGAATTCAACACAGGGAAACCCCGAACCAAAATTAAAAAAAAAAAATGACATGGGAGTCCCCCTAAATTCCATACCAGGCCCTTCAGGTCTGGTATGGATATTAAGGGGAACTCCGGCCAAAATTTAAAAAAAATGATGTGGGGTTCCCCCTAAATTCCATACCAGACCCTTCAGGTCTGGTATGGGTTTTAAGGGGAACCCCGCGCCAAAAAAAAAAAAACGGCTTGGGGTCCCCCCAAAAATCCATACCAGACCCTTATCCGAGCACGCAACCTGGCAGGCCGCAGGAAAAGAGGGGGGGACGAGAGTGCGGCCCCCCCTCCTGAACCGTACCAGGCCACATGCCCTCAACATTGGGAGGGTGCTTTGGGGTAGCCCCCCAAAACACCTTGTCCCCATGTTGATGAGGACAAGGGCCTCATCCCCACAACCCTGGCCGGTGGTTGTGGGGGTCTGCGGGCGGGGGACTTATCAGAATCTGGAAGCCCCCTTTAACAAGGGAACCCCCAGATCCCGCCCCCCCCCCTGTGTGAAATGGTAAGGGGGTACTTACCCCTACCATTTCACTAAAAAACTGTCAAAAATGTTAAAAATGACAAGAGACAGTTTTTGACAATTCCTTTATTTAAATGCTTCTTCTTTCTTCTATCTTCCTTCATCTTCTTCTGGTTCTTCTGGCTCTTCTGGTTCTTCCTCCGGCGTTCTCGTCCAGCATCTCCTCCGCGGCGTCTTCTATCTTCTTCTCTTCGGGCCGCTCCGCACCCATGGCATGGGGGGAGGCTCCCACTCTTCTCTTCATCTTCTTCTTCATCCTCTTCTCTTCTTCCTTCTTCTCTTTTTTCATTTTCTTCTCCGGGCCGCTCCACACCCATGCTGGCATGGAGGGAGGCTCCCACTGTGTGACGGAGTCTCCTCGTCTGACGGTTTTTAAATAACGGGGGCGGGGCCACCCGGTGACCCCGCCCCCTCTGACGCACAGTGACTTGACGGGACTTCCTTGTGATGTCACGGGGAATGCCACAGGGAAGTCCCGTCATGTCCCGTGCGTCAGAGGGGGCGGGGTCACCGGGTGGCCCTGCCCCCCGTTATTTAAGAACCGTCAGACGAGGAGACGCCGTCACACAGCGGGAGCCTCCCTCCATGCCAGCATGGATGCGGAGCGGCCCGGAGAAGAAAATGAAGAAGAGAAGAAGGAAGAAGAGAAGAGGATGAAGAAGAAGATGAAGAGAAGAGCGGGAGCCTCCCCCCATGCCATGGGTGCGGAGCGGCCCGAGGAGAAGAAGATAGAAGATGCCGCGGAGGAGATGCTGGACAACAACGCCGGAGTAAGAACCAGAAGAGCCAGAAGAACCAGAAGAAGATGAAGGAAGATAGAAGAAAGAAGAAGCATTTAAATAAAGGAATTGTCAAAAACTGTCTCTTGTCATTTTTAACATTTTTGACAGTTTTTTAGTGAAATGGTAGGGGTAAGTACCCCCTTACCATTTCACACAGGGGGGGGCGGGATCTGGGGGTTCCCTTGTTAAAGGGGGCTTCCAGATTCCGATAAGCGCCCTGCCCGCAGACCCCCACAACCACTGGCCAGGGTTGTGGGGATGAGGCCCTTGTCCTCATCAACATGGGGACAAGGTGTTTTGGGGGGCTACCCCAAAGCACCCTCCCAATGTTGAGGGCATGTGGCCTGGTACGGTTCAGGAGGGGGGGGCGCACTCTCGTCCCCCCCTCTTTTCCTGCGGCCTGCCAGGTTGCGTGCTTGGATAAGGGTCTGGTATGGATTTTTGGGGGCACCCCACGCCGTTTTTTTTTTTTTTTTTTGGCGCGGGGTTCCCAATAAAATCCATACCAGACCTGAAGGGTCTGGTATGGAATTTAGGGGGAACTCCACGTCATTTTTTTTAAAAAAAATTTCGCCGGGGTTCCCCTTAATATCCATACCAGACCTGAAGGGCCTGGTATGGAATTTAGGGGGACTCCCACGTCATTTTTTTTTTTTTTAATTTTGGTTCGGGGTTTCCCTGTGTTGAATTCCCATGCCGTTTTTAGCAATGAACTTCTATGTGTATTGTCGGCAATGCAATAGCCGCGGGTAGTTTTGAATGGAATTTTTCCTTCGAAATGTCATTTTGCTGTTAGACTGTTCTAAACACGGGAAACATGCGACCCTTTACAGGCATACTATAGACACCCCCCAGGTACGAAATTTAAAGGGATATTACACTTTTATTGTTTGACTTTAAGCATTATTAAAATCACTGCTCCTGAAAAAACGGCCGTTTTTAAAACTTTTTTTTGCATTGATCCATGTCCCCTGGGGCAGGACCCGGGTGCCCAAACACTTTTTATGACAATAACTTGCATACAAGCCTTTAAAATTAGCACTTTTGATTTCTCCCATAGACTTTTAAAGGGTGTTCTGCGGCATTCGAATTTGCCGCGAACACCCCAAATTGTTCGCTGTTCGGCAAACTTGCGAACAGCTCATCCCTACTAGGGACAATTTAGACAGGATCCAACTACCACCTACCAGCATGTCTTTGGAGTGTGGGAGGAAACCGGAGTACCCGGAGGAAACCCAGGCAGGCACAGGGAGAACATGCAAACTCCAGGCTGGTAGTTTCGTGGTTGGGATTCGAACCAGCGACCCTTATTACTGCTAGGTGAAAGTGCTATCCACTACACCACTGTGCCGCCCATTGGAGTTTGCTTACACTTTAAACACATTGCAAAGCAAATGTCTGTTCTTTGGAAGAATCTCCTGATTTGGTATAGGGCTAAATAAGAAAAATCTACAATTGTATGGCTTGTTTTAGACTTTGATCACCTTTTGTTTGGATGGGATGTACATGGGATGTATTTAGATGATTTAAACTGAAAGTTCAGTTGGGCTTTTAGCCAATAGCCACTTTGTGTAATATTGTAAAGGGTTAAACACATTTCAGTTAAAACAAAACTGTGTGTGTGGGCAACTTGCAAGTCTGCATAGTAAAATTGCATAGTAGGGCCCAATTACCCTATTGAGGTCAATTCCTTAGTCATTGCTCCTTCTGCTGTCACTTCTTCCATGATCAGTTGATGATGTAACTCATGGGCACAGGAATTACATCATCCACTAGGACCATGAGGGACTTTGTATGTCCCTTTTGCCAAAAAAAACCCTCAAAGTGCTTGACCACATTGCATGTACTGGGCTGTGTTGGTCAATGCAATCCTAATACACATGGACAAGATAAAAAAGCTTTTGTACAGTCAAAGTTCATACCAACAAGCTTCTCTGGTGTGCGCTGTAAAAGTATGAGGCATGCAGTCTTAAATCGCAATGTACTGCAGTAACTATAATGTATTGGGTAAAAAAAAGTAATGTGTGTAGGACAAAGAAAAGAAACCCACTGATCATAGTCAACGCACCACAGCACACATCATGAGTGCATATGCGTTGATAGGAGCCCTGTAGTGTGACCCGACCCTAACTCCTATCAGTTTTTCAAAGTGGTGCTTTGGTTCCGCTTTAATCATTGCGTGAAATGTTACAGTATTACTGTTCTGCATGATTTCAAGCTCTAGTTAGGGAACTTTCTGTGTAAATATTTAATTTATTTACGCCCGCTGCATTTGATCTGGGTGTACACTTCACTCTTCAGAGAGACTATGGCATGATGTCTTGTCTACTATCTCATTCGTATGTCTAATGACACAAGAAGGCAGGAGGTCACAATTCAATTAATAATATAGATTATAAATACCCTTAGTGTATACTTTCTGTAATTTAAACTAATTAATATTGAAAGTATATTTCAGCTATGTTTTATTACTGTTTTTTCCCTGTAAACCCGTTAAAAACCTTGCAGCTGTCGAAATGCTAAAAATGAATTTGCACCTGCTCCATAAGGATATGAGGAACATGGCCAACATATGGTAGACATGATACTCAGTCAACCTAAATGCCATATGGAGAAATAAAGGCCTTAAAACTTGTGAAGACTCACAGTGCTGCATAAGTCTATTTTAACTTTTTAAACTAATTATGTTTCTTAAATAAATTAAAGTAAAATCTTACAGCTTAGTGGAACAAGATCATTTCTAAATCTCAAATATTAAAAAAAAACTGCCTAAAGTTAAAGTAGCATGATTATGATTGTATGCTTGTGAAACTAGTGATTTCTTCTGCAGTAATTGGTAAGTACGGGCAAAAGTGCATTCTAATGTCTGTAGGTTTGTTTGTTTTGGCTCCTCCAAAGCATAGGTAGGTAGGAGTAAAAGTGTTTTCAATACTACATTTACATTTGCATTGAATTGCATTAATACTTAAAAATTATCATTTACAGTGGGTCTGTGCCTGCCCTGCAAGAGTTTATACAGTGCCTTGCAAAAGTATTCGGCCCCCTTGAACTTTTCAACCTTTTGCCACATTTCAGGCTTCAAACATAAAGATATAAAATTGTAATTTTTTGTGAAGAATCACCAACAAGTGGGACACAATTGTGAAGTGGAACGAAATCTATTGGATATTTTAAACTTTTTTAGCAAATAAAAAACTGAAAAGTGGTGCGTGCAAAATTATTCGGCCCCTTTACTTTCAGTGCAGAAAACTCACTCCAGAAGTTCAGCGAGGATCTCTGAATGATCCAATGTTGTCCTAAATGACTGATGGTGATAAATAGAATCCACCTGTGTGTAATCAAGTCTCTGTATAAATGCACCTGCTCTGTGATAGTCTCAAGGTTCTGTTAAAAGCGCAGAGAGCATCATGAAGACCAAGGAACACACCAGGCAGGTCCGTAATACTGTTGTGGAGAAGTTTAAAGCCGGATTTGGATACAAAAAGATTTCCCAAGCTTTAAACATCCCAAGGAGCACTGTGCAAGCGATCATTTTGAAATGGAAGGAGTATCAGACCACTGCAAATCTACCAAGACCTGGCTGTCCCTCTAAACTTTCAGCTCAGACAAGGAGAAGACTGATCAGAGATGCAGCCAAGAGGCCCATGATCACTCTGGATGAACTGCAGAGAACTACAGCTGGGGTGGGAGAGTCTGTCCATAGGACAACAATCAGTCGTACACTGCACAAATCTGGCCTTTATGGAAGAGTGGCAAGAAGAAAGCCATTTCTCAAAGATATCCATAAAAAGTCTCGTCTAAAGTTTGCCACAAGCCACCTGGGAGACACACCAAACATGTGGAAGTAGGTGCTCTGGTCCGATGAAACCAAAATCGAACTTTTTGGCCACAATGCAAAACTATTTTTTTTGCGTAAAAGCAACACAGCTCATCACACTCAATACACCATCCCCACTGTCAAACATGGTGGTGGCAGCATCATGGTTTGGGCCTGCTTTTCTTCAGCATTGACAGGGAAGATGGTTAAAATTGAGGGGAAGATGGATGCAGCCAAATACAGGACCATTCTGGATGAAAACCTGTTGGAGTCTGCAAAAGACCTGAAACTGGGACGGAGATTTATCTTCCAACAAGACAATGATCCCAAACATACAGCAAAATCTACAAAGGAATGGTTCACAAATAAATTTATCCAGGTGTTAGAATGGCCAAGTCAAAGTCCAGACCTGAATCCAATCGAGAATCTGTGGAAAGAGCTGAAAACTGCTGTTCACAAACGCTCTCCATCCAACCTCACTGAGCTTGAGCTGTTTTGCAAGAAAGAATGGGCAAGAATTTCAGTCTCTCGATGTGCAAAACTGATAGAGACATACCCCAAGCGACTTGCAGCTGTAATCGCAGCAAAAGGTGTCTCTACATAGTATTAACGCAAGGGGGCCGAATAATTTTGCACGCCCCACTTTTCATTTTTTTATTAGTTAAAAAAGTTTCAACAATCCAATAGATTTCGTTCCACTTCACAATTGTGTCCCACTTGTTGGTGATTCTTCACAAAAAATAAAAATTTTATATCTTTATGTTTGAAGCCTGAAATGTGGCAAAGGGTTGAAAAGTTCAAGGGGGCCGAATACTTTCGCAAGGCACTGTAGATTAATTAGTCTAGGGCACATATGTCAAACACAAAGTCTGTGGCTGTATACAGCCCTCCAGGCCTTGTCATGTGGCCCTCAATCCAATTTTGCAGATAGAACATGGTGGAACTCCATTCCCCCACCGCTGGTTCGCTCCCTCCACTCCTGCTACCTGCTGTCCCTTGTAAATACATGAAGCCTTCACTCACAGTGGGGCACGGCAGGGACAGATCTCCAGAATCTGAGAGAGAAAATGATCTCCCTGCAAGGCAGAGCCATCTACACAGGGTGGTGCTAGAGCCAAATACACAGATAGTAGAGCCACCAACACAAGGAGGTACTACAGCCAGGCTAGGTAGGAGAAAGAGATACGAGGAAGCTTTGTGCCGGAGGTTGGGGTAGCAAACTGTGCATAGTGCACACCTAAACCCTGCACTCTGTATACAACACATCCCTGAACGCTGCACTCTGTACAAAACGCACACCTGGATCCTGCACTCTGTACATAGCACACTCCAGAACTCTGCACTCTGTACATAGCATAGTCCTGAACTCTGCACATAATGCACTCCTGAACCCTACACTCTGTACGTAGCTCACCCTAGATACAACTGGCCCTGTGAGGGAAACCATACTGCTAATGCGGCCCTTGATGAAAATTAGTTTGACACGCCTGGTCTAGAGGATAGTAAAGCCCCTTTAACTTACCTGATCCTCTGCTCCCATCGGCAGGTGGCACTCACCTACATTCTGGAGGTGGACTGTCCCTCAGCGTCATCACGTCCAGTGGAAGGCTTTGTACCCTGCTTTGGTGTTGTTGATGTAAGGACACTAGACATCTGGGGCATAGGGGAGAAGATTATGTGGGGATTGGTCTAGCCACATGGAGAATCAAGTGAATATATCTACACTGATAAAAATTATTCTGTTGGCTTGTAATTTTACCATAAAAATGTTATAATTTTCAACAAATAAATAAATGTTAATTAACTACTTAAACCCCGGACCATTTGGCTGCCCAAAGACCAGAGCACTTTTTGCGATTCGGCACTGCGTCGCTTTAAATGACAATTGCGCGGTTGTGCGACGTGGCTTCCAAACAAAATTGACGTTCTTTTTTTTCCCCACAAATAGAGCTTTCTTTTGTTGGTATTTGATCACCTCTGCGGTTTTTATTTTTTGTGCTATAAAAAAAAAATAGCGAAATTTTGAAAAAAACTCATTATTTTTTACTTTTTGCTATAATAAATATCCCCAAAATAATATAAAAAAACATTTTTTTTTCCCTCAATTTAGGCCGCTACATATTCTTCTACATATTTTTGATAAGCGTTTGATTGGTTTGCACAAAAGTTATAGCGTCTACAAAATGGGGGATAGTTTTATGCCATTTTTATTAATAATTTTTTCTTTTACTAGTAATGGCAGCGATCAGCGATTTTTATCATGACTGCGACATTATGGCGGACACATCGCACACTTTTGGCGCAATTTTGGGACCATTCACATTTATACAGAGATCAGTGCAATTAAAAATGCATTGATTACTGTGTAAATGTGATTGGCAGTGAAGGGGTTAACCACTAGGGGGCAGTGAAGGGGTTAAGTGCGTCCTAGGGAGTGAGTCTAACTGTGGGGGGGCGTGGCTATGTGTGACATGACACTGATCACCGCTCCCGATGACAAGGAGTTATTTTTTTTTTTTTTTTTTTTTACATATTGATATACACTCATATATAAATCTGCTATCCCTACCAACCTTCTCTCCCATAAATAGGTGATATATATATAATAACTATATCCCATAAATGGTGGTCATATGCATAATATGTTGGACTGATTGAAATGCAAGTGTCCGAATCCTGGTCTAGTTGCCTGGAACGATGTAAAATGGACAGTATAACAACAACAAAACACAAAAAACTTTCTTGCATGTCGTTCCACAAGATATTATACTCTCCATATATTCTCCATCTATACTAAGATTCCCAAGCTATCTCAACCAGAATAACACGGAAGATATTCCCCGTGATCATGATTTGACCCATACACCAGTAGAACGGCAGACAAACAAAGAAGGATGATCTGGACAATATGCAGACGAACAGACTCTCCTTCAATTAAATCAATCTAGGTGGGCGTGCACGAGGAAGGGACGTGAATAAGAAGGAGCCCGTGCACGTCAGCTACACGTCCAGATGAAGCTACGCACATTTGTCCTGTGAAACGCGTCGACGTCACCGCGTCCGGACGTCACGCCCGCTGTCATCCCCCGTTGGGGCTAGCCGGCACACACACCGAGGGAGCATCTCGTTCCTAAGCCCGGAACAGCTGTGCGGAGGGCAACAGGTGCACCTGTACGGACGGTCTCAAAACATCACAACAGCGGCATACCAGAAATATACCGTGAAGCACGAAGTATTACCAAGATCGTGATACGGAGGTATACAGGGTAACAGGAAGGTCTGTCTACAACATCGGAGCCACAGCCACCCAGAAGTACCTGAGCAATCTCGAACGGGACCCGGGATTGGTAACGTACCAGGCAACCTCTGTTGTTTCTTTACCTACACCTGCTACCAATCGATTTCATTACAGTACTTCTTGCACTGAGTTCACCCATTTTTGAGAACTGCATATATGCTAATCTATCACTCCGGAATCTGGGAACAGTGATTTCACGGCTCTACATAGACATATGATCAACATCTTAGTCCTATTTAGGACCAGCTGTTTAGTTGACCACAGACCCTACACCAGCACCCCACCCCACGACAGACCATCTCCCTTAGGGTTCCTACCCCCCTTTTTCCCCCCTCCCCCCCTTCCATTCCATCTCCCTCCCCCCTCCCCCCCCCCCTTTTTCCTCCCTCCCCCCCCTCCCTCTCCTCGCAGCCCCTCCCCCGGGGGAATTGATGTCTGCACTATACACCGTATTCAGCAATTGCTGTACACCTTTAATTTAGGTGTTCTGTGCAGACATCAATAGCCAAGACGTCCGGACGCATCTGTCTTGTCATTTTTATGTATACATGTTTTATGTTTCCCTAGTCTGTGTATGTAATTTATTTGACCAAAAATAGCTTTTTGATCAATTTTATGAGGGCAGTATACGATACTTTTTTCTGATCATGTTTGTGCACATATCTTCATGTACACCGATTTTGTACCAATAAATACGCATATATATTCACCATATATTGAGTGTGCCCTCCCTTGAGCCCCGCTTTTCTTTTTGGTCCCCCCCTGTTTGGGACAACTTGTTACATAGGTTTTGGGGGTTGGAAGGCAACCATAGAGTGACGGTACCGAATCTATCTACATGATTAAAACAAGCCTCATTATATTCTATTCTTTGTTTCATCCCGATGACAAGGAGCTGTGATCAGTGTCCTGCCACTAGGCAGAATGGGGAAATGCTTGTTTACATCAGCATTTCCCTGTTCTTTCTTTCCATGAGATGATCGTGGGTATCCCCTTGGACATCGAGACGGCGGGACCCACGATCTCACTTACGGAGGACGCGGTGGGCGCGCGCCCGCAAACCACTTCTTTAAGGGCAATGTACAGGTACATTAATCTGCCTGTACGTGCCCTTCTGCCGACGTATATTGACGTGAGCCGGTCGGCAAGAGGTTAATGTACTTTGATATTTTAACTATCTTACTTAATTTTCATTAGTTCTTAAAACACACCTTTTACATTTACAAAAATAATGTATAATATTGAGTAATCTAGACAAAACTTTTAAAGTATGTGCATTTCCATATTCTAATTGAATTGACTGAAATTGTGAAAGCAGATGATTGCCAAACATGCAACCGCACAAGTTTTGATGCTATATATTTTAAAGAGTTTGACAGCTTTTGGAACTTTGAAAACTGGGAGTTCCCACACCTTTGAGGCCCATCAGGACAAAAGAGCGCCACCAGTGACAAGAATTTTTCCAAGTCTCTACAAAGCCATGCAATGGCATTGAAAGATAAGAGTGAACATTGAACAAATTATCGTTCATACGCTTTAAATGTTGCTTAACCACTTAACCACTTGCTTAACCACATCCGCAATGTTGCTCCATTATCCTGACTGGGCGTCCTATGACGTCCAGCAGGATAAGCCTCACTCTGACACACCGCATCTCCGATCTTGGTAAAGAGCCTATGATGTAGGCTATTAACCATGTGGTCAGCAGTGACCAATAACAGCTGATTACAGCGGTAACCAGGACCGGTCGATAAATGGCTTTCCTCTGTTTGTGTTGACAGGGAGAGCCGATCGGCGGCTCACCAAAATGCCAATCAGTGCCCATCAAAGTGCCAATCAGTGACCATCTAAATGCCTATCTGTCCCCATCAGTAATGCACGTTGGTACCCTTCACAGATGCCAATCAGTGCCCATCAGTAATGACTGTCAGTGCCTTCTCATCAGTGCTGCCTATCAGTGCCATCTATTAGTGCCCATCAGTGCCACCCATCAGTGCTGCCTATCAGTACCGCCTATCAGTGTCCACCAGTGCTGCATATCATTGCAGCCTATCAGTGCCCACCAGTGCTGCATATCAGTGCCGCCTATCAGCGATGCATATATATATCATATAAGTGCCTCCTCATCAGTGTCCATCAGTGCTGCCTATTGGTGCCCATCAGTGCTGCCTATCAGTGCCCATCAGTGCTGCCTATCAGTGCCCATCAATGCTGCATATCAATGCCCCCTCATCAGTGCCACCTTATCAGTGCCACCTCATCAGTACCGCCTATGCTTTGTTCATATTTCATGTCTGAGCTTTACAACCACTTTAACCACCTCCCACCCACACTTTAACCACCACACTCCCACCCACGCTATAGCTGTGTCCTTTGGACGCAGCTGTTCACAGATCGTGGTAAAGAGCCAAAGCGGCTCTTTACCATGTGACCAGCTGTGTCCAATCACAGCTGATTGCAGTTTAAACAGGATTTACCTGTTATCGGCAGTCTTCTTTATTATAAATAATAAATGTTAATTTGTTTTGAAAGTCTGTTTCATGAGACTATTCCTTTTTTAAAAAACAAAATTGAGCTGGCTTTACTTAAAACTATAGTTCCAGACAAGTTAAGGTATGTGAACAGTATTTAAGTTCTCTGTTGTACCGACAACCCCAAAACAGTGGAAATAAATAGTGGCGCTAAAACTAATAAACTCCTAAAAAAATTGTGCATATAGTGAATCTCAAGTGAAGAGGCAAGTATAAATAAAATGTTAAAAAATCCATATAGTGTCACGATAATGACACTTAATGATGAATGAATCACTAATAGTGGGAAGCCTGCTGGGTTTATATATAATAATTATTGCTCTAATAAATTCTTTATCACCCTGTGACAAGTGAACCAAAAAAATATGAACACAAAAATCCTTTAAGAAGTGAACAAATAAAATAAATCGATATAAAAAAGAGTCCATAAAGATCACAAAAATGTGTGTAAAATTCTTCTCTGTGACGTGATGTACAAAAAAAGCCCTGCTTTATTATTCTTCCACCACACCTCCGTGTCAGTGACTCCACTCCCCTTAAGAAACGCACTCACCAGCTCCCTCTGCCTCACACTCTCGTGTTCAGCTGAAATTGCTTTAACCCACACAAAGGGGGTGAATAATAAACCTCAGAACTCGAACCGTGTGCATCCAGGGTCTCTCCAAATGTATATAGTTTCTCCACATGTAAACAATAAAAAGGTGCTTCAATAGTGTGATATCGTACTCACAATTTAATAAAATGTAAAAACTCTTCCACCATTACGCTCACATTATTCAAATTCACATCAAGCAGAAAAAACTATCACAGCAAGACAAATCCATGCAGTGAATAAACGATGTGTTGCGGTCGCGGCGGACCCAAGGTGTGCGGTAGTCTGTGACAATCTCACCCGCTCCTCAGACCCGAGCTCCCACTTTCTGGTGCAGCGTGTCACATCACAGCGTCTTGCGTCTCGTGTAGATGATAGACATACAGCCACGCCCCGACATGTTTCGTCACATAGACTTAATCACGGGATTGGAACCCCATGGATTTGTCTTGCTGTGATAGTTTTTTCAGCTTGATGTGAATTTGAATAATGTGAGTGTAATGGTGGAAGAGTTTTTACATTTTATTAAATTGTGAGTACGATATCACACTATTGGTGTACCTTTTTATTGTTTACATGTGGAGAAACTATATACATGTGGAGAGAACCTGGATGCACACGGTTGGAGTTCGGAGGTTTATTATTCGCCCCCTTTGTGTGGGTTAAAGCGATTCCCGCTAACACGAGAGTGTGAGGCAGAGGGAGCTGGTGAGTGCGTTTCTTAAGGGGAGTGGAGTCACTGACACGGAGGTGTGGTGGAAAAATAATAAAGCAGGACTTTTTTTGTATATCACATCACAGAGAAGAATTTTATACACATTTTTGTGATCTTTATGGACTTTTTTATATAGATTTATTTTATTTGTTCACTTCTTAAAAGATTTCTGTGTTCATATTTTTCTTGGTTCACTTGTCACAGGGTGATAAAGAATTTATTAGAGCAATATTTATTGTATATAAACCCAGCAGGCTTCCCACTATTAGTGATTCATTCATCATTAAGTGTCATTATCGTGACACTATATGGATATTTTTCAACATTTTATTTGTACTTGTCTCTTCACTTGAGATTCACTATCACTATATGCACAATTTTTTTTAGGAGTTTATTAGTTTCAGCGCCACTATTTATTTTCACTGTTTTGGGGTTGTCAGTACAACAGAGAACTTAAATACTGTTCACATTCTTGCTCTCACCAAGTGGTTGCTTTAGGTCAGGGGTCTCAAACTGGCGGCCCTCCAGCTGTTGCAAAACTACTAGTCCCATGAGGCATGGCAAAGGCTGAACTGTTACAAGCATGACTCCCTCAGGCAGAGGCATGATGGGATTTGTAGTTCTGCAACAGCTGGAGGGCCACCAGTTTGAGACCCCTGCTTTAGGTAGTTATATCTCATATTTCCAAGAGCGCAGTGCTGCTATCATAGGTGCGCGCGGGTTGCCTATTTACCATCAGGTTTGGAGTTAAGGTATGTATTCCTAAATTAAAACACTATGGTCTATAAACTGAAAAAAAAAATAGTTGGCTTTACTTAAAGCGGGGGTTCACCCACACCGCCAAAAAAAAAAAATATATTAAAAGCCAGCAGCTACAAATACTGCAGCTGCTGACTTTTAATACATGGCCACTTACCTGTCCCAGGGTCCAGCGATGTCGGCAGGGGACGCTGAGTACCCGCTCGGTTCTCGGCAGCTGCCGCCGCCATTCTAGGTGGGGGAATCAGGAAGTGAAGCATTGCGGCTTCACTTCCCGGTTCCCTACTGCGCATGCGCGAGTCTCGCTGCGCGTCCCTAGTGGTCCCCGCTCTCTCCTGGAAGCTGTGTGTTCCCAGCAGACAGCGCGGTGGGGACGGGAAGTCTATGCCGGAAGTGGGTGCAAATACCTGTCTTAGACAGGTATCTGCACCCCCCTGCCCCCTGAAAGGTGCCAAATGTGACACCAGAGGGGGGGAGGGTTCCGAAAAGCGGAAGTTCCATTTTTGTGTGGAACTCCGCTTTAAAACAACAAAGTTGAAAACAGGAAAAGTCTAATGAGTCAGACAAGAATAAGTTCAGTTGACAGTACTTAAAAAGCTGATGCAAACAGTTGTCTAATTTTTTTTGGAGTAGACCCAGCAGAATATTTTTTACAGTGTACTTTAACAAGTTTCTTTACCTAAACAGCAATTACCATTGCAGTACAGGCACAGCCCTACTGCAAAGGATAATTTTCAAGTGTCCTAAAGTTGTGCTTTAAGTTATTTTGGGGTTGAATTATGTAAATGTATGGTATTTAAAAAAAGGGTATTATTAAATTAATATTAAATGTAATATTATTTTTGTGAGACCATAAGGGACTTCAGTATGGACAACTTGAGTAGGGTACTTGGTTTTGGTAAGGTCAAATGTAGGCATTGGTACTGTATACTGGAGGTATCCATTTGCACATAAATATTATGGGTTATGTGACACTGGCAGAGAAGCTAGAGTACATTGAAGGGCCAAGTCCAGTAAATCTGTACCTTGCCGATATAAGGATCCCTTCCCCATGCTCCTCAATCTGTCACTAGACCACTCTGTACTTCCAGGTGTGGACACTTGAGACTTACCTTATCACTTTATAGTACAACACTGTGTGCCTGAGGAAAATTTACCTAGCTGTAAATATTGTTTAAAATTATTGGAGGAAAATAACATAATTGTTAAGCTGTGGTTTCTACCACTATTGCAAGCTGAACCTGTTTACATTTCCAAGAGACTGTATGACAACTTCCAACATCATGGTTGTTGGCAGGTAGAAATTAGGGGGAGGGTCCCTTAAGGGTTGTTCTCTTCCTTCTGGTAAGGTGCAAGTTTAGAGTCCCTATAAAAGTTGGGGGAAGCTGGGGCTCAGGGTCTTCCAGCCTGGGATATTGCTAGAGAAGAGAGGTCTGCAGGAGGTGTCTGTATTCTCCTCCTCTGGGGGGAGGGACTGCCTAGGGGTTTCCCCTCCACAGCACACAGTGCTTGAAAAGAAGGTAATTTCTAGCTGGGGTTGATCAACACCCTTTGAGAGACAAAAGTGCAGGGTATGAGGTTTCCCCTTGTCCTTCCCTTCATGAAGAAATTACAGATATCACTAGGAAGGACTCCTGATGGGGAAGAGAAAGGATCATGCAGAGGACCACAGATGCTACAAGCTCCTTCTTGCTGATGTTTTTCTGCAAATCTCATGCCATTATCTGGACTGTTTTTCTGCCACTATCTGGACTGTTATTATACCATGATCTGGAATATCCTGTCTTCATTGTTGCCCCAAACAAGTACAGAAGTTTACTTTACTATTCCAAAGCCTCAGTGTGAATATTTAGTGGCTATTACAGTCAATGCCTGGAAAATAGAAACAGAGGTGTGTTTACCAGTGCATTTGGATCCTCCATTTCTGGCATTTTGTTGGCAGCCATGCAGGCATAGGCCTCAAGAAGACTGGGGGGTTCTGAGGGCCGCAGAAGCCTGCCGATTTAACCCAAGTGCTGACTCCTCCACGTTCCTCCCCTTCCTGGGCCTTTTTTGTTGAAGGCAGAGTGGAGGGACCTGGGATTCGGTCAGGCTACTGGGCCCGGCCACCTCCTGGCTGCCACTTAGCCCCACCACAGCCGCCACCTCCTGGCTGCCACTTACCCCCGCCACCTTCTGGCTGCCACTTTCCCCTGCCACCTCCTGGCTGCCACTTTCCACAGCCTCCTCCTGGCTGAAGATTTCCTGTGTATGAAAAAGGGACATAGTTTTAATTTATTGTTCATCAATCACACACAATTTTTAGAAATATGTTGAACAATGCTATACCTGACTCAAGCTGGGCTCCTCCACATCTTCTTCCTGGGTGGAAGACCCAGGATGTATGTCAGAAGCCTCAACTGGGGTGCAAGGAAGAGTGGAAGGAAGAGTTGAGAGTGATGGCCTTTTTTCCGTCTGGTCTGACAGAAATCGCAGTCTGTCCCTCTACCACAGCCTGGGGATATAACAGTCATCTTCTGCTGCTCCTGATCTCTGGGAATCCTGGACCTTCTTGCGCTCCCTATTATAAGTGCTCCTTAGGCCACCAATTTTGCACTTCAAATAGTTCATGTTTGCCGTGGGGATCTGTGGCTTCACAAATTCCAGCAATTTATCTAGTGCTGCCTTCCTCTTTAGTCCATTTGTATAAAAGGGGTGTTTAGTCTGCCACAGACGGCAGTTCTCTGTACAAATCAATGAATTGGGGGAGGAAATCATGATCGTTGAATCGATCCATTTTATCTGCAAGACACGACACAAGACAAACCCTAATGTCAGGCTAAACTTGCATAATCTTGTCCCAATATAGGCTTCAATCTATAAGCAGTATAGGCCACTGATGCCCCAAGATAAAACTGTACCTTCGTTATAACGATCAGCGCTTCTGCTACTCCGTTCTCCGCTCACAGATCGTATGCACGACGCACGCATGTTATGCTTTATATACACTGCGCATGCATGAGCTTGCACCCACCCCTGACCTTCTTTAGCATATATTCCCTGCCCCTTCTCTTTTGGCGCAGTGGGAGAGCACATGGCAGAGAAAGAGCAAGTGCATGAAGACAGCAGCAGCAATGACGAAAGCCCAGAGCCACAAATGTCCCGATCCTGGAGGAGATTTAAGGCCTCTAATATGTCCTTTGTAGAGATGGTGGAGATGGTGGACATTTTGAAGAGGGCCGACTATGATGGGAAGCATGGACCTTACCCAAATGTGAGAAAGGCCAAGATCATGACTAAAGTTGTGTGAAGTCTGCACAGGAATTTTGGGGTACGGCGATCCAAGGATCAACTGAGGAAACGCTGGTCATACCTGAAATTTATGGAGCACAATCAGTACAGAAGAATCACGAGAGTGTTGTCTCTAACATCCACCAGCTTCGTGATGTCGTAATGGAGGAGTGGACGAGTACTCTAGTAGCAATCTATGAAGCTCTGGTGAACTCCATGCCCAAGAGGGTTACGGCAGTGATGGCAAATAATGGTGGCCACGCAAAATATTGACACTTTGGGCCCAATTTGGATATTTTCACTTAGGGGTGTACTCACTTTTGTTGCCAGAGGTTTAGATAGTAATGGTTGTGTGTTGAGTTATTTTGAGGAGACAGCAAATTTATTATTATTATTATTATACAGGATTTATATAGCGCTGACAGTTTACGCAGCGCTTTAAAACATTAGGGCAGACAGTACAAGTACAATACAATTCAATACAGGAGGAATCAGAGGGCCCTGCTCATTAGAGTTTACAATCTAGGAGGGAGGGTCAAGTTATACAAAAGGGTAATAGCTGTGGGGGATGAGATAATGGAGAAAATAGTGCAGTTGTTAGATGGAGGCAGGATAGGCTTCTCTGAAGAGGAAAGTTTTCAGGGATCGCCTAAAAGTGGATAAATTTGGAGACAGTCTGACAGATTGGGGTAGGGAATTCCAGAGGATAGGCGATGCGGATATGGGAGGAGGTGATAAGGGAGCTAGAGAGCAGGAGGTCTTGGGAGGAACAGAGATGGCGATTAGGTTGGTATTTTGAGACTAGGTTAGTGATGTAGCTGGGGGCAGAGTTGTGGATGGCTTTGTAACTTATTGTTAGTATTTTGAATTTAATTCGTTGGGCGAGTGGTAGCCAATGGAGGGATTGGCAGAGAGGGGTAGCAGAAACTGAGCGGTTTGTAAGGTGGATGAGTCTGGCAGCAGCATTCAAATTTACACTGTTATACAAGCTGTACACTCACTACTTTTACATTGTAGCAAAGTGTCATTTCTTCAGTGCTGTCACATGAAAAGATATAATAAAATATTTACAAAAATGTGAGGGGTGTACTCACTTTTGTGAGATACTGTACATCACTTCCAAGCAATGTTTTATATTACTATTTCTGCCATAAAATATCTGCCATAAAATATCTGTGTGCTAAGTATACCTTTTTTTTATTCACATAGGGAAGAAAAGAATCGGGACATCAGAGGACACCAGGGACCCCCAACCTCCTAAAGAAGGGGAAATCACAAAACCACAACCTGAGGATGTGGAGGAAGGAGAGCTTTATGAAGTGGACAAAATAGTGATCGCAACAGGTGAGTGTCTGAGAACACAGCTTCAGGTAATAGATGTATGCCTGCATATTTATTGTTTACAAAAGTTTTATTTGGAAGATTCAAGAAAAGGTTACAAAACAATAAGGGCAATATCTTTTTTTTTTAAATACAGTAATGTATATTAGAAACGGTGAAAAGTTTTTGATTGATGTTCTACAAGTGTATAAAATGTATAGCCAGTTGAGAGAGAGAGAATACTGTACAACAAAACCTCAA
Organism: Lithobates septentrionalis; assembly: GCA_037952835.1. Lineage (NCBI taxonomy): Eukaryota > Metazoa > Chordata > Amphibia > Anura > Ranidae > Lithobates > Lithobates septentrionalis. The sequence goes on from JBBDGP010000156.1 coordinate 11,454,453, forward strand.
ATATCTGGATACTGAGAATAAATAAAAGGTAGACACCTAAAAGTGAAATAAGAATATTGGCAGGTATATCTAGCATTGATAAGAGATTAGCGAGTCATGACAGTATAGGGTTTAATTATCAGTCCAGTACATCCATTTTTTATTAAAAGCGTGCAAGCTATTATGTAGAATGTGGTGAATTCTCTCAGAAATTTTAAGCATTTCCATCCTAAACAGGACCTGAGGCCAAGGTAAGTTATTGGATTTACAATTAAGAGCAATCATCCATTGGATAGAACTGAGTAAGGAGTGAATCCGTCTAATACAGGGAGGTGGTATATCAGGAATATTTGCATATAATATGCATATTTGTTGTGAGAGGTTGATGTTCTTTTTTGCAATAGATTCTACTCTCCCAGCGGCAGCCCTCCACACTGGTTCCAGGTGCTTACAGCTCCAAAATATATGAAGATATGTGCCAGATTCGGCGCAGCCCCTGAAACAGCATGGAGAGGCTGCCGGGTAAAAGGAGTGGATTTTCGAGGGGGTCAGATACAATTTGGAGAATAGTTTTGTTGGCGATTCTCTAAAAGAGGCTGCTAGATTGCATTTGCAGAGGTTATCTATCATAGTGTTACAGGTTTCTATGGGAATAGTACTATCCAAATTAGCTTCCCATTGTAGCATTGGGCTGGATTTTTCAGGCAACATAGTGTTATTGAGATATCTATAAAGTAAGGAAATCAAGCCCTTGTCCCTCGAGGAATTTATACAGATGCTTTCAAATACAGTTGTTTGGGATTGGATGACTAATGAGTAATGTTCTGTATAGAAGTTTTTGATTTGGAGGTAGTTTGTGAGTTCAGAGGAGGGAAAATTGTATTTAGATTGTAGTGCGGGAAAGGTAGGGAACATCTTGTTTGAAATCAGAGATCTCAGAGTGGTCAGATTGTTGTTACGCCAGTGAGGGAATGAGTTGGTATTATTGTGGTTTTGTGATAGTCTGGAGTCACCTAGAAAGGATGTGAAAGGGGGTGTGTCTGAAGATAATTGAAATGTTTAATTGATTTTGAGCCATACTTGGAGAGAGTGGGCTACAATGTTGTTTAATTTAAGGATTTTATGGTGGGATTAGGTTAGACCACAATAAACCTTGTAAGTAGTGTGGGGAAATAGAGGTTGATTCAAAGTTTAGCCATGGGATGTATGGGGTGGGGCAAACCATTGGGCCATTTGTGTAAGTTTGGTTGCTATGAAGTATTGCCAGATGTTTAGGAGGCCAAGTCCTCCTATGTATTGGGTCCTAAACATGAGGGAGTAACTACATCTTGGTCTCTTATTTGACCAGATAAATCTGTTAATCTCTCTTTGGAGAGCTTCTATTCTAGTTTTGGGGACGTTAATAGGTAGAGCATGGAAGTAGTATAAAAGTTTGGGAAGAATAGTCATCTTGAAGGCACAAATCCTGCCAAGGAGGGAGATATGATATGTGGACCATACTTTAAGAAGAGAACTAATATGCGAGAAAAGAGAAGTGTAATTGGTTTTATTTAAAGATTTGTTATGGAATGTAATGTGGACACCAAGATATCTGAATGACTTGTAAACTTTGTTGTAAACTAGTGGTCAAGCTAGAGGAGAGATTGATAGGGTGGGCCGAACATTTATTAATGCCTAGGCCCGATAAGGTGCGAAAACAGTTAAGTTTAGATATGAGGTTGGGTATAGATGTAAGGGGATTCGTGAGAAATAATAAGGCATCATCTGCGTAGAGGCTTAGTTTGAATTCATGTGGACCTTTGTTGTATCCATTGATGTTTGAGTTGTTTCTTATGGCTTGTGCTAGGGGTTCTATTGCTAAAGCGAATAGAAGTGGGGAGAGGGGGCAGCCCTAGTGCCTCTGCTTAAGGAAAAGAAGTCTGAGTTATGGCCTGGGATTTTAATTCTAGTTTGGGGGAGGTGGTAGAGGGCATTAAATCCATGGATAAATTTGTCTGTAATGCCAAATTTAGGGAGTAAGTGGTTAAGGTATGACCAGTTTACACTGTTGAATGCCTTGTGAATGTCAAGGCTGAGAAGGCAGACCGGGCAAGAGGAGAGATTATGGTCTATATGGATAAGGGACGTGATAACTGACACCAGTCTGTCTGCTAGAAGTCTGACGAAGATTTTCAAGTCATTATTAAGGACTGAGATGGGGCGAAAGTTTTGAGGGGTCTTTGAGAGGTTTGAGGATAAGGGATAAGTTTGCTAGGAGCATATCTTCAGAAAATTGGCCACCCATAAGGATATGGTTAAATAGCTTGGTCAATCGGGGTGCTAATAAGGGAGCAAATTTTTTGTAGCAAGATGTAGTGAAACCATCTGGGCAAGGTGCCGTTGATGTTTTAAGTGATTTAATAATATTAATGATTTCTTGATCTGTGCAGGGATCATTGAGAGTGGAAGCTTGTTGGTCATTAAGGGTAGGGAGATGTAAATTGTCAAGCCAATTGATCGAGGTATGATGGGGTTGAGTTTGGGGGCCAGAAAGAATATCTTTGTAAAAAGAAGAGAAGATATCTAGGACTTCTTGGGGGTGAGTAACCAGGTTACCAGTTTGGCTTCGCAGCTTGTATGTATGGGGGGGTTTGTATTCTTGGTTAACTTTTTTTGCAAACATGGTAGAAGTAGAATTGCCATGTAGCAAAAATTTGGCCTTAGAAAATCTAAGGGATTTTTCAGTTTCTGCAGAAAGAATCGTATTTAAAGCTTGACGTTTAGATTGAATTTGTTTCGTAATTTTGGGGGAAGGTGATTGACCTAGCTTGATATATAAAAGATCCAGGTCTTTGGTGAGGCACTTAATTTCTGTGAGTTTAGCTTTATTTTTGGCTGCTGCAATACTAATCAGGTGTCCCCTAAGGACCACCTTGTGTGCTGACCAGAGTGAGGTAGGGGAGATGTCATCAGTTGAGTTATCAACCACTTAAGGACCGCCTCACGCCGATATACGTCGGCAAGGCGGCACGGGCAGGCAAAATCACGTAAATATACGTGATCTGCCTCCCGCGGGTGGGGGGTCCGATCGGAACCCCCCCGGTGCCCGAGGCGGTCCTTTTTTGTCCCCCGGCGATCGGAGGTGAGGGGGAGGCCATCCATTCGTGGCCCCCCCCTCGCGATCGCCGCCGGCCAATCAAAACATTCCTTTGCTGCTGTATGCTAAACAGCAGCAAAGGAAATTCTGTCATCTCTCCTCGGCTCGGTATTTTCCGTTCCGGCACCAAGGAGAGAAGACATCAATGTGAGTGCTCAAACACACACACACTCAGTAGAACATGCCAGGCACACAAAACACCCCCTATCGCCCCCCGATCACCCCCCAATTACCCTCCCCTCTGTCACACTGACACCAAGCAGTTTTTTTTTTTCTGATTACTGCATGGTGTCATTTTGTGACAGTTAGAAGTGGTAGGGCAGTTAGTATTAGCCCCCTTTAGGTCTAGGGTACCCGCCTAACCCCCCCCTAATAAAGTTTTAACCCCTTGATCACCCCCTGTCGCCAGTGTCGCTAAGCGATCATTTTTCTGATCGCTGTATTAGTGTCGCTGGTGACACTAGTTAGGGACGTAAATATTTAGGTTCGCCATCAGCGTTTTATAGCAACAGGGACCCCCATATACTACCTAATAAATGTTTTAACCCCTTGATTGCCCCCTAGTTAACCCTTTCACCACTGATCACCGTATAAGTGTTACGGGTGACGCTGGTTAGTTCGTTTATTTTTTATAGTGTCAGGGCCCCCGCCGTTTATTACCGAATAAAGGTTTAGCCCCCTGATCGCCCGGCGGTGATATGCATCGCCCCAAGCAGCGTCAGATTAGCGCCAGTACCGCTAACACCCACGCACGCAGCATACGCCTCCCTTAGTGGTATAGTATCTGAACGGATCAATATCTGATCCGATCAGATCTATACTAGCGTCCCCAGCAGTTTAGGGTTCCCAAAAACGCAGTGTTAGCGGGATCAGCCCAGATACCTGCTAGCACCTGCGTTTTGCCCCTCTGCCCGGCCCAGCCCAGCCCACCCAAGTGCAGTATCGATCGATCACTGTCACTTACAAAACACTAAACACATAACTGCAGCGTTCGCAGAGTCAGGCCTGGTCCCTGCGATCGCTAACAGTTTTTTTGGTAGCATTTTGGTGAACTGGCAAGCACCAGCCCCAGGCAGCGTCAGATTAGCGCCAGTACCGCTAACACCCACGCACGCAGCATACGCCTCCCTTAGTGGTATAGTATCTGATCGGATCAATATCTGATCCGATCAGATTTATACTAGCGTCCCCAGCAGTTTAAGGTTCCCAAAAACGCAGTGTTAGCGGGATCAGCCCAGATACCTGCTAGCACCTGCGTTTTGCCCCTCCGCCCTGCCCAGCCCAGCCCACCCAAGTGCAGTATTGATCGATCACTGTCACTTACAAAACACTAAACGCATAACTGCCGCATTCGTAGAGTCAGGCCTGATCCCTGCGATTGCTAACAGTTTTTTTGGTAGCGTTTTGGTGAACTGGCAAGCACCAGCGGCCTAGTACACTCCGGTCGTAGTCAAACCAGCACTGCAGTAACACTTGGTGACATGGCGAGTCCCAAAAGTGCAGTTCAAGCTGGTGAGGTGGCAAGCACAAGTAGTGTCCCGCTGCCACCAAGAAGACAAACACAGGCCCGTCGTGCCCATAGTGCCCTTCCTGCTGCATTCGCCAATCTTAATTGGGAACCCACCACTTCTGCAGCGCCCGTAATTCCCCCATTAACATCCCCAACCAAATGCAGTTGGCTGCATGAGATGTTGTGTCTGCAGCAAGAGCGGATATAGGCATGACACCCGCTATTATTGTCCCTCCTGTCCTGACAATCCTGGTCTTTGCATTGGTGAATGTTTTGAACGCTACCATTCACTAGTTGAGTATTAGCGTAGGGTACAGCATTGCACAGACTAGGCACACTTTCACAGGGTCTCCCAAGATGTCATCGCATTTTGAGAGACCCAAACCTGGAACCGGTTACAGTTATAAAAGTTAGTTACAAAAAAAGTGTAAAAAAAAAAAAAAATTAATAAAATAAAAAAAAATAGTTGTTGTTTTATTGTTCTCTCTCTCTCTATTCTCTCTCTATTGTTCTGCTCTTTTTTACTGTATTCTATTCTGCAATGTTTTATTGTTATTATGTTTTAGCATATTTGCTTTTCAGGTATGCAATTTTTTATACTTTACCGTTTACTGTGTTTTATTGTTAACCATTTTTTTGTCTTCAGGTACGCCATTCACGATTTGAGTGGTTATACCAGAATAATGCCTGCAGGTTTAGGTATCATCTTGGTATCATTCTTTTCAGCCAGCGGTCGGCTTTCATGTAAAAGCAATCCTAGCGGCAAATTAGCCTCTAGACTGCTTTTACAAGCCGTGGGAGGGAGTGCCCCCCCCCACCGTCTTCCGTTTTTTTCTCTGGCTCTCCTGTCTCCACAGGGAACCTGAGAATGCAGCCGGTGATTCAGCCAGCTGACCATAGAGCTGATCAGAGACCAGAGTGGCTCCAAACATCTCTATGGCCTAAGAAACCGGAAGCTACGAGCATTTCATGACTTCGATTTCGCCGGATGTAAACAGCGCCATTGGGAAATTGGGAAAGCATTTTATCACACTGATCTTGGTGTGGTCAGATGCTTTGAGGGCAGAGGAGAGATCTAGGGTCTAATAGACCCCAATTTTTTCAAAAAAGAGTACCTGTCACTACCTATTGCTATCATAGGGGATATTTACATTCCCTGAGATAACAATAAAAATGATTTAAAAAAAAATGAAAGCAAAAGTTTAAAAATAAGATAAAAAAGCAAAAAAATAATAAAGAAAAAAAAAAAAAAAAAAGCACCCCTGTCGCCCCCTGCTCTCGCGCTAAGGCGAACGCAAGCGGCGGTCTGTCGTCAAACGTAAGCAGCAATTGCACCATGCATATGAGGTATCACCGCGAAGGTCAGATCAAGGGCAGTAATTTTAGCAGTAGACCTCCTCTGTAAATCTAAAGTGGTAACCTGTAAAGGCTTTTAAAGGCTTTTAAAAATGTATTTATTTTGTTGCCACTGCACGTTTGTGCGCAATTGTAAAGCATGTCATGTTTGGTATCCATGTAATTGGCCTAAGATCATCTTTTTTATTTCATCAAACATTTGGCAATATAGTGTGTTTTAGTGCATTAAAATTTAAAAAAGTGTGTGTTTTTCCCCAAAAAAATGCGTTTGAAAAATCGCAGCGCAAATACTGTGTGAAAAAAAAATGAAACACCCACCATTTTAATCTGTAGGGCATTTGCTTTAAAAAAATATATAATGTTTTGGGGTTCAAAGTAATTTTCTTGCAAAAAAAAAAAAATTTTCATGTAAACAAAAAGTGTCAGAAAGGGCTTTGTCTTCAAGTGGTTAGAAGAGTGGGTGATGTGTGACATAAGCTTCTAAATGTTGTGCATAAAATGCCAGGACAGTTCAAACCCCCCCAAATGACCCCATTTTGGAAAGTAGACACCCCAAGCTATTTGCTGAGAGTCATGTCGAGTCCATGGAATATTTTATATTGTGACACAAGTTGCGGGAAAAAGACAATTTTTTTTTTTTTTGCACAAAGTTGTCACTAAATGATATATTGCTCAAACATGCCATGGGAATATGTGAAATTACACCCCAAAATACATTCTGCTGCTTCTCCTGAGTACGGGGATACCACATGTGTGAGACTTTTTGGGAGCCTAGCCGCGTACAGGACCCCGAAATCAAGCACCGCTTTCAGGCTTTCTAAGGGCATAAACTTTTGATTTCACTCTTCACTGCCTATCACAGTTTCGGAGGCCATGGAATGCCCAGGTGGCACAAACCCCCCCCCCCCCCCCAAATGACCCCATTTTGGAAAGTAGACACCCCAAGCTATTTGCTGAGAAGTATAGTGAGTATTTTGCAGACCTCACTTTTTGTCACAATGTTTTGAAAATTGAAAAAAGAAAAAAAAAATGTTTTTTCTTGTCTTTCTTCATTTTCAAAAACAAATGAGAGCTGCAAAATACTCACCATGCCTCTCAGCAAATAGCTTGGGGTGTCTACTTTCCAAAATGGGGTCATTTGGGGGGGGGTTTGTGCCACCTGGGCATTCCATGGCTTCCGAAACTGTGATAGGCAGTGAAGAGTGAAATCAAAAATTTACATCCTTAGAAATCCTGAAGGCAGTGATTGGTTTTCGGGGACCCGTACGCGGCTAGGCTCCCGAAAAGTCCCACACATGTGGTATCCCCATACTCAGGAGAAGCAGCTAAATGTATTTTGGGGTGCAATTCCACATATGCCCATGGCCTGTGTGAGCAATATATCATTTAGTGACAACTTTGTGCAAAAAAAAAAAAAAGTGTCACATTCCGCAACTTGTGTCAAAATATAAAATATTCCATGGACTCAACATGCCTCTCGGCAAATAGCTTGGGGTGTCTACTTTCCAAAATGGGGTCATTTGGGGGAGGGGGGGTTTGTGCCATCTGGGCATTTTATGGCCTTCAAAACTGTGATAGGTAGTGAGGAGTGAAATCAAAAATTTACGCCCTTAGAAATCCTGAAGGCAGTGATTGGTTTTCGGGGCCCCGTACGCGGCTAGGCTCCCAAAAAATCCCACACATGTGGTATCCCCATACTCAGGAGAAGCAGCTGAATGTATTTTGGGGTGCAATTCCACATATGCCCATGGCCTGTGTGAGCAATATATCATTTAGTGACAACTTTTTGTAAATATTTTTTTTTTTGTCATTATTCAATCACTTGGGACAAAAAAAAAAAAATATTCAATGGGTTCAACATTCCTCTCAGCAATTTCCTTGGGGTGTCTACTTTCCAAAATGGTGTCATTTGGGGGGGTTTTGTACTGCCCTGCCATTTTAGCACCTCAAGAAATGACATAGGCAGTCATAAACTAAAAGCTGTGTAAATTCCAGAAAATGTACCCTAGTTTGTAGACGCTATAACTTTTGCGCAAACCAATAAATATATGCTTATTGACATTTTTTTTACCAAAGACATGTGGCCGAATACATTTTGGCCTAAATGTATGACTATAATTGAGTTTATTGGATTTTTTTATAACAAAAAGTAGAAAATATCATTTTTTTTCAAAATTTTCGGTCTTTTTCCGTTTATAGCGCAAAAAAAAAAAAAGCAGAGGTGATCAAATACCATCAAAAGAAAGCTCTATTTGTGGGAAGAAAAGGACGCAAATTTCGTTTGGGTACAGCATTGCATGACCGCGCAATTAGCAGTTAAAGCAACGCAGTGCCAAATTGGAAAAAGACCTCTGGTCCTTAGGCAGCATAATGGTCCGGGGCTAAAGTGGTTAATGAAGTAATCTTCAATGTGTGTATTTATGTTTTGGAGTGTGGATGGATCGGATAAGAGGGAGTCATTCAGACACCAATTGAATGGGGTAGGGGCAAGACCTACATGAGTGGTTTCAAATGCAACCATGTCATGGTCAGACCATGAACAGGGGTGGATCCGAGCTCTTGAGGAGTTTGCCAGAAGGATGGGGGTGCTAAAGATATAATCAAGTCTGGCATAACAATCATGTGGGTGGGAATAGTGGGTATAAGCTTTCACACCAATGTTATAGGCTCTCCATGAGTCAATCAATTGAAATTTGCTGAGTGAACGATTAACTGACTTGGAGAAGGCCTTCGAGGTGAGAGTAGCTTTGCTTCTGTCTAAGGAAGGGTGTGCGGCTAGATTAAAGTCTCCTCCTAGTACTATATGGGGGGAGCTAAAGCGGTCTAGAGTTTCAAAAAATGTATTGAGTGCTTTTTTGCGTTCGTGTGGGGAGTTAAACCCTTGGATATTGTGTGAAAAAAAATTAAGACCCATTTTTAAAGGAAATATATGGGCAAATTATATGGACTAGGCTAGAGAAAGATCTATGTAGGGTGTGAGTTATGAATATACATATAGTAGGATATAACAAGCTATTACAGTTGTCAACACAACAAAAGAGAATAAGCAATGTGTAATACTGTTTAAGGCTATAACTTATAGCATGAGAACATCTGTAGTACAATAGTTTGAATCTCCTCTTGGGTAAACCTGTAAAAAGATTAGGATAAAATCTTCCAGAAAACATTATAGTTAGAAACAATGCCATAAGGGCAAAAAAGTGTAATTTGCAAAGTACCATAAGGGGGGCCAGAGGACCTTACAAATTTTAAAGGAGGATGAAAAAATCCTAGACTCACAAAGCAGGCCTGCAACGGCACCCAAACCAGTGGAGGCCCCGCACCAGGCCGTGGATGAGAGTATGGGGTCAAACCAGCGGCGGCTGATGTACCAGGTAAAATCAATTATCAAAATCAACTATGTGTATGGCTGGAATAACAATCTAAGCACATCAACAGGAATTAACGAAAAGTTACCGTGTAATACAAAGTGCAAACATGTGATTTTAAAGCTGTAATAACCTTTGAGCCGGTGATATTCTCTCAAGAGAAAAGAGATTGAGAACAGAGAGCAAAAAAAAAAAAAGTATCTCAACACTCCCTCCGCTTCTTTTCCCTTCCCCAGGGTAACAGGGGTGATCTAATGCACCCTCTCTTTAATTTCAGAGAATGTAGGTACTATCAGGCAGGGAAAGAAGTTCTGCGTGGTGTTGTGCTTTGGAGGAGGAGTGGTGGAGCTGGATTCGTAGCAAGGCTTTTGTGTGATGGGATCTAGCGACTCTGAGTTCTTATACTGCAGAAAGGGGATTAAGGCAGGTATATGAAAAGTCCATAAGACTATGGAGCCCATTTCTTTTCCTTCTACTGCTTTCTTCTTAAAAAAAAAAGGGGGGAAAAAAGCGGGGGGGGGGGGGGGGGTGTCTCTCCGTATGGGTCAGACTAGTTATTGTGAGAGGTTTCAACATGACATTTTTTTAACATGACATTAGTAAGTTAAACTGGAGTAATGCAGAAGAAAAAAAAAAAAAAGGAAACAAAGGAACTCCTCTTTAAACGTTGGCTGTCAAACGCTCAAATTCAGAGTACATGGCGGTAGAGCTGGAAAGAAACAAAACCCTCTAGGCCTGGTCTTGGAAGGATTGGCGCCATCTTCTCTGGTCTCTTGGATTACGGCGTGAAGAAGGGCTAGTCCAGATAGGGAAAGAACGAGGTGTTACAGGAAGACGGTTCTGGGTTCAGGTTCTAGCAGGCTTAGCTTGACAAGTAGATCTTTCCCTTTGATTATGTTGTAGACCGTGTGAGTGGTGCCATTGTGCATCACCGACAATTTGAATGGGAAACCCCAACGATATTTGATTCTGGCTGTCTGCAGAATTGTGGTGACTTCTTTCATCCTGCGTCTATGGTCTAGGGTAGCCGGGGGAGATGTCAGGGTAGATTTACAATCTGAAGCCATCCAGCTCGATATTTGGTGTATTTCTGGATGCCCTCATGATATCCTCTTTAGTGAGAAAGTTCTTCATGCACATTATTATATCGCGTGGGGATTTATCAGGAGGTGGCTTGGGGCGAAGTGCTCTGTGAATCCTGTCACATGTAAAAGCTGACACTGGCTTGTCAGGCAAAAGCATGTGGAAGACGTTTGACACTGCAGGGAAGAGCTCAATGGTAGACTCTGGGATACCACATACTCTAATGTTGTTTCTGCAATTTCGATTGTCCAAATCTTCCACGTGTGCCTGCATAAAAGAAAAGCTGTCTGCAAGTGTCTCATAATCTCTCCTGAGATCACTGTGTGCAAGGGAGAGTTCATCATGCTTAGTCTCCAGTACATCTGTATGGCTTCCTATGTTAGCAATCTCCTGTGTTAATGCATTTGTAGATTTAAGTTCAGACTGTATCTTATCAGCCAACTTCTCATATATAGCCAAGAGACTAGCATCTAGGTCTGCTTTAGACAGGGGGGAGTTGACTCACAGTCTTTTGTAGGTAGTGGCTGTCTCGGTGTGGCACCATTTTGGGACATCTTCCCCTTCTGTTGTTCCAGGATTAAAAGGTAGCTGTTAAGTGAGTGTACGGAGCGGCGTTTGCTTCTCTTTTTGTTTGACTGCATTCACCGCAATGTTCCCCAGGGGTGCTGGTGTATTTCTGGCATTTTTTTTGGTGAAAATTGGCCCTGGGAATCAGGCCTGGCGATTCCGATCAGACGGAGCTCTCAGCAAGCAAGTCTATCCCGCATCGCGCCGCGCATGCGCCCCATGCCTGCATATTTATAATACATGGTGTGTTTTTTTTTATTTCAGGTGATGTGGATGTTGTGGAAGAAGAAACACATTTCACAAGTGCAAGTGCACACGTCCTCATTGGGGAGATCGCGGTGTGCAATCGTGATTTACAGAAGATCAAGGAACACATCAATGATGTGGAAAAAAGACTCAAAAATATAATTGATGTTTTAGGCAGAATCTAAAACACACCAACATTTTAGTAATTTTTTTTTTTTTTTTATAACTTTTCTAAAAAATGTTGAAAGCCAAATTTTGAAGATACACACAGTGTGTTAACATGTCATATCTACCATCACGGGATATCAATGTACGTGTTTTGTGGGTGCAACTACTTCCTCGCAACTAAAGTAGCTGAGAGGAAGGGGTTGCACCCCCAAAACACCTCCATTGATCCCCCATGATGGGAGCTAGCACATGTTGACCTTAGGCATGGGATCAGGAGGGAAATCCCCATTTTGACTCCCAATTTGTGTGCATCTTCAAAATTTGGCTTTCACAGGGGTGACATCACCCCATCTGATGAAGGCAAGATCAACACAGTTTGGGGATACTAATGTCTGATATTGCCTTTTTTATCATTAATCAAAGTTGAACTTTGTAAGTTCCTGAGTTGTGTATTGTTTTATGTTTTTAAAAACATGCATGTTTACCACAAAAAAAGATATTTCTACTGTCCAAAAAAAAATTTAAATCAGAAAATATGTTGGTTTGTTCAAAAACCCTTTTCTAAATGCACATGTGAATGTGCATAGAGTAATTTTTTTTCTACTCAACAATGTGTGGCTTCTTCTTTCAATGCTCAATAGCAGTTTTTGGCTTAAGTTGAATATTACAGTGACAATGGGGGTTATTTCCTAAAGGCAAATCCACTTTGCACTACAAGTGCACTTTCAGTGCAGTTTCAGTGCACATTCAAGTGCACTTTTTCAGTGCACTTGTAGTGCAAAGTGGATTTTCCTTTAGTAAATAACACCCACAGTACTTTATAATTTGCATCAATCTGGCCATTTTCGTCACTCCAAAAAATTAATTCATGGTGCTGAAAATGATGAATATTTTATCATTAATGCATTACATACATTAACAACAAAAACATGGTATGTGTGTAGCAGACCCACAACATAACGGTTAGCTGAAGAAGAGATTGTCACCTCATGTATCCAAGAAATTACGTTTGCACTATTGAAGAAAATGGCCAAAAAAAAGCCCATTGGAGAACCTAGGAGACAGCTAAAAGAAACACAAGCAGTAAATCAAAGGAAATATTTTTCAGTTTAAAATAAACATTTATTTAAAAAATACATTTATTTAAATACATATAATGTGATGTTAAAGGAGAAATCTTACCTTAATATAGTCCTTCTGCAGGACCTGTATGATGGCAGAATAGGTCTCTGGAATAATGATCCCCAGAGCCTGGGGGGAGATGCCTGTCGAGAACTTGATGTCCTGCAGACTTCACCCCATCACCAAGTACCGCAATGTGGCGATGAGCCTCTGCTCAGGAGTGATGGCTTGCCACATGCAGGTGTCCTGCTTCATGATATAAGGGGACAGCAAAGCCAACAGACGGTGAAAAACTGGGTCCGTCATCCGGAGAAAATTCCTGAAATCATCAGGACTATTCTCATGGATCTCCCACAACAAAGGCATGTACGAGAATTGGTCACGCTGGAGCAACCAATTCTTGGTCCATGAACTCCTCCCTGCCCTATTAATGGACTGGCCTTGGGTCAAAGTAAGAACCCCAACACCAAGCCCCTGCACAGCACGAACTCTACGATGAGTACGTACCCGCAACATGGCTTCAAAACGGTCGGCTGGTCAGAACGAACTAACAGAATGCACTGAAAATAAGAAAGGCTCAGAAAGGCCTGAGAAGAGCGAGCTGAAATTCAGAAACGAGCGGACAAGAACGCACTGAAGAATCAAATACGTAATATAAAAATACGCACTGAAAACCAGATATGAACTGACTACAGACACTGAAAACTAGATATGAATCCACAAGCACAAACTGAAAAACAGTAACGATCTAAAAAAGCACGAAGCTGAAAATTGCGAATCTTCTCTCACCAAACTTCTACTAACACGAGATAAACATGAGATTAGCAGAAGGAGCCCAAAGGGTGGTGCACTGGCTATTGAACTTTCTTGACGATTGGAATTTCCAACAACATTTGTGCGACCGTGTGTAGACAAGACAAGCTTGAGCCAACATCCGTTGGAAATAAATCCCAGGATTTCGTTGTCAGAATGTCCAATCGTGTGTACTTGGCATAAGTGTGGCTGCTATGTTCTTTGTCTCTGCGTTCAGCATCTATGGAGATCAAGAATAAATGAACAAAATAAAAACACAAATTCATGCTTCAGTATGTTCATAATAAAATTTGTAGTCCGCCTTGTGATAATTGAAACTTCAAGTAACGTAGACGGAAATTTAATAGGCAGACACAGGTGATGATGTAAACAGTTCCACAAAGAAAATAGAATTTTCAGAGTGAATATAAATAAAGAAAATTGCAGCATAACAAATGGGAATCTTTATTCATAAGGTGCTGTGACAAATCATACGAGACAACACAGGAAGGAAACTTCAGAGGACATAAAATCACCTGAACATGATGTTGCAAAGACAATTAGTTTAGCAAATTGACCTAGCAAGACGCATTAATGGCTAGGTAAATCAAATTTTATATGACAAACCTGACTGCAAAAATGCTGTTTACTGTGGCTTTGCTAATTCTCTGTTCTGGATGTTTATATGAAGTAATTGATATATAACATATTTATGCTCTGTGAGTTATATGTGCATTCAGTGCCACTGTTTTTTGGTGTCTGATTTCCAAAGGGTTTATGCATGCTGGCATTTAGCCTGGCAGCATACTGCAAAAGGTCCATTGTTGCTAGAAGTTACCATGCTGTTATTGGTGGAGGTTACAATGCACTGGTGGCTCATAATATTATGCAGGCACTTTTGTATTAACTAGGGGCTTGGCAAATGTTACATAGTTAGTCAGGATGAAAAAAGACACAAGTCCATCTAGTTCAACCAATAAAAAAAAAAAATCATACAATCCCATGAACACAATCCTTCACCCACAGTTGTTTCAGAGGAAGGTGAAAGACCCCAGCAAAGCATGCTTCAATTTGCTACAATACTTTCCTGATCCCCTTAGAGGCAATCGGATTATCCCTGGATCAACTTTACCTATCAATGTTAGTACCCAGTTATATTCTGTACAATAATGAAAGAATCCAGGACTGAGCTGGCCAGAACCACTTCTGGAGTTAGTCTATTCCACATTTTCACAGCTCTTACTGTGAAGAAACCTTTCTGTATTTGGAGATTAAATCATTTTTCCTCTAGACGTAAAGAGTGCCCCCTTGTCCTCTGTGATGACCTTAAAGTGAATAATTCAACACCAAGTTCACTATATGGATCACTTATGTATTAATACATGTTGATCATATCCCCCCTTAATCTCCTCTTCTCAAGAGAGAATAAATTCAGTTCCTCTAATCTTTCCTCATAGCTGAGCTCCTCCATGCCTCTTATCAGTTTGGTTGCCCTTCTCTGCACTTTCTCCAGTTCCCCAATATCCTTTTTGAGAACTGGTGCCCAAAACTGAACTGCATATTCCAGATGAGGTCTTACTAATGATTTGTAAAGGGGCAAAATGATATCTCACTCTCTGGAGTCCATACCTCTCTTAATACAAGAATGGACTTTGCTCGCTCTGGAAACTGCAGCTTGGCATTGCATGCTATTATTAAGCTTATGATCTACCAAAACACCCAGATCCTTCTCTACTATGGATTCCTCCAGTTGTACTCCCCCTAGTATGTATGATGCATGCACATTCTTAGCCCCCAAGTGCATACCTTTACATTTATCTTCAATAAACCTCATTTGCCACACCGTTACCCAGTTAAACAGTGTAATAAGGTTGGCTTGTAAATTGGAGACATACTGTAAGGACATTATTCCACTGCATAGTTTGGTGTCATCTGAAAAGACTGAAATTGTACTTTTAATCCCAGACCTTATATCATTTATAAAGTTATTAAAAAGTAAGGGTCCCAAAACTGAACCTTGGGGTACACCACTGATAACCTTAGATCATTTAGAGTAATGCCTCGTACACACGATCGGAAATTCGGCCAGCAAAAGACCGATGAGAGCTTTTGGTCGAAAAATGCGACCGTGTGTATGCTCCATCTGACTTTTGCTGGCGGAATTCCAGCCAGCAAAAGATTGAGAGCATGTTCCCAATTTTTTGGTCGGAAAAAGTTCCGATCGTAAATTTCGATCGCCTGTAGCAATTCCGACGCGAAAAATTCCTAAGCATGCTCGGAAACATTTTGACGCATGCTCGGAAGCATTGAACTTAATTTTCTCGGCTCGTCGTAGTGTTGTACGTCATCGCGTTCTTGACGGTCGAGAGTTCAGCGAACTTTTGTGTGACCGCGTGTACGCAAGCCAAGCTTGAGCGGAATTCTGCTCGTGTGTACGCGGCATAAGAATCATTAACCAATGCTCTCTGAATTCAGTCTTTTAGCCAGTTTTCTATCCATCTTTCCAAGCCTTGTAGACTTTACCTTACACATTAGCCGTGTGTGGGGAACTGTGTCAAACGCTTTTGCAAAATCCAAGTATACCATGTCCACTGCCACCCCTCTGTCCAAGGTTTTACTTACCCCCTCATAAAAAGAAAGGTTTGTTTGACAAGTTCTGTCTTTCATGAGTACATGATGTCTGTTGCTTAAAATATTTTTTCCCAGCAAGAACTCATCTATGTGGTCTTTTATTAAACTCTCCAGTATCTTCCCGACTATAGAAGGTAAACGAATAGGTCTATAGTTACTTGGTAAAGATTTTGATCCCTTTTTAAATATGGGCTCCACATTGGCCCTACACCAATTCAGTCATACCATTCCAGTCATTAACAAGTTCCTAAAAATTAGAAACAATGGCTTTGAGATGACAGAACTGTAAAAAAAAAAAAATGTAAAAAAAACATCTATATGAATGAGGCCAGCATTAGTGCTAGGCAGTAACATAAATCTTAAAGCGGAGTTCCACCCAAAAGTGGAACTTCCGCTCATTGGATTCCTCCCCCCCTCCGGTATCACAATTGGCACCTTTCAGGGGGGAGGGGGGTGCAGATACCTGTCTAAGACAGGTATCTGCACCCACTTCCGGGAATAGACTCCCACGGGAGTCACGCCCCCTGCCGCACTCCCCCGCTGTCTCCTGGGAAAGACACAGGTCCCAGGAGATAGCGGGGACCATTGAGAATGCACAGCGCGACTTGCGCATGCGCAGTAGGGAATCGGGAAGTGAAGCCGCAACGCTTCACTTCCTGATTCCCTCACTGAGAATGGCGACGGCAGCACCCGAGGATCGAGGGACGGTTCGGTCTCGGGTGCCGACATCGCTGGACCCCGGGACAGGTGAGTGACCTTATTTTAAAAGTCAGAAGCTGCAGTATTTACAGCTGCTGACATCTAAAAAAAATTTTTCGCTGGACTCCCACTTTAAATAAAGGGAGAATACTGCGCATGTGTAAAAACATAAAAATAAATAATGTCAATCACCACCATTTCAGTGTAAATTGTCCAGCGGCACCACAAAAGTGAGAGAGTCTTTATTATGAAGGGTCAAACAGGCTTGATGTAACAATCTTTGCAGGGGCCATCATCTGGAGATCTGTCCTCAGATCAAACAGGGCATAAGCAGGATACCAAGCTCCATTCACCCCATGATCAGATTGATCATAGAATGAAAATAGTGTAAAATCCCAAAAGGTTTGTTTAATATAAATTATTGCACTTACATTAGTACAGGTAAAACCAGCGTTGTATACAATATAGGCGGCCACCTTAACTACTTGCTTACAGGCCACTTAAACCCCCCTCCTGCCCAGGCCAATTTTCAGCTTTCAGCACTGTCACACTTTGAATGACAATTGCGTGGTTATGCTACACTGTACCCAAATGAAATTTTTTATAATTTTATTCACACAAATAGAGCTTTCTTTTGGTGGTATTTAATCACAACTGGAGTTTTTATTTTTTGCTAAACAAACAAAAAAAAGACAGAAAATTTTGAAAAAAAAACATGTTTTATAGTTTGTTATAAAATTTTGCAAACAGGTAATTTTTCTCCTTCAATGATATGCGCTGAAGAGGCTGCACTGATGGGCACTGATAGGCTGCACTGGTGGGCACTGATAGGCTACACTGATGGGCAATGATAGGCACAGATAAGGTGGCACTGAAGACCACCGATAAGACGGCACTAATGAGGCGGCACTGATGGGCTCTGATAGGTGGCACTGATGGGCAATGAAGGGCACTGATAGGTACCACTGATAGATGGAAGTGATGGGTACTGATAGGTGACACTGATGGGCACTGGTAGGCGACACTGATGAGCACTGGTAGGTGGCACTGATGGGCAGCACTGGTGATGAGGCATTGATTGGTGACATTGATAGGTGTTTACATCGCATGATCAGTTGTCATTGGCTGATAGCTGATCATGTGGTAAGGGGTCTGGATCGTCCCCTTACTCTGACCTGCTATCAGTCTCAGTCTCAAGTCTCATAGACTCGCTGATCACAGAGCGTGCCACGCGCATCCTGCAGGGGGCACGCAGGCCGCTCAAGCACGGGAGGACATCTATTGACACCATACCGGCAAAGTAGGGCCGCGCTGTAGCCGTCAAACAAACACAAAAGCAGGAAACCGCTCCTAACCCGACCGGTTTCATCACAAAAGGACTTCTTCCAGGGCATGCTATCAGGCAAGTCTCATAGACTCGCTGATCACAGAGTGAGCCACGCATGCCCTGAAGTGGCACGCAGGCCGCTTAAGCATGGGAGGACATCTATTGATGCCCTCCTGGCAAAGTAGGGCCGCGCTGTAGCCGTCAAACAAACACAATAGCAGGAAACAGCTCCTAACCCGACCGGTTTAATCACAAAAGGACTTCTTCCGGGGCATGCTAACATAAAGTACAGTAACATAAATATATCTGCAACTGGATTGGGTTGTTAGAGGGTCTAGACAGGGGAGGACTGGGATCCTTTGCCCTGGGGGATAAATGAAACCAACTAGACCTTTCAAATTTCTGAGGACTTCTGAAGTATTCCATTACAAAGTGTGCCATTTTGCCACATTGATTGGTAGGCATAGTGAAAGGTAGGTGTTTAAAAAGATATGGTTTACTATGACATCTTCAAGCATTGCCTTTTTTTGAAGTCTTGGCATTTAGTCCCATGGCATATTAGATCCTCAAAGGAAGTTGGTGCTGAAAAACCATCCAATGCTGTGATCGCAGGACTGAAAGGAGGTGGGTAGCTTTATAATGCCCATCGCATGGCATGATGTGTCAGTGGTGGAGGATGTGCACTCAGGGCCACCAGCCCAACATATCTTATTAATACCAGTCTGTAAGGCAGTCCGCCTTTGAAATTAAGTGTGTTTTCGATCCAGGGGACCATTTTAAATATTTGAAATTAAAATTCCTGTGTAGGAGCATGTACCGATAGGGCATCTGCTTTTATTTTTGTTAAATTATGGTAAAAGCAAGTAGAGTGGAAAAATTAGGTACTATATCATCAAATTAACCACCTCAAGATGGGGCACTTACACCCCCTTCCTGCCCAAGCCATTTTTCAGCATATAGAGCGTTCTTTTGGTGGTATTTAATCACTCCTGGATTTTTTTATTTTTTCCTAAAAAAAAAAGGAAAAAAGACCAAAAATTTTGAAAAAAAAAAGTTTTTCTTAGTTTCTGTCAGTAAATTTTGTAAATAAGTATTTTTTCTCCTTCACTGATGGGCGCTGATGAGGCAGCACTAATGGGCACTGATAGGCTGCACTGATGGGCACTGATGAGGTGGCAATTATGGTCAGTGATGAGGCGGCACTTATGGGCACCGATTAGGTGGCACTGATGAGGAGGCACGAATATGCCACACTTACGGGCACTGATAGGTGGCACTGATATGTGGCACTGATGAGCACTGATAGGCGGCACTGATGGGTGGCACTGGTGGGTACTGGGCACAGATAGGTGGCACTGGTAGGCACAGATAGATGGCACTGGTGGGCACGGATAGGTGGCACTGGTGGGCACAGATAGGCGGCACTGATGGGCACTGATGGGCATTGACGGGTGGCATTGATGAGCAGCAGTGATGAGCATTGATGGGCAGCAGTGATGGGCATTGATGGGCAGCACTGATAGCCAGCACTGACTGGCATCACTAATGGCCACTGATTGCTGGAACTTGTGGGCACTGATTGCCTGCACTTGTGGGCGCAGATTGCTGGCAGTGGTGGGCACACAGTTCTGTCACTGGTGACACCTAATTGTAATCAGGGCACTGATGATCAGTGCCCTGATTACATCCCTAGATGTCCTCTGTAAGGAGAGGACAGTAATGCCCCGTACACACGGTCGGATTTTCCGATGGACAATGTCTGATCGGAGCGTGTTGTCGGAAATTCCGACCGTGTGTGGACTCCATCGGACATTTTACATCAGATATTCAGACACACAAAGTTGGAGAGCAGGAGATAAAATTTTCCGACAACAAAATCCGTCGGAAATTCCGATCGTGTGTACACAAATCCGACGGACAAAGTGCCACGCATGCTCAGAATAAATAAAGAGATCAAAGCTATTGGCCACTGCCCCGTTTATAGTCCCGACGTACATGTTTTACGTCACCGTGTTTAGAACGATCGGATTTTCCGACAACTTTGTGTGACCGTGTGTATGCAAGACAAGTTTGAGCCAACATCCGTCGGAAAAAATCCTAGGATTTTGTTGTCGGAATGTCTGAACAAAGTCCGACCGTGTGTACGCCCTATCAGTGTGAGGCGAGGAGAGGACTGTCAGTGTGAGGCGAGGAGCCCTGATTACCGACATCTCCGTGTTTACATGTGACCGGCTGTGATCTGACACAGCCGATCACATGGTTAAAAAGCCGCGGCCACGGCTCTGTACACAGATTGGGGTCGCGTTGTGTCCTAGCAACATGGCGTGGCCACGATCAGCATATTGCGCGCCCCCGGGGGCGCGCAAGATCGGTCATTTTGGGGCGGCCATCATATGAGGTCCACCCAGAATGAGAGCCGCGCCGCTCAGCCATCATTTGACATCCGGCTGGCAGGAAGAGGTTAGTAAGAATCTTTACCAATAAGGATTCAGACTTTTAAAGTGTAACTAAACCCAGGACCCTGCATTCACTATATCTGGTCTCCCACATTACACAGAACATAGAAATACAATAGTTTTAGTAAATATAAACTGCTCAATACCTTTTCTCATCAGCAGTTAGAGCAGTCTTGTCACTTCTATCAGTGTCCAGCAGAGCACTAGTTAAAGCTTGTAGGAGGCATGTTCATTCTCCCCTGATTGCCTTATGAGGCTGCAGGACCCCTGACCCTCTGACTGCTTCTATTCATCAGGCAAGTAGCATAAAATATTAAGTAGATCCCTGGCCCTACAAATGACTGGTAGCTATCTCCCTACCCATTATTCTTGGAAAGACATCTGGGATATCTTTTGGATAGCTTTGTATACTTTTATAATAACAATGATGTTTGTGTCTACAAGGCATATGCATAGATGTGCTATATGAGTAAATGGGCATATTCCATAAATGGGCCTATACCATATTATATTCCTATTTTGAAAAACTGTACAAATAAAATAATTTCATTTGACATTTCTAACAGACCACACCCATTTCCTGATTGGCCAGGCCCATCTGATGATCTGTACTGACTGCAATCTTGGGTGAACAGAGTTTTGCTTAGCAAATTACTATGCTCATACATGCGCCCGGCTGTCATTATCTGCTCTACAGTCTAATTACAAACATTGATATTGATTTGTGCACAATAAATTGGTAAAAAAAAACAGAGGCTTACAGACTTTTAATAAACACATCTTGCTATTTTTTGTCTGGAGTGGATAAAAACACAGAAGTCACACTACCCGGCATTGCCAATAAATATCATCTTCGATATAACACATTCATAAAAAATCTGATCTACAACCACACAGAATTAATTGGACTGGCACAATGACAGTGGAGGCCAGTGCCAAAAAATTGACATAAGTGCTGACATGCATGAATTATGATCATGTGGTTCCTGATAGTAAATTAGATTACATAAAGTCACATAATAAGTCCTTTGTAACCTACAAGTAAACTGCAGCTACCATTTGAGGGATATTTGCACACCCTCTGCAAGATTTCATTCACATTATTGCATATGTTAATACCCCCGCGATGTGTGTTGTATTAAGGCAGCTTATGCATGTAAAAGAGCCTTCGATGTGTCTTATCGCACAGAAAAATGCACCTACATTTTTTTGGCAGTCCTCTGTAAAGTAAAATCCTTTTCATCTGTGCGATGGTTCGGCAGCATACAGGTGCAATTGTTTTGCTGTGTATGTGCACTAAGGTTCCCTTAAAAATGAATAACAACTCAATGCAACACAAGTATATAGTCACTAACATTAAACCCTGTGCATAATCAAAGTGCAATGGGGTGAATTAGACCTGAACCCTGAAGATCAGCCCATTCCACCAATATCTGAATAGCCATAGAAATTTCTACAATGTGTAAAAGTGACCCTCACAGAAGGGGTCTTATTTCAGATCTTTATTGCCAACTGCTAGAACCTATCAACACTAACCCCCCTTCATATGTCGTTAAATGGGAGAGGGTCTTCTGAATTACTTTAGATCCTATAGATTGGACCTACATATGGGAAGCCACCAAGTCTTCCTCCCAGAACATTGTAGCACTAGAAACAAACTTTAAAGTTCTTACTAGATGGTATCTGGTCCCTGCCAGGATTTCCAAATTTCTATTACACTACAGCCCCCCATTGCTTTCATGGTTGCAATAACGTAGGCACCCACCTTCATATTTGATGGGAATGCCCAGTAGTACAGACCTTTTGGTCGGATATTTTTGACATTTTTGCTAAACTCTTTGATTCCCTCATTACACCGGACCCCTCCGTGGAACTTTTGAATAAGAAACCACAAGACATAGGTCATCGACAATTCAAACTGCTGCTTCAGGTCACCACAGAGGCTAAACAGACGATAGTGAGAGCCTGGAAAACGTCCTCCCTTTGTGTCCTTGCAGTTTCGTAATATTGTCATACAAGCAATGATCCATGCCAAAATTTAAGCTTTACTCTTAGATAGAGTGGCCAAATATGAGAAACTTTGGGACCCGTGGGTGACAAATTTCGATACCACACTATTACTCCCTTAAACAATGATGCCTATGAACAGTACATGTGCGATAACACCTGGAGATCCCAGTCTCCCCCCAGGGACACCTCTTATCCGTTCTTTCCCTCCCCCCGCCCTCCCTTGAGGCCCCCCCCTTCTTTCCTTCTCTCTTCTTTTTTCTAATTTTGGTTCCCCCCTCCCCTCTTCTTGTATCCCCCACTTACCTTTCCCACTGTAAATTTCATGTTCTTTTCAGCTCTTCTGCAGCCATAGTCCCCACATACGGTTTGCTTAACTCAATCATCTTAGCAGGACCCTACAACACAGCAGCCTGACCTTAGGGTCCTGACCTGCTTAACTAACTTTACGGGAAACATCTTCCCCATTCTATTGGCAGACCTCACTACCCCCATATGGTTATATAAAGCATACCTCATGTTATTTCTGATTTTAATCCAATGTCAGAATCTCCTTCTACTTTACTTTCTGTAATAACACTGTTTCAGCCCTGGATTCCTGGCTATTATTTCAGGTTATGCTTCTCCTTTAAGCCGTTTTTCTATTTGACTTGTTGTACACAATTTTGTATGCCATTTGGCTCAAAAGTGACATTTATTTTCTGTATTCTTGATTCTCATTATCAATAAATGATTTGAACAAGAAATTTTGACAATGAAATAAAAAAAATTACATTTTTCAAAGCTTTTATTTTTTTATTTTTTTGCTCTTTCCAGTTTTATTATATATCATGCTATTTAACCATTCTATAGTAAAACATTATATGAGTTGAATTTCTAGTAGACTTATACCTTTTCATTTTATCATAAACAACCTAAAAAAAAGCTTTACAGAAAGATAGAAGTATTTTCATACAACAGTAAAATGTCACTAAAATACCTCACTAAAAGGAATGCATAGTGACTTCGTAAATATTTTCTTTGTAATCAAGAAAATTTTAAATATTACATATTGAAACTTTGTCATTTTAACCCAGCAGGAGAAGGTATTAGCTAGTTTTCATAATTGCTTCTATTTCATAAAAGTCTGTTGTTTGAGTTGTGTAACAAAAGATGAAATCTGTACGCACAAGTCTTTTGTTGGATGTCTCAGTCTGGGGCGTTAATCAGACAAATTGATCATCAAAGCAGGCTGTGCTCCCTATAATAACCATTAGCACTGTTGGGATCCCTTGTCACGTATTATATATTTATTTGTAAAGCCTAGCTTGGCAGAACAGCAGCCAAGTGGTTAACACTTCCCTCTGGTAGCACTAGGGTTGTTGGTTCAAATCCCAACTATGGCATTACCTGCCTGGAGTTTGCATGTTCTCCCTGTGTATGTGTGGGTTTCCTCTGGGTACTCAGATTTCCTTCCACACTCCGTAGACATGCTGGTAGGTTAATTGGCTCCTGTCTAAATTGCCCATAGTATTTGTATGTATGAATTTGAGTTAGGGACCTTAGATTGTAAACTCCTTGTGGGCAGGGACTAATATGAATGTATAATAAATGTGTAAAGTGCTATATAAATTGATGGCACTATGTAAATACAAATAATAATATATATTAGGCTAGTTAGCCTGTCTGAACCCCTAGCTGATAAATGTGAACAAGCATCAGCAGGGGATGTGTCATTCTGCGACAATAACACTAGCACTGCAAAATGACAGATCCCACGCTGGCTGGTGTTTGTAAAATGCCAGATGGGGATCCTGGGTTATGTCACTGATCAAATATGGTCATAGTTATATAGTTAGTCAGGTTCAAAAAAGACCATCTAGTTCAACCAAAAAAAAATATACAGTCCTATACCCACAACTGATCCAGAGGAAGGCAAAAAACCCCAACAACGCATGATTCAATTTGCTACAGCAGGGGGAAAAATTCCTTCCTGATCACCCGAAAGACAATCAGATATTCCCTGGATTAACTTTACCAATAAATGTTAGTAACCATTTATATTATGTACACCTAGTAAAGAATCTAGGCCTTTTTTAAAGCAATCTACTGAGCTGGCCAGAACCACCTCTGGAAGGAGTCTATTCCACATTTTCACAGCTCTTACTGTGAAGAAACCTTTTTGTATTTGGAGATGAAATCTCTTTTCCTCTAGATGTAAAGATCCTCTGTGGTGACTTTAAAGTGTATAACTCAACACCAAGTTCACTATACAGACCCCTTATGTGTTTGTACATGTTGATCATATACCCCCTTAATCTCCTCTTCTCAAGAGTGAATAAATTCAGTTCCTCTAATCTTTCCTCATAGCTGAGCTCCTCCATGCCTCTTATCAGTTTGGTTGCCCTTCTCTGCACTTTCTCCAGTTCCCCAATATCCTTTTTGAGAACTGGTGCCCAAAACTGAACTGCATATTCCAGATGAGGTCTTACTGATGATTTGTACAGGGGCAAAATGACCATATTTGGTGAATAACATCAGCCAAGATCCCTTGGCGGTTTGTTGACATACAGCAGCTGGTCATTTTTTTCTGTTTGTACTGTCCTTTAAAAAAAAAAAGGGCATAGGGTTTCCTTCAACATTCATACCAGACCCTTATCCAGGTAAACAGCATGGGTGGCCAGGAAAAGTAAGCAGTAAGCATCCACTATCCCCTTCCTGAACCATACCAGGCCACATGTCTTCATCATTGGGAGAGTAACTCGCAAGGTACCTTGATCAGATGTTGAGTGAAACACGGCCTGTGCTCCCCAAAAAGGATGTGGGGTTTTCTTGAGTTACATTTCAAAATCTGGAAACCCTAGGATGCATAGCATAATAATAAAAACAAAAAAGGAAATAAGTCTTAAATAACCACTTGACTTCTGGAAGGTTTTACCCCCTTCATAACCAGGCCATTTTTGCTATTCAGCACTATGCTACTTTAACTGGCAATTGCATGGTCATGCAACATTGTATGCAAATTAAATTTATATTCATTTTTTTCACACAAATAAATATTTTTTTTTAGTGGTAGTTGATCACCACTGTTTTTTTTTTTTTTATTATTATATAAATGAAAAACGACAAAAAATTTGGGGAAAAAAAGATACGTTCTACTTTCTGTTAAAAAACATATCAATCAAATAAAAAAAAATCTAATTTCTTCATAAATTGAGGCCAAACTATGTTCTGCTACATGTCTTTGGGAAAAATAAAATCCAGATAAGTGTATATTGGTTTGTGTGAAAGTATCTACAAACTGTGGTATATATATATACTGGAATTTACGCAGCTATAGGCACTATATTGGTCATGGCGGTGATCAGCGATTTATAGTGTGACTGTGATAGGGACTTAATTTCCATATGAAACCTGAAGGGCCTGGTATGAATTTTAGGGGTACGCCCACGCAAATTTTTTTTTAAATTTTGGTTCGGGGTTCCCCTTAATATTCATACCAGACCCAAAGGGCCTTGTAATGGACTGGGGGGGCGGGGTCCCATGCTCTTTTTTTAAATGAGTTTTGTCTATATTGCCGAGACCCAACAATTCATTACAGCCGCGATCAGTTTTAAATTACAATTTTTCCTTTAGAAATTTCATTTTCTGTGGTACTGTTCTAAACAAGGGAAAAATGTGCCACTTTGCAGGCATACTATAGACACCCCCAGGCACAATATTTAAAAGAATATTTCATTTTTATTGTTTCACTTTAAGCATTAAAAAAATCACTGCTCCCGAAAAAATGTCAGTTTTTAAAAAAAAGTTTGCATTGATACATATCCCCTGAGGCAGGACCCAGGTCCCCAAACACTTTTTATGCCAATAACTTGCATATAAGCCTTTAAAATTAGCACTTTTGATTATTCATGTTCGTGTCCCATAGACTTTAACGGTGTTCGTGTGTTCTGACTAATTTTTTGCCTGTTCGCATGTTCTGCTGCAAACCGAACCGGAGGGTGTTTGGCTCATCCCTGATAATCACATAAGTGGTCCATATAGTGAACTTGATTTTGAGTTATTTATTTAAGGTCATCACAGAGGACAAGGGGGCACTCTTTACATCTGAAGGAAAAGAGATTAAAATCTCCAAATATGGAAAGGTTTCTTCTCAGTAAGAGCTGTGAAAATGTGGAATAGACTCCCTTAAGAGGTGGTTCTGGCCAGCTCAGTAGATTTTTAAGAATGGCCTGGATTTTTTCCTAGATACACATACTAATATTATATAACATACACATACTGGATACTAATATTAGTAGGTAATGTTGATCCAGGGAACATTTGATTGCCTCTTGCTGGACCAGGAAGGAATTTCCCCTGCTAGAGCAATTGGATCATACTTTATTGTTTTTTTTTTTTTTTGCCTTCCTCTGGTTAAACTGTGGGTATAGGATTGTATAAATAGGATTGTATTTTTTTCCCCTTCTATTGATTGAACTGGATGGACGTGTGTCTTTTTTCAACCAGACTATGTAACTATATACTGTTCCCTAACTTTATGCACAGCTTTAAAGAATCCCCAAAGCATGTTAGTTAAAGGATATATATATATTTAATGTTCCATTTCAAGCCACATTAAAGAACCCTCTCTCTGCTGCATAGCATTTTTCAAACATTTGTTTGCATACGTACATATCCTCGTGGAATTGCCCAGCTACTGATGCCCTTTTTTAAAGAAAAAAAAAACTTGCAAATTAGCCTTGAAAAACATCAGAAAAAAATACAAGTTTTGGGTCCCATGGACTTTAAATAGGGTTAAGCGATATGATGTTCAGGGTTCTTGAAATTCCCACTGGGTTCATCGAATATCCAGCAAATTGAACTGTGCCCAGTTCGCTCATCCTTATCCCTCAATATCCTGTTGGTGTTAACAGAAATCCCAGTGAGAAAAGTGTATTCTCTGTCTCAGGAAGTTGTTTTATGTAGAAGGTAAATTTCCAGGTACCTCACAGCCATATGTGAAAGTAATTATACCCTTCATCACTGAAGTTATGAATAAAAAAAGTTTTGCCTTTGATCTGGAATTAAGTAATTCTTTCTTTAAAGGCATGCCACTAAGAGATAATATTAGTAACAGTAATTAGTGGTTAATGTGCTGTAGTAATGAATAGGAAGAATGTCAGATTTAAAAGGCACTGGCCTGGAACCTTACATGCACGTTTTCATCGACTTGCAGAAGACAGGTTTAGCTGTGACATCATTGTGTAAAAAGTGTCCTGGAGCAGAATGCTAATTCACATTACACATCAATAAAACAGCTAAGCGGTTTCACCAGTCTGAAAGGGTTAAATTCACTGCATGTTAGGATGGCTGGGAATACATGTATATGTGTGCACACGAGCATGCCATTGTGGTTTGCTTCCTACAAATGGTGCACGGATTTTACTGTAACCATATTTTGTATACACAGTAATGCTCCAATGGTTCCCTTTGTAGTGCCCTGTCTGCCGGGTAAGCAGTCCATTGATTTGGCCTTTCATATTCCCTACCTACACACACCATCTGGATAGTAGGGGGTGACAATGAGTTCAACACGAACAGGTATTAACCCTTGTACAGACTTGTCTTCCACCTTAGTAGTCTAATATCTAAGCAGATAGCTAGCTTTAGGAATTGTCCATATACAACCCCATTATTAGAGTGTAAGCTCTCAGGAACAGGGCCCTCCTAACCTTTTGTATTGAATTGAATTGTAATGTACTGTCTTTCTCCATAATGCATAGCTCCCAACTGCCCCTGATTTTGAGGGGCTGTCCCTCATTCCAAACAAAGTCCCTCTGTCCCTCTTTCATCCTCATGTGTCCCTCATTTTGGTCTGATCCATATAGTTTTATATAAAATGCACTACTTATCTATCAAAAAGTGTTTTACAGTGCTAAACCTTTCATCTGATTTCCAAATTGCTGCATTTGTACATTGTACATTGTGGGTTTAACCAATCATTTTTTTTTTTGTACAATTCTCCTTTAAGGGGGGGAGGCGTGGCACAGTGTGTTTCCTATGCTTACATACTTTTTCTAATACACTAGATGTCCCTCATTTCCATCTCAACGATTTGGGAGGTATAATAATGCAAGGTGCTGAACAAACTGTTGGTGCTACATAAATCCTGTATAATAGTCATGAATAGGGATGAGCCGAACACCCCCCGGTTCGGTTCGCACCAGAACCTGCGAACGGACCGAAAGTTCGCACGAACGTTAGAACCCCATTGACGTCTATGGGACTCGAACGTTCGAAATCAAAAGTGCTCATTTTAAAGGTTAATTTGCATGGTATTGTCCTAAAAAGGGTTTGGGGACCCGGGTCCTACCCCAGGGGACATGTATCAATGCAAAAAAAACTTTTAAAAACGTCCGTTTTTTCGGGAGCAGTGATTTTAATGATGCTTAAAGTAAAAAAAAAAAAGTGAAATATTCCTTTAAATATCGTATCTGGGGGGTGTCTATAGTATGCCTGTAAAGTGACGCGTGTTTCCCGTGTTTAGAACAGTCCCTGGACCAAATGTCATTTTTAAAGGAAAAAATCTCATTTAAAACTGCTTGCGGGTTTAATGTAATGTCGGGTCATGGCAATATGGATGAAAATCAGTGAGACAAACGGCATGGGTACCCCCCAGTCCATTACCAGGCCCTTTGGGTCTTGTATGGATATTAAGGGGAACCCCGCACCCAAATTAAAATAAGGAAAGGTGTGGGGCCACCAGGTCCTATATACTCTGAACAGCAGTATACAGGCGGTGCAAACAAGACAGGGACTGTAGGTTTGTTGTTAAGTAGAATCTCTTTGTAATTTTGAATGGGTACATTTTTAACGTGTTTAGCTTCAGCCAAAAAATCTTTTTTAAGCTTTTTGGAAAACATAGGGAAGGGTTATCACCCCTGTGACATTTGTTTTGCTGTCTTTCCTCCTCTTCAGAAGATTTCACCTCACTTTTTGTCCCAATGAAAAATGTTTTTTGAAAATGTGGGTTTTTTTGTGGAACAAGGATTGGAAAGCATCAGTGGAAAGGAGAAATGTTTTTCCCATATTAACTCTTACAGGAGAGAATTTCCCTTCCTAGGGGTAGATTTCATCTCACTTCCTGTTGTCTCCTTCCGTTTGCAAGTAGGAGTCGTTTGTAAGTTAGATGTTTGAAAGTAGGGTCCTGCCCTATATACTCAGCAGAAATTTGGGCCTTAGGTGTTGCTGTGGCCACAACACTGTAAGCCCTCACAGGGCCCTGCTGTGAAATATTAGATCAAGAATTGTAATTACATGCCCCTGTTGAACAGGAGCTGAAAAACTAGGCCTTAGGCACTGGTGCTGGTGCCACAACACTGCAACCCCTCACAGACACTCTAGTTGGAACGCAGGAACGAGCCCTGCTGCAAAGTATTGCATCAAAAATTGTAATTACACGCCCCTGTTAAACAAGGGCTGAAAAATTGGGCCTTAGGCACTGGTGCTGATGCCACAACACTGCAACCCCTCACAGACACTCTAGTTGGAACGCAGGAATGAGCCCTGCTGCAAAGTATTGCATCAAAAATTACACGCCCCTGTTAGACAGGGGCAGAAAAATTGGGCCTTAGGCACTGGTGCTGGTGCCACAACACTGCAACCCCTCACAGACATTCTAGTTGGAATGCAGGAACGAGCCCTGCTGCAAAGTATTGCATTAAAAATTGTAATTACACGCCCCTGTTAAACAGGGGCAGAAAAAATGGGCCTTAGGCACTGGTGCTGGTGCCACAAGACTGCAACCCCTCACAGACACTCTAGTTGGAATGCAGGAATGAGCCCTGCTGCAAAGTATTACATCAAAAATTGTAATTACACGCCCCTGTTAAACAGGGGCTGAAAAAATGGGCCTTAGGCACTGGTGCTGGTGCCACAAGACTGCAACCCCTCACAGACACTCTAGTTGGAATGCAGGAACGAGCCCTGCTGCAAAGTATTACATCAAAAATAGTAATTACACGCCCCTGTTAAACATGGGGCTCAAAAATTGTGCCTTAGGCACTGGTGGTGGCGCCCAGAACCAAAAATGTTCTTACAAGCTATCAGCGTGATGATTGAGGAGGAAGAGGATAATTACTCAGGGATAGTCACTCAGCATCAGCATAGGCAGTCTTTGAAGGGATCTGAGATTTCAAAAAAAATTATTCGGTTACATCAGCATCAGGTGCTTGGTAGCTGGTGGTGATCCAAGACTGATTCATTTTTATGAAGGTCAGTCGATCGACCGAGTCGGTGGACAGACGCACCCTGTGATCGGTTACCACGCCTCCAGCAGCACTGAATGTGCATTCCGAAAGAACGCTGGATGCAGGACAGGCCAGTAGCTCAATTGCATACTGTGCAAGCTCTGGCCAGTGATCCATCCTCAAGACCCAGTAACCCAGAGGATTTTCGGTAGGAAAGGTGTCCAAGTCTGATCTTGCCCCTAGGTATTCCTGCACCATGTAAAACAGACGCTGGCGATGGTTGCTGGAACCGATCATACCTTGGGGCTGCGGACCAAAAAATTGTCTGAACGCATCGGTCAGACGGCCACCTTCTCCACCGCTCCTTCTTTGACTGACCGAAGCCTCAGCAACACGTTGTCCAGAAACAGGAGTTTGTAACCTCCCAGTCTCTGGGAACGCGTTGCACGGACCTTTCTGCAAGGCCTCCCGAAGATGTTTCATCCTCTGCTCCCTCTGCGATGGCAAGATAAGGTCCGCAACCTTACCCTTGTAACGTGGATCAAGGAGGGTTGGCAGCCAGTATTGGTCCTTCTCCTTGATACCACGAATACGAGGATCCTTACGCAGGCTTTGCAGGATCAGGGAGGCCATGTACCGTAGGTTTGCTGAGGCATTCGGTCCGGAGTCCTCTGGGTCACTAAGGATGACATGGTCCGCAGCCACCTCCTCCCAGCCACGTACAAGTCCATGTGTTTCTTGGGACTGATCCCTTAAAGACTGCTGCTGATGCTGAGTGCCAGGCTCCACCTCCATACTGACACAATCTTCCTCCTCCTCCTCCTCCTCGTCCTCTTCCTGTGTGATCGGCGGGCACGCAGGAACACTGTCTGGATAAAGGGGGCCTTGAGAGCTAAGGAAGTCCTCCTCTTCCTGCCTCTGTTCTGCCTCAAGTGCCCTGTCCATTATTCCACTCAGCGTGTGCTCCAACAGGTGGACAAGGGGGACAGTGTCACTGATGCATGCACTGTCACTGCTCACCATCCTCGTGACCTCCTCAAATGGTGACAGGACAGTGCATGCATCCCTGATCATGGCCCACTGGCGTGGGGAAAAAAACCAAGCTCCCCTGACCCTGTCCTGGTGCCATAGTCGCACAGGTACTCATTGATGGCCCTCTGCTGCGTGTGCAGCCGCTGCAGCATGGCCAACGTTGAGTTCCACCTGGTGGGCATGTCACAGATTAGGCGGTTCTTGGGCAGGTTAAACTCCTTTTGGAGGTCCGTCAGCCGAGCACTGGCATTATATGACCGGCGGAAATGCACACAGACTTTCCTGGCCTGCCTCAGGACATCCTGTAAGCCCGGGTACCTGCCCAAGAACCGCTGCACCACCAAGTTAAGGACGTGAGCCAAACAGGGCACATGGTTCATTTGTCCCTGTCGGAGGGCAGAGAGGAGGTTGGTGCCATTGTCGCAAACCACCATTCCTGCCTTAAGTTGGCGTGGCGTCAACCACCTCTGAACCTGCCCCTGCAGAGCTGACAGAACCTCTGCCCCAGTGTGGCTCCTGTCCCCCAAGCACACCAGCTCAAGCACCGCATGGCATCTTTTGGCCTGCGTACTTGCGTAGCCCCTTGAACGACTACGGAGCACCGCTGGTTCCGAGGAAGAGGCCATGGAGGAAGAAGAAGAGGAGGGGGTGGAGGAGAGAGGTGTGTCACAATCATTAGCATTTTGGAGGCGTGGTGGCGGAACAACCTCCAACACTACTGCACCTTGTCCTGCATCCTTCCCAGCTGCCAGCAGAGTCACCCAATGCGCCGTGAAACTTAGGTAACGTCCCTGTCCATGCCTTCTGGACCATGAGTCAGCGGTAATATGCACCTTACCGCTGACCGCCCTGTCCAGCGAGGCATGGACATTGCCTTCCACATGCCGGTAGAGAGCCGGAATCGCCTTCCGTGAGAAAAAGTGGCGTTTGGGTACCTGCCACTGAGGAACCGCACATTCCACAAACTCACGGAAGGGGGCAGAGTCTACCAACTGAAAAGGCAGCAGTTGAAGTGCTAGCAATTTTGCCAAGCTAGCATTCAACCGCTGGGCATGTGGATGGCTGGGAGCAAACTTCTTTCGGCGGTGCAGCAGCTGGGGCAGGGAAATTTGCCTGGTACAATCTGACGTCGGTGTACCAAAAGCAGATTGCCCACAAGTACTTGGCTGTGACACACCTAATTCTACACCTTCATTCCTCTCACTGCAGGTCTCAGAGAGGACTGAAGGTCTAGTGGGGTTGGAAATCTCAGCTGATGAGGAGCAAGGAGAGGTCCTCTTTGTTCTTTGGTGTGGGTCTTTTAGATACGCTTGCCAACGAACTGCATGGCAAGTCAACATATGTCTGGTCAAGCATGTGGTACCCAAGCGGGAGATGTTTTGGCCACGTGAGATACGCTTGAGACATATGTTGCAAATAGCAGCGGTGCGATCTGATGCACTCGTCTCAAAAAAGGCCCACACCAAAGAACTTTTTGAATAACGCGCAGAGACTGCAGCGCCCTGCACATGTGGAGCTTTGGGGTGTGATGCAGTCAATGTGCTGCCCTTAGGCTGGCCCCTGGAGGGCATTCTGCCTCGTTGGTGATGTGCCGCCTCCTCCTCCTCCTCCTCCTCCTCTCTCCTATCAGGCACCCACGTTGAGTCAGTGACCTCATCATCCCCTCCCTCCTCATCACTGGAGCAAACCTGGCAGTATGCTGCAGCAGGGGGAGCATGACTGCCAGATTGCTGTCCTTCTTGAGCACCCCCTCTGTCCGTGCTCATGTTACTGCCTTCATCGAGCTCAGTATCATCATCAGAGCCTTCCAAACGCTGGGCATCCTCCTGGAGCATGTACCCAACACTGTGGTCAAACAGTTCGAGGGACTCCTCAGGAGGACATGGTGGAGCTAGGGAAGGAGTCACTGATGACATTGAGCCGAGGGAAGAGGCCGCTGCTTTGCCAGACAAAGCACCCTGGGCATGGGTGAGAGAGGATGAGGAGGATGAGGACGGCTTGGTCATCCACTCGACCAAGTCTTCCGCATGTTGCGGCTCAACACGGCCAGCTGCCGAAAAAAAGGCCAAGCGTGTCCCATGGCCACGTGCTGATGAGGATGCACCGTCTCCACGACCAGCACTAGACACAGAGCCTGCTTGCCCTCTCTTATTGGCTTATGACTGTCTGCCTCTCCTTCTTGGCCTTCCAGACATACTAATGGCCTGTAGCTGCACTAAGCTGGGATATATATATATATATATATATATATATATATATATATATATATATATGTACTGATACTGCAGCTAGCAAAATCAACTGCCTGCCTGTAGTATGAGAACACCACCAACCTTCTACAGGTAGCTTTAGCTGAACACTGTGAGGTGGACGCACCCCACTAACTTGTAGGTTTAGCTGAACACTGTGAGCAGGACGCACTGCACTAAATGTAAATAGTCTAGCTGCCTGACCGTGGTACTAATAGGATCAAAAGAACACCAGTAATTTTCTTCAGGTAGCTTTATATACTGTAACAAGACAAGCCTGCCTGTCAGTAGGAAGATAACAGGAACGGATCTAGCTGAACACTGTGAGCAGGACGCACTGCACTAAATGTAAATAGTCTAGCTGCCTGACCGTGGTACTAATAGGATCAAAAGAACACCAGTAATTTTCTTTAGGTAGCTGTAAATACTGTAACAAGACAAGCCTGCCTGTCAGTAGGAAGATAACAGGAACGGATCTAGCTGAACACTGTGAGCAGGTCACACTGCACTAAATGTAAATAGTCTAGCTGCCTGACCGTGGTACTAATAGGATCAAAAGAACAAAAGTAATTTTCTTCAGGTAGCTTTATATACTGTAACAAGACAAGCCTGCCTGTCAGTAGGAAGATAACAGGAACGGATCTAGCTGAACACTGTGAGCAGGACGCACTGCACTAAATGTAAATAGTCTAGCTGCCTGACCATGGTACTAATAGGATCAAAAGAACACCAGTAATTTTCTTCAGGTAGCTTTATATACTGTAACAAGACAAGCCTGCCTGTCAGTAGGAAGATAACAGGAACGGATCTAGCTGAACACTGTGAGCAGGACGCACTGCACTAAATGTAAATAGTCTAGCTGCCTGACCATGGTACTAATAGGATCAAAAGAACACCAGTAATTTTCTTCAGGTAGCTTTATATACTGTAACAAGACAAGCCTGCCTGTCAGTAGGAAGATAACAGGAATGGATCTAGCTGAACACTGTGAGCAGGACGCACTGCACTAAATGTAAATAGTCTAGCTGCCTGACCGTGGTACTAATAGGATCAAAAGAACACCAGTAATTTTCTTCAGGTAGCTTTATATACTGTAACAAGACAAGCCTGCCTGTCAGTAGGAAGATAACAGGAACGGATCTAGCTGAACACTGTGAGCAGGACGCACTGCACTAAATGTAAACAGTCTAGCTGCCTGACCGTGGTACTAATAGGATCAAAAGAACACCAGTAATTTTCTTCAGGTAGCTTTATATACTGTAACAAGACAAGCCTGCCTGTCAGTAGGAAGATAACAGGAACGGATCTAGCTGAACACTGTGAGCAGGACGCACTGCACTAAATGTAAACAGTCTAGCTGCCTGACCGTGGTACTAATAGGATCAAAAGAACACCAGTAATTTTCTTCAGGTAGCTTTATATACTGTAACAAGACAAGCCTGCCTGTCAGTAGGAAGATAACAGGAACGGATCTAGCTGAACACTGTGAGCAGGACGCACTGCACTAAATGTAAATAGTCTAGCTGCCTGACCGTGGTACTAATAGGATCAAAAGAACACCAGTAATTTTCTTCAGGTAGCTTTATATACTGTAACAAGACAAGCCTGCCTGTCAGTAGGAAGATAACAGGAATGGATCTAGCTGAACACTGTGAGCAGGACGCACTGCACTAAATGTAAATAGTCTAGCTGCCTGAACGTGGTACTAATAGGATCAAAAGAACACCAGTCATTTTCTTTAGGTAGCTGTAAATACTGTAACAAGACAAGCCTGCCTGTCAGTAGGAAGATAACAGGAACGGATTTAGCTGAACACTGTGAGCAGGACGCACTGCACTAAATGTAAATAGTCTAGCTGCCTGACCGTGGTACTAATAGGATCAACAGAACACCAGTAATTTTATTCAGGTAGCTTTATATACTGTAACAAGACAAGCCTGCCTGTCAGTAGGAAGATAACAGGAACGGATCTAGCTGAACACTGTGAGCAGGACGCACTGCACTAAATGTAAATAGTCTAGCTGCCTGACCGTGGTACTAATAGGATCAAAAGAACACCAGTAATTTTCTTTAGGTAGCTGTAAATACTGTAACAAGACAAGCCTGCCTGTCAGTAGGAAGATAACAGGAACGGATCTAGCTGAACACTGTGAGCAGGACGCACTGCACTAAATGTAAATAGTCTAGCTGCCTGACCGTGGTACTAATAGGATCAAAAGAACACCAGTAATTTTCTTCAGGTAGCTTTATATACTGTAACAAGACAAGCCTGCCTGTCAGTAGGAAGATAACAGGAACGGATCTAGCTGAACACTGTGAGCAGGACGCACTGCACTAAATTTAAATAGTCTAGCTGCCTGACCGTGGTACTAATAGAATCAAAAGAACACCAGTAATTTTCTTCAGGTAGCTTTATATACTGTAACAAGACAAGCCTGCCTGTCAGTAGGAAGATAACAGGAATGGATCTAGCTGAACACTGTGAGCAGGACGCACTGCACTAAATGTAAACAGTCTAGCTGCCTGACCGTGGTACTAATAGGATCAAAAGAACACCAGTAATTTTCTTCAGGTAGCTTTATATACTGTAACAAGACAAGCCTGCCTGTCAGTAGGAAGATAACAGGAACGGATCTAGCTGAACACTGTGAACAGGACGCACTGCACTAAATGTAAATAGTCTAGCTGCCTGACCGTGGTACTAATAGGATCAAAAGAACACCAGTAATTTTCTTTAGGTAGCTGTAAATACTGTAACAAGACAAGCCTGCCTGTCAGTAGGAAGATAACAGGAACGGATCTAGCTGAACACTGTGAGCAGGACGCACTGCACTAAATGTAAATAGTCTAGCTGCCTGACCGTGGTACTAATAGGATCAAAAGAACACCAGTAATTTTCTTCAGGTAGCTTTATATACTGTAACAAGACAAGCCTGCCTGTCAGTAGGAAGATAACAGGAACGGATCTAGCTGAACACCGTGAGCAGGACGCACTGCACTAAATGTAAATAGTCTAGCTGCCTGACCGTGGTACTAAAAGGATCAAAAGAACACCAGTAATTTTCTTCAGGTAGCTTTATATACTGTAACAAGACAAGCCTGCCTGTCAGTAGGAAGATAACAGGAATGGATCTAGCTGAACAGTGTGAGCAGGACGCACTGCACTAAATGTAAATAGTCTAGCTGCCTGACCGTGGTACTAATAGGATCAAAAGAACACCAGTAATTTTCTTTAGGTAGCTGTAAATACTGTAACAAGACAAGCCTGCCTGTCAGTAGGAAGATAACAGGAATGGATCTAGCTGAACACTGTGAGCAGGACGCACTGCACTAAATGTAAATAGTCTAGCTGCCTGACCGTGGTACTAATAGGATCAAAAGAACACCAGTAATTTTCTTTAGGTAGCTGTAAATACTGTAACAAGACAAGCCTGCCTGTCAGTAGGAAGATAACAGGAACGGACCTAGCTGAAAACTGTGAGCAGGACGCACTGCACTAAATGTAAATAGTCTAGCTGCCTGACCGTGGTACTAATAGGATCAAAAGAACACCAGTAATTTTCTTCAGGTAGCTTTATATACTGTAACAAGACAAGCCTGCCTGTCAGTAGGAAGATAACAGGAACGGATCTAGCTGAACACTGTGAGCAGGACGCACTGCACTAAATTTAAATAGTCTAGCTGCCTGACCATGGTACTAATAGGATCAAAAGAACACCAGTAATTTTCTTCAGGTAGCTTTATATACTGTAACAAGACAAGCCTGCCTGTCAGTAGGAAGATAACAGGAACGGATCTAGCTGAACACTGTGAGCAGGACGCACTGCACTAAATTTAAATAGTCTAGCTGCCTGACCGTGGTACTAATAGGATCAAAAGAACACCAGTAATTTTCTTCAGGTAGCTTTATATACTGTAACAAGACAAGCCTGCCTGTCAGTAGGAAGATAACAGGAACGGATCTAGCTGAACACTGTGAGCAGGACGCACTGCACTAAATTTAAATAGTCTAGCTGCCTGACCGTGGTACTAATAGGATCAAAAGAACACCAGTAATTTTCTTCAGGTAGCTTTATATACTGTAACAAGACAAGCCTGCCTGTCAGTAGGAAGATAACAGGAATGGATCTAGCTGAACACTGTGAGCAGGACGCACTGCACTAAATGTAAACAGTCTAGCTGCCTGACCGTGGTACTAATAGGATCAAAATAACACCAGTAATTTTCTTCAGGTAGCTTTATATACTGTAACAAGACAAGCCTGCCTGTCAGTAGGAAGATAACAGGAACGGATCTAGCTGAACACTGTGAGCAGGACGCACTGCACTAAATGTAAATAGTCTAGCTGCCTGACCGTGGTACTAATAGGATCAAAAGAACACCAGTAATTTTCTTCAGGTAGCTTTATATACTGTAACAAGACAAGCCTGCCTGTCAGTAGGAAGATAACAGGAACGGATCTAGCTGAACACTGTGAGCAGGACGCACTGCACTAAATTTAAATAGTCTAGCTGCCTGACCGTGGTACTAATAGGATCAAAAGAACACCAGTAATTTTCTTCAGGTAGCTTTATATACTGTAACAAGACAAGCCTGCCTGTCAGTAGGAAGATAACAGGAATGGATCTAGCTGAACACTGTGAGCAGGACGCACTGCACTAAATGTAAACAGTCTAGCTGCCTGACCGTGGTACTAATAGGATCAAAAGAACACCAGTAATTTTCTTTAGGTAGCTGTAAATACTGTAACAAGACAAGCCTGCCTGTCAGTAGGAAGATAACAGGAACGGATCTAGCTGAACACTGTGAGCAGGACGCACTGCACTAAATGTAAATAGTCTAGCTGCCTGACCGTGGTACTAATAGGATCAACAGAACACCAGTAATTTTCTTCAGGTAGCTTTATATACTGTAACAAGACAAGCCTGCCTGTCAGTAGGAAGATAACAGGAACGGATCTAGCTGAACACTGTGAGCAGGACGCACTGCACTAAATGTAAATTGTCTAGAAGATAGCAGGAACGGATCTAGCTAAACTGAATACAGTGTATATATATATATATGCAACACCTGGGATGCATATATATACACAATGCACTGTAAGTGCAGCTAACTGACTGACTGTCCTGCCTAATCTAGCTAACTCAAATGAAATGACACTGTCTCTCTCTCTCTCTAAGCACACCAGAACACACTGCACAGGGCCGCCGTGCAGGCGGCCTTATATAGTGTGGGGCGTGTACTAAATCCCCTGAGCCATAATTGGCCAAAGCCTCCTTGGCTTTGGCCAATTACGGCTCTCTGTTCAGGCGGCGCTGTGATTGGCCAAGCATGCGGGTCATAGTGCATGCTTGGCCAATCATCAGCAAGCAATGCACTGCGATGCCGCAGTGAATTATGGGCCGTGACGCGCCACACGAATTTGGCGCGAACGGCCCATATCGTTCGCAATTCGGCGAACGACCGAACAGTCGATGTTCGAGTCGAACATGGGTTCGACTCGAACACGAAGCTCATCCCTAGTCATGAATAATAAATCTACCTAAGCAGTGAATTGCAGTGGGAATGACAGCATAGGTGGAACACTAAAAGAGGCATAAGTGAATACTTTGAAACAAAAGAATAGTACAGGGAGCAGAAAATGTCCACTGTGTGGACAAGACAATGACTTTCAAAGAGCAACATACAGTATATTAATTGTAAAGTATCCAATAAGAACTCTATGGTTCACAGCTTTGGCAGCAGAAGTCAATAGCCGTTCCAGGCCTTGACACTTGTCTCACGTCCCTGAGTAGGAGAATCACTAGCATAATCCTGCAGCATCTGTCTGAGAAATTCTAAAGGGGGTTTCCCAGTGTTTTATGTTATGGTATTCCACATTCTTAAAAAAAAAAAAAAAAAACATACTCACTGAGATGGCCGCAGCATCAATCCAATGCTGCAGCTGCCCCCTGCTGGCTCTGCTGAGAACTGAGCGATCAAAGACCACTGATTGTTCAGTTCTTGGGTCTGCTCTGAGCACAGAGCCGTGACTGTTAGTCACCACTTTGTGCTCTGCCCTTAATTGTTTACTAGAGTGCTGGGGTGTGGAGGGGGTGGGAGTAACTGACTCAGACTTTCAGCAACATGCCAAGAGGCTGAGCCAGCTGTCAGTTGGGCATCTAGGTGGTTCCTGACATTATTGCTGGGATCCCTGCAGAGCCTGGAACAGCCCTGTGATGTCAGCTGACAGCAGGCTTTAGCCTGCTGTCAGCCAGACCTAAGTCACAGGAGTGCAGAACTAAGTTTAAAGTACAACTAAAGGCAAAACTTTTTTTTTTTTAGTTTTGGATAGAGTGGAGGGGGATTTGAACACCTGTCAGTTTTTATTGCTTTCTGTGCCCTTATTAGGAAGATTCACACTTTATATTAGTACTAGTTACCATTATCATTAAAAATTTAAGTAAAAAGAAAATCCCAAATTTTGAGTTTTCCCCAGAAAAGAACTGGAGGGGAAATCTTCTAAGGGGGACACTAGTTCTGGTGACCTGGTGGTCCCTAAGGGATTCCTTTGATTTTCAGGGATTTTCTCTCACTTTCTGTTTTGGGACAGGAAGTGAAGGGAAATCTCCCTAATGGGACACAGATAGCAAAATATAAACTGACAGGGATTATAACCAGCTCTATCCAAAATAAAACATAAAAAAATTTGCCTTTAGTTCTACTTTAGCCATACTTCTCCTTTTAGCTGCAGGAAGAATAACTCTAACTAATGTGTCATAGTCAGCCGGGAGCAGTGGTGCTGCCCCTTTTTAAAAGGTAGAAAGCTTCAGTCTTCATTGTTATATGACTACAGGGCCATTTGCCTAGCAATCAGATATGCTACTTTCCTGTAGCGCTAGCAGTTAGGGCAGCTCCCCCTAGTGGCTGGGATATGACTACACCAACAAGTTAGTGCCCCTTCCAGAAGGTTGCTAAGCCAGTTCCTGCTGGAGGGTTATCTTCTTTAACAGGCATATAAATGGAGGACAGATAATGGATATAAGAAAGCAAGTTACTTAACTCAGGGCTCACTTCTAAAAAGCTTCAGTGCTGTTAGGGAAACATTTATTTTGAGGAGTCTCCCTTCACACTGCTAGCTCCAGGCATTTACCTGTAGTGTCCTACTGCAACACCATGGCCATTGAGACAGCAGGGCACAGAGTTTACTGTACATTTCAGGAGAAGGGGAACCCACACACCCCATGGTATAGTGGTGGTGACCCATTGGCTGCTAAATAACCCATTCCAAACCAGAGCCCATTATGGCGCCAAACACAGTTTGTACTCTCCATTCACTCTCACTCTTCATCCCAGCCCATTACAGACACTGAATGCCAAGTCAGGTTTGGATGTTAACAGCTTTTCTTTGACATAACATGCAGCTATCAGTCTTCACAAAGAGGCTTTTCCAACACTGTGGCTTGAAAGAAGTTTCAATAGAACAAACATCTTTCAGAACTAGTGCTAGTGCTCAGGTGCACACTATACCAACACTACACTAACACTCTACACTAACTCGCAAGTAACAAACTGAGCCCTGCCCTATCTAGCTCCACTTCAACAACACATTGCAAAAGCTTCCTATTGGAAAGAACCTTTATAGTGTGGGGTGGAACTATGAGCACTGAGCTGTGATTGGACCAAGTCATCATCACCTTGTCCTATCAGGGCTCTGATAGTGCTCTTTGCCCTAATTGGCAAAGCCTTGCACCTGACCAACAGTCAGGTGCAAGGGTGCAAGGCTTCATCCAATAAGGGCCCTAGAATACACTGGGCAGCGTGCAGTGCATTGTGGAGGGCTCAGCGAAAAAACATCCTGCCAAGCGCCCCGCAAATTCGGGCATCCGCCGAGTGGGCGAACAGGCGATCTTAAAGACAAACCTTTGCTTGGCCCAAACCGTTCACGCAACACTAATGGTTACCTTTAAATGGTAAGGGTAAATAAGCCCATCTTATTTTCAAATGGTGACAGAAATTATCCAGGCAGATACTTTTACCTAGCACCCAATACTGGTTCTAGGTGCAGGACAGGAGTAGATTGCTTGGTAAAGGCGGCAATAGAAGAGTGTTGAGAGTAAGCTCGCCTGGAGATCTGTGTAAAGCTATAACCGAGAGTCAAATTAAACTGAGCTCATAGAGTTCATGAAGAGACCCAGCAGCAACTATGGGGCTACGTAGAATTTAAACTCTGACCCTGGTTAGAAAAGCCATTACCATTATATTGCTTTTTTATTTTTGAATTACAATGAAGGGCACTTTCCTATCTTTAAAACATAAGTGTTGTTTTATCACACGAATGTTGTACGTTTTCATGCTTGACTCATGAGACCTTTAACCACTTCGATACTGGGCACTTTCCCCCTTTCCTGCCCAGGCCAATTTTCAGCTTTCAGCGCTGTCGTATTTTAAACAACAATTGCGTGGTCATGCAACACTGTAACCAAACAAATTTTTTTATCATTTTGTTCTAACAAATAGAGCTTTCTTTTTGATCACCACCGGGGATTTTATTTGATAAACAAATAAAAAAAGACTGAAAATATTGAAAAAAAAAAAAATTATTTGTTTCCGTTATAAAATGTAGTAAATAAGTATGTTTTCTCCTTCACTGATGGGCACTGATAAGCTGCACTGACGGGCACTGATAAGGTGACACTGATGGGCACTGATGAGGTGGCACTGATCATGTGGCACTGATAGGCACTGTTGAAGAGGCACTAACATGCAGCACTGATAGGCACTGATAAGCAGCACTGGTAGGTGGCACTGATATGCAGCACTGATGGGCATTGATAAGCGGCACTGATGGGCACTGTAAGGCCGCACTGATGGACATTTATAGGTGGCACTGATGGGCACTTATCGGCTCCTTACCGATATCGGTGTTGCGGTGTGTAAGACTGACACACCACACCAATGATCGCCGCGCTCATATGACGTCCAGTCAGGAATCTCAGATTAACCACTTTGCGCACGTCATTTTGCTATATGGCGGGCGGGAAATGGTTAAAGTCGAACTAAGGGCAAAACTTTTTTTTTGTCATTTTGGATAGAGTAAGGGAGGGTTGTAACCCATGTCAGTTTTGTTTTGCTGTTTGTGTCCCATTGGGGAGATTTCTTTTCATATCCTGTTTTATAAGCAAGACAGGAAATAAGAGGCAATCCCTCCAAAATGAGGGAATCTCAGGGTGTCACTAGGGTCACCAGAACTAGTGTACTTGTAAGATTTTCTCCTCTATTCTTGTTCTGATGTTAACTCAAAATTTGGGATCTTCTTTTACTTTCACTTTTAATGATAACGGTAAACAGGACATCTATATCCATTTCCTAATGGGGGTACAGACAGCAATAGAAACCTGACAAGAGTTCTAATCCCTCTCAATTCTATCCAAAACT
Organism: Lithobates septentrionalis; assembly: GCA_037952835.1. Classification (NCBI taxonomy): domain Eukaryota; kingdom Metazoa; phylum Chordata; class Amphibia; order Anura; family Ranidae; genus Lithobates; species Lithobates septentrionalis. The sequence goes on from JBBDGP010000156.1 coordinate 11,497,808, forward strand.
AAAAAATAAAGTTTTTCCCTTAGTTATACTTTAAATTCATTGTCCCATTAAAATAACTTTCAATGCCTGCTTATATCATTATACATAATTAGCTAACTGGTATTTTTTTTTATTTTATTTTATTTTTATGGAGTTATGAAGCCAAAAATGTTCTTTTTTTTGTGAAAAGCTGTAGATTGAACAATGTGCCCTGATAGGGATAAAATATAAGATGAAGAGTATTGCTATCACACTTCCTGAGACAGCATGACGGATCTTAACAACATGTCAGTGCACAGAGACATCTCCTACAAGAGCAACATTATGCTGTGACATGCTCTGTCCCTCTAACTGGCCTTCCTTCCTGCCTCCTCTGTCTGTGATCAGCTCAGACATGTCCAGAGTAACATGAGTTTAAGTTACCTCTTGTCACACTTCACAACATAACGTGTGCATCGTGTGACCCCTGTTGACTGTTCACATTATCTTCAGACGACTGTATTTAGAAGATTGCTTTATGTTCTGCAAATAAAAACAGTTCACTGTGGTATCATCAAAAGAAATCCCTGTGTTTAGGTAAAAAAAATTAAAAAAAAAAGATTCAAAAACTAAATAAAAGGAATGGAATTGATAAAAAACGTAGAAAATATACTCATGAAATTTGATTTAATTTTCTATAATGTCAACAATAATTGGATGCATTGTCCTGGATAATATTTTTCCTGTTTATATAGAGAGTATATGAGTAGGGATGAGCCAAACACCCCCCGGTTCGGTTCGCGGCAGAACATGCGAACTGACAAAACACCGTTAAAGTCTATGGGACCCGAACATGAAAAATCAAAAGTGCTAATTTTAAAGACTAATATGCAAGTTATTGTCATAAAAAGTGTTTGGGGACCTGGGTCCTGCCCCAGGGGACATGTATCAAAGCAAAAAAAAGTTTTAAAAATTGCCGTTTTTTCGGGAGCAGTGATTTTAATAATGCTTAAAGTGAAAAAATATAAGTGAAATATTCCTTTAAATATCGCGCCTGGGGGGTGACTATAGTATGCCTGTAAAGTGGCGCCTTTGTCTCGTGTTTAGAACAGTCCCTGCAGCAAAATGACATTTCTAAAGGAATAAAAGTCACTTAAAACTGCTTGCGGCTGTAATGTGTTGTCGGGTCCCGGCAATATAGATGAAAATCATTGAGAAAAACAGCATGGGTCCCCCCCAGCCCATTACCAGGCCCTTTGGGTCTGGTATGGATATTAAGGGGAACCCTGCACCCAAATAAAAAAAAAATGTGTGGTGCGCTCAGGCCCTATATACTCTGAACAGCAGTATACAGGTGGTCCCCGGATTATAAACAAGATAGGGACTGTAGGTTTGTTTTTACATTGAATCTGTTTGTAATTTGGAACAGGTACATTTTTTAAGTGTAGCTCCAGCCAAAAAATCAATTTTTAAGCTTTTTTTTTGTTTTGTTTTGCTGCCTGTGCCCCTGTTCAGAAGATTTCACCTCACTTTCTGTCCCAATGACAATTGGATTTTGAAAATTTTAGGTTATTAGGGAAACAAGGATTGTGATAAAGCATCAGTGGAGACACCTTTTTCCCATATTAACTCTTACAGGAGAGAATTTCCCTTCCTAGGGGTAGATTTGCTCTCACTTACTGTTGTATCCCTCTATTTGTAAGTAGGAGTCGGATGTTTGAAAATAGGGGACCGCCTATATATACTATATGGCCTGCCCTATATACTCTGCGGAAAATTGGGCCTTAGGTGTGGGTGGTACCAGAACACTGTAAGCCCTCACAGTTACTCTTGGTGGGCGCTGGAATGGGCCCTGCTGTGAAATATTAGATCAAAAATTCTAATTACACGCCCCTGTCAAACAGGGGCAGAAAAATTGGGCCTTTGGTGGTGACGGTGGTGCCACAACACTGTAAGCACTCACAGTTACTCTTGGTGGGCACAGGAAGGGTCCCTGCTGTGAAATATAATATTTCAAGAATTGTAATTACATGCCACTGTTAAATAGAGACAGAAAAATTGGGCCTTTGGTGGTGGTGGTGGTGCCACAACACTGTAAGTCCTTACAGTTACTCTTGGTGGGCGCAGAAACGGGCTCTGCTGTGAAATATCAGATCAAAAATTCTAATTACACTCCCCTGTTAAACAGGGGCAGAAAAATTGGGTCTTAGGCAGTGGCAGTGGCTTTACTCTAGCGCCCACAGCTCCACTCTGCCCTTAGTCCTCAGGCCTTTTCACTGCTGAAGAAGACTGCTTTCACAGGTTTTTCAAGGTTTTGGTATTCCGTCATGGGGCTCTGTAGTTTGGAGATTCCACAGTGCCTTGGGTGGGACGGGATCTCCAACCCTGTGTCCAGATTTTGTAGATGGCCAGCAAGGTGTGTGCTCAGGTGAGAACAGGGCTCCCAGTTGGAGACTGCTCCACACCAAAAGACAGGAGGTCTCCAGGAGTCAGAGGGGCTGCAGGAGGCAGCCAGAACATGTGTGACTGCAAGAGGCAGTGAAAAGGCCTGAGGACTAAGGCCAGAGCGGAGTTGTGGGCGCTAGAGTAAAGCCATCCACACTGAAGGATCCAGTGGTCTGTGTGACCAGGATAAAGAGCAGAAGTACTGCTAGCATTTTCTGTTGTGTGTATTCGCTGGAGAAGAACCCCTGCTTGGGAAACCGCTGTGTTCTGGACTTTTATTTGCCTTTTTAATAAAAATGGGCTACCATGCCCTAAAATACAGTTCCTGACTGTTTTGGAATCACTGGCAAAAGCATCTACCACAAGAGCTAAACAGCCCCCAACTTTACACCCCTCACAGATTCTCTTGTTGAGCACAGGAACAAGCCCTGCTGTGAAATATTAGAGCAAAAATTGTAATTACATGCCCCTGTTAAACAGGGGCACAAAAATTGGGCCTTAGGCGGTGGAGGTGGTGGTGGCACAACACTGTAAAGCCTCACAGATACTCTTGTTGAGCGCAGGAATGGGCCCTGCTCTGAAATATTAGATCAAGAATTGTAATTACGGGCCTCTGTTAAACAGGGGCAGAAAAATTGGGCCTTAGGCAGTGGTGGTGGTGCCACAACACTGCAACCCCTCACACACAGATACTCTTGTTGAGCGCAGGAATGAGCCCTGCTGTGAAATATTTGATCAAAAATTGTAATTACGCACCCCTGTCAAACAGGGGCAGAAAAATTGGGCCTTAGGCAGTGGTGGTGGTGCCCTGAACCAACAATATTCTTAGAAGCTATCATCATGAAGATTGAGGAGGAATAGGATAGTCACTCAGCATAATAGGATAGTCACTCAGCATAGGCAGTCTTCAAGAGATCTCACATCCATAGAAAAATCAATCAGTTACATCAGCATCAGGTGCTTGGTAGCTGGTGATCCAAGACTGATTAATTTTTATGAATGTGAGCCGATCAACAGAGTCTGTGGACAGGCGCACTCTGTGGTTGGTTATAAAGCCTCCAGCAGCACTGAATGTGCGTTCAGAAAGAACGCTGGATACAGGACAGGCCAGTAGCTCAACTGCATATTGAGCAAGCTCTGGCCAGTGGTCCTTCCTCAAGACCCAGTAACCCAGTGGATGTTCTGTTGGAAAGGTCTCCAAGTCTGATGCTGCCCCTAGATATTCCTGCACCATGTAATTCAGATGCTGGTGATGGTTGCTGGAACTGACCAGACCTTGGAGCTGAAGACTGAAGAATTGTCTGAACGCATCGGTCAGCCGGCCACCTTCTCCACCGATCTTTCTGTGACTGAACGAAGCCTCAGCAACACGTTGTCCAGCAACAGGAAACTGTAACCTCCCAGAAGACTAAAGAATTCTCTGAAGGCATCGGTCAGCCGGCCACATTCTCCACTGCTCTTGCTGTGACTGAACGAAGCCTAAGCAACACGTTGTCCAGCACCAGGAAATTGTAACCTCCCAGGCTCTGGAAACGCATTGTACAAACCTTTCTGCAAGGCCTCCTGAAGATGTTTCATCCTCTGCTCCCTCTGCGAAGGCTGGATAAGTTCTACAATCTTACCCTTGAAACATGGATCAAGAAGGGTTGCCAGCCAGTAATGATCCCTCTCCTTGATACCACGAATCCTAGGGTCCTTTCGCAGGCTTTGCAGGATCAGGGAGGCCATGCAGCATAAGTTTGCAGAAGCATTCGATCCTGAGTCCTCTGGGTCACTAAGGATCACATTATGCGCAACCACCTCCTCCCAGCTACTGTCACGTACCTGGTAGGTGGAGCCCGGAATGCAGGGAACGGCCTCTCGTATACCTCCGACTCTGGAACCCCTGATAGTGATGACAGGGGCTCGGGAGTGCGAAGGGGCACAAGTGCCTGACTGGAAGGCTGGAGCAGAGAGCTGAATCAGGTAGTCAGCTGGGAGGTGTCCTGTAGTCCGGCAGCAGGATGTAGACAGCAGGGAGGTGTCTTGTAGTCCAGCAGCAGGATGTAGACAGCAGGGAGGTGTCTTGTAGTCCAGCAGCAGGATGTAGACAGCAGGGAGATGTCTTGTAGTCCAGCAGCAGGATGTAGACAGCAGGGAGGTGTCTTGTAGTCCAGCAGCAGGATGTAGACAGCTGGGAGGTGTCTTGTAGTCCAGCAGCAGGGTGTAGACAGCTGGGAGGTGTCTTGTAGTCCAGCAGCGGGAGGTAGACAGCAGGGTACAGGCAAGCCGGGTCAAACACAGGCGGGCAGATCAGGTACAGAAGGTAAATCCGGGAGAGTAGTCAAAGTCCAAAAGCTGAGATCAGGGCGGGCAGAAAACAGAGTAGTCAAAGTCCAAAAGCCGGGATCAGGGCAGGCAGCAAACAGAGTAGTCAGGAACAGTCCAACAGGTATCAGGTAGCAATATGCAAGTAACAGGGCACAAGGGGTCTTCAGGAACGCTGTAGACCGGACAGCAAGGCAGCAGTGGAACAGTCCTCTTTAAATAGCCTCTTTGGCGCCAAGTGCTGTCACAGGGCGCCGCTATTGGCGCTATTGCGCATGCGCGTACGCACGTTAGCGCTTTTGGCGCTATTGCGCGCGCGCGAGTGCCGGGTGGCGCTTCTGTGCACAGGCATTCCTTTAAACTTTAGTTTGCTGGGATATTTGCAAGATGGCTTTTCCTGACAGCTACGTACATCTCCATGGGTTTCTGGGGACTGAAAACGATCCATTGAAGACTGCTGCTGATGCTGAGTGTTATTCTCCACCTCCATGTTGACACAATCCTCCTCCTCCTCTTCTTCTTCCTGTGTGATCGGCGGGCCCACAGGAATACTATCTGGATAAAGGGGGCCTTGAGAGGTAAGGAAGCCTTCCTCTTCCTCCCGCTGTTCTGCCTCAAGTGCCCTGTCCATTATTCCACGAAGCGTGTGCTCCAACAGGGAGACGAGAGGGACAGTATCACTGATGCATGCACTGTCACTGCTCACCATCCTCGTGGCCTCCTCAAATGGTGACAGGACAGTGCATGCATCCTTGATCAGTAGCTACTGGCGTGGCGAAAAAAAAGCCAAGCTCCTCTGACCCTGTCCTGGAGCCATAATCACATGAGGCAGGTCTTGGGCAGGTTGCATTCCCTTTGAAGGTCAGCCAGCCGAGCGCTGGCATTATATGACCGGCGGAAATGACCACAGACTTTCCTGGCCTGCCTCAGGAGATCTTGTAAGCCCGGGTACGTGCTTAAGAACTGCTACACCACCAAATTCAGGACGTGAGCCAAACAGGGAACATGGGTCAAATGTCCCTGTCGGAGAGCGGAGAGGAGGTTGGTGCCATTGTCGCATACAACTATTCCTGGCTGAAGCTGGTGTGGCGTCAACCACCTCTGAGCTTGCCTCTGCAGAGCTGACAGAATCTCTGCCCCAGTGTGGCACCCAGCCTTTGGCCAATTATGGTTCTCTTAGCTGAGGGCACTGGGATTGACCAAAGCATGCAGGTCATGGTGCATGCTTTGGCCAATCATCATACAGCAATGCACTGCAATCTCGCAGTGCATTATGGGGCGTTACACGGCGATCGAATTTGCTGCAAACGCCCCACAATTTTCGCTTTTTGACGAACGGGCAAACACCCCGAACATAAAGCTCATCTCTATATATGAGTATATGAGTATAAAGGATACACAAGTCGACAATTTGGCACTGAGTCCCTATAAAAACATGAGAACATAGGTTTAGGTTGAGTGCTTTTTTTGAAGGTTAAAAAACTCTATAGCCGGGCAGAGCAGACATGCATTGTTAGAGCTCCACACCGCTGAGGAGAGAAGAGAAGGACAAAGCGGAGCCTGCAGGCTCAAAAGGTATCCATTTGAACCTTTTTGCCCCAGGGAACAAACTGTGAAAGTTTGGGCAGGAAATATGGTACTGGGAGGAAACCGTGGCAGAAATAAAAATCACCTCACAAAGAGCTCACAGGCACTCACTGCAGCTGAAGCAGCTCCAGTCACCTCACAATATACAGCATCAGGGCGCTCTCACAGACAGAAAATGTCACAGCAAGACTCTCCATTTGAGTCAGATACAGAACAAATCCTCTCACAAACTTCTCCACAAGCCTCCTCAGTATCCCCAGTAATATTATTACAATTTGAAAAGATGCTTCATAAGGCTTTAAAACAAACCTCAGACCAAATAACAAAAAGCCTAACCAAAGAATTAAGAGAGCTGGGGAACCGCACCGCAGCCTTAGAAATAAAAATGGATGAAATTGAAATTACAACCCAAGAAAATATAACAGAATTGGAACAATTAAAAAAAGAGAATTTAATACTTCAAACTAAGCTCGAAAATTACGAAAATAGAGCCAGACGTTCAAACTTGCGCATAAGGGGAATACCTGAAACTGTGACAGACCTGCAATCTACTATTACTGCTCTATTACAAGAACTAAAGCCAGATATCCCTATTGAACGTTTAGAACTGGACAGAGTACACAGAGCCCTCACAGCCAAAAAGAAAGATGGACCCCCACGTGATATAATCACAAAATTTCATTATTACAGAACGAAAGAACAAATACTAATTGCTACAAGAGAAAAAAAGGAACTTAATTTTCAAGGACACAATTATCACATTTTTGCTGACCTATCCCAACTTACTATTACTAAAAGACGATCCATGAAACCCCAACTAATGGAACTGCAACGCCACAACGTTATGTATCAATGGGGCTTCCCCTTTTCAGTCAGATTTAACTACCAAGGTACAATTTACAGAAGCAGATCAGCAGATGAACTACAACAAACCCTTTTAAAATTAAATCTGACAGAACCCACAAGCAGCAACTCTGCCACACGCAGAAGAATGGCGTCATCTTCACCTTCAGGCAGCACCCAGAAAATTTCAGAACAAAATGGGAATCATCATTCTCACAAAAGAGGCCGTTATGCCACATCATCCATGGACCAAGAAGATTCAATGGACTGACATCCTAATTCCTGATATCTCTTCATTTATTATACTAAGAGATGGTTCTCTATAAAAAAAACTATATTTATAACTGAATGTAACTGCATTCTGATAGTCACACACTGTGTGGGATCATGTTACATTCCAGTTATATTTCTTATTACTTCTGATTCATATAGCCTTAGAATATATACGTGAAATAAGGAAATTCTTGTTCAGTTATATATTTTCAGGTAATAACAATAGATTTATTACTTTTTAGGACAAATATGTTCAATAATCCAGAAGTAATGGAAGCTTTTTCTTTCTTTTCTTAAAACAAATATATTATTACCTAACTAGTTCCTAGAATTATGTTTTTGTTTATTCTAATCTGAAGCAATACAACCTCAATTTTATGAGTTAACATATCTAAACAGTTACATATGAATAAAATATGTAATTGTTTACTCTAAAAGGGTTAAAATCCCAAAATAATTCAAACTATCTTCATCAATACCAAAGTTATTAACAGTACCGTTCTAACTGAATTATTTAGCCTAGGGCAAGACTAACCATATACAACCACCCTGGAATAAATAATTTCAACAAAAACTATATTCTGCACTCCAATTAATGAAACATCATTTTGATGTCTTTTGACATAGCACTTCTCTCCTGTAAGCGGAAGATCCGTGTACCCCCATTAGCCCTCCTCATTCTCCCAACCATATTATGTGGGAGTGTGACGAAGGCACTTATTCCCCTGAGAGAGATATTTATTCTCTTTCATGGGTAAATTGTGATTACTTGCAAAAAATAATTTATACAATGTATCATCTAATCTCATATGTTTTTTGTTTACTCTTTACTCCAGAATTCACTGGTTTCTTTTCTATCTATTCATCTCTTCAGTCCACACAGGTTGAGCTGCGCAGTCAGCTCTGCATAACAAAAAGTAAGTCAAAACTATTTGATCTATTGCCATGGCACCACTGAATATACTTTCCCTGAATGTTCAGGGAATAAATGTCCCTCAAAAAAGGACCAAAGCCTTCCGTACTTTCCATAACAAGAAGGCTCACATAGTATGCCTCCAAGAAACACACTTCACCAAAGATTCTACTCCAAAATATATTTCTCCTTTTTATCAACAAATTTACACGGCTTCTGCCTGTACCAAGCAAAGGGGAACTCTAATTGCATTTCACCGATCCACACCATTCACCTTATCATCAGAAATTAAAGACCCAGAAGGTAGATACCTGATACTCATGGGTTATATAATGGATACAGCAATCACGGTGATTTCCTACTATGCTCCTAACAAACAACCTACACCATTCCTCTCACATATATTACAAGTGATTAATACACACAAAATAGGAACAGTGATAATGTGTGGGGATTCGAACCAGGTCCTCCTCCCATTTCTAGATAAATCACCTTTTACACCATCCAAAATAACCTCTAGATTACCTTTTTCTCAACTTCTTTCCAAATACAATCTGGTAGATTCATGGAGAGAAAGTAACCCAATGAAAAAGAAATTCACTTATTTCTCGCACCCTCATCAAACCTTCACCAGAATAGATCATATTTTTCTAACAATAGGAATGATACCAGAAATTATTGCATCAGATATAATTCCGATTCCGTGGTCTGACCATAATGCAGTATACACTACTATAGCCTCAGCCATACCAAAAGCGCATGACCCAACGTGGTACTTACCGGACATAATGCTCAAACACCCACTACATCAGATGGCCATTGAACAAGCTTTAAAGGAATACATATCAATTAATAATACAACAGACATCTCCCCAATAACACTGTGGGAAGCTCATAAGCCTGTCTTGCGTGGTACAATACAAAGACAAATGGCACTATTTAAATGGGAACGCAAAAATCTAGCAAAAAAACTAGAACTCAATTTTAATGCAGCCTACATATCATTTCAAGATAATCCATCTCAGAGTACAAAATCTCATCTGGAAAAATCTAGATTGGAATACGATCTATTTCTCACTGAGTCAGTTGATAAATCCCTCAAACGCTCCAAACACAATTTCTACATGAATACAAACAAACCAGGTACATATTTGGCTCGGGCATTAAATTCAACTAACAAATCTTTCAAACCAATACGTTTGAAATTATCAAAAAATGTTTACACTTGTAATCCAGTTAAAATAGTCCATAAATTTCACTCACATCTCGCAACTTTATACAAGACAAACAATGAATTTAATCCTACAGAAGCTGAATCCTTTTTCTCAAAAATAAACTTACCTGAGTTATCTCAGAATCAAAAAAGCAGTTTGGATGAGCCTATAACTATAGATGAAGTTGCTAACGCCATAAAAGACCTAAAACTTAACAAAAGACCAGGCCCAGACGGCTACTCGGCTTTATACTATAAAACATTCTCAGAAATACTCTCTCCCATTCTCACTGAAACTTTTAACAAACTTCTAGATGGACATTCTTTTCGGCAAGAAACACTAATGGCAATTGTTTGTATGATCCCAAAACCCCTTTCTGATGATACTTCCTGTGTAAATTGTCGGCCTATCTCTCTGTTAAACCTCAATATTAAATTATTAGCAAAAATAATAGCAAAACGCCTCAATAGCATTATAGGAAAATTAATACATAGAGATCAAGTAGGCTTCATGCCAAATAGACAGGCAGGCGATAATATACGCAGGGCAGTGTTATTGGCACATATTGCTAAAAAACGGAAAATCCCTTTATGTTTTCTATCTCTCGATATTAAGAGGGCATTTGACACAGTATCCTGGCAATATATGCAATATTCATTACAAAAATGGGGTTTTGGACCCCACTTTTTAACATGGATCAAAGCATTATATAATAAACCCAAAGCCTATATAAAATATGCTGGATACAAATCTGAAGCCTTTAATATCGAAAGAGGTACCCGACAGGGTTGCCCATTATCTCCCTTATTATTTGCCCTTATACTCGAACCCATGGCCCAATACATCAGAACAAACCAAACTATAACTGGCATTGAAGTAGGAGGTATTACACACAAATTATGTATATTTGCAGACGATATATTACTTTTTCTATCATCACCACAGGTCTCTGGTCCTAACTTAATACCAGCTCTTGATGGATTTGCAGCCCTATCCGGCCTTATGATTAATCCTAAGAAATGCCTAGTGCTTAATATTTCACTCACAAACATGGAATTGATCCCGGCTAGGGCTGCACTCCCATTCACATGGGCAGAAAAATCAATCCCATATCTTGGAATTTATTTAACAGCATCTCATTCTGACTTATTCTCAACCAATTATCCTCCTGTATTAAGACAGATCACAAATCTAATAAAACAATGGTCGCAACTTCCTTTATCCTGGATAGGGAAGATTAATGCAATCAAAATGACTATTCTACCCAAATTGCTTTATCTATTCAGAGTCCTCCCTATTCCAATTCCTTCCTATTTTTTGAGAATAGTACAAAAAAGAGCAACTTCGTTTATATGGGGCTCTTCTAAACCACGTATACCTATACACACACTACATCTTCCCAAAAATAAAGGAGGCCTGGGATACCCTAATTTTACTAACTACTACAGAGCAGCACATTTGGCCAGTCTGTCCAAATACCATGCAAAACAGGAAATCCCATTATGGGTATTTATAGAGGCTTCAGAAAATGACCCTCTATTAATATCAAATTTATTATGGCTTGATCCTAAAGACCGCTTTAAAATTCATAATCCCATAACTAAACACTTCTTATCTCTCTGGGATAAACTAAAAACCAAATATCAGTTACAATCTCCACATAATCCTCTCCTTTCTTTTATCAGAAATCCGGCCTTTTATCCGGCATGGATCTACCCAAATTCTTTTAAAGCTTGGACAACATCAGGCATTCAGACACTAAATGACTTCATAGCATCTAAATCATTCCTTTCATTCCCATCGCTTAGAGAAAAATATGATCTACCAAACTCTGAGATATTTAGATATCTCCAAATCAAAAATTTCTATACACCATTCCTAAAGGGGGATACACCATTATCCCAATTATCCATTTTTCAATCAATCTGTACAAAAGATCCATTTGCTAAAGGTACAATTTCATCACGTTATAATCAATTTTATGGAGTAGCAAATCTTAATAGACCCTCTTACGTTCAGAGGTGGGAGGAGGACCTGGGACGAACTTTAGAAGACACGGACTGGTCTAACATATGGCTCACATCTAAGTCATCTTCACCCAACATCTTAGCACTGGAGACAAATTATAAAGTCCTAACTCGCTGGTACCTTGTACCCGCTAGAGTGGCAAAATATTCACCTAATACCTCAGCTCTTTGTTTTCGAGGATGCCCAGAAATAGGCACATATTTACACATATGGTGGACGTGCCCAGTAATCCAAACCTTCTGGAAGGAAGTCTTCGTGATTGCATCTAAAATATTTAAAAAAATAATACAACCAGATCCATATTTAACTTTACTTAATCTAAAACCGGAATGGTTAACACTCTCTCAATTCAAACTTATGATCCAACTAATAATGGCTGCAAAACAAACAGTGGCCAAGGCATGGAAATCTCCTACATTGGTACTAGCAGAAACAATTCACAGAATGAATAATACAATGTCCCATGCTAAGATGGTAGCCATCGATCAAAATCAAATTCCAAAATTTGAAAAACTTTGGCACCCTTGGATAAAACAACAGTTCCTGTCAAATTTCAATGACTCTGTCCTGTTACCATGGTAACAGATTAAATGACTTACAGAGACACCCATTCTAAGGCTTCAAAGAGAACTAAAAAGAATAATAAACTGACGAGCGGGACAACCTTGTGGACCATACCTCTACCTTTCAACCCTTTTTCTTCTTTCTCTTTCCTTTTCTCCACCTTACGATAAAAGCTCATTATCAGAATTTATTTGACCTATATACACTCTACTTGTAAACAATATGTATAGTAGGTATAAATCATTTAAATACCTACAAAAGTAACTAAGGAAATGATATATATCTTTAATTTAGGTTTACGTGAACCCAATGTTTAATATTTGAAATTTCATGATATTTACCTATATAAACCCTACTGTAAAACAATGAGCTTACTTTATAGATCCTTGTAAACTTACTTTATGTATCTTTATAACATTGTATACGCAATAAACTTCTTTTGACAAGGAAAAAAAAAAAAAAAAAAAAAACTCTATAGCCCCAGGGTCACTTCTAAATACTTTGTAAACATGGAAAGATATCCTGCTAAATGACCCTCAACCCCAAAAATCTACCGCCTTACCACCAGGACTACTTGCTTTATATTATAAATTAAAGTCTGATCCCTAAATTTACAACTAACCTTTAAGCCCATTTCTGGGCAAAAATAAAACACCTTCCATCCATCCACCTGTTATCCATTATTCATTTATTTTTTGTTTTTTTAATACCTTGTGCAGCAGAGATATATTCACCTAAGTCCACCATCTGGGTCTGTTACCAGAACTGTTCTATTTTCCCTTTTGTTGACATTATCACTGCAAACTCCTTTTTTGGATCTTGAGAGGACAGCCAATAAAAAAGTGTGGATATTTTGCAGGCAGTCATGTGGACATCCAAAGATGGGCCCTGTACACATAAGAAGGTCAAAGATGTTGGATTGGACCACAAATTTAGGTTAATAAAATGGGCATTTAGGTAGTTTATCTTTTATTTTCTGTGTAAGCAATTAGTTAGAGGTTGGTGAAGTGAGATGTGTGTGCATCTATGGGAGCAACCCAGAGAGGAGCTTAACAACCTTGTAGAGGCATTAGTCTCTGCACGGTTGGTATCCATCCCAGTGCTGGATAGTTCTTTCTAGTAATAGAATGTATTTTCTTTCCCCCGGGCTCCTGGCTGACAGATATCATTGGCCAGTAAGCCTGTGGGAACTCTGAGCAAATCCAAATGTTAGACGAAAATTTGTTTCCAGGGTGCACATAAGCATGTGAAGCTTTCTCAGCTAAATGTCTAGATTTTCGATAGCAGCTAGAGATGAGCAAATGTGCTGGGTTTGGATTTGTGGAGTGTACAGTGAATCTTGCATAAAGTCCAATAATTCAGGACCTAAAGTCAAACCCTATTGAAGTATATGGGGGATGAATCCTGGCCATTTTTTAGGGCTAGCATGCACAGAGTTGTCAAAAGAGGGCATGGGGAGCTGGGCTCAGAGGTGCAAGAAAAAAAAGGTCCTTCTTTTAATGTGACTTTGAGAGCAACCTGGGAAAAACACTATTACCTATGCCCTCATCAAAGGTAAGTATACCAATCTTTCATTTACAGGGTAGAAAGAATAGGTGTCTGAGTAAATTTACTGTAGGTATATTTAGTGTTTCACTGAACTTTCACTTTTTTTTTTACAGGGATGAATGGTGCTGGACAAAGAAAAAAGCCAGGTACAGCGCTGGATATGGTGAGTATAACTTGGCAATATTTTTCCTTTAGAGGGGAGGGGATAGAAAACAACATAACAAATAAATCATTAAAACATAAAATTAATTTTACTTTAAAATCTTATCTTGAACTTTTAAGGGGTAAGAAAAGAGCACCCATGGCCAAAGTTCTTTGTTCGAAACATGAAGGCAAAGTAAAGAAAAGATCCGTATCTCTTAAATATTTCAGGATATACAGCATTTAAATGAAAAACTCATTACACTGGCTAAAGCTCCCAGATAAGAGAAGAAAAAAAGCTAAAAACATGCTATTTCGGTCACATTAATTAGACTCTTCTGTCATATTATGTAACTGTGATTTTTGCATGCATTAAACAGCAGTGATCTATTCTCCTGCTAAAATCTTTGCATTAAATTGCTTTATTCAGAATTCTGCTGTTTAAAAGGGAAACTATATTGGTTTTGGGACTACTGTATTTAAAGTGATTGTAAACCCTCACCTTGTAAAACAATCTGACCATGTTGTGTTCTCCTGCTTAGTGTGGTCAGGTTTTAATAGGAAAGCAGAGGGACTGGCAGGAACACCAGGGATTTCACACAAAGGAAGCAATACAAAGAGCACAAGATACTTTTTATACAAGTACATGGTACAGCAGGCACATATCAGGAATATGAAATGTTGGGTTTACAAACGCTTTAATAGCCCAGCTCCAGTAATGTAAAAAATACACATTTGCAGTGAGGCCCTGCACTGCAAGAGTCAAATGCTCTAAATGTCTAGAGCATATGTGTCAAACACAAGGCCTGCGGACCAAATCCGGCCCACCAGGTCATTTCATGTTGTCCTAGCATCTCTCCTGCAACTTCACCCCACCCCCTCATCTCTGCCCCACCTTGTCTCAGCAGAAGAGAGGAGGACAGAACACCTCCTACAGATCCTGCGCCTCTCTGTGCAGCTACAGCACCCTCTCATCACCACCTCCCCTGCATTCGACTGATTCCAGCCCTCCTCTGGTCATCCTCCAGACCCTGCATTTTCTACTTCCCAACTTCTTCCCAGCAGCAGCACAAGATAAGGGGAGGTGCACTGTGAGGTAAGGGAGGATGGTGGACACTTTATGTCTAATGGTAGGGGGCTCTTGACATGTAATGTAAGGGGGGGTGGGTGGCAGCACCATGTTCTATCTGAGCAGTCTCCTATAAAGTTTCTTGTGGATGATACCAGTGGTGTGCGATGCTCCTTTTCAGACTTGCATAATCTGCTATAGGAGTGTGAGTGGGCTCTGTATCGGTCTGCATCTGCCCTTCACAGCATAAGTCTTAAGTTATTACTAAAACAAGTAATAATCAAATGTAAAGGCAATTATTTTTAATGATAAAGAGTAGATACATTTATATAGTCCTACAGATACCACCAGGTCTTAGAAGGCGACTACTATGCTGATACGGCCCGCCATGAAATTGGATTTGGCACCCATGGTCTAGAGGTTAAAGCACAGGTTGTAGTACTTACCTTACACCCTCACTCAATTACTCTCCTCCTCTGCCCAAAGCTCTGGTCTGTGGGCAGAGCCTCAGCCTCATCACATACAATACAGGGATGTTAAACTTATATTGTGCATTGAGGAGGATAGAGTGGGGCTGGAGCCAGTTGCAGTTTACAGAGCAGGCTGTGATGGATCAGTTGCAGCACTGAAGGGATGCTGCAGTTGCTAATAATAAAGTAAGTATAAGTGTAAGTATAAGTAATAAAGCCTTGCAATGCGGGAAGAGGGGGGGGGGGGCCTGCACGGGTGTATTTTCTTACAATTACTGAAGTTAGGCTTTAAGCTTATACTTTTCTGATGTATTGTATTAAGTTTTTTTTTTTACTATATGCATACAATATTTGTTTTACTAACAAACATTTAATACATTACCACTATGGGTTAGCTATGGAGACAAAAGAGCAACAGACAACAGAGCAGTAGCTGCCTGGCTTTTGCCTTGCTCTGTCCGATTAAAACCTTGGACAGAGCCATCAACTGAACAAAGGGTCACTTGGATGAGGGTAAATGTAACTTGAGCTAGAGAGCTTGGTAAGCAAAAGATTTTCTACACCAATGTTTAATCTATGTTATTACAATTGTTTGGCTGGCAATAAGTCACATGGGAGAGGCATTCCTTGATTCAGTAGTTGGGGACGGAGCAGCCTTAACTCATGATATACTCTCCTTACTTACAATAGTATTTTTTAGTCTTGACCAGAATAATAAAAACAACAAATATGAGTTTTAATTGTAAAATTCTCATTAAAAACAAAGGAGCATGGGCATCATTTGTGAAGTGAAACCTTATCTGCTAAAGAAGTCAAAGTCAGCGAACCTTAGCCAAACCGTGAATACAGGAAAGTGCAAAGCCCTCACCAATTTAAAAGCCAGCCTTACATGTGAGTTCAACCTCATCTATTTCATAAATGGTGCTCTAACAGAAGTCTTATGGTACCATCATTGTTAGTGCTGTTAGTTTGCAGTTCATGAGTTAGCAGTTCTGCTATCAGAATGAAGGTAAAGTTTATCACTATCGGACACAGCTCGATAATGTCTTCACAGGCAAATCTTTAATCAGCTGGCAAACTTTGGCACTTAGTCCTAACTCAAGGACCACTCCTTTTAAAGGTATATGTGGAGGAGTTATGGACTTCAAGCCAGCATCATATTTCAGCATATGAGGGGAGCGATTGAAAGGAGAAGTACAGCCAAAGTACATTCTGCACTCCTGTGACCGATTTTCAGCAGACAGCAGGGTGAAGCCCATTGCCGGCTGATGTCACAGAGCCAGTCCAGGCTCGGGCAAGATTGCAACAATTAAGTCAGGATCCATCCACATGCCTGGACAGGCACCCAGCTCAGCCTCTCAGCAAGCCGCTGAGAGCCTAAGCTGGCCACTCCTGCCTCCTCAACAGACCAGAGCTCCAGTGAGCATGGGGGGGCAGAGCAGAGAGCCGGTGGCTGACATTCAGCAACTCTCTGCTCAGGGAACTCTGAGAATTGAGCGATCAGCAGTGTTTGATCACTCGGTTCTCAGTGTTAGAGCCAGCAGGGGACAGATGCAGCATTTAACTGATGCTGCATCCTCCTAGGTAAGTATGACTGGGAAAAAAAAAACTAGCTCAATACTTCTCTTTGAAGGATTGGAGTGGTGCACTTTACTTTTTTCTCTTAGAAACTATCATTTCATGCTGTTTAATAATATGTTGGTTGTTGGAGTGTAAAACCTTGTCACCTGGAAATATAGATATAGATAGAAAAGCTGATTTTAACGGTGTGTGTCTGCTGAGCATCATAAAATGCTTTCCAGCCTCTTCAGCACACCCTTCAGACCCTTTGAATGTTTGTGTTTTTTCTGTAGACGCCCTTTTAGGGACCTGAAAAGATAGCTGCTCATCTTCACACAAATTATGAAGGAATGCTAAGAATCATACATGAGAGTCAGTGATTTAATACTGTCCTTCAGATTGCACTTACTCTGCAAGTAGAATGGTCTCTTCACAAAACAAAGACTATGCAAATTTTGCTAAGTACTTTCACTTTTAATCTTGTTTATTTTGCTGTTGCTAATAGTCTGTTCTATGCTATATTTTCCTAAACCCTCGGTCTATCGGCTTTTTGTGACCACTTTGCACCGCCAGGGTCCAATGGGCCCTGTACTATAGTTTGATACATATAATGAAAAAAAGTTTTTGTATAATTATTTTTATTTTGAAACAGTGTAATTATGAATTTTGATTATAATTTTTAGCTAGTAAAATATTGAATAACCATGGAATACTAAGCAATGCTTACTCATTTGGTGATAATAAAGTGTATTCTCCATATTTTGAGCACTAACTGTGAGGAGTATTTTGTCTTATATTATTTTGCACATAAATTCACAGATATTGATAAAAATGATAAAGAAATTGTCAATTGAGAGAAACATGAAATTTTGATATGTAGGTTTAGGGCATAGGTCATGAGTGCCCAACCGCTGGCCCGCGGGCCACATGTGGCCTGCGGTGTCCTCTGATGTGGCTGCACCTCCTGCTCTGGGATGGCAGGTCGGCAAGCCCAGATTGCGGGTTCCCGACCTGCCATCTCTGAGCATCAGCGGGAAGATCTGAGCCGGCGCTAGAGAAAGCAGAGCCGATGCTACCTATATAGCACCGGCTTCTGTCTTAGGCGGAGTGATACCAAATGTGCTCTGCCTGTGACAGTTCCCGGTACGATACAGGAAGCATTGGCTCTGCTCTCTACTGCAGCTGCATGCTTCCTTCAGTGCCGCTCCTGTCACACTGATGGCAGGTATGGGGGATCAAGAACCAGCCAGCAGTACCCACCAGTACCCATAAATATCAGCCAGCAGTACCCATAAGTACCACCCAGCAGTACCCATAAGTACCACCCATCAGCACCCAGAAATACCAGCCACCAGTACCCAGCAGTACACACCAGTACCCAGCGGTACCCAGAAGTACCAACCAACAGTACCCACTAGTACCCAGAAGCACCACCCAGCAGTACCAAAAAGTACCCACCAGTACCCAGAAGTACCAGCCAGCAGTATCCACCAGTACCCAGAAGTACCAGCCAGCAGTACCCACCAGTACCCAGAAGCACCACCCACCAGTACTCAAAAGTACCCACCAGTACCCAGAAGTACCAGCCAGCAGTACCCACTAGTACCCAGAAGCACCACCCACCAGTACCCAAAAGTACTCACCAGTGCCCTAAAGTACCAGCCAGCAGTACCCAGAGGTACCACCCAGCAGTACCCACCAATACCCAGAAATACCAGCCAGCAGTACCCGCCAGTACCCAGAAGTACCAGCCAGCAGTACCCAGAAGTACCAGCCAGCAGTACCCACAAATACCTAGGAGTACCAGCCAGCAATACCTAGAAGTACCAGCTAGTAGTACCCACAAGCAGTACCAAAAAGTACCCACCAGTACCCAGAAGTACCAGCCAGCAGTACCCACCAGTACCCAGAATCAGTAACCACCAGTACCCAGAAGTTTCAGCCAGCAGTACCCACCAGTACCCAGAAGTACCAGCCAGCAGTACCCACCAGTACCAGCCAGCAGTAAAAGGCAGCATTACTCAGCAGTACCCACCAGTACCCATAAGTACCACCCAGCAGTACCCAGAAGTACTAGCCAGCAGTACCCACCAGTACCCAGCAGTACCAGCCAACAGTACTCAGCAGTACCCACCAGAATCCCATAAGTACCAGCCAGCAGTACCCACCTTTACAAGCCAGTAGTACCCATAAGTACCACCCAGTAGTACCCATAAGTACCAGCCAGCAGTGCCGACCAGTACCCAGCAGTACCCACCAGTACCAGCCAGCAGTACCCACCAGTTTAACCCATCAGTACCAGCCAGCAGTCCCCACCAGTACCAGCCAGCAGTCCCCACCAGTACCAGCCAACAGTACCCACCAGTACTCACCAGCAGTACCAGCCAGCAGTACCCACCAGTATTCACCAGCAGTACTTGCCAGTACCAGCCAGAAGTACCCACCACTACTCACCAGCAGTACTTGCCAGTACCAGCCAGCAGTACTTGCCAGCAGTACCAGCCAGCAGTACCCACCAGTACCAGCCAGCAGTACCCACCAATACCAACCAGCAGTACCCACCAGTACCAGAAAGCAGTACCCACCATTAACAGCCATCACTACCCACCAGTACCAGCCAGTACCAGCCAACAATACCAGCCAGCAGGACCCACCAGCCGTACCCATCTGGGAGACAGCAGCAGACAGTGTTACCTGCAGGAATCCTGAGGAAGAAGTGAAGATTGAGGCCGGTTAAGGTGCAGGTAAACTGCAAGGCTCCTTTCACATGATCACCTCTATAGAGTGGTAGATTTAAACTGACCTGCGTCCTTTTACACCCGCCTATCTCCAATCCAATCTGCTTAAAAAACAGAAGGGAAACTGTCCCCTTCTGTCTGGGCAGATCAGAGGGCCTATAGAGTAGAGCGGGCTGTGTCCCTGTCTGCTCTGCATATGCAGAGTGGACACAGACCTGTCATCTGCCAGCTCTGCTCATTGTGGCCTGCGACCAGCTGCCAAGTTGCTAAAATGGCCCTCGCTCTTCAAAAGGTTGGGCACCCCTGGCATAGGTAGTTAGAAAAGTTATGCTAATATGATGAAAAAGTTTCACTGTCCACAGTTCAAACACACCAATTTCAGATGTTCATGACATACATTTTTTTGCATGCACAACACACTGTTCGACTTTTTCTGTCTTTGCTGTTAGGACAGATAGTGCACGATGCTATAATTTGAATGTACAGAAAAAGTGTAAATACAAAAAATTCATGCTTTCAGATTTATAACTGCCTAATTAGCAGTAAAAAAGTCCTTAACAAATAATAATAAATTCCATTAAAAAAACACAACACAAACTACCTACAGGGTCCATTGGACCTTGCCGGTAGACCGAGGGTTAAATATTTTCTGCACCATTTATATTGTCTTTCACTAAAATGATATTTTAAAATTTTAGGTTAAATTTCTGAATTCTCTAAATCAGAAATTAAAGAATCATTATCTCTGTGAGTCTCACAGGTATTTCTTAAGGCTCAGAATTGCATTGGCAGATGCTGTGAACGGTGTGAGCTTCCATTAAAACACGTACTGGCGGCTACTGGTTGCGTACGTAAAGGGTTAACTGTGCAATGCCTGCCTTAAGAGTGTCCACTCTCAATCTGCCAGTTCTTAGATTGCGGTCCTGCTGCTACAAAATCTCTGCACTGAGTGAGGCTGACAGTGTCAGTCACCACAAAGCCAAAATGCAGGTAAATAGCTTGTGGGGGTCTTGTACAAAATACATTTAAAAATGGACAGTGTTGCCATTTGAAAATAAAAAGGCAATCAAAGGTTTTAATTGCTTGCTTGCAAACCTTTATATGCAACCAGCTTCAGTTGAATGTTTGCAAACACGCGCAATCACATTTAGTAATGTAGTGCACATAATACTGATCATACATAAAATAAGGTGACCTTTAATGGCCAATGATATTTTAGTTTCAAGCAATCAGATGAGTGAAGGATGATTGCAAACTGACATCTACTGTACACTATGCATTGGTGCTTTCTTTTCTGAATAATCTTACATAAATAGAACTTTCAGTTGCCATAACACATTCATATCAGAACTCTAAACTCATCACCTATGAATGAGTCATAGCACAAAAACTTAAAGAAGAAGTGCAGCCAAGGTTTGTTTGGTTGTACTTCTCTTGTGCATCACATAAGTGCAGTTTGTTCTGCACTCCTGTGACCTGTTTTCAGCAGACAGCAGGCTGAAGCCTGACATCACAGAGCCGGTCTAGGCTCGGGCAAGATCACGACAATGAAGTCGGGATCCGCCCACATGCCTGGACCGGCACCCGGCTCAGCCTCTCAGTGAGCCACTGAGAGCCTAAGCTGGGTACTCCAGCCCAGCGCTCCAATGAAAGTCACCAGCTCTCTGCTTAGGGTGCCATGATAACCGAGTGATCAGCGGTGTTTGATCGCTCGGTTCTCAGTGTTAGTGCCGGGGGACAGATGTAGCATTAGACCGATTCTGCATCCACCTAGGTAAGTATGATTCAGAAAAATAAATAAAAACCCATACTTCTCTTTTAAATAAATTCCACCTAAAGCTTTCAAACGATGCACAATTGCCTCATAATATTATATTTTGACAATTGAAAAATATTCAAACTGAACCTTGATGGTATTTTTTTTTTACATATAATTGCACAATAAATATAATGTAATAATAAGCAATTCAAAATTGATGAAGAAATGTAATGAGGCTCCTGATGTTAATTCAGTAGGAGAAATCAAACGAGAGAGGTTTCACAACAATGTTGTAAAGTACCCCCTAGTGACACATGCTGCCAAAGGACTAAAAGGGAGAAAAGTGCTGAACATAGCTGCTAGCAAACTCACTTTTCAAAGTCTCGTAACAATTGAACAATGCAACGAGCTTAACCCACTGACGGCTGAAGTGTCTTGAATAGTTTTTCTTTGTGTTACCCAGGTTTAATGTCATTCTAGGAGAAA
Organism: Lithobates septentrionalis; assembly: GCA_037952835.1. Taxonomy (NCBI): domain Eukaryota; kingdom Metazoa; phylum Chordata; class Amphibia; order Anura; family Ranidae; genus Lithobates; species Lithobates septentrionalis. The sequence goes on from JBBDGP010000156.1 coordinate 11,519,711, forward strand.
GGCACTGGCCAAAGATATTTAGGACACAAATCTAACAGCAATTAAAACACCTGTGGGGGAGAAAAACTAAAAAGAGCTGATCAACAGGGTGGAAAACCATAGAAAGTGTATGGCAGGGAGTTTGGAGTACTCAAAAAGACATAGGAAATAAGACAAAGAATTCAATGGCACTGGCTAATGTAGCTTGGAATAATTGTTGTGTAGGCCAAGACAATCTATGAGTGCTTTTGCAGGACAGCTGTGTATTAAAAAAGACGATGAAGTATAGAAGTAGGCAGCTTAGGATCCAGTCAGAGGTGAACCTAGTGCCACAGACATTATCGGAGCATGGGCTGTAGAGAATTCAATGACAATTGTCCTTTCCTTATCACTACAAAGGTGGATAATCAGCACCGTGATTGAACTCTCTCGATTTATTAAAACAATTTACTTACTCTGTAACTGTTCGAAGCAGAACCAGATTTCAATTAGGTTGTTTTTTAGGTACTTTTGCTATGAGCACAAATCTTTTTGATTGCACAGTTCAGAACACTTTGGACCTAATTTACCAAAGTGTGCAGGATGGTAAAAGAAGAGCACCTGGCTGCTCTTCAAATATACAATCATGAATACAAAATTCTGAAAAATAAATAGAGCTTGTTCACTTGATTGAATGTTGAAAAGTACACTTCATCTTACACTTTAAATCAGGTTCTTTGTCCGGACAAATTGTATGCTGTCATTTTTGTAGGTTTTCTGGTGATTAAATCACATATTTGCTTCTTCTAGCATAAGGAAAAGCATCTCTTTACCTTAGGCAAGCTGAGACAGAGCTTGAGACTATTAACATGCATTAAAAAAAGGTATTTACTCAAGAGATAAAACTCTAATTCTACCGCTTTACAAAACTCTAGTTTGGCCACATCTTGAATATGATGCCCAGTTCTGGGCGCCAGTCCTCAGAAAGCATGTGCTTGAACTGGAGAGAGTCCAGAGAAGGGCAACAAAGCTAGTAAGGGGGCTAAAGGACCTCAGGTATGAGGAATGACTACAAATAATAAACCTATTCACTCGAAGAGACACTTAAGAGGAGATATGGTCACAATATACAAATCTTTAAATGGTGAATCTAGTATTGGGAGAAAATTGTTCAATTAGCTCAGCTCTGGCATTATTACGTGTGTCTGAAGAGTGAAATGTTAATCACAAGTTGATGGCTGCTGCTTGTGCTCTGGTTGTTCAGCTGGCTCCTGGCTTGAAAATTAAATTGATGCAGAGCTTTCTCAGAGCGGTCACCTATGGAGATTTTGTGGGTACTGTGTTTTTTTTTACAATATCACAGGCGCACACAATCTTAAGACTTAACATGTTTGGTATTTATTTACTCGACACAACCTCATATTTTATATTTTACTAACAGGTATTATATTGTGTCTGGTTGCACTAAAATGTATTTTATTATATTTTTTTCATTTCAAAATTTGCATTCAATGAACAGTTGCACAAATATGATGTGACATAAACATTTTCAACTATCATCGTTTTTTTCTCTGCTTTCAGAAAATATATAATGTTTTTATATATTGTAAAATATTAATAAGTCATTTTATTAAGATTTTTACATGTGTGCAAAAAAAAAAAAAAATTGTTCTAGAGCTGAACTGGTTAATCTTAGGTCTCTACAGAGGATATGCAGCCACACAATGAAGTTGGACCAGAAGCGTTTCAGTCTTAAACCGCGTAAGGGGTTCTTTACTTGTAAAGTGATAAGGATGTGGGGCTCCCTTCCACAGTTGGTGGTGTCAGCAGGGACTGTAGATCAATTCAAAAAATGTTTAGATATGTTTCTTAGCAAATTAAATATACAGGGATATTGAAAATTGGTAGTGACATAAACACACACACACACCTAGTGCCACTAAAAATCACTGATTGCCACCATTGCTTGTAAAAAATAAATAAATATATATATATGCCCTAAATCTATCCCCTATTTGTAGACACAATAACTTCTGCGCAAACCAATCAATATACGTTTATTGCAATGTTTTTTACCAAAAAAAACAGTGGGGACGGAAAGTATTCAGACCACCTTAAATTGTTCACTCTTTGTTATATTGCAGCCATTTGCTAAAATCATTTAAGTTGATTTTTTTTCCTCATTAATGTACACACAGCACCCCATATTGACAGAAAAACACAGAATTGTTGACATTTTTGAAGATTTATTAAAAAAGAAAAACTGAAATATCACATGGTCCTAAGTATTCAGACCCTTTGCTGTGACACTCATATATTTAACTCAGGTGTTGTCCATTTCTTCTGATAATCCTTGAGATGATTCTACACCTTCATTTGAGTCCAGCTGTGTTTGATTATACTGCTTGGACTTGATTAGGAAAGCCACACACCTGTCTATATAAGACCTTACAGCTTACAGTGCATGTCAGAGCAAATGAGAATCATGAGGTCAAAGGAACTGCCTGAAGAGCTCAGAGACAGAATTGTGGCAAGGCACAGATCTGGCCACGGTTACAAAAAAATTCTGCTGCACTTATGGTTCCTAAGAGCACAGTGGCCTCCATAATCCTTAAATGGAAGACGTTTGGGACGACCAGAACCCTTCCTAGAGCTTGCCGTCCAGCCAAACTGAGATATCGGGGGAGAAGAGCCTTGGTGAGAGAGGTAAAGAAGAACCCAAAGATCACTGTGGCTAAGCTCCAGAGATGCAGTTGGGAGATGGGAGAAAGTTGTAGAAAGTCAACCATCACTGCAGCCCTCCACCAGTCGGGGCTTTATGGCAGAGTGGCCCGCCGGAAGCCTCTCCTCAGTGCAAGACACATGAAAGCCCGCATGGAGTTTGCTAAAAAAAAACCTGAAGGACTCCAAGATGGTGAGAAATAAAATTCCCTGGTCTGATGAGACCAAGATAGAACTTTTTGGCCTTAATTATAAGCGGTATGTGTGGAGAAAACCGGGCACTGCTCATCACCTGTCCAATACAATCCCAACAGTGAAGCATGGTGGTGGCAGCATCATGCTGTGGGGGTGTTTTTCAGCTGCAGGGACAGGATGACTGGTTGCAATTGAGGGAAAGATGAATGCAGCCAAGTACAGGGATATCCTGGACAAAAACCTTCTCCAGAGTGCTCAGGACCTCAGACTGGGCTGAAGGTTTACCTTCCAACAAGACAATGACCCTAAGCACACAGCTAAAATAACGAAGGTACTAGATTGGGAGTCCGCGCTTAGGATTTTTGGAAGGGCTGCTGCCTCCCCTTAATTAATTCCTAAATAGGAGTTAATTGGTAGTATTAAAAGAGAAATCTGGGGAGTTGGCGCTGCCCTAATTATCAATAGATGTTTAATTATAGATCACCGAACCTTATAAAGTTGTGTATAAAACAAAAAAGGTAATTTTATAGGTAAATTTACCCCTCCGTTTGGGGGCCATCAGTGTATAAGAAGGAACCCACGGAGCAGCAGAGCGGAAGAGAGACATCCATTAGAGGCAGTCATCCTGAGACACCCACTCTTTTGCCTAATACCCCCTAGAGGGTGACGGATTCTGGTGAGTGGGGGAGCACGGGGGGGAGCACTTGGAGTCACCAGCTTCTACATGCACGGAAGTCACTTATTACCACCCCTTGGACATTTGTAAATGCATGTCAACCGATCCTGACGTTTTAAACATCCTTATCTTTATTATTAAGACTTTTTAACCCTGTTTGGGTTCATTACAGGGACTTTTTTCCACAGATGTGAATTTATTTCTTACATGAGTATCAATGGTTTGGACTTATATATTTTTTATGAATTTTTATATATGAACTTATTCTATATGTATTCTAGTATTTTATAGTCTAATGCACTTTTGTTTCACTTTATGCACAGTGCACTTTTGTCACCATATTTAATAGGGCTACAAGGGGACCTCACACGGTTACTGATAGCCCCCAATTAGTGTGGTTTATTACATACCCCATTAATACTATAGGAGGCTACTTAATGACAATTTTTAACAAGTTTGATATGTTGTAAAAGTGGGGTCCTAAAATGGAGGTGGAGCAAATCTAAATCATACCCATACTTTGTGATATTCGTTTATGCAATACAGAGGATTAGCACGTTCACTTTAAAGAAACACTTTTTTATGTATCTATATAATTTGGCACAAACAGAGGGGTAAATTTACCTATAAAATTACCTTTTTTGTTTTATACACAACTTTATAAGGTTCGGTGATCTATAATTAAACATCTATTGATAATTAGGGCAGCGCCAACTCCCCAGATTTCTCTTTTAATAAAATAACGAAGGAGTGGCTTCACAACAACTCCATGACTGTTCCTAAATGGTCCAGCCAGAGCCCTGACTTAAACCCTATTGAGCATCTCCGGAGAGACCTAAAAACTTTACCATCCAACCTGACAGAACTGGAGAGGCTCTGCAAGGAGGAATGGCAGAGGATCCCCAAATCTAGGTGTGAAAAACTTGTTGCATTTTTCCCAAAAAGACTCATGGCTGTATTAGATCAAAAGGGTGCTTCTACTAAATATTGAGCAAAGGGTCTGAATACTTAGGACCATGTGATATTTCAGTTTTTCTTTTTTAATAAAACTGCAAAAATGTCAACAATTCTGTGTTTTTCTGTCAATATGGGGTTCTGGGTGTTCATTAATGAGGAAAAAAATGAACTTAAATGATTTTAGCAAATGGATGCAATATAACAAAGAGTGAACAATTTAAGGGGTTCTGAATACTTTCCGTCCTCACTGTATGTAGCAGAATACATATTGGCCTAAACTCATGAATACATTTGGTTTTTTTTGCATTTCTTTTTGGAAATGTTTTATAGTAGAAAGTAAAAAAATTTCTTTTCTTTTCAAAATTGTTGCTCTTTTTTTTCTTTCACAAGATTTGTATTAATTGAACAGAAGAACATAATACAACATAACATTATCATGGTCTCACAGTCATAATGGTATAACAATGGGAATGCAATATATTTTACATTTGAACATTAATTTTTAGTATGGTATTTATATGTTTTAAAGTAAAACAGAAATATACAGTTTATGCATAGAATTTGCAAATATCTAAGTATTCAATTATGAGTATGTTAATTAAGAATGATAAAGGGAATACAATGGGCGAATAAAAAAAAAAAAGATATGGGGGGGGGGTAAGGTGAGAGGTTATATTTATAAATATTTCCAAATTCTCATGTGATTTTTTTATTGTGATTAGTTCCAGTTATTAAATATTAACTGCTTTGTAGGTAGAAGAGTTTTTGAATTCTATCCAGTTGTACCATATTAATGTGAATTTGGTTATTTTTTCCTGTGATATGCTAATGAGTTCTTCTATTTTTTCTATGTTATTTATTCTGCCAAACCATTCTTTTTTCATTGGAGTAACGTTCGAACGTCAGTGGCAGGGAATACAATGTCTTGCTGCATTTATCACGAACATAGATAAAGACTTTTGTTTCATAGTTAGTAAGGTTGAATAAAGACACCAGTCCATCCAGTTCAACCTGAGTTAGAGTGCATGTCTACAATTGTCCCTATCCCTGTACATTACGTCTCATTAAGATGCTCATCTATTATATTATTATTTTTATTTAAGGTACCCATATAGCGCCATCAATTTACATATACATAGCACACTCACATCGGTCCCTGCCCTCAAGGAGCCCACAATCCAAGGTCCCCAACTCACATTCATATACTAGTGCCAATTTTGGACAGAAGCCAATTAACCTACCAGCATGTCTTTGGAGTGTGGGAGGAAACCGGAGTACCCAGAGGAAACCCACACAGGCACAGGGAGAACATGCAAACTCCAGGCAGGTAGTGGTTGGGATACGAACCAGCGACCCTTTTTACTGCTAGGTGAGAGTGCTACCCACTACACCACTGTGCCGCTCACACCACTGTGCTGCCCAATAGATATTGTTAGATATTGTTAGATAACTATTAGATAATAGATATTGTTTTTTAGGGATCAAGCTGTGGTGTAAAAGGTATTGCACTGGATTAAACCTTACTTTGTCTGAAGTGATTAAAAGTAGTTTCGTGGACCATTTTCCAGAATATCTGGATCAGAGGGGAGGATATGTAGTATCAAGCCTTGCTCACTTTTGCATCTCCAGCATCTATCGGAGATTTGGGAAGAAAATTTATGTAGTAAGATGGAAGTTCTATACCACCTTGTAATGATCTTGAAACCACACTCTTGGGTGGCTACATATAGAGAGCTTTTGTGTGCATACATATAAATTGTTTCCCAGTCCGTTTGTGCTAAGTTTATATCAAGATCTTGTTCCCAAGCTTGACATGCCATATTGGAAAAGTCAGTTTTTTATGTGCATAAGTCTTCTAAGGTTGTAAGGGGTCTTATCCAAGACTGGGCTGTTTCTCTTCTGGTCAAATAATGTCTGATTTGTATATAGTTCCATTGTGGGATCAAGTTTGGGTTAATGTCTTTGTTTATTTTTTCGTCTCTAGATAGAAGTGTTCCTTTTTTAAAGAAATGTTTGGTCAAGACGTCTTTGTGGGGCCAAGTAGTTGCAAGGAAATTTTGTTCTAGTCCTGGGGGAAAGTCTGGGTTGTTTCTTAGTGGGGTGAGTGGGCCAAGCCATGGCAAGGGGTTATTCGTTTTAAAGGTGTTGCGAAAGATCTCTAGTGTGGGACCAATGAGGGGGTGAGATTTGGCAGCATTTAAGTGATGTTTTGGATGTATCCATGGGAGAGACTTTACATGTTGGGAGAGTTGTATATGTTCTAAGGTTACCCAATCTTTAACTGCTTGATGAATATTCCAGCCTACAATTCTTGCTAAGAGGGCTGCCTGATGATATTTGCATAGATCAGGAAGCGCAATTCCTCCTTTATTTTTGGGTAGATTTAGTCTAGTATATTTGACTCTAGGAGGTTTACTCCTCCAGATGAGGAGGTTGAGCAGGCTCGACGGAAAGATGTAAAGAATGATGATGGTAATCGAATGGGGATTGTTTGCATAACGTATAGAAAGCAGGGTAGGATTGTCATCTTAACCACTTGCTTACCGGGCACTTAAACCCCCTCCTATCCAGACCAATTTTTAGCTTTCAGCGCTAACGCATTTTGAATGACAATTGCGCGGTCATACAACGCTGTACCCAAATGAATTTTTTATCATTTTTTTCCCACAAATAGAGCTTTCTTTTGGTGGTATTTGATCACCTCTGCGGTTTTTACTTTTTGTTAAAAAAATGTAAAAACCAGAATTTTTTTTTAAAAAAAATTTTTTTTTTTTTATATTTTGTTATAAAAAAATTTTAACGGGTAATTTTTCTCCTTCATTGATGTACGTTGATGAGGCGGCAGTGATGGGCACTGATAGGTGGCAGTGATGGGCACTGATGGGTGGCAGTGATGGGCACTGATGGGTGGCAGTGATGGGCAGCACTGACAGGTGGCACTGATTGGCACTACAGGTGGGCATTGGTAGGTGGCACTTGTGAGCATTGATAGGTGGCACTTGTTGGCATTGATAGGTGGCACTGTGGGCACTGCTAGGTGGCACTGTGGGCACTGCTAGGTGGCACTGTGGGCACTGCTAGGTGGCACTGTTAGGTGGCACTTTTGGGTGGCACTTATGAGGAATTTTTTGTGCTTCCTCTTTGGGACTGATGTCCCTGGCATCTGAGCCGGTGATCGGCTTTTTTCTCTACTCGCGCTGTCAGCGCGAGTAAAAAAAAAAACGATTACCGATCTTCCTGTTTACATCATGTGATCAGCTGTCATTGGCTGACAGCTGATCACATGGTAAGGGGCCGGGACCGGCCCCTTACTCAGATCGGTGATCAGCCGAGTCTCAGTGACTCGGTGATCACACCGCGCCCGGCGCGCGCCCTGCAGGGCGCGCGCAGGGAGCGTGCACAGGGGAGGCCGTCATATGACGGCCTCCCGGGAATGTAGGTCCGCGCTGTGGCCGTCATTCGGCCATAGCGCGGATGTCTAGTGGTTAATCAATGAAGCTCTAGCAAACCATGATACGTTTAAAGAATTCCATCTTTTTAGATCATCATGTGTTTCTTTTAGAATGGATGTGTAGTTGAGTTTAAAAAGATCGTTTAAGTTTGTAAGGATTTCAATCCCTAGGTATGTTAAGTTTTGTTTGGCCCATGAGAAGGGGAAGTTTTTTTTATGTAGTTCTACTGAGCTTGGAGGTAATGTGATGTTGAGAGCATAATGCCCTGTACACACGGTCGGACTTTCAGACAGAAAATGTACGATCGGATTGTGTTGTCGGAAATTCCGATCGTGTGTGGGCTCCATCTGACTTTTTCCGTCGGAATTTCCGACACACAAAGTTTGAGAGCTGGATAAAAATTTTCGGACAACAAAATCCGATCGTTTAAATTCCGATCGTGTGTAGACAAATCCGACGCACAAAGTGCCATGCATGCTCAGAATAAATTACTAGACGAAAGCTATTGGCTACTGGCCCGTTTATAGTCCCGACGTACATGTTGTACGTCACTTGGAAAAAATCCGACCGTGTGTATGGGGCATTAGATTTTGATTGGTTGATTGTTAAATTTGATAATTATTGTAAGTATTCTAGGTCGTGTACAAGGTTGGGTAGGGAGATATGAGGTTCTGAGAGAAAGAGAAGCATATCATCAGCAAATGTTGCAACTTTATACGTTTGATTTTGAATTTGTATTCCCTTAATATCTGGGTTGGATCTGATTTTGTTTAGTAGTGGTTCCAACGTAAGGACGAACAACAGAGAGGATAAAGGGTATCCCTGTCTCGTACCATTACGCATGTTTAAGGCGTTCGACAGATGGCCATTGACACAAGCTCTTGCTGTTGGGTTTGAATATAGAGCTCAAATGTATGCAGTCATTTGAGGTAAAAGACCAATGTGGTTTAGAACAGTGTTAATGAAATCCCAGGCCACTCTGTCGAATGCCTTCTCAGCGTCTAGGGAAAGGAAAAAAACCTTGTTTCTTTTTAGATGTGAGCCATTGGTTTATGTTTATTGCTTTGATCATATTATCATGTCCTTCTCTGCCTGGGATAAATCCCACTTGATCAATGGATATAAGGGAGGTTAATAAAGGGAGAAGTCTATTTGCTAGTATCTTAGCATATATCTTTACATCAACATTAATCAGGGAAATTGGTCTGTAATTAGTGACCTGACTAGGATCTTTGCCTTCTTTGGGTAACACAGTTATGTGGGCTTCTAGCAGTTGTTTTGGAGGATGTTGTTCGGATTGAAGCGAGTGAAAGGTTTTCAAGAATCTTGGCTTTAGTATATTAGTGAATGTCTTGTAATATTGTAAGGGTAAGCCATCAGGTCCTGGGGCTTTGCCTATTTTCATGCCTTTGATTGCTTTATCAAATTCTGGGCCAGAGATAGCGGCTTCGAGTTCTTGAGCCGTATTTGCTGCTATTTGGGGTGGGCTATATTTCTGTAGGAATTCTTGTATGAGCTTTGTTCTTTTTTTTGTGTTGTGTGGGCATTTAGGGTTGGATGGAATATTGTACAGGGTCTGGTAGTAAAGTTCGAACTGTTTAGCTATCTCCTCATTCGATGAATGTGGTGTGCCTTGTTTGTCTCTTATTTGGTGAATTGTGGAGGCGACTTTTTTATTCTGAACTGCTTTCGCTAACATTTTGCCGCTCTTATTTCCCTGTTCATAATATATCTTATATATTAGGATATATTGTCTTTTAGTTTTCATGCTCAGTTCTTCTGACAGTAGTGTTCTAGCATTTGTTAGTTCGTCAAATGTCGAGAGTGCAACAGTTCGTTTGTGTGTTGTTTCAAGTCAGTGAATTTCATCAATCAATTAACTTATTTTTAATTGATATTCTTTCTTCAGTTTGGCCAGCTTGGTTATGAATTCCCCCCTTATGACACAAAACTGCAGAGGTGATCAAATACCACTAAAAGAAAGCTCTTATAGTGGAAAAAAAGGACATCAAATTTGTTTGGGTACAGCGTTGCACAACCGTCAATTGTCAGTTAAAGCGCTGCAGTGCCGTATCGCAAAAAATGGTTGGTCAGGAAGGGGGTAAAACCTTCCGGGGCTGAAGTCTTTAAGGCATCGTCCACACAGCATACACCTATAGTGCCTTGAAAAAGTTTTTATACCCCTTTTTTCCACATTTTGTCATGTTACAACCAAAAACGTAAATGTATTTTATTGGGATTTTATGTGATAGACCAACACAAAGTGGCACATAATTGTGAAGTGGAAGGAAAATGATAAATAGTTTTCAAAATTTTTTACAAATAAATATCTGTAAAGTGTGGTGTGCATTTGTATTCAGCCCCTCTGAGTCAATACTTTGTAGAACCACCTTTTGCTGCAATTACAGCTGCAAGTCTTTTTAGGTATGTCTCTACTAGCTTTGCAAATCCAGAGAGTGAAATTTTTGCCCATTCTTCCCTGCAAAAAGCTCAAGCTCTGTTAGATTGGATGGAGAGCATCTGTAAATGGCACTTTTCAAGTCTTGCCACAGATTCTCAATTGGATTTAGGTCTGGACTTTGAATGGGCCATTCTAATGCCCTGTACACATGGTCGGATTTTCAGATGGAAAATGTTCGATGGGAGCTTGTTGTCGGAAATTCTGACCGTGTGTCGGACATTTTCCATCGGAATTTCCATCACACAAAATTTGAGATCTGAATCCCAAATTTTCCGACAACAAAATCCGTTGTCGTAAATTCAGATCATGTGTACACAATTCCGACGCACAAAGTTCCACGCATGCTCAGAATCAAGTATGAGGCGGAAGCACTTGGTCTGGTAAAACTAGCGTTCGTAATGGAGATAGCACATTCGTCACTCTGGAATTTTTTTAATCTTTTAATGCAGCGCATTCTCTTCTTCTTTAGAATGCTATAATAATGAAGTTGTTTTGCTGCTGATATTCACACAGAGTTCAGAAAAAATGATTTTTTTTATTATTTCTCCTGATCTCCTGAATATTTTATTTTTTGGTTTTTGTCAGATCTCCATAATAATGTATTTAATTTTTGTTTATAGTGGTTTTTTTTATCAAGATCTCCTTGTTTTTTTTTGTTTTTTTTCTAGTGCTCTCCATAATATTGTTTTTAGTTTTGTGTGTCAAGTTACCACAACACCATTATTATCTTGTATTTTTTAACCTCAAGGAGGTTGGTTTGTGTTGGTGTCCCTTGTTAATTTGACCTTGTATTTAGGAAATGTACCTGCCTACTCACAAACTGTCCTTTTTGAAGTAAAACACATAGGCAAGTATTTGTGAAAAATAAATAGGTATTTATTATGGGTCATAACAAAATAAAGAGGAAGGCAACACTGGAGAAACTGGTGAAATTGGCGAAACCTTTGTACCCCAGGGCACACATCAATAATTTTCCAGGCAAAATTGGTAGCACGAGGAGTCCATATAATAGTGAGCACAATCCGATCCCGGACTACAAGAGATCAGGAACAGCAGCAGATGACATATATGTCCCCAGGCTGTGGTCATACAACAGCCTACGTCTTTTGTCAGACCAGACTGAACCCAGGCCATCACTTTCTTGTCTTACTTCCACTCTTCCTTCCAGGCTTCCCTTCAGGCTGTGGCTGTGGTGTTGGAGGTGTGGCAGGAGGTGGAGGAGGATGGTCCAACTCACACAGGTGGATTTTGTTTGCGAGTTGGTCCCTCAACCCCTTATTTAGGGTCGTATACATAATTTCCTCACAGATGAGGCATTGGCCCTCCTCCATTTCCTGCATTTTGCTGGTAGTCATGCAGCAAAAGGCCTCTTGAGGAGTGGGGGTGGCTCTGAAGGCCGCCTTAGCCTCCCGAATCAGCCCAAGCGCTGCCTCCTGCACATTGCTCCCCTTCCTGGGCCTTTTGGTTGGAAGGCGGAGGGGAGGGACCTGGTATTCAGTCAGGCTACTGGGCCGTGAAACCTCCTGGCTGCCACTTTCCCACACCACCTCCTGGCTGCTTCATTCCACGCCCTCCTCCTGGCTGAGGCTTTCCTGTGTATGAAAAAGGGACATAGTTTTAGTTTTTTATTCATCAATCACACACAATTTTCAGCTCATGACTGTTGCAAATTGAATGTTAACAAATAGAAAAGACTATCCTTCTGACCCCAGAATTTTTTATTCTTGTCCCAAACATTTTTGGCCACTACTGTCTATTGATGTGTAAAACACTTTGTTAAATCAGCAATTAGTGATCAATAATAACATCTAGTTAACATCATTAATTTTACAACCAGAAATATTTTGAACAATGCTATACCTGACTCAAGCCAGGCTCCTCCACTTCTTCTTCCTGGCTGGAAGGCCCAGGTTGGACGTCGGAAGCCTCAGCTGGGGTGCAAGGAAGCGTGGAAAGAAGAGTGGAAGGAAGGGTGGAAGGTGATTGCCTGACTTCAGTCTGGTCTGACAGAAACCACAGTCTCTCATAGTACCACAGCCTGGGTACATAAATGTCATCTGTTGCAGCTCCTGATCTCATGGAATCCTGGACCTTATTGCGCTCTCTATTATAAGTGCTCCTTAGGCCACCAATTTTGGCTTTTAAATAGGGGATGGTTGCCGTGGGGACCACCAGCTTCACCAACTCCAGCAGTTTCTCCAGCGCTGCCTGCCTCTTTTGTTTATGATTATAATGCGGATGTTTCACCTGCCACAGACAGGGCATCTCCCTGTACTTGTCTATGAATAGGGGGAGGAAATTGTGATCATTGACGCCATCCATTTTCTCTGCAAGACACAACACAAGACAAACCCTAATGTCAGGCTAAACTCTCCTAATCTTGTCCCAATATAGGAATCAATCTAGAAGCAGTATAGACCACTGATGCCCCAAGTTTAAATTGTACCTTCGTTCTAATGATCGGCGCTTCCGATACTCCTTCCTCCACTCACAAATCATAGTACAATGCATGCCTGTTACGCTTTATATACACTGCATGAAACTCCACCCGCCCCTGACGTTCTTTCTAGTCTATTCCCCGCCCCTTGTCTATCGGTGCAGTGGGAGACCACATGGTGGAGAAAGAGCAAGTGCATGCAGACAGTTGCAGCAAGGACGAAAGCCCGGAGCCACGGAAGTCCCGAACCCGGAGGAGATTTAAGGCCTCAAATATGTCCTTTGTAGAGATGGTGGAGGTGGTAGACATCTTGAAGAGGGCCAACTATGATGGGATACCTAAACACAAATGTGAGAAAGGCCCAGATCATGGCTAAAGTTGTGAAGAGTCTGCGCCAGAATTTTGGGGTACGGCGATCCAAGGATCAACTGAGGAAACACTGGTCAGACCTGAAATTGAGGGACCACGATCAGTACAGAAAGATCAAGAGAGTTCTTCAAAAAAGTAAGTTGTTGTCATGTGTTTCTATTATTATTATTATTATTATTATTATTACTTGCATGCTGCTCCATGTGCTTTTCTTTACTGTTGTACAGTTTAAAATGGCAACTTTCAGGTTCGTGGGCACAGTAATCGTTCATAGTAAACATAGTTAGTTCGCCCACTAATACAATGTTTGGACAGATCCAGGTTAACTACATTTGTTCATGCCTATTTGTATTAAAAGAAGTTTAGTACATTGTTATCTAGATTGGTTTGTAACTAGAATGAAATGCAAACTTGATTCAGTGTAAGGAGAGGACACTCAGGAGCTGTTTACACATCTGGACGCAGGAGCACTAGTGTGGGACACCAGAACAAACTTTTTAGGGTGTTACACACAGGTGCTCCAGTGGATACTAGGGGTGTCTCCGTGTGTGAAAATTGTACAAAAAAGTATTCCAGCTTTATAAAGGTAAAAAAATAATGTCTTTAGCTTGGAACTCTGCCCAAAAAGACAATTGGACGACACTTCCAAGCAATATTTCCTATTCTTATTTATACCCTCAAATATCTGTATGCTAGGTATACCTTTTTTTTATTCGCAGGGAGGAGGGAGAAGAGGGAGAAAAGGGAGAAAAAAATCGGGACATCAGAGGACACCAGGGACCCCCCACCTCCGAAAGAAAAGCAAATCCCCACACCACAACCTGAGGATGTGGAGGAAGGAGAGGTTTATGAAGTGGGCGAAATAGTGACCACAACAGGTGAGTGTCTGAGACCACAGCTTCAGGTAATAGATGGATGCCTGCATATTTATAATACATGGTGTGTCTTTTTTTATTTTAGGTGATGTGGATGTTCTGGAAGAAGATTCGCATTTCACAAGTGCAAGTGCGCAGGTCCTTATCGGGGAGATCATGGTGTGCAATTGTGATTTACAAAAGATCAAGGAAGACATCAGTGATATTGAAAAAAGACTAAAAAAACATTGATGTTTTAGGCTGAATCTAAAATACACCTAAAGTCTTCCTTTTTTTTGCGATTCTTCACCAATTTTTTAAGTATCTTGAAAGCCAAATTTTGAAGATGCACACAGTGTGTCAACATGTGCTATCTGCCATCACGGGTTATCAAGGTACGCGTTTTGGGGGTGCAACACCTTCCTCGCAACCACAGTAGCTGAGAGGAAGGGGTTTCACCCCGGAAACACATCCATTGATCCTCCATGATGGGAGCTAGCACATGTTGACATTAGGCATGGGATCAGGAGGGAAATGCCCATTTTGACTCTCAATTTGTGTGCATCTTGAAAATTTGGCTTTCACAGGGGTGACATCACCCCATCTGATAAAGGCAACATCAACACAGTTTGGACATACTAATGTCTGATCTTGCCTTCACTTTGTCAAAGTTGAACTTTGTAAGTTCCTGAGTTGTGTATTGTTTATGGTTTTAAACATGGCTATTTAACACAAAAAAGGTTATTTGTACTGTCTATACCAAAAATGTTATTCCAAAAATATGTTGGTTTGTTCAAAAACCCTTTTCTAAAGCACATGTGAATGTGCACAGAGTAAAAAAAATTAAAATCAACAATGTGTGGCTTCTTCTTTCAATGCTCAATAGCAGTTTTGGTACTAAGTTGGTGTTTACAGTGGCAATGGGGGTTATTTACTAAAGGCAAATCCACTTTGCACTACAAGTGCACTTTCAGTGCAGTTTCAAGTGTACTTTTGCAGTGCATTTGGAGTGCAAATTGGATTTTCCTTTAGTAAATAACTCCCACAGTGCTTTATAATTTGCCACAATCACGCCATTTTCTTGACTCCCAAAAATGAATTCATGGTGCTGAAAATGATGAATCATTTTATCATTAATGCATTACATACATTAACATCAAAAACAAGGTGTGTGTAGCAGACCCACAACATAATAGTTCACTGAAGAAGATATTGTCACCTCATGTATCAACTAAATTACATTTGCACTATTAAAGAAAATGGCCAAAAAGAAAAGCCCATTGGAGAACCTAGGAGACAGCTAAAAGAAACACAAGCATTAAATCAAGGGAAATATTATTTAAGCTTAACAAAAAAATATTTTTTAAATGTTTCTTAAACATTGTCTGGCATATCAATAGCCCCCCTACCCACAGTACTCTAGATACTTTTTGCGAACTTCGCGGGCACTGGGGGGGCAAGCCAGGACGGCCAGCTTCAAGAGCCGTCAGATATGTTGGATCCAGTAATAAGCTGGCCCCAGTCCCAACTGAGGCCACATAGTTGGATGCATTTTTTCTTAAAAAATGATGTAATATGCAGCATGCAAGAGCGATGTGATTGATTTTATATTCCGTCATGTTTATTGCAGTGAGGAATAGGTGGAACCGGCTGGCCATTATCCTGAAAGTGGTCTCCACCACTCTTCTGGCTCTGCCCAGCCAGTAGTTAAAAACCCTCTGGTTCTGGAGCCATCTATAAAACTTGGTCTGGGCGATGACTCCACCATCCGACATCCGGCCATTCTTCCCCACGTCCACATAGAGAAACTCATATGTCGCCGATACCACCGCCAACATCACAATACTATAAAACCCCTTATAGTTGTAATAGTATGACCCGAAGTTGGGAGGTGGGACTATGTGGACGTGTTTCCCATCAATTGCCCCTCCACAGTTGGGAAAGTCCCACCGCTGGGCAAATTGGGAAGCCACAGCCTGCCATTCCTGTGGAGTTGAAGGAAACTGTGGAGTCAAACAAGAAAAAAAAATAGTAATTTTGCACATAACATTGCAAGCAGATTAGACACAAACATTCTTGGCCAACATCAGTATAACATTTATTTTAAGGAGTATTTAAAGACAAAAATAAAAGGTCCACTTATCAGATTCTTCACACTCTCTGATGGCCCACTGAAAACCAGATACGAACCCACAAGCACAAACTGAAGAGCAGTAATGATCTGAAAAGCATGAGGCTGAAAAGCGTGGATCATCTCTCACCAAACTTCTACTAACACGAGATTAGCAGAAGGAGCCCAAAGGGTGGTGCACTTAGTATTGAACTTCCCTTTTATAGTGCCGTCGTACGTGTTGTACGTCACCGTGTTCTTGCCGTTCTAAATTGGTGTGACCATGTGTGTATGCAAGACAAGTTTGAGCCAACATGCGTCGGAAAAAATCTAGGGATTTTGTTGTCGGAATGTGCGACCGTGTGTATGCGGCATAACACATGAGTATGCTTTGATCTAAACTATTCTGTTGTAGCTCTGGCTGTATGTTTAGGGTTGTTGTCCTGCTGGAAGGTGAACCTCCGTCCCAGTCTCAATTCTTTTGCAGACTCTAATAGGTTTTCTTCCAACATTGCCCTGTATTTGGCTCCATCCATCTTCCCATCAACCCTGACCAGCTTCCCTGTCCCTGCTGAAGAAAAGCATCCCCACAACATGATGCTGCCACCTCCGTGTTTCACGGTGGGGATGATATGTTCAGGGTGATGTGCAGTGTTAGTTTTCCGCCACACATAGCATTTTGCTTTTAGACCACAAAGTAAAATTTTGGTCTCATCTGACCAGAGCACCTTCTTCCACATGTTTGCTGTGTTCCCCACATGGCTTCTTGCAAACTGCAAATGGGACTTCTTATGGCTTTCTTTCAACAATGGCTTTCTTCTTGCCACTCCTCCATAAAGGCCAGACTTGTGGAGTGGACAGATTCTCTCATCTGAGCTGTGGATCTCTGCAGCTCCTCCAGTTACTATGAGCCTCTTGGCTGCTTCTCTGATGAATGCGCTCCTTGCCCAGCCTGTCAGTTTAGGTAGACGAACATGTCTTGGTAGGTTACCAGTTGTGCCATACTCCATTTTCGGATGATGGATTGCACAGTGCTACTTGAGATGTTCAAAGCTTGGTATATTTTTTTATAACCTAACCCTGCTTTAAACTTCTCCAGAACTGTATCACTGACCTATCTGGTTTGTTCCTTGGCCATCATGATGTTGTTTCTTCACTAAGGTTCTCTAACAAACCTCGGAGGGCTTCACAGAACAACTGTATTTATACTGAGATTACATTACACAAAGGTGCACTCTGTTTACTAATTAGGTGACTTCTGAAGGCAATTGGTTCCACTAGATTTTAGTTAGTGGTATCAGATTAAAGAGGGCTGAATACAAATGCACGCCACACTTTACAGATATTTATTTGTAAAAAAAAATTTGAAAACCATTTATCATTTCCCTTCCACTTCACAATTATGCGCCACTTTGTGTTGATCTATCACATAAAATCCCAGTAAAATACATTTACGTTTTTGGTTGTAACATGACAAAATGTGGAAAATGTCAAAGGGTATGAATACTTTTTCAAGGCGCTGTATGCTAGGGCTGTGTTTGCCACAAAGATGCACATGTGTCCCGTGAATCCCCATGCAGGCAGTTCCATTCATATCAATTGGGACACAGTGGCTGCACTGACATGCCACTGCTCCCAATTTGATATCAATGCCCATGCATCCCAATTGACATCAATGGAACTGCCTTCACTGGGATGCACTGAACAACTGTGCATCCTCATGTGGGAAAACACAGCTCTCTCATGGTTGCACACTTAAGCACACCTGTTTGAATTAGGCCTAAAACTATGTAAATGGGCTCTATATCATCTTAGTTCATCTGTTTCATGATACACCTCCCTGTAAAAATATTCCACATTTTATCATTTTACATATATTAATTTAATGTGTGCAATGCATAGGGTTCATGTACTTGTTGTTACATACAAGTTTCCCAAATGTGACCTGCTTTGCTAAATCACAGTATAGAATATAGTGTCACGGGTGACGCAGGTTAGCTAGTTTATTTTTTAGAGTGTCAGGGCTCCTGCCATATTTTACCTAAATAAAGGTTTAACCCCCTGATCACCCGGCGGGTGATCAAAGTTAGGTTTTAGCGTCAGATAGGGTCTGCGTTGCCCCAGGCAGCGTCAGATCAGTGCCAGTACCGATAACACCCACGCACGCACCATACACCTCCCTTAGTAGTATAGTGTCTGAACGGATCAATATCTGATCTGATCAGATCTATACTAGCGTTCCCAGTAGTTTAGGGTTCCCAAAAATGCAGTGTTGGGGGGATCAGCCCAGATACCTGCTAGCACCTGCGTTTCGCTCCTCTGCCCAGCCCAGCCCACCCAAGTACAGTATCAATCAATCACTGTCACTTACAAAAACACATAACTGCAGCATTCGCAGAGTCAGGCCTGATCCCTGCGAACGCTAACAGTTTTTTTTGCAGCATTTGAAGCAGTCGCTGACAGTCAGGTGCTTTTTTTTGTGAGTCTCACTAGTGTACCAGTAAATTTAGAGACTAAAATGTCAAATTGAAGGTACACTAGTGAAGAGGCCTACATGTTTCTGAGCATGACAGATAGTGAAGAGAAAGTCACTCATCTGTCAGATTCAGGCTCAGAATACGAACCTGTAGACAGCAGCGGCACACTGACAGATAGCTCTGACGACGGAGTTGTGGTCCCTGCCAAGGTCAGGCGTACCAGACCCCATTCTTCTGCTGTCGTTGAGGTGCAAGAACCACAGGTCCCTCTTATGGAGCAGAGAGCCAGTACTAGCGCCGCTCATCCTTCTGGTGAACTGGCAAGCACCAGCGGCCTAGTACATCCTGGTCGTACATCCAGCACTACAGTAAAACTTGGTGACGTGGTGAGTCCCATAAGTGCAGTTCAAGCTGGCGAGGTGTTAAGCACGAGTAGTGTCCCGCTGCCACCAAGAAGAAGACAAACACAGGCCAGTCAAGCCCATAGTGCCCTTCCTGCTGCATTCGCCAATCCTAATTGGGAACCCACCACTTCTGCAGCACCGTACTTTCCCCATTCACTGGCCAACCCAGAATTCAGGTGGAAACAGTTGATTTTACATCACTTGATTTTTATTTACTGTTTTTCACCGAAAATTTCTATAGATCTATTGTGGACCAAAGCAATTTGTATGCTGGTCAAAATTCATCGCCACTTTTCCCCAGCTGACCCTTGCCAGAGATTGGAAACCAATTACAGTTTCCGAATTTAAGACCTTCCTGGGCCTATCCCTCCTCATGGGCATAACTAAAAAGAGTGAGTTGAGGTGTTATTGGTCCACTGACCCAATTCACCATATGCTCGTGTTCTCTGCCACCATGACCAGAACACGATACGAGCAGATCTTGTGGTTCATCCACTTCAGCGACAATGAACTCTGTCGTCCTCGGGGTGACCCTGGATTTGATTGGCTCTACAAAATTCGGCCCCTCATAAACCACTTCAACCAACAGTTTGCAGCCTTGCTTACTCCCGATCAAGTTGTCTGCATTGATGAGTCCCTGATTAAGTTTTCTGGCCGCTTGTCTATCAAACAGTATCTTCCCAGCAAGCGTGCCAGATATGGGGTCAAGATGTATAAGCTCTGTGACAGGTCAACAGGCTATACATATAGTTTTATGGTTTACGAGGGAAAAGATAGTCGCGTAACGCCGGAGAACTGCCAAGACTACATAGGTAAGATTGTGTGGGACTTGGTGTTACCCTTATTCAGAAAGGAGTACCACTTGTACGTGGACAATTATTACACAAGCGTGCCACTTTTTAGTCACCTTTTTGATTATGGAATTGGCGCAGGTGGAACCATGTGATCTAATCGCCGGGGCTTCCCCCAACGGCTTGTAGAATCCTGACTTAGACGGGGGGGAGAGAGCCTGCTTGAAGTGTAATAATTTGTTAGCAGTGAAGTGGAGGGATTCACAGAATGTTCTAGTTCTGTCCTCGCTTCACGCAGACACGACGGTCCAATTTCCTACAGCAACTGGTGTTGTAGAGAAACCCCTCTGTGCCCACGAATACAACCTTAATATGGGAGGGGTGGTCCTCAATGACCAGTTGTTGGTGCCGTACCTAATTGCCCATAAGGCCAGACGCTGGTACAATAAAGTGTTTGTATATTTATTTCAATTGGTTCTGCTGAACGCTTTTGTGCTATGAAAAGCTTCAGGGCGGACAGGATCCTTCCTTAAATTCCAGGAAGAGATCGTCACAGCCCTTCTGTTTCCAATCGGTGCTTTGGCCCACCTTCCCAGTGCAAATGCAGTGAGCCGGCTGCATGAGAGGCATTTTCCTTATGTCCTCCCTGGTACCCCTACCCAAAGAACACCCAAAGGAGATGACGTGTCTGCAGAAAATGCGGATTTAGGTGTGACACCCGCTTTTATTGTCCCTCCTGTCCTGACCAACCTGGTCTCTGCCGCGGTGACTGTTTCAAACACTACCACAAACTAGTTGAATATTAGTATAGGGTACAGCACCACACAGTCCTAGGCACACGTACACAGGGTCTCGAAAGATGTGATGGCCATCACATTTTGAGAGACCCTAATCTGCAACGTTCAGTTTACAGTTTTTTTACATTTTTTATAAAAGTGAAAAAAAGTGGGGAAAAAAACACACAAAAACACAAAAAAATATAAAATAAAACATCCAAAAATAGTTGTGGTTGTATTTTTCTTCTCTCTCTCTATTGTTCTCTCTCTCTTATGTTCGCTCTCTACTGTCCGCTCTACTGTTTGCTCACTATTCTATATCTATTGTTCTCTCTTTGTTTTATTTTTACTATGTTTTATTGTATTTGCTTTGCAGGTATGGTACGTTATACTGTAATTTTTGTTTTATTGTTACCATCATTTACTTAGCAGGTAGACCATTCAACTGCAGCAAGGGTTTATTTATTCTGAAAGCAACAGTGTTTGCTCCCACGATACATAAAGCCGTGACTCCAGCGCTGTCGGAGGTTATTTCACCACCACAGTTAAAAAAAGTGCATATATGCCGAAGCATGGGGCAGGGGTGGAGGAGCGATTTGCTCCTAACATTAGGGGCGGATTCCCCCCATGCTTAGGCACAGATTGCAATGTCTTATTTTTACAATGTTTTATTGTATTTGCTTTGCAGGTATGGTAAGTCTTACTGTTATACTGTAATGTTACTTTGTTTTATTGTTAACCATCATTTGCTTAGCAGGTACGCCATTCAGCTGCAGCACGGGTCTATTTATCTTGACAGCAACAGCGTTTGCTCCCAGTATATGCAAAGCCATGACTCCAGCGCTGTCGGAGGTGATTTCACCACCACAGTTAAAAAAAAAGAGCATATATGCGAAGCATGGGGGCAGGGGTGGAGGAGCGATTTCCTCCTAACATTAGGGGTGGATTGCTCCCATGCTTCGGCATATATTTTTTAGGCACAGATTGCAATTTTTATTTTTACTATGTTTTATTGTATTTGATTTGCAGTTATGGTAAGTCCTATGCCCCGTACACACGGTCGGACTTTGTTCGAACATTCCGACAACAAAATCCTAGGACTTTTTCCGACGGATGTTGGCTCAAACTTGTCTTGCATACACACGGTCACACAAAGTTGTCGGAAAATCCGATCGTTCTAAACGTGGTGACGTAAAACACGTACATCGGGACTATAAACGGGGCAGTGGCCAATAGCTTTCATCTCTTTATTTATTCTGAGCATGCATGGCACTTTGTCCGTCGGATTTGTGTACACACGATCGGAATTTCCGACAACGGATTTTGTTGTCGGAAAATTTTATATCCTGCTCTCAAACTTTGTGTGTCGGAAAATCCGATGGAAAATGTCCGATGGAGCCCACACATGATCGGAATTTCCGACAACATGCTCCTATCGGACATTTTCCATTGGAAAATCCGACCGTGTGTACGGGGCATTACTGTTATACTGTAATGTTACTTTTTTTATTGTTAACCATCATTTGCTTAGCAGTATGCCATTTAGCTGCAGCACTGATTTATTTATCTTGACAGCAATAGTGTTTGCTCCCACGATACGTAAATCAGCGACTCCAGCGCTGTAGGAGGTGATTTCACCACCACAGTTAAAAAAAATGGTGTATGTATGTCCATCATTAGAAGTGGGTGGATGAAGGGCGGTATCCTAATGGTGGGCATACCCACCGATCAATCTCTTTTTTTTGTTCAGCCCACAGGCTGCATGAAAAAAAGAACATTACAATGTGTGCCCAACAAGAACCAGCAACGTACTGGTATGTTGCTGGACTTTGAGTGGTTATACCAGAATGATGCCTGCAGGTTTAGGTATCATCTTGGTGTCATTCTTTTCAGCTAGCGGTCGGCTTTCATGTGAAAGCAATCCTAGTGGCTAATTAGCCTCTAGAATGCAGCCAATGGTTTTGCCAGCTGACCATAGAGATGGTCACAGACCAGAATAGCTCCAATCATCTCTATGGCCTAAGAAACCGGAAGCTACGGGCATTTCATGACTTAGGTTTCGCCAGATATAAACAGCGACATTGGGAAATTGGCAAAGCATTTTATCACACCGATCTTGGTGTGGTCAGATGCTTTGAGGGCAGAGGAGAGATCTAGGGTCTAATAGACCCAGATTTTTTCAAAAAAGAGTACATGTCACTACCTATTGCTATCATAGGGGATAGTTACATTCCCTGAGATAACAATAAAAATGATTTAAAAAAATTAAAGGAACAGTTTCAAAATATAATAAAAAAGCAAAATAAATAATTAAAAGAAAAAAAAAAAAAGCACCCCTGCCCCCCCGTGCTCACACGCAAAGGCGAACGCAAGCGTCAGTCTGGTGTCATATGTAAAGATCATATTTTTTAGTTCATCAAACATTTGGGCAATATAGTGTGTTTTAGTGCATTAAAATGAAAAAAAGTGTGTTTTTTCCAAAAAAATAGCGTTTTAAAAATTGCTACGCAAATACTGTGTGAAAAAAAAATTGCAACATCCACCATTTTAATCTGTAGGGCCTTTGCCTTAAAAAATATATATAATGTTTGGGGGTTCAAAGTAATTTTCTTGCAAAAAAATAATATTTTTTCATGTAAACAAAAACTGTCAGAAAGGGCTTTGTCTTCAAGTGGTTAGAAGAGTGGGTGATGTGTGACATAAGCTTCTAAATGTTGTGCATAAAATGCCAGGACAGTTAAAAAAAAACCCAAATTACTCCTTTTTGGAAAGTAGACACCCCAAGCTATTTGCTGATAGGCATGTTGAGTCCATGGAATATTTTAGATTTTGCCACAAGTTTCGGGAAAATTACACTCTTTTTTTTTGCACAAAGTTGTCACTAAATAATATATTGCTCACACATGCCATGGGCATATGTGAAATTACACCCCAAAATACATTCTGCTGCTTCTCCTGAGTACGGGGATACCACATGTGTGAGACTTTTTTGGAGCCTAGCCGTGTACAGGACCCCGAAAACAAATCACCGCCTTTAGGCTTTCTAAGGGCATAAAATGGTGATTTCACTTCCTCACTACCTATCACAGTTTCAGAGGCCCTGAAATGTCACCCGATTTTGAAAAGAAGACACTTCAAGCTTTTTGCTGAGAGGCATCTGGGCATTTCATTGCCTCCAAAACTGTGATAGGCAGTGAGGAGTGAAATCAAAAATGTACGCCCTTAGAAAGCCTGAAGGCGGTGATTGGTTTTTGGGGTCCTGTACGTGGTTAGACTGCCAAAAAGTTCCACACATATGGTATCCCCGTATTTGTGCAAAAAGAAAAAAAATTGTCATCTTCCCGCAACTTGTGGCAAAATATAAAATAATCCTTGGACTCAACATGCCTATCAGCAAATAGCTTGATGTGTCTTCTTTCCAAAATGGGGTCATTTGGGGGAGGGGGGGTTGTGCTATCCTGTCATTTCATGGCCTCCGAAACTGTGATAGGTAGTGAGGAAGTGAAATCACCATTTTACGCCCTTAGAAAGCCTGAAGGCGGTGCTTGGTTTTCTGGGTCCTGTACACGGCTAGGCTCCCAAAAAGTCTTACACATGAGGTATCATCATACTCAGGAGAAGCAGCAGAATGTATTTTGGGGTGTAATTCCACATATAACCATGGCATGTGTGAGTAATATATAATTTAGTGACAACTTTGTGTAATTTTTTTTGTCATTTTTCAATCACTTGTGACAAAAAAATAAAGTATTCAATGGGCTCAACATGCCTCCCAACAATTTCCTTGGGGTGTCTACTTTCCAAAATGCGGTAATTTGGGTGGGGGTTTGTACTGCCCTGACATTTTCAAATTATTATTTTTATTTCCCCTTTAAGACCATTTTGCAGAAGTGACGTTTGACGTCACTTCCGCCATCTAATGTTATGGAGCCGAGTGGGGGCCATCTTTCCCTCACTCAGCTCCTGACCTGTCAGCGGAGAGGACACGATTGTCTCCTCTGCTACTGACGGCTCCGGTAAGCGGCAAAGATGACCGGAGCGCGACTGGAGGTGGGCCCCCCATAAAAGTGATTCACCGCATAGACTACTTTTATCCCAAAGAAAACTGCCCGCCGTTTCTGAAAATACCGGGATTATAGCAGCTAGCTGCTGCAAAACAACGGTATTTAGTGTCAAAGTACCAATGTACAGCTACGGCGGATTGCCGTAAGTGGTTAATAACCAACGGCTGCCTGTCCATACGGAGCGCAGAGGCGCCGTCCCCCTAATACATGCGCCCAGCTGCTAATTTACATGTAGGGCACCAGACGCATGGATTCCAATGGGCAGGTTTTGGTTTTTTTTTGTTTGTTTTTTTAGAAGCAATTGATTAGAGCCGGAGGCTCCAAAAAAGGGCTTCAAATGATTCTCCTCTCGGCCAATCCCGGCTCAGGAAGGTCTTGAGACCTGATTGGCCGAGAGGAGAAGCGATCCTATTGGCCGCCAAGCAGGAGGAGGGAGGAGACACAGGGAAAGCCGCCCTGCCATGAAGCTGAGGAAGGAAGAGATGCAGGGTGAAGCCGCCACCTGCCGCCTGGAGGAAGCCTGCGATCTAGATTAGATAAGTACGGGGACCGAACGACCGAGGAGGGGTACGGGAGAAAAAAATATACCACCAGCCGTCACTGTTAATAATATAGAAATGTAATGTTTAATGTGTATTCTTTTTATTATTTTTTAGGATACACATTTAAAAGGAACAGCATAATCTAAATAATTTTATCATTGTATGTTAGGACCCATACAAACTAGACATTACTTTAACGTATATGTGTTAACAAACCTCTTTATCATGCATTGGCATGCTGTGTTAAGACAGCCTTTTTATTTGAATTGGCCGACCCACTAAAAGCAGTGTCTTCACTATGTGGCTGATGACTTTTCTTAGCAGTTGTTAGGCATGAAGGCTAGGTGAATGCTGTGAATTACTCCAGGACTCCCTCTAATGGCTGATCTAGAAATGTCTATGTTTAACACAATGACAAAAGTATGGAAAAGTCAGGATGTAAACATGCTAAAGTCACATGCCTAGAGTCTAAAGCAGTTTGCATATAAAAAAATAAATAAAATAAATGCACATTGTTTTGGGGGAAAAAATCGTGCATTTATTTTTTTTTTTTGTACCAGCCTGGAAAGCATTGCACCCAGGATCAGCAGAACTGCAGACTGTCAGTGTAGCTGTCATGCCCGTAGTTACAGGCAGTTACAAAATGACAGGAAGAATCAATAAACTACCTAGAATGCTCAACAGTGCACTGGTAGTTCATTGAGAACTACAAGCTGTCAGCTGCAAAGGCTGTTGGTACTTGCAGTTCATTCATTCATAGAACTCTGTAAGTCAATGCCGTGGCTGTGCAGGGCCTTTTTAAATAGTGACAACGGGTGCGGGAAGAAGATCATGCTGTCCTGGGGGGGGGGGGGGGGGGATTGGGGAGTGACTGTAGGAGTGGGAACATATCCTTTAAAGCAGATAAAAAGCTTTGAAACCTCCCCTACCAACCAGTCTTATAACCTCCATCCCCCAACCCCCCGAGAGCCAACACTTTTTTAAAAATAATAACAAACATACCTTTTTACCCTATACGTACCATTTTACCAAGGGTTCCTTTTGGTTTTGTCTGATGACACCACAAATGTGGTCGGTGGTCCTTACTGCTACACTAAACTGCCCCAGGCCAAGATATGTTAATAACAGAGAAAGTGGGCTAAATGATGCTGGTAGTCATTTAATCTGGAAGAATATTGTCATCTGCTGGAAGAGTCTATAGTCCTTTGTATACTACACTTCCAGAGACGTGTTGTAGCATGCCTCTCGCCCTCAGCTTAGCGGAATGGCAGAAGAGTGAATGGAAAGTAAGGCCCTGTTTACACTTATGGATTTTATACGTGCTTTAGGTTCATTAAAAAGAATCTCGCGGCGGGGCGGAGCTAGCCGGAGTCCAAGATGGACGTGTAAGAGCAGAGCTCCAACACCAGCGGGAACAACGCGGCTCACAGCACCTTGCCCGGGACCGATACTAAGCCCAAACCACGGCGTTCCGGTCCGCAAGAACCCGGGGAACGCACCGATACCATGACCAGGATGAAAAAGGAAGGGAATCGGCCGATGAGACTGACGGAGTTTTACTCCTATGAGGCCAGGCAAGATGGCGCCGGCCCGGCATCCACGCCGACATCCGCGGCTAAAAACAACAGCAAGCAGATGAAAACCCAAAAAAGAAGCAGCCCTCCTAAAGACTCAAGGTCTCCCCCAGCTACCCCATCAACAGGGAGCCCAGAGAAGTCCAGATTCAAGGCGGATGCCATGGATGACAGCACTGAGGTGAGCTCTCCCCCTGACTCAGGAGATGATACTAGGGAGCTGCCTGACTCCATTGATACATTCCCTATAAACGGCCAGCCTGTCATAGATACTATGTTAAAAGAAATGTTAGTATCACTGAGAGGAGCACTTCACTCAGACATGATCTCCTGTATGCACAAATTCAGCAATGAGATCAAATCAGTAACTAACAAAGTGACCCATATAGAACATAAAATGGGGGAATACGCCACAACAATAAATAACCTGGTAGATGCAAATGAAGCTAAAGATGAAGATTTAGAAGGGATCAAAGCCAAAATGGCGGACATTGAGGACAGATCCAGAAGAAATAACATGAAGATCAGAGGGGTCCCAGAAACAGTTAAACAACAAGATTTGAGGGACTATGCCACCCAGCTATTCACAGCCATCTTACCAGATCTAACAACATTAGACCTCACGGTGGACAGGATTCACAGGTTACCTAAACCCGCCTACCTAGGGGAAGATATACCGCGAGACGTGATCCTGCGCCTACACTTCTACCAAACTAAGGAAAGAATAATGGCGGCTGCAAGACAGAAGGAAGAAATTCCATCACCATACTCAAACCTGCAATTCTACGCAGACTTATCACAATACACGCTACAAAAAAGGAGAAATATGACAACCCTAACTAAAGCACTCAGAAACCACAAGATTGGGTACAAATGGGGATTCCCAACCAAACTGATCGTAACAAAAGAAGGCAAGGAGTATGTGATGGACTCCCTAGCTAAAGGCATGGCATTACTCAGCTCCTGGGGGATAATCTCAGACAAACAGTCACCCCCTAGGTCAAGAAGCCCCAACACAAGCCCGGGTTCAGAATGGCGCACGGTCGATCGCAGGAATGCCCGCACTCACCACTGATACCAGCATGGGCAAACTACATTACCAACGACCCGCGTTGGAGTACACATTTCCGCTCCGTTAAGTTTGTTTAAACTTAATACCCACAAGTTAATACCTGAGTGACTGAGAGTCACACTTTAACGAACTTTCTAGTTGGCACGTAGCCACGAATGTTGAACCTCGGTTCCTACAAGTTTTTTTTTGTTTTTCTCCTCTTTTTTCTTTTTTTCTTCTCTTCTCACCCCGACAGTCAAGACCATTGCTTCACACCTGGGAGGATGTCGCATCAATCAAGAACAGACATCTCTAGAAAATCTCCAAGCCCAGCAAAAAATCAACATCCAGGTCAGGCACCTAAGCGAAGTAAGTGCAACTTATATTATAAACCATTCACACCATCACATAAACCGAATGCATGGCAGTGAATTTCCTGACCATTAATGCAAAGGGACTAAACCACCCGGCCAAGCGAAAGTCCTTATGGAAGGAAGCGATACAAAAACACAGCGACATCCTATGCACACAAGAAACCCACTTTCACATTGACTCACCACCTAAATGTTCCCATCCGAGATTCCCCCATATTTTCTGCGCAAACGCAAAGACCAAAACGAAAGGGGTGATGATAGCAATTAAGGACACTATCACATTTATCCTGCATAAGATCTTACTGGATCCACATGGCCGCTACATAATTATGGTGTGTGACATTAATTCTGAAACTTTCACTCTGGCAAACATTTATGCCCCAAATGCAGGGCAATCCAAATTCCTGCACTCAGTCCTCAAGAAAATTGAACAGATACGCCAAGGAGCAACAGTGATATGCGGAGACTTTAACATGGTGCCTGACTCTGTTCTGGACTCAACATCCAATCCTAAAAGATCTCCACCAACCCTACAACCAATACTTCGCAAGTATTCATTGTATGATGCATGGCGATGCCTTAATGCTAATGAAAGAGACTACTCTTTTTTTTCCCACTGCCATAAATCTTACAGTAGAATAGACTTATTTCTGGTTGATAAACGATTGCTGTTTAAATGTAAAACTGCTAAAATACATAGTATAACTTGGTCGGATCATGCCCCAGTGGAGCTACAAGTGGGGAAACCTTCTACAATTAAAAGCACTTACATATGGAGAGCCAACCCCAGGCTGTTCCAGCATGGCCCGACCAAGCTGTACATAGAGCAGCAGATGAAGGAATTTTTTTCACTTAATAAGGGGTCGGTCTCAGATCCATTCACCCTGTGGAATACCCACAAGGCATTTGTAAGGGGGGTGTTGATGCAACAAGAGGCGAGGTTCAGGAGGATGAGGCAACAGCAGACAACGAAAATCATAAACCAAATTGAAATTTTAGAGAAGCAAAATATGACACTTATTTCTCAAGAATTAATAGATCAACTAAATATGCTCCGTACAGAGCTTAGGCTAACTCTATTGGAGGAATTCGAAAAGGCCTCCAGGAAGCTAAAATTGACATACTACACTAGTGGTAATAGAGCAGGGAAACTACTTGCCAATCAATTAAAAGGTCACAGACATAAAACACACATACCATATATCACTCATCCAAAAACACAAATCAAACACCAACATCCACAAGAAATAGCCGATGCCTTTAGCCACTATTATGGCTCTTTATATAATCTTAAAAATGACTCCACAATACCACAACCTAATATAGAAAATATAGAAACATTCCTACAAACTATACACTTACCTAAACTCACCGCAGAACACCTTCACACATTGAACTCCCCTATAACAGAATCGGAAGTCAGTCTTACCATTCAGTCACTACCTATAAACAAATCCCCCGGACCAGATGGCTTCTCAGGGGAATACTATAAGGCCTTTCATAGTATACTAACCCCACATATGACAGAGATGTTCGGTGCTGCTGTTGCCTCCTCGTCATTCCCTCCGGAGATGTTGAAAGCAACCATAATAGCATTACCTAAACCAGGGAAGGCTCCTGATTCCCCACAGAATTTCAGACCTATCTCCCTATTAAATATGGATATTAAGACTTATGCAAAACTACTAGCGAATAGGTTAATGCACATTCTTCCTGAAATTATTCACATAGATCAATCAGGATTCACAAAGGGAAGGCAAACTTCAGATGCCACAAGAATACTGATCAACGTAATCCACATTGCGGACAGATGTAAAACGCCTTCTCTGCTCCTCGCTTTGGACGCAGAGAAGGCGTTTGATAGAATCCATTGGCAGTTTCTCTCCCAAGTATTGGGGAAATTTGGGTTTGAGGGTACAGTATACTCCGCCATTATGGCCCTATACACACATCCATCAGCACAAGTACTCGTAGCAGGAGCGCTCTCTGCCCCGTTCCAAATTACCAATGGGACGAGACAGGGGTGCCCCCTCTCCCCCCTGATCTTTAACTTATTAATGGAACCACTGGCAACCCATCTACGAACACACCAAAGCATCTCCGGGGTACAGATAGGCCAAAGAAACCATATTATCAGCCTATTCGCAGATGACATCATACTGATGCTCACAGACGCAGAAACCTCCCTACCATCAGTCCACAAGGCCCTACAAACATTCAACAGAGTATCGTACTATAAAGTAAACGAATCTAAGTCCTATATCTTAAACCTAGGAATAACACCACAGGTTAGTCAAAAACTAGAACAAAATTTCCCATACATATGGAAAAAAGAGGGAATAAAATACTTGGGCATTATACTAACTCCTAAATCTGGAGATCTACTGTCAGCCAATTACACCCCCTTATTGAAACAGCTTCCCGACAAACTAAAAAAACTGGCTAAAACTGAACTCTCGTGGCTGGGCAGACTTGCAGCTTTCAAGATGCAAATTCTACCACAGATACTCTACCTATTTAGGACCCTCCCAATCCCATTACCAAACTCTTTCTTTAATTCCCTTCAACCTATAATAAATAGATACATATGGCAAGGGAAGAAAGCAAGATGTGCATTCACCAAGCTAATAAAACATAGGACAGCAGGAGGGGTGGGACATGTACACATGCAGGACTATTACTTTGCTACCATATTAGCGCAATCAAGAAATTGGATGACATCGGAGACGGATATGTCTACATTGTGGGCAGAGACAGAAAAAATCCAAATAAAAAATAAATCATTGAAAGACTTTCTCATGACAGCCCATATGAACTTCTCCCTAGATGCAAAGCTATCCCCAACCATACTAGCAACAATAAGAGCGTGGGGTTACCTTAGAAATTACCCAGATTGGACGGGATCAGTGGCTCCACTTAAGCTCCAGATCTCCGCACTCAGCCATATCATTCCAGATATTAACTTAAAGATATGGAAGATGAAGGGTATACAACATATTGAAGATCTAGTAGAGGGTAATTCCATCAAAACATTCAACACGTTACAGGAGGAATTTGGCATACCACACACAGAATATTACAAATATGCACAGATTACTCAACTCCTGAAAAAACACCCCAACATATTTACCAACCTACCAACAAAGATACTCCAATTTCTATCACAAACCACAACAAAATTAAAAGGGATATCAACCCTATATCTGGGTCTCCAAGAAAAAAAGGTTTGCACAAAATCCCCAAACATAATAGCTTGGGAAATAGAAATGGGACAATGTTACCCGGCAAAAAAATGGGAAAGAACCTTTAACAATATATACAACTCCACTAAAAGCACCAACTTAAGGGAAATGCAGCAAAAAATATTCCACAAATGGTACCTCACACCCAGTCGCATATCTAAAATCTATCACAACTCCTCTCCGGAATGTTGGAGACTATGTGGGGAGTGCGGCACGTTATCCCACATACTATGGAACTGCCCCAAAATAAAACCATTATGGAGACAAATAGAAAGTTTAATAAGAAATTTTTCGCAACAAACCCCTCCTTTAAGCTTATCAATGGCAATACTATCAATGAACCTAGATTCTATTCCATACCAATTCAGAACAATAATATCACACATATTGTTGGTAACCAGGCTTACAATTCTTAGACACTGGAAGGATATAGAACCCCCATCCATATCAGAAGCAATAACCACAGTCCACAATTACGGTACATATGAAGTTTTACACGCATCATCTATGGGAAATTATGAGAAGTTATCCAAACTATGGGCACCATGGAACTCATGGTACTCAAGGCAATTGATTTACTGAGAGTAAAAATAAATTGAATTGAGCCATCTACCCAGGGGAAGCAATAAGTCTGTTGGGTCAAGTTTTATTTGCTTACTTGTTTTTTTTTTTTTTTTTTTTGTTTTCCTTATTTGTTTTCCTTATTTTTCTATAAGTTACCTTAAATAAATATTAAGACCAGAGGTACTCTATCTATAAAGGTACAAGAAAATACTAACTTACCAATACATATAGTCGGGTATTTGTAACCGCTAAAAGCACTGAGAGCAAGTTATAACAAACGTGGCGTCATGTCGGAGGATGCGACCATAATGAGAGATCGCTCAATCCAAAGATGGAGAGGCCATGAATATATACCACAGCAGGAATATTACATATACTTAACATAACGTAAGATACAGTTATTGAAATGAGAAAAATGTGTAGAATGCTATAGTACTATGGAAACAGAGTTAACAATACACAATTGTATGTATCATATCTTGTACAATGTTCAATAAAAAATATTTAAAGAAAAAAAAAAAGAATCTCGCTTGTTGCATCTTTGATGTTCTTTCATCAAAATACACGCTATATATAGTTCAATGGTAATACACCTAAAGTGCATATAAAATACATATATAAGGCACTTAAAGCGCACTGAACAAATGTGAACCCAGTCTAAGGATATGGGTCTGGAGAGGTGGACATCAAAGTCAACCTGTTGTTTTTCACTTTAACCATTTAAAGGGTAAGTTCACCTTTACAGAAAACTCTTACACAGGTCCCCTCCTCGCCTCCCCCGGTCCCGCTTACCTGGACCGCCACAATCTCCGGTTCTAAGCCCCGGTATATCCGCGCCAGGTATCCGGGGCTTAGAAATCCCCTGAGCTGAATCAAAATCTCGTCAGGAGGGACGTTTTGGAGCATTCTAATTGGTCAGCGTCATCACATGGGCGGCACCGACCAATCATCAGCCGCATTGCCCGTCCTGTCAGCTTTAGAGAAGATGCGTGGCTGCAGAGAGGACTTCTAAGCCTCTGACTCCTGGCGCGTATATACCGGGGCTTAGAACTGGAGATTGCAGCGGTCCAGGTAAGCAGACCTGAGGAGGCGAGGAGGGGGACCTGATTTTTCTGTAAAAGTGAACTCACACTTTAAGGACCGGAAGATTTGTCCCCTTAATGAAAAGGCCATTTTTTGCGATACGGCACTGCGTTGCTCTAGCTGACATTTGCACGCCCCTACCATGCTGTACCAAAACATTTCCCATTGGACACATTTGACACTTTTTTGGGACCATTGGCATGTATACAGCGATCAGAGCTAAAAATAGCCACTGATTACTGTATAAATGACACTGGCAGGGAAGGGGTTAACACTAGGGGGCGATCAGGGGGTTAAGTGTGTTCGCTGGGAGGTGTTGCTAACTGTATGGGGGCTGGGCTGGCTGGAGGAGGAGAGAGATCATTGTTCCTTGTCACTAGGAACAGACAATCTCTTTCTCCTCCCCTGACAGAACGGGGATCTGTGTGTTTACACTGACAGATCCCCATTCTGCCTGTCTCTGGAGCGATCGTGGGTGGCCGCCGGACATTGAGTCCACCAGACCCGCTGGTTGGCTCCCCCATTTGCGAATGGGCGCACACCTACAAATTGCTGTGTACGTGCCTGACATACAATGACAGCGATTCGCACAGGGGAGCCAACTTGCCTCAGTACAACTGCGGTGGGTGGTCTGTAACTAGTTAAAGGCTGTAATTTTTCTGAATTATAGAGGGGTTTTGAGGGGTTTTTGAATGGTCTTTACCTTGTTGGCGCAGAGAGCATGCAAATATGCAAACTCTCGGTGGCCAGGCCTTGACGCCAAGTGGCCGTATATTTGTGTGCAATAGCACCGATAGAGCTGTGCTGAGAGTGCCTGCCCTGCGCGCTGCCGACACAGTGACCGGCGGGTAACGAAAACCTCCCGATCGCTGCTTGCGATCAGCAGTTTTCCGATCATGTGACCGCTGTGATAGCCAATCACGGCGGTCACATAGCCATAAGCCCCTCGCAGCCTCTCGGCATTCTAAAGCTCTTAAAGGGCTGGCGGGAGCCGGCACCAAGGGGTCAATGCACTACTGCCCTAATCTGGCTGAGATGGATTTGGCCAGTTTTAGCAGGACCGGATGAATTTCGATCCATCTATGGCCGCTCCCACTGAACAGTAGCTGATCCAACTGTTGACTTCTGTGGAATGGGAATGTTGGAAAATGTTAATTCGATCAGCAGCTGCAGCCAATCTGCTGCAGCACTGATCAGTGTATTCTGACAGCGGAGGAGTGGCTGCTGTCAGAATACATTGGCACAGCAGGAAGGATTCCTCCATCTACTTTGCTTGTGTGGATGGGGGAATCCATTCATTTTTGTTTTTTATCAGCCTACTGGCTGATCAAAAAAAAAAACATCTATGGGCAGCCTTAGGGCTCGTTCAAATCAGCTTGCATGCTAAAATAGGCTGCTTTAGTGTGCAGACTGGTGTCTGTTGCGTACGAGGGTTATGCCTTTTATTGTTACAACGCAAGGCACTGTTCACCTTTTTTTGTAATCTTCATTGAAACTACACCTTCAGTGACCGAAGGTGACTTCAGATGAGCTGCTGTGCATTGCGGAAAAATGTGATGTGAATAGGACATATAGAAAACAATTGCATTCAATGTGCCCTAGCATTGAGCCTGCATTGATCTGTGCAACACAGCTCAACTGAACTGATATGATGAGCCCTAAAGTCAAAACAACTTTATATCAGCTTCCTTTTCTAAATCATACCTTCATGTGTTTAGCTCAGTGTCATAATAAATGGCTGCTTCCTATCTTGCTGATTTGTCTTTTTCCCCAAAAATATGCATGTAATCACATATAACGTGGAAAGTGCGTAACTACGTGCACAGCAATAAATATAGAAACTGCTTACATTACAAAATAGGAAGGACACATTATATTGATACAGCAATTTGCGGTTTCCAGACCAGCACATAGCTAAATAGGGAGGCCCATATTTACACATGACCATATTAATATGTATGCCTTTTGATTATCATAATGAGTAGAAAGATTTGTGAACGGAGGTGACAGTCTTTGTCCAGTAATGTATTTATAGATCCCTGAATACATTTGCTTCTGATATCCCATCACAACGAATAGCCAAAAAACAGGGCAGACATATGTTTAAAAATAATGAAGGCTGTGAGCATTAGCTACATTTACATGCAGAGAGGCAACAACAGCTGTGGGGAAGGACAAAGGCTCTAGGGTGAATATTTTCTATGGAGTCATAATTAGGAGAGGCTCCTTCGAGACTCTCAAACTACCTTAAACTGGAACCGATCTGCCTGGTGGCAGCTTTATTTTTCTAGGATATGTCTAAAGTGTCATTGATGTTATTAGTGCTACATTCTCGCTTTAAAAAATGGAAACAAGCTTGCACACTTTTAGACATGCAAAAATGGAGGTGTATTTTAAACTTTAACTGAAGACACAGAAGAGAAGAGAATGCAGTCAGATACACACTGTAGTAAAAACCTCTATTTTGATAGTCTTACCTTCACTTTCCTGTTATGTGAAAATACTGTCCAATAGGCACTAGAGTTAAGCCCCATACACACTATTAGATTTTCTGCAGATTTTTGTCTTCAGATTTACTAAAACCATATGATATGAGGTCAAACCTTAAGAGTTTTAATTTGTACGCAATCAGGCAGGCTCTTGCACTACATGGTTTTGGTAAATCTGAAGACAAAAATCTGCAGAAAATCTAATAGTGTCTTAAGGCCCGTACACATGGTCAGAAAATCTGAAGTTAAATTTCGTCCGATGAACGATCTGCCGATTTTCTGATTGTTGGTATTCTGCCTTTGACAGCCGATTACAAATTTTTGTCAGACAAAAACTGTATGTGCAGGCTCCAAAATTTTTGTCTGACGTGACCACAACGTCCGATTTTCTTTTCATTAGTATGGTTTTCTACCCACAAAAAATCCGAAGAGCAAGACTAGGCATGCTCAGAAATGAAAGAACACATACAAAACAATTCAACACATTACGTCACTTCTGACGTTGAATTCTGTCGTCCAAAAATTTTCTGATGGTAAGTACCCTCTTCGCTTTCGATTTGGGGCTAGCATCAAACAAAAAATTCATCCAATAATCTTACCGTATGTATAAGGCTTTAGACCCAGTGCTTTCAAAAATCAGCACTCAGTAAAGAACTGGTCAGAGATACTCCTTTTAATTATCTGCATTACAGGCCTACAGGACATGTGTGCTCAGAGGTATTAATGTTATGTCAACATAGAGCACTGAATTGGGAGGATAAGTGTAAGGTGATGATGCTGATTTATTGCCCATCATGAGGCTGGAAGAGATTAATTTAACCATGAAGTTGAATTGCTTAATCAAGAACTTCTTGTGTTACTTGCCTGGCTATGCAATTGTGAAAAAAATGTGTGTATAGCACAAGATTGGCTGTGCTCAATCAGGAAGCATTTGGTGGAAAGAGCAGTTTGCCTGCAGTTTTTGTCTAAAATCAGATTAATAACATTCAACTTAACCTATGCCCCAAAATGCATAAATGTGATTATGAAGACACATGATTGATACCAAAATACAGGTGCTTGATGACCTTTTATCATATCAAAATATAATTAGTATATCAAACACAGACCAAGTCTTCACCTTACAGGATATAGAACATGTAGAACATGTAGAACATATAGAACATGTATGGCTCGTAAAAAAAGTGCATTCAAGGTTCACATCATAAATAGAGCATTTATAACTAAATCCTCCATTTTGTATAATGACTTAGTTATCAACTTTTTAAACTTATTTTGGCCACAGTATATTTTTCTTTTAGTTCCGGACAGTTTGGCAAATGGTTAAATCTGTTTATTTTGCTGCCTGTGTCTCTATTGGAAATATTTCCCAGCATTTTTTTTTTCTTGGTCACACCTCGGGCATTGTTGTGAGCTGAACCTAAGTGCAGATTGTATATTATTTTGGAGAATGCACTAGAGACACAGTGTCACGTCATCGCTATTTCTCAACTTTGCTGGACTATGGACTGTAACTTTATAAAATGGATAGCGAAATTCTTGGAAAACCAGGAAAGTATGAAGGTAAAGTCTATTGGGTCATAAACTTAGTAAGTGATGACTGTTTTTGTAATAAAAAACAACCTAGAATTCACTGGTTTCCACACCGAGAAGGAACTCACATCCCTAATGTGTGCATGATGACTTATTGGGGGGGGGGATTCACTAAAACTGGAACACTCAGAATCTGGTGCAGCTGTGCATGGTAGCCAATCAGCTTCTAAATTCAGCTTATTCAATTAAGCTTTGGCAATAAAACCTGCGAGCTGATTGGTTTCTCTCCACAGCTGCACCAGATTTTGCACTCTCCAGTTTTAGTAAATCCCCCCCACTGTGATTGACGGTAAGGTGAACAATATTATGATAATTCTGTAGAAAACAGTTCAGGGCCTTGTGCTGAGGTGAGGATCCTGCATTTGGGATGGCTGAAAGAACAGGTTGATGGCAAATAAGGTGTAAAGATCCCATGCCAAACCCAACATGGACCTGGGACAAGCCAGCTTCATCAGGGCCAAATGACTACCAATAAAAACTATGGTATCCTGTTAGCCATAACCATGACTAATGGTCTTGTGTTGTTCAGCTTGTTTCTTCTTATATTTTGTAACTTCTGTGGATTGTATTGGAAGATGTTATTATGGTTGCAGAGCAGTATCATGTAGTCAATGAATAGTAATTATGGTATTGATTTTTTTACCAAACGGTTCTTCTTTGTTTAGTTTTTCTTCTTGTGAATGGTTTGTTATTAAGCACGATACACATGGGATTCTATGAATGAAAAACTTAAGAAGAGAAAGAAAGCTCAGCTGTGACCCAAAGCGTCAAGTCATATTACTTTTAGTTTCCCAGAAAATAGAAAAAGAAACCTGATTGGTCACCATGAATTACAAATCCACTTTGCTTTGGTGTGCGGCCGTCTCTTGGCAGGTTTGCTGTTGTGCCATGTTCTTTCCATTTGGTTATGATAAATTTGATGGTGCTCCTAGAGATCATCAAAGATTTGGATATTTTTTTATAACCCAACCCTGACTTGTGCTTCTCAACAACATTGTCCCTTACTTGTTTGGAAAGTTCCTTGGTCTTCATAGCAGTGTTTGGTTATTCTTGCTTAGGTGTTGCAGCCTCTGGGGCCTTTCAAAAAGGTGTGTATATGTAATGACAGATCATGTGACACTTATGCTGCGTCCACACGAGCGGACTTTATGGCAGACTTTGTCCTGCGGTCTTTTCGACGGACTTTACCATGGACTTTCCGAATGAATGGGCTTGCCTACACACGATCAACCAAAGTCCGACAGATTGGTACGTGATGACGTACGACCGGACTAAAACAAGGAAGTTCATAGCCAGTAGCCAATAGCTGCCCTAGCGTCAGTTTTTGTGCGTCGGACTAGCATACAGACGACTCGAGTCTGTCGAAAAGATTTGAAACATGTTTCATTTCTAGGTCCGTCAAACTTTTGGGGAAAAAAGTCTGCTGGAGCCCACACACAATCGAATTGTCTGATGGACTCCGGTCCGCCGAACCAAGTTTGCCGTAAAGTCCGGTCGTGTGTACGCGGCATTAAATTGCACACAGGTGGACATCATTTCACTAATTATGTGACTTCTGAGGGTAATTGGTTGCACCAGAGCTTTTTATGGGCTTCATAACAAAGGGGGTGAATACATACGCACATGCCAATTATCAGTTTTTTATTTCTGAATAATAGTTTTATGTATATATTTTTCTAATTTTACTTCACCAACTTAGACTATTGTGTTCTGATCCATCACATATAATTCAGATTAAAAAAAAAACATTGAAATAAAGGCTGTAATGTAACAAAATAGGTAAAAAGCCAAGGGGGTGAATACTTTTGCAAGGCACTGTAGGTAAACTCAGCTTTCCAGTGAGTGTTTAGGCCCAGTGACTTCACTGCACTTCACTTCATTGCAAACTGTGTACACCAAGGAGAGCACAGAGAGAGCTCCCAGTAGACTCTTGTCTGTATGAGAGCTTGTAAGATGCTAAGTTACCAGTCACGTGAAACATAATAATACGCGATAATACGTGAAACAAAATAAATATGTTTCACGTATTAATTGTGAAGACCAAATACCTTTACAGGTGTAACTGCCATCTGAAAGTGCTAAGAATGTCCTTTCAATGTTGAATATGTTCTTCCCACAACAATTTCAGTGTATGATATGCAGTGTTGCAACGCCTTTCCAAATCAGTGATATACATTCTGTAGACACTCCTCTTGTACATAACCTTACCTTTTTTGAATTACCTCTGTATTATGGAAACGTAACCCCACTTGTGGTCTCTCCAGACCTGATCCATTTTGAGGTGTAGCATCCATGTTTCCAATGATTTGAACTTCTCTAGTGATTCTCAATATACAAACACCATATAAAATCATATGAACACAGTTCTCAAAAAGGATATCAGGGAACTAGAGAAAGTGCAGAGAAGGGCAACCAAACCGATAAGAGGCATGATGGAGCTCAGCTATGAGGAAAGATTAGAGGAACTGAATTTATTCACTCTTGAGAAGAGGAGATTAAGGGGGATATGATCACCATGTATAAATATATAAAGGGTTCAATATAGTGAACTTGGTGTTGAGGTATTCAGTTTATGGTCAACACTGAGGACAAAGGGGCACTCTTTACGTCTAGAGGAAAAGAGATTTCATCTCAAAAAATGGAAAGGTTTCTTCACAGTAAGAGCTGTAAAAATGTGGAATAGACTCCCTCCAGAGGTGGTTCTGGCCAGCTCAGTAGATTGCTTTAAGAAAGGCCTGGATTCTTTCCTAAATGTACATAATATAACTGGGTACTAACATTTATTGGTAAAGTTGATCCAGGGAAAATCTGATTGCCTCTCTCGGATCAGGAAGGAATTTTTTCCCCTGCTGATGATTTTTTTATTTATTTTTTTATGGTTGAACTAGGTGGACTTGTGTCTTTTTTCAACCTGACTAACTATGTAACTATGAAGACACACATTAAGTGTTAAACTGTTTTATCAAGATGAGTATTAAAACATATTAAAAAACCCACGACTCACATTTGTTAAAGTGTTTGTTAACCCACAGGTTTAACTTTACATTATCCTCTTTGTTGATTAATCAATTAATCCTCCTGTGATTGTGCTTTATTAAAAATGCAGCTATATACCTTGTTTACTGATCGCAGAACGGCGATCATGTGACATGCCACCTCTCTATTCTCTCGGCCCGACAGATGCAGCAGGCGGGGCCGGGGATCCCCCACTGACGTAAGTCAGGAGGGGAGGAGGAGAGAGGTAGCCATGCCCGCTGCAGCTGTCATGTGAGAGAAGAGAGAGGCGGCATGTCACGTGATCACCGATCTGCGCTCAGTAAACAAGGTATATAGCTGCATTTTTAATAAAGCACAGTCACAGGGGGACATTAGATTAATCAACAAAGAGAAAAATGTAAAGTTAACCATAATTTGAGCAGCAGGATGGAAGGGGGCGGCGCAGACACGGAGTAGACAGTCAGAGAGGGGAGGGGGGAGAGGAGCCGGTGTGCAACCGTGTTGTGCAAAAAAGAGGAAACAAAAAACTTTAAAGCACACTTTTTATTTTTACGGTGTCAGTCACCGGCTCTCTGCTCTGTCCCTCCAGTGCTCACTGGAGCACTGGACTGTGGAGGGGGTGAGAGTGGCTGGCTCAGTGTCTCAGTAGATCTTTGAGAGACTGAGTCAGTTGCAGGTCCAGGCTGCTGGGTGGATCTCGACCACATGGTGGGGATCTTTTCAGAGCCTGGACCAGCTCAATGATGATTTTAGCCTGCTGCCAGCTGAAAATGGGTCACAGGAGTGCAGAGCGACCTTCACTCCTGTGATCCATAGAAATATAGCCAAAAAGGCTTTGTCCATACTTCTACTTTAAGTGCATACAAGCACTACTGATCATGACATATGATTAAAAAAAGCAATCCTGATGATAGTTCATTCTTGTTGAAAAGGCAACCCCAGTATGTGTGACAATGCCTTGCCCATCATGTTTCATCATGTGACTTCATCTTGGAGCATACCAGTAACCTTGTCCTTCTTCCTTATGGCTCTACAGACCTTGCCCTTTTAAGCCGATAAAGTTTAACTAAAGGCAAAACATTGTTTTGTTTTTGTCTTTTTTTTGGATAGCACAAGGGAGGGTTAAAACTCCTTTATTTTATTTATTTTTTGCCATGTGTGTCCCTCTGGGGACAGGACAAATAGAGAGGGTGAATCTCTCAAATGGGGTCACAGACAACAATAAAAACTGACAGGTGAGGGGCGCATGCGCGGCAGCTTCCAAGATGGCCACCAGCATCTGAAGCTCCGCGCCACCACAGCCTTCTCCGTTCCCCGTGAGCTGACAGAGCGCTCACCGGCAGAAATCAAAGGCACTACAGGGTAGGGGAAACCCCCGGGAAGCCCCCTATGTCATCGGGCTCCGTCAGGAGAAACCTCAC
Source organism: Lithobates septentrionalis (assembly GCA_037952835.1). Lineage (NCBI taxonomy): Eukaryota > Metazoa > Chordata > Amphibia > Anura > Ranidae > Lithobates > Lithobates septentrionalis. The sequence continues at coordinate 11,561,343 of JBBDGP010000156.1, forward strand.
TGGCCAGATGACGGCCGCGAACGGACCCCTCAGCTATGCTAAGATGGCCGCCGCACCTCCGAACCGCAGCATGGCTGTTGCTGCTGAGGACTCAATAGCTGACCAGGACCTCCTCTCCCCACATACTCCAGGTACTGTGCACAGCCTGCAACACCTGACTCATTCACCAGCCTCCACAGAATCGTTCCTGCTAAGCCTGCAAACAGGATTACCATCCACCCCCATGATGGACCCTCAGACAGGCCTCCTACTGTCGGTCAGTGAAGCTCAGGAGACAGCCCCCACCCCCACAGATTTCCCCTCCATGATGGAAGCTTTTGCTCACATGCTTTCAAAAAGCCTAGCTAAGAATGCAGCTCAAATCACATCCTCTATCCAGGCTGACATGCAGCAGTTTGGCCTCAGATTAGATTACATTGAACAAAAAGCAGATCAAGCAGGAGCACGCATTAACCAAAATACGGCGCGTATTCAAGAAATGCAGGATCAACTCGAGACGGCTTTTGCGAAAATAGACGATCTCGAAAACAGATCGAGACGTTACAACTTCAGGGTTCGGGGTCTCCCAGAAGCCGAACAAGAGTTACAGTCTGCGATCAAAGACCTTATCAGAGATCTCATCCCGGGGATACCTGAACACCGCCTAGAGCTGGATAGGGCTCATAGAGCACTACAACCCCCACGCAAAGATGGCCTCCCAAGAGACATAATTGTTAAACCACATTTTTACGCCGTTAAGGAGGAGGTAATGCGGAAAGCCAGAAACATGAAGGAATTAACTATTCATGGACATAAAATTCAACTCTTTGCTGACCTGTCCCCCTACACGGTCCAAAAGAGGAGATCTCTTAAGCCACTGCTTCTATTACTGCAAGAGAGAGAAATTCCCTACAGGTGGTCATTCCCTCTGAGACTTAACTTCACATATAAGGGCAGAAACTGCGCCTTTTCCACTTTTCCTGAGGGTGAACATCTCTTTCTACAACTGGGACTAATTAATCAAAATCCCTCCTCGTCTCAGACAAGCAAAGGAACCCCGACCTCCGCCAAGAGACCCCCTCCGGCAAGTCCCCTTCAACCTTCCTGGATGAAACAAGGCCCCAAGAGATCAAAGGACAATCTCCCAACGTGAAGCAATTCCCCTTGATGATGGTTCGAATCCCAACAGATGTTGGTTTGAGGCCGATCCCAGCCTGCCGGATGCCGGGGATAAATCATCCCGGTTCTTTTTTCCTTTTTTTTTTTTTATATCTTTTTTTTTTATTTCCCCTAGCTGGCCCTCTCAAGAGAAGCTTTTTGTTGCTATTGAGGACAGTTAGCATGGCTAACGCTAAAGGAAGCCTAACACTTCTCTCTTTGGTTTTTGACCGTTTTTACCATTCTGGCCTCCCAGGGCAAAGTTCATGGATTTTTCCCTTCTTTTTGTGTAATGTTTTCTTCCTTTTTTTTTTATTTATATATTTTTTTCTTTTTATTACTGGCATATATGATTCTTGTAAAGGACAGGGGGGTGAGAAAGATCTAGGGGGGCCCCCCGGGAAGAAATACCCACGATCTAGCCCGGACGGGCTATTGCGACCTAGGCTCCCGTCACTTGTGAGGGGGAGCCTGTCTCGCCAACTTCCTTAGCAATTCATCGCTTGTATTCTCCTTTTTTTTTGTTTTTTTCATTCTGTTTATAAACGTTATTTACTCTTTTTGAACGCTCTCTCATAGGTTTTTGATGGACTCGAGATAGTCCTCAATCAATAGAGTTAGAGGGTCTGGGGCTGTGGTGGACCCAGTGCGCTGCTCCTAGCTCCCAAGAGAACTTTTGAGTCCCTTGGGATCTTAGTTGCACCCTTTGTCTTGGTGTGTTCCAGTTCAACTGGATACAAGGGAGGGACCGACCTTTCACTCCCTCCCTTAGGGTCGTTTGGGGTATGAGACCCCATCCCACTTTTCTTCAATCCACTGTGATTGGTATGATCTCATGGTTGTTTACATTGCAATGTTCACAATTTGTTCTTCTTTTCCTTCTTTCTCTCTTCCTTTTCATCTCTTTTTCCCACCCTTCTCCCTCTACTTGTCCATTCTCGATTGTAGGCTCTTCAGGATTTAAAGGAAACCTCTGGCTCGTCTTCCCAGGTTTGAGCATTCCAGATGTTACTGCAGCAGGCCCACGCGTTTCTCTGGAGTCTCCAGGAGACGGTAAGGCTCAGATACTCCAAATAGTACTCTCCCCTCTGGATTATGGCTAACACCTCAAAGCAGAATCATCCCCTTAGAATTTTTTCACACAACACGCAAGGACTTAACTCTCAGGTTAAACGTAGAAAGATTTTCCAGACATATAAATCCATGCATGCTGATGTCCTTCTGCTCCAAGAAGCACATTTCCCGGCTAGTTATAAACCCTCATTCATACACCAACATTACCCCCAATTTTTCCTAGCCTCCACTGAAAATAAAACCAAGAGGGTAGCGATATGCTTCGCTAAACATATAAATGTTTCTCAACCAGAAACGGTAGTTGATCCGCAGGGTCGCTTCCTGCTAGTCTCGGGCAACATAGATGGCAAACTCTACACTTTCGTCTCCTATTATGCACCCAATAAGGGTCAAAGGCATTTCTTTGATTTGATGCTCAAAAAACTTCATATCCACCTGAAAGGTACTGTGTTTATGGGAGGGGACTCAAATATAGCCTTTGACTCTGGTCTTGACAGATTTGCAAATGGACATTCTAGACCCAAACGCCCTACTAAACAAAGCATGAAGATTGCAGCTCTACTGTTTGAGGAGGGTTTGATAGATATATGGAGGGAAGCTAACCCACACAAAAAAGACTATACTCACTTTTCCGCCCCCCATAACTCATACGCCAGGATAGATCACATCTTTTCCGGCTCCCGTACGATCCCACTTATCATGAACTCTAAAATTTTGGATTCCCCTCTGTCAGACCACGCGATAGTTTTGGTAGTAACACAGAGAATGGGACCCACAAAGGGACTTCCTCGATGGAGACTACAGGAATCTCTCCTCAGTGATACTATAGTTCACGCAGAAACTGAAAAAGCCATTAAAGACTATTTCAGCATAAACCAAACGGGGGAAGTCTCCCCGACAAGCTTATGGGCAGCACACAAAGCAGTCATTCGTGGACACTTCACTAGTCTATCTTCCCACCTAAAAGCAGCTCACAAAGCGGACGTCCTTAAACTAACAGCTGACTACCGTACTGCGGCAAGGGAACACAAGCACCTTCTTACAGCGGAATCCCTGACCAAACTAGACCAATCCCGTACCCTCCTCAATCTTGCGCTGACTTCAGCGGCAGAAAAACACCTAAGATGGACTGGTGCTAGATTTTACCAACAATCGGATCGAATAGGGGCTAAACTAGCGACCAAACTTACCCCTAAACTACGCACGTTAGCTTTCCCTAAAATTAAAACCCTAGCAGGGGACTTGACTCAAAACCCGACAAAGATTATGGAGGCCTTTTCTCAATTTTACACTAAACTGTACAGAGCATCTGACCACACCCCACATCCACAACGTGACAGCTTTTTAGACAATCTTTCACTACCTAAACTATCTACAGAGCATAGGGAACTGATGGAAGACCCTTTTTCAGTGGAGGAAGTACTAGATACGATCCGATCCTTAACCACTTGACGACCGCCTCACGCCGATGTACGTCGGCAAAGTGGCACGGACAGGCAAAATCACGTACAGTGTACGTGATTTGCCTTCCGCGGGTGGGGGGTCCGATCGGACCCCCCCCCGGTGCCCGAGGCGGTTGTCCTTTGTGCCCCGGCGATCGGTGGTGAGGGGGAGACCATCCGTTCGTGGCCCCCCCCTCGCGATCGCCGCCGGCCAATCGAATCATTCCTTTGCTGCTGTATGCTAAACAGCAGCAAAGGAAATGATGTCATCTCTCCTCGGCTCGGTATTTTCCGTTCCGGCCCGAGGAGAGAAGACATCAATGTGAGTGCACCAACACACACACACACAGTAGAACATGCCAGGCACACAAAACACCCCGATCCCCCCCCCCGATCGCCCCCGATCCCCCCCCAATCACCCCCCCCCCTGTCACAAACTGACACCAGCAGTTTTTTTTTTTTTTTTTTTCTGATTACTGCATAGTGTCAGTTTGTGACAGTTACTGTGTTGGGACAGTGAGTATTACCCCCCTTTAGGTCTAGGGTACCCCCCTAACCCCCCCTAATAAAGTTTTAACCCCTTGATCACCCCCTGTCACCAGTGTCACTAAGCGATCATTTTTCTGATCGCTGTATTAGTGTCGCTGGTGACGCTAGTTAGGGACATAAATATTTAGGTTCGCCGTCAGCGTTTTATAGCGTCAGGGACCCCCATATACTACCTAATAAATGTTTTAACCCCTTGATTGCCCCCTAGTTAACCCTTTCACCACTGATCACCGTATAACCGTTACGGTTGACGCTGGTTAGTTTGTTTATTTTTTATAGTGTCAGGGCACCCGCCGTTTATTACCGAATAAAGGTTTAGCCCCCTGATCGCCCGGCGGTGATATGCGTCGCCCCAGGCAGCGTCAGATTAGCGCCAGTACCGCTAACACTGACGCACGCAGCATACACCTCCCTTAGTGGTATAGTATCTGTACGGATCAATATCTGATCCGATCAGATCTATACTAGCGTCCCCAGCAGTTTAGGGTTCCCAAAAACGCAGTGTTAGCGGGATCAGCCCAGATACCCGCTAGCACCTGTGTTTTGCCCCTCCGCCCGGCCCAGCCCAGCCCACCCAAGTGCAGTATCGATCGATCACTGTCACTTACAAAACACTAAACGCATAACTGCAGCGTTCGCAGAGTCAGGCCTGATCCCTGCGATCGCTAACAGTTTTTTTGGTAGTATTTTGGTGAACTGGCAAGCACCAGCCCCAGGCAGGGTCAGGTTAGCGCCAGTACCGCTAACACCCACGCACGCAGCATACGCCTCCCTTAGTGGTATAGTATCTGAACGGATCAATATCTGATCCGATCAGATCTATACTAGCGTCCCCAGCAGTTTAGGGTTCCCAAAAATGCAGTGTTAGCGGAATCAGCCCAGATACCTGCTAGCACCTGCGTTTTGCCCCTCCGCCCGGCCCAGCCCACCCAAGTGCAGTATCGATCGATCACTGACACTTACAAAACACTAAATGCATAACTGCAGCGTTCACAGAGTCAGGCCTGATCCCTGCGATCGCTAACAGTTTTTTTGGTAGTATTTTGGTGAACTGGCAAGCACCAGCCCCAGGCAGCGTCAGGTTAGCGCCAGTACCGCTAACACCCACGCACGCACCGTACACCACCCTTAGTGGTATAGTATCTGAACGGATCAATATCTGATCCGATCAGATCTATACTAGCATCCCCAGCAGTTTAGGGTTCTCACAAACGCAGTGTTAGTGGGATCAGCCCAGATACCTGCTAGCACCTGCGTTTTGCCCCTCCGCCCGGCCCAGCCCAGCCCACCCAAGTGCAGTATCGATCGATCACTGTCACTTACAAAAGACTAAAACGCATAACTGCAGCGTTCGCAGAGTCAGGCCTGATCTCTGCGATCGCTAACAGATTTTTTGGTAGCGTTTTGGTGAACTGGCAAGCGCCAGCGGCCTAGTACACCCCGGTCGTAGTCAAACCAGCACTGCAGTAACACTTGGTGACGTGGCGAGTCCCATAAGTGCAGTTCAAGCTGGTGAGGTGGCAAGCACAAGTAGTGTCCCGCTGCCACCAGAAAGACAAACACAGGCCCGTCGTGCCCATAGTGCCCTTCCTACTGCATTCGCCAATCCTAATTGGGAACCCACCGCTTCTGCAGCGCCCATACTTCCCCCATTCACATCCCCAACCAAATGCAGTCGGCTGCATGAGAGGCATTTTCTTTATGTCCTCCCGAGTACCCCTACCCAGCGAACGCCCCCAAAAAAGATATTGTGTCTGCAGCTAGCGCGGATATAGGCGTGACACCCGCTATTATTGTCCCTCCTGTCCTGACAATCCTGGTCTTTGCATTGGTGAATGTTTTGAACGCTACCATACACTAGTTGAGTATTAGCGTAGGGTACAGCATTGCACAGACTAGGCACACTTTCACAGGGTCTCCCAAGATGCCATCGCATTTTGAGAGACCCGAACCTGGAACCGGTTACAGTTATAAAAGTTAGTTACAAAAAAAGTGTAAAAAAAAAAATATATATATATATAAAATAAAAAAAAATAGTTGTCGTTTTATTGTTCTCTCTCTCTCTATTCTCTCTATTGTTCTGCTCTTTTTTACTGTATTCTATTCTGCAATGTTTTATTGTTATTATGCTTTATCACGTTTGCTTTTCAGGTATGCAATTTTTTATACTTTACCGTTTACTGTGCTTTATTGTTAACCATTTTTTTGTCTTCAGGTACGCCATTCACAACTTTGAGTGGTTATACCAGAATGATGCCTGCAGGTTTAGGTATCATCTTGGTATCATTCTTTTCAGCCAGCGGTCGGCTTTCATGTAAAAGCAATCCTAGCGGCTAATTAGCCTCTAGACTGCTTTTACAAGCCGTGGGAGGGAATGCCCCCCCCCCACCGTCTTCCGTGTTTTTCTCTGGCTCTCCTGTCTCAACAGGGAACCTGAGAATGCAGCCGGTGATTCAGCCAGCTGACCATAGAGCTGATCAGAGACCAGAGTGGCTCCAAACATCTCTATGGCCTAAGAAACCGGAAGCTACGAGCATTTTATGACTTAGATTTCGCTGGATGTAAATAGCGCCATTGGGAAATTGGGAAAGCATTTTATCACACCGATCTTGGTGTGGTCAGATGCTTTGAGGGCAGAGGAGAGATCTAGGGTCTAATAGACCCCAATTTTTTCAAAAAAGAGTACCTGTCACTACCTATTGCTATCATAGGGGATATTTACATTCCCCGAGATAACAATAAAAATGATTAAAAAAAAATAAAAATGAAAGGAACAGTTTAAAAATAAGATAAAAAAGCAAAAAAATAATAAAGAAAAAAAAAAAAAAAAAAAAAGCACCCCTGTCGCCCCCTGCTCTCGCACTAAGGCGAACGCAAGCGGCGGTCTGGCGTCAAATGTAAACAGCAATTGCACCATGCATGTGAGGTATCACCGCGAAGGTTAGATCGAGGGCAGTAATTTTTGCAGTAGACCTCCTCTGTAAATCTAAAGTGGTAACCTGTAAAGGCTTTTAAAGGCTTTTAAAAATGTATTTATTTTGTTGCCACTGCACGTTTGTGCGCAATTGTAAAGCATGTCATGTTTGGTATCCATGTACTCGGCCTAAGATCATCTTTTTTATTTCATCAAACATTTGGGCAATATAGTGTGTTTTAGTGCATTAAAATTTAAAAAAGTGTGTTTTTTCCCCAAAAAATGCGTTTGAAAAATCGCTGCGCAAATACTGTGTGAAAAAAAAAATGAAACACCCACCATTTTAATCTGTAGGGCATTTGCTTTAAAAAAATATATAATGTTTGGGGGTTCAAAGTAATTTTCTTGCAAAAAAAAAAACTTTTTCATGTAAACAATAAGTGTCAGAAAGGGCTTTGTCTTCAAGTGGTTTCCAAATGACCCCATTTTGGAAAGTAGACACCCCAAGCTATTTGCTGAGAGGCATGTTGAGTCCATGGAATATTTTATATTGCGACACAAGTTGCGGGAAAGAGACAATTTTTTTTTTTTTTGCACAAAATTGTCACTAAATGATATATTGCTCAAACATGCTATGGGAATATGTGAAATTATACCCCAAAATACATTCTGCTGCTTCTCCTGAGTACGGGGATACCACATGTGTGAGACTTTTTGGGAGCCTAGCCGCGTACGGAACCCCGAAAACCAAGCACCGCCTTCAGGCTTTCTAAGGGCGTGAATTTTTGATTTCTCTCTTGACTGCTTATCACAGTTTCGGAGACCATGGAATGCCCAGGTGGCACAAACCCCCCCAAATGACCCCATTTTGGAAAGTAGACACCCCAAGCTATTTGAGGAGAGGTATAGTGAGTATTTTGCAGACCTCACTTTTTGTCACAAAGTTTTGAAAATTGAAAAAAAAAAAAAAAAAAAGTTTTTTCTTGTCTTTCTTCATTTTCAAAAACAAATGAGAGCTGCAAAATACTCACCATGCCTCTCAGCAAATAGCTTGGGGTGTCTACTTTCCAAAATGGGGTCATTTGGGGGGGTTTTGTGCCACCTGGGCATTCCATGGCCTCCGAAACTGTGATAGGCAGTGAAGAGTGAAATCAAAAATTTTCACCCTTAGAAATCCTGAAGGCGGTGATTGGTTTTCGGGGTCCCGTACACGGCTAGGCTCCCAAAAAGCCCCACACATGTGGTATCCCCGTACTCAGGAGAAGTAGCTAAATGTACTTTGGGGTGCAATTCCACATATGCCCATGGCCTGTGTGAGCAATATATCATTTAGTGACAACTTTGTGCAAAAAAAAAAAAAAAATGTGTCACTTTCCCGCAACTTGTGTCAAAATATAAAATATTCCATGGACTCAATATGCCTCTCTGGAAATAGCTTGGGGTGTCTACTTTCCAAAATGGGGTCATTTGGGGGGGTTTTGTGCCACCTGGGCATTCCATGGCCTCCGAAACTGTGATAGGCAGTAAAGAGTGAAATCATAAATTTACGCCCTTAGAAATCCTGAAGGCGGTGATTGGATTTCGGGGCCCCGTACGCGGCTAGGCTCCCAAAAAGTCCCACACATGTGGTATCCCCATATTCAGGAGAAGCAGCAGAATGTATTTTGGGGTGCAATTCCACATAGGCCCATGGCCTGTGTGAGCAATATATCATTTAGTGACAACTTTTTGTAAATATTTTTTTTTTTTTTTTTTTTGTCATTATTCAATCACTTGGGACAAAAAAAATAAATATTCAATGGGTTCAACATGCCTCTCAGCAATTTCCTTGGGGTGTCTACTTTCCACAATGGGGTCATTTGGGGGGGTTTTGTACTGCCCTGCCATTTTAGCACCTCAAGAAATGACATAGGCAGTCATAAACTAAAAGCTGTGTAAATTACAGAAAATGTACCCTAGTTTGTAGACGCTATAACTTTTGCGCAAACCAATAAATATACGCTTATTGACATTTTTTTTACCAAAAACATGTGGCCGAATACATTTTGGCCTAAATGTATGACTAAAATTGAGTTTATTGGATTTTTTTTATAACAAAAAGTAGAAAATATCATTTTTTTTCAAAATTTTCGGTCTTTTTCCATTTATAGCGCAAAAAATAAAAACCGCAGAGGTGATCAAATACCATCAAAAGAAAGCTCTATTTGTGGGAAGAAAAGGACGCAAATTTCGTTTGGGTACAGCATTGCATGACTGCGCAATTAGCAGTTAAAGCGACGCAGTGCCAAATTGGAAAAAGACCTCTGGTCCTTAGGCAGCATAATGGTCCGGGGCTCAAGTGGTTAAAGAAGGGTTCAGCCCCGGGACCAGACGGTTTTTCTACAGGCTATTGTAAAAAATTTGCCACATCACTAGCCCCCCATCTTACTAAATTTTTTAATTCCCTTAGGGATGGAGCCACCCTGGAACAGGAGCTTAATACAGCATTTATAACGGTAATACCGAAACCTGGGAAAGATCCTAGTGAAGTAGTCAACTACAGGCCTATATCACTTATTAATAATGATATTAAAATCTTTACGAAGATCTTAGCGAACAGGGTAGCAAGCTTTATCCCAACATATATTCATAAGGACCAGGTAGGCTTCATCCCGGGGAGACAGGGACCAGACCAAATCCATAGAACAATTGACGTTATCTCCCTTCTCAAGTCTGGGTGGGACGGGGGTCCACATCAAAAGGGTTTCCTCCTTTCCATCGATCTGCATAAAGCTTTTGACTCAGTTCACTGGACCTACATCACTGACTTACTTCGCAGATGGGGTTTTGGACCCTATTTTCTGAACATGTTTCAATCCCTGTACTCTACCCCCTCAACCCAGATCAGGCTCTTAGGGAGATACTCAGAGAAATTTGCAATTGGGAGGGGGACTAGACAAGGCTGTCCACTATCTCCTCTCCTGTTCGCGATCGCCATTGAGACATTGGCGATCGCGATAAGGACGAATCCAGATGTTAGAGGAGTGCGATGTGGAGATCAGGAGCATAAGTGTGCGCTTTACGCAGATGACCTCCTCCTCTATATCACTTCACCCCTTACCTCCACCCCTGTGATCTACAAAATATTACAGAATTTTGGAATGATTTCTGGCCTAAAGGTCAATTTATCTAAATCGATAGCCATAAATATTTCTGCTCCGCAAGACATTATAACTCAAATTTCTGCCAACTTTACTTTTGCTTGGGCTCAAACAGAGATTCTGTACCTAGGCATTAAGATAACATCAGATATATCCAACCTTTACAGCGCTAATTACCCCCCTCTGTTCCAAAAATGCAGAGGGGACCTGGAAAAATGGGCTAGATGTGGTCTGTCCTGGCTGGGTAGGATTCACGCGATAAAGATGACTCTTCTCCCGCGCCTCCTTTACCTATTTCGCTCCCTCCCTATTCCGATTAGGAAACAAACCCTCCACAGATTTCAATCTGAGATTCTCCGCTTTGTTTGGGGTTATAAGGGTTATAAGGGTTATAGATGTCCATCCAGCATTCTCTACCGTCAAAGGGGGCTGGGACTTCCGGATTTATGGGGCTACTATCAAGCGGCTCAACTTTCGCAAATATCGGCAGTCTTTACAAAAGGTCCAAAACCTAGCTGGGTGTCCATGGAACGTCAGGCCACCCCGTTAAACACTATAGACTTCCTTCTTTGGTGTGACCCTAGAGTCAGACCAGCCATCATGTCCCCTACCCTCTCACATTCTATTGCCCTTGGCACAGGCCTCTTTAAAAATCACAATCTGATTTCTCCTATGAGACCGCTATCACATCTGTTCCACAATGCAGACTTTCCTCCTGGGATGGTCATTAAGGCGTTCAAATGGTGGACGGACAAAGGCCTCTATAGAATAGCACACTTTCTCTCACATAAGGGCCCGATCACTCTGTCTCAATGTAGAAAAGAATTAGAAATGCCAGACTCGGAGAGATTCAGATTCTCTCAAATATCACACTACCTACAATTAATTTGGTCACGTAATTCTAACTGCACCTCATTAACTCCGTATGAACATTGGTGTGCAAACACAATAATCCAGAGGGGAGGTATATCCCTAATCTACACAGCTCTAAAACCCAATGATGAAAAACCTGCTTATGCTCGAGCCTGGGAGGAGGACACAGACTGCGTCCGCTCTCTAAAGGAATGGTCGATCGGATTCCTCAGATCTAAACATCTCCCTGATAGAAGCTAGTGTCAAAGTTATAACCCGTTGGTATTATGTTCCTGCTCGCCTGTCAGTCATCTTCCCAGGGACCTCTCCTCTATGCTTCAGGGGATGCAAGCTACAGGGCACAATGATTCATACATGGTGGTCATGTCCGCGAATTAGATCATTCTGGCAGAAAGTGTTCCTGATCATTAGCACCGTATCAAAAAAATTAATCACCCCAGATCCCATTACTGCACTGCTTCACGGGAGGATTAAGGATATCTCTAAACTAACACAGAAACTGATATTCTTCATCCTCTTAGGGGCTAAAGTAACTATCGCCAAATGTTGGAAAAAATCTAGAGTTTCGATGGTCGGATTTAAGAGGAAGGTATCTTGGATTATGACGCAGGAACAAATTGTAGCCAAATTGAATGACAAAAGTAGCCTCTTTTTTGATATATGGGAACCTTGGGCCAGATACTGCGGGATCCCTTTGTTCCCAGGCATGTCTATGGAGCCTGGAACTTGAGAGACTACACAGTGAAGATGTTCCCCACCCCCCCTCCCTTCCTCTTTTCTCACCTTTCTCTCTTTTTCTGCTGGAGACTCCCTTGTCTCATATGTTGGCTGGTAATAACCAGGTAGTACCATGCTGCCTACTGATGCAAGAGGTACAGGTTTAATGTTCCATTTGTCTGTTATTTTCAGGGATCAGTTTGGGTCCTGACTATCGCTACAAAACCTATTACATGAATATCGAAACCTGGGTTTTAGGTTTCGGCAGGTCTATGGAGGGGCAGTTTCCTTTTCTTTGCTGTATAAAAGAGACCTATGTGCCTCAACAGGAAGGAGATCCAATCAGACCGGTAGGCGCATCCACAGATTGATCCCACAGGGGTGGAGTGTCACCGGCCGATTGAACTCCATTGGCCTCTTCCTAATAGGAATAGGGTGTTCTGCATCCCGCTCCATCGGAGTAGGAGGTTACACCTCAAGATAACACCTAGATCTGCAAAATGTTTTGATAGGCTGAGCTTATAAGCCTCTAGTCAACTCGCTCTACTCTGTCAATTTACATATAGTTAATGTTGATTTACTGTATTGCACTAATTGATCTATGTCATCATTTTTGCTATTGCCCTTAGTTATGCTTTAATTCGCCCACTCCATACACTACTTACATAAAAATATATTTATTAATCCCTAACTACCTACTAAAATCAACTCTTAATAAAACCAATTAATTACTACTACTGGAAAGGGGTTCTGTATTTCCCACATTTCCCAATCCTATCTTTTTATAAATATACACTATATTACCAAAAGTATTGGGATGTCTGCCTTTACAGGCACATGAACTTTAACAGCATACCAGTCTTAGTCCGTAGGGTTCAATACTGAGTTTGCCCACCCTTTGTAAGTATAACAGCTTCAACTCTTCTTTGAAGGTTGTCCACAAGGTTTAGTAGTGTGTCTATGGGAATGTTTGATCATTATTCCAGATGCGCATTTGTGAGGTCAGGCACTGATGTGGACAAGAAGGTCTGGCTCGCAGTCTCCACTCTAATTAATCTCAAAGGTGTTCTATGGGGTTGAGGTCAGGACTTTGTGCAGACTAGTCAAGTTCCACCCCAAACTCACTCATCCATGTCTTTATGGGCCTTGCTTTGTGCACTGGTCCAAATCATTTGGTGGAGGGGCGATTATGGTTAGACGTGTGTAATTCGTTTCATTCCAAAATATTTTTTCTACGAAATTTAACAAATTCGTTAATTTGAAAACATTTGAATTAACAAAAACCCGTTAAACACATTTTTCCAAAAATTCAGAAATTTGAAAATATGAAAATACAAAAATCGAAAATTTGGAAATTCGAAGATTCGGAAATTTTAAGATTTGGAAATTCGAAAAAAAGCAAAAATCTGAAAATGTAAAATTCGGAAGTTCGAACATTCGAAAGTTCAGAAATTTGGTAATTTGAAAATAAGAAATTCGAAAGGCCGAAAATGTTAAAATCTGAAATAATAACTAACTAATAATAACTATTACTAACTATTAAATTATAGGTATTGTAATTTCCTTTCAAATTTGGCTGTTAGTGAATGTAATGAATACGAATTTATCCAAAGTTACGAATTATCCGAAATAACGAATGCTGCATCTAAAAAAATGAAACGTAACAAATTCATAATAATAAATAATAATAATAACTCTAAAAACTTTTATTATTATTTTATTATTCATTTGTTATGATCCATTCGTTTAGTTGCGGCATTTGTTATTTTGGATAATTCGTAACTTCAGATAAATTTGTATTCATTACATTCACTAACAGCCAAATTTGAAAGGATATTCCAACACCTATAATTTAATAGTTAGTTATTATTAGTTAGTTAATTATTTCTGGTTTTCGTTCTTATTTTTGGATTTTCGTTCTTATTTTTGGATTTCTGTTCTTATTTTTGGGTTTTTGTTCTTTTTTTTCGGATTTTCGTTCTTAAATTGATTGATTTTTGAATTTCCGGATTTTCTAATTTTCGGATTTAGAATTTTCCGAATTTCCGAAATTCCGAATGTTCGAATTTTCAAATTTACGAATTTTTTCGAAATAACGAATTTCGATCATAACGAATGACCCGAAAAAAGTGCACATGTCTATTAGAGTGTAAACTGTGAGCCAGGTCTTTTCGTCCACATCAGTGCCTGACCTCACAAATGCGCTTCTGGAAGAATGGTCAAACATTCCCATAGACATACTCCTAAACCTTGTGGACAGCCTTCCCAGAAGAGTTGAAGCTGTTATAGCTGCAAATGGTGGGCCAACTCAATAGTGAACCCTACGGACAAAGACTAGGATGCCATTAAAGTTCATGTGCGTGTAAAGGCAGATGTCCCAATACTTTTGGTAATATAGTGTATGTTTGGAAAATACAGACTTGGTTGAAGTAATTAAGGTAGAAGTAACTGAAAAAAAAGGCTCTTCTGTCAAAACTATTATACTTACCTGGTAGCAAATTGTAGCCACCCTGGCGGTATGATTATGTCAGATTTTTGCGTCTCAAAGCGGTACAATTGTTTTGCATAGAAATTAGATGTTTTATATTGTAGGTCTGTAATTCTTAGCAATAACACGCTTAAATCTGTCCAAACAAGAGTCTAGTAGATATCCCTGGTGCGATAAAGTTTGAAACACAAAATCATAAATTATAATATAATAAATAACTATAAATAATTATAAAAAATAATAATATGATTATATTAACATGATAATAATAATAATATGATAATAATAATAATATAATAAAAAAATGAATTTCCCCACGATTCACTATCGCTCAATTCTAATTTACTATCACTGTTTTCTAGCTGGTCTAAAACCACTTTTGACATAAACGGACACTTTTTAGTTGCTATGGACAATCTCAAGTTTCCAGGCAGAAAGAACAGTATATTAAAACCTAAAACTGCATGCAGGGCATTGGACCAAGCACTAGGGACAAAAGGGAGGTGAAATGATTTCATACAGTAATGTAATCTGTAAGATTACAGTGTACTGTATGTGTTATAAATTTTCTATTTTTTGAATTTGCCACCGGGCTCCGTCCCCATGCATTGCGACACTCGCAGGGAATGGAGCCCGGCACACAGAGGCAGCGGGCGGAGAACACAGCCCGCAGACAAAGCGGGGGGACACCGCTAATGGTACTGAAATTTAACCACGAGCCACACTCGGGAAAACCGCCAGGGAGGTTAAAATCAGAACATATCTTAAAGATGCCAGGAATAGAGCTGGGTGCTGAGATTATGTAACTCCAACATGCATGTGTGGAGGTTACATCATCAGTGATTTCTAGTTCAGCAAAGAAAGAACATGGCGGATTCGGTAGAAAAGGAGAACTAACATGGCACTGGCGAGGAACAATAGAGGAGATAACATGGTACCATGGGGGGAAGAAGAGAAGAGATAATATGGCAAAAGCAGGGATGAAGAGGATGCAGGAATTATGGACCTCACAATGGTGAGCAGACCCAGAAGTCAACATGTCATAATGTGCAAGTATGTTGTACACATGTGCACACTATTGCAAATGCTGGCTGCCTGCACCATGGCGGCCTGAGCTATCTGATCTGGAATATGAAATGCAAACCACCCAGACCAATGACCAACAATTTTCCCAAACACAGCAATATATCCTAGAGAAACGCGAGGATTTGGGAAAATCTTTCCCATCAGAACAATCTGAGAATAATTGGTCTCCCCGAGTCATTTAATGCTAGCTCCCTGCCAGAGATTTGCGCAACACGCTTCCTAGAAGCACCAGGGATGACTGCGTAGTGGAAAGGGCTCATCGCCTGGGGACCCCTTCAAATGATTGCCACTCCCCCCTTCCTGTCTTTGTGCGTTATCTAAATTACACTGACAGAGTAGCCATACTAAGTCTCTCCAAGTTGACGGTCACAAGTTGCTCCTGTTCGTGGACTACTCTCAAGAAATCTCTCGTAGGCACAAGGCCTTTCAACCCATATGTGCTGCACTATTTCAGAAAGGCATGAAGTTCACCCTGGCCTACCTTGCCATCCTATGCTTTACTGACTCAGCTGGCGAACTAAAGTCTTTTTCACAACTGGAGGAGGCGACAAATTACTTGCAATCATACCTTCATATCTAACTGGAACCTCACTCAGTGAACGTATCTCCTTGCCTGCTTGGTCCCAGGGACCAACGCAGCCCTAGGAAGGACTCGCCAAAAGGACCCTGCTACGCCAACAATTCAAGACGTAACAAACCCCGGTGACAAGTCTTTTGACTGTATATCTCTGATGGCACTATGACCATCTAACAACTATTAACCACTGTTCATTGCTGCATTGCTTTGGTACTAGCTTATCTTGTTGCCCTGTTTATTGGTCATAAATAGATAGTTTTATAATTTCAATATGTCCTCCTTTATTTTACAGCCTTATCGGAGATTGCCTACTAGTTTTCATCCACTGCATGCTGGAGGTGGGCCCCATACTTTTCACCGCTCTACATTTATTTTTCCAGAAAGACTCGACTTTTCACAGCTCGTAAGTGAGTCTCTTGTGCATCTCCGGTAACACTGTATATGTTGGTTGGCTCATGTGGAAGAAAGTGATGTCCACGCTACTTGCGGTTTGTTTATGTTTATTTTTCCCATTAATTCCCTGCTGGTTTAGTTGTTATTCTACACTGGGGATGAGCTGAACACCCCCCGGTTCTGTTCGCACCAGAACCTGCGAACGGACCGAAAGTTTGCACGAACTTTAGAACCCCGTTAAAGTCTATGGGACTTGAACGTTTGAAATCAAAAGTGCTAATTTTAAAGGCTAGTATGCAAGTTATTGTCCTAAAAAGGGTTTGGGGACCCGGGTCCTGCCCCAAGGGACATGTATCAATGCAAAAAAAAGTTTTAAAAACGTCAGTTTTTTCGGGAGAAGTGATTTTAATGATGCTTAAAGTGAAAAAAAAGTGAAATATTCCTTTAAATATCGTACCTGGAGGGTGTCTATAGTATGCCTGTGAAGTGGCACGTGTTTCCCGTGTTTAGAACTGTCCCTGCACAAAATGACATTTCTAAAGAAAAAAAATTAATTCAAAACTGTTTGTGGCTTTAATGTAATGTCTTTTCCCGACAATATGGATGAAAATCATTAAGAAAAAATGGCATGGGTACCCCCCCAGCCCATTACCAGCCCCCTTGGGTCTTGTATGGATATTAAGGGGAACCCTGCACACAAATTAAAAAAAGGAAAGGCATGGGGCCCCCAGGCCCTATATACTCTAAACAGCAGTATACAGGCGGTGCAAACAAGACAGGGACTGTAGGTTTGTTGTTAAGTAGAATCTGTTTGTAATTTTGAACTGGTACATATTTACAAAGTGTAGCTCCAGCTAAAAAATCTATTTTTAAGCTTTTTGGAAAACATAGGGAACAGTTATCACCCCTGTAACATTTGTTTTGCTGTCTGAGCACCTCTTCAGAAGATTTCACCTCACTTTCTGTCCCAATGACAAATGTTTTTTGAAAATTTGGGGTTTTTAGTGAAACAAGGATTGGTTATAAAGCATCAGTGGAGAGGAGACACGTTTTTCCCATATTAACTCTTACAGGAGAGAATTTCCCTTCCCAGGGGTAGATTTCATCTCACTTCCTGTTGTCTCCTTCCGTTTGCAAGTAGGAGTCGTTTGTAAGTTGGATGTTCGAAAGTAGGGGCCTGCCCTATATACTCTGCAGAGTAGGGGCCTGCCCTATATACTCTGCAGAAATTGGAGCCTTAGGTGTTGGTGTTGCCACAACACTGTAAGCCCTCACAGTTACTCTTGGTGGGTGCAGGAACGGGCCCTGCTGTGAAATATTAGATCAAGAATTGTAATTACATGCCATTGTTGAACAGTGGTAGAAAAATTGGGCCTTTGCTGGTGGTGCTGGTGCCACAACACTGTAAGTAGTCACAGTTACTCTTGGTGGGCGCTGGAACGGGTCCTGCTGTAAAATATTATATCAAGAATTGTAATTACATGCACTTGTTGAACAGGGGCAGAAAAATTGAGCCTTTGGTGGTGGTGGTGGTGCCACAACACTGTAAGCCCTCACAGTTACTCTTGGTGGGCGTAGGAATGGGCCCTGCTGTGAAATATTAGATCAAGAATTGTAATTACATGTCCCTGTTGAACAGGGGCAGAAAAATTGGGCCTTAGGCACTGGTGCCACAACACCGCAACCCCTCACAGATGCTATAGTTGTAGCGCAGGAATGAGCCCTGCTGCAAAGTATTGCATCAAAAATTGTAATTATATGCCCCTGTTAAACAGGGGCTAAAAAATTGGGCACTGGTGCTGATGCCACAACACCGAAACCCATCACAGATACTCTAGTTGGAGCGCAGGAATGAGCCCTGCTGCAAAGTATTGCATCAAAAATTGTAATTACACGCCCCTGTTAAACAGGGGCAGAAAAATTGGGCCTTAGCCACTGCTGCCACAACACTGAAACCTCTCATAGATACTATAGTTGGAGCGCAGGAATGAGCCCTGCTGCAAAGTATTGCATCAAAAATTGTAATTATACGCCCCTGTTAAACAGGGGCTGAAAAATTGGGCCTTGGGCACTGGTGCTGGTGCCACAACACTGCAATCCCTCACAGATACTCTAGTTGGAGCCCAGGAATGAGCCCTGGTGAAAAGTATTGCATCAAAAATTGTAATTACATACCCCTGTTGAACAGGGGCAGAAAAATTGGGCCTTAGCCACTGGTAGCAGTGCCCAGAACCAAAATGTTCTTACAAGCTGAGGAGGAAGAGGATTGTCACTCAGCATAACAGGATAGTCACTCAGCATCAGCATAGGCAGTCTTGAAGGTATCTCACATTAAAAAAAAAAAAGATTTGGTTTCATCAGCATCAGGTGCTTGGTAGCTGGTGATCCAAGATTGATTCATTTTTATGAAGGTCAGCCGATCGACCGATTCGGTGGACAGGCACACCCTGTGATCAGTTACAAAGCCTCCAGCAGCACTGAATGTGCATTCCGAAAGAACGCTGGATGCAGGACAGGCCAGTAGCTCAATTGCATACTGTGCAAGCTCTGGCCAGTGATCCATCCTCAAGACCCAGTAATCCAGAGGGTTTTCGGTGGGAAAGGTGTCCAAGTCTGATCTTGCCCCTAGGTAATCCTGCACCATGTGAATCAGACGCTGGTGATGGTTGCTGGAACCGATCGTACCTTGGGGCTGCAGACTAAAAAATTTACTGAACGCATCGGTCGTCAGACGGCCACCTTCTGTGACTGAGCCTCAGCAACACGTTGTCCAGGAGGACCAGGAAATTGTAACCTCCCAGGCTCTGGAAACGCGTTGCACAAACCTTTCTGTAAGGCCTCCCGAAGATGTTTCATCCTCTGCTCCCTCTGTGATGGCAAGATACGGTCCACAACCTTACCCTTGTAACGTGGATCAAGGAGGGTTGCCAGCCAGTAATGATCCTTCCCCTTGATACCACGAATACGAGGATCCTTCTGCAGGCTTTGCAGGATCAGGGAGGCCATGCAGCGTAGGTTTGCATTCAGTCCAGAGTCCTCTGGGTCACTAGGGTCGACATGATCTGCAGCCACCTCCTCCCAGCCACGTACAAGTCCATGGGTTTCTTCGGACTGTAAATGATCCCTTGAAGACTGCTGCTGATGCTAAGTGCCAGGCTCCACCTCCATGCTGACACAATTATCCTCCTCGTCCTCTTTCTGTGTGATCGGCGGGCACGCAGGAACACTGTCTGGATAAAGGGGGCCTTGAGAGGTAAGGAAGTCCTCTTCCTCCCTCTGTTCTGCCTCAAGTGCCCTGTCCATTATTCCATGCAGCGTGTGCTCCAACAGGTGGACAAGAGGGACAGTGTCACTGATGCATGCACTGTCACTGCTCACCATCCTCGTGGCCTCCTCAAATGGTGACAGGACAGTGCATGCATCCCTGATCATAGCCCACTGGCGTGGGAAAAAAAACAAGCTCCCCTGACCCTGTCCTAGTGCCATAGACGCATTGGTACTCATTGATGGCCCTCTGCTGTGTGTGCAGCCGCTGCAGCATGGCCAACATTAAGTTCCACCTGGTGGGCATGTCACAGATTAGGCAGTTCTTGGGCAGGTTAAATTCCTTTTGGAGGTCAGCCAGCCGAGCACTGGCATTATATGATCTGCAGAAATGCACATAGACTTTTCTGGCCTGCCTCAGGACATCCTGTAAGCCCGGGTACCTTTCCAAGAACCGCTGCACCAAGTTAAGGACGTAAGCCAAACGGGGCACATGGGTCAGTTGTCCCTATCGGAGGGCGGAGAGGAGGTTGGTGCCATTGTAGCAAACCACCATACCTGGCTTAAGCTGGCGTGGCATCAACCACCTCTGAACCTGCCACTGCAGAGCTGACTGAATCTCTGCCCCAGTGTGGCTCCTGTCCCCCAAACACACCAGCTCAAGCATCGTAGAGAGCCGGAATCACCTTCCGTGAGAAAAAGTGGCGTTTGGGAACCTGCCACTGAGGAACCGCACATTCCACAAACTCACGGAAGGAGGCAGAGTCTACCAACTGAAAAGGCAGCAGTTGAAGTGCTAGAAATTTAGCCAAGCTAGCATTCAACCGCTGGGCATGTAGATGGCTGGGAGCGAACTTTTTTCGGCTGTGCAGCAGCTGGGGCAGGGAAATTTGCTTGGTACAATCTGACGTCGGTGTACCGATAGCAGATTGCCCGCAAGTACTTGGCTGTGACACACCTAATTCTACACCTTCATTCCTCTCAGTGCAGGTTTCAGAGAGGACTGAAGGTCTAGTGGGGTTGGACATCCCAGCTGATGAGGAGCAAGGGGAGAGGTCCGCTTTGTTCTTTGGTGTGGGTCTTTTAGGTACACTTGCCAACGAACTGCATGGCAGGTCGACATATGTCTGGTCAAGCATGTGGTGCCCAAGCGGGTGATATTTTGGCCACGCGAGATACGCTTGAGACATATGTTGCAAATAGCAGCGGTGCGATCTGATGCACTCGTCTCAAAAAAGGCCCACACCAAAGAACTTTTGGAATAACACGCAGAGACAGCAGCGCCCTGCACATGCGGAGCTCTGTGGTGTGATGCAGACGGTGTGCTGCCCTTAAGCTGGCCCCTAAAGGGCATCCTGCCTCGTTGGAGATGTGCCTCCTCCTCCTCCTCTCTCCTATCAGGCACCCACGTGGAGTCAGTGACTTCCTCATCATCCCCTCCCTCCTCATCACTGGAGCAAACCTGGCAGTATGCTGCAGCTAGGGGAACATAACTGCCAGATTTGCTGTCCTTGTTGGGCACCCCCTCTCTCTGGGCTCACGTTACTGCCTTCCTCTAGCCATCATTGGAGCCTTCAAAACGCTGGGCATCCTCCTGGAGCATGTACCCAACACTGTGGTCAAACAGTTCGGGGGACTCCTCAGGAAAGGAGTGACTGATGGGAAGGAGTGACTGATGCCCAAGCACATGGCATCTGTCCCATAAATACTCTCTACCAAAATGCCCAGCAGCAGGAACCTCCTACTGGACTGTTTCTGAAAGAAGAATATTCATTAAAGTTTCACTAGGTTGTTATTCGCACAATGTCCCATGGTACCAGTGACACCTACTGGCAACAGTGGGAACTGCACAACCAAGTCAATTCCAGAACAGATCCAGTAAACTATATTCATTCAATCTGAGCTGTTTAGCAAAACCCCCCGTTGTACCCAAACACGGCTCTCACAGCAAAATTCTCCAGAGCATAGAAAGATATGGCGTGAAGCCAAATCTCAATTTGATACATGAGATCCGCACTGGAGCAGATCCACAAGTCTTTCTTAGACCTTCAATACCACAAGTTTGGTAACAAGGCTGGGAAGCTGCTGGCCCGCTTAAGCAGAGGCCATCACGCCCCTGCTCATATCTCTGTCCTAAAAGATGCTCATGACAAGCTCTCCACGTCCCCCAAAGACATCCACCTTATTCTAGAGCACTTTTACGCCAACCTCTATGGTCCCCATCCCATCAACGCTGCTGCGGCGCAAGCCTTCCTTGAGCAGGTCCCCCTCCCGCGGGTTGATCAAACACTACTAGCATAACTTAACGCCCCTATTACAATAACGGATGTTACGTCTGCCATCACCTCTTTAGCAAACGGGAAAGCTCCGGGGCCCGATGGGTATACATAGGAGTTTTACAAACTGTCGGCTACCACCGTAGCTCCGACCCTAGTCTTCGTCTACCAGTCAATTCTAGATGGGGACAATACCTCCCCTCTGGCTTTCAAGCCCATATCAAATTAATTCCTAAGAAAGGCAAAGACCCCATGGAACCAGGTTCCTATCGCCCGATGTCCCTGCTAAACCTAGACTCTAAAATATTATCCAAAATCATAGTCAACAGGCTGGCCTTAATTATGCCCACCCTGATTCATCCCTCTCAAGCTGGCTTCACCCTAGGGTGTTCGGCCACCTCTAATATTCCAAGGGTCCTCGCCATTCTAGAACAGGCCACGGCTAATCCCTCCAGTGACCTTGCCATTATCACCCTAGATGCTGAGAAAGCCTTTGATAATGTGAGCTTTCACTGGCTGCGATTAGTCCTGCAGAGTTTTGTTTTTTCTGGCCCCTTTCTCCATCTTATCTCTACTATGTATTCCGCCCCCTCAGCAAATGTGGTCGCTGCAGGACACATCTTGAACAACATCCCCCTCCACAAAGGTACAAGGCAGGGGTGCCCCTTATCCCCACTGCTATTTAATTTAGCCCTCGAGCCCCTGTCACGCCATCTTTTATTTAATTCTCGCCTCCACTGTATTAAGGTAGGACATCAAGAGCTGCGTACGGATCTATTTACCCATAAAATCTTGATATTCCCTTCCAGCCCCAGTCCGTCATGCCCCATATTCAAGAGATTTTCACCTAGTTCAGGGCCTGCTCAGGGTCAAGAATCTATTTCTCTAAGAGCAACATCCTACCGCTGTTTCACACACGTCCTCCCCTTGGTCAGCCAACTTAATTTTTTCCTTTCGCTCCCCTTCTTCCTATTCCCCCCACTTCCTCTCTCCCTATCTTCTTACCCCCCCTCCCCCCCCCCCCACCCACTGGCATAACTCTCACTGTGTCGTTTTTGGGTTTTTTATGTCCTGTTATGCTTCTTTATACTAGAATGACTTTAATATTTGTCATTGTGGCTAAAGCTCTTGAATTTGTCATTTGGAAAACCCAATAAAGTTTCTTTTAAAAAAAAAAAACAATCTACTGAGCTTGCCAGAACCACCTCTGACGGGAGTCTATTCCACATTTTCACAGCTCTTACTGTGAAGAAACCTTTCCGAATTTGGAGATGAAATCTTTTTGACCTTAAAGTGAATAACTCAACACCAAGTTCACAATATGGACCACTTATGCATTTGTAAGTGTTGATCATATCACCCCTTAATCTTCTCTTTTCAAGAGGGAATACATTCAGTTCCTCTAATGTTTCCCCATAGCTGAGCTCCTTAATGCCTCTTATCAGTTTGGTTGCCCTTCTCTGCACTTTCTCTAGTTCCCCGATATCCTTTTTGTGAACTGGTGCCCAAAACTGAACTGCATATTCCAGATGAGGTCTCACTAATGATTTGTACAGGGGCAAAATGATATCTCTCTCAGGAGTCCATACCTCTCTTAATACAAGAAAGTATTTTGCTTGCTTTGGAAACCGCAGCATCCTTCTCCACTATGGATTCCCCCAGTTGTACTCCCCCTAGTATGTATGATGCATGCATATTCTTAGTCCCCAAGTGCATAACTTTACATTTATCAACATTAAACCTCATTTGCCACTTAGTTGCCCAATTAGACAGTGCATTGAGGTCAGCTTGTAAATTGGAGACATCCTGTAAGGATGTTAATCCACTGCATAGCTTAGTGTCATCTGCAAAGACTGAAATGGTACTTTTAATCCCAGACCCTATATCATTAATAAAGATATTAAAAAGTAAGTGTCCCAGCACTGAACCTTGGGATACTGCACTGATAACCTTAGACCATTCAGAATAAGAGTCATTAACCACTACCCTCTGAATTCAGTCTTTTAGCCAGTTTTCTATCCATTTACAAACTGATATTTCCAAGCCTTGTAGACTTTACCTTACACATTACCCTTGTGTGGTGAACTGTCAAATGCTTTAACAAAATCCAAGTATACCACGTCCACTGCCACCCCTCTGTCCAAGGTTTTACTTACCTCCTCATAAAAAGAAATCAGGTTAGTTTGACAACTTCTGTCTTTCATGAATTCATGCCGTCTGTTGCTTAACCACTTCAATACCAGGCACTTAGACACCTTCCCGCCCGGGCCAATTTTCAGCTTTCAGCGCTGTTGCAATTTGAATGACAATTGCGCGGTCATGCTACACTGTACCCAAACAAATTTTTTATCATTTTGTTCCCACAAATAGAGCTTTAATTTGGTGGTATTTGATCACCTCTGCGGTTTTTATTTTTTGCGCAACAAATAAAAAAAGACCGAAAATTTTGAAAAAAAACAAGTTTTTCTTTGTTTCTGTTAAAACTTTTTGTAAATAAGTACGTTTTCTTCTTCAATGATGGGCACTGATATGGCTGCACTGACGGGCACTGATACGGTGGCACTGATGGGCACCGATGAGGTGGCACCAATGAGGTGGCACTGATGAGGTGGCACTGACGGGCACTTATGATGGGCACTGATAGGCGGCACTGATGGGCACTGATAGGTGGCACTGATGGGCACTGATAGGTGGCACTGGTATGTGGCACTGATGGGCACTCATAGGTGGCACGGATGGGCACTCATAGACAGCACTGATGGGCACTCATAGTTGGCATTGATGGGCACTCGTAGGTGGCATTGATGGTTACTTATGGGTGGCACTGATAGTTGGCACAGATGGGCATGGATGGGCACTGATAGATGGGCACTGATGGGCATGGATGGGCACTGACAGGTGGCACGAATGGACACTGATGGGTGGCACTGGTGACCCTGCTTGTTTGCAGTGATGCCCCTAAGGGTGGCATTGCTGGGCATCACTGCAACATAATAGTGCCAATCAGTGCCCATTTGTGGGCACTGATTGGCACAGATTTGGCACACTGGGCACATGTGGATGGCCATGGGGTACATATCTGGCCATCCACATGTTGCCCCTTCCCTGGTGGTCCTAGTGGCGATCCCTGGTGGTCCAGTGTGGTGATCTGCGGGGGGGCTGCACTGATAAACAATCAGCGCAGACCCCCCCTGCCAGGAGAGCCGCCGATCGGCTCTCCTCTACTCGCGTCTGTCAGACGCGAGTGAGGAAGAGCCGATCAACGGCTCTTCCTATTGACAGCGTGATCAGCCGTGATTGGACACGGCTGATCACGTGGTAAAGAGCCTCCGCCGGAGGCTCTTTACCAAGATCGGTGGAGAGGTGTGTCAGACTGACACACCGCTCCATCGATCGCCGCGATGCGCGCCCCCGGGGGCGCGCTGCGACATGTTATCCTGCTGGACGTCATATGACGCCCAGTCAGGATAACAGAACCACTTCCCGGACGTCAATCCGCCATAGGGCGGGCGGGCGGGAAGTGGTTAAAATATTTTTTCCAACAAGAATTCGTCTATGTGTTTTTTTATTAAACTTTCCAGTATCTTCCTGACTATAGAAGTTAAACTAACAGGTCTATAGTTACTTGGTAAATACTTTAATCCCTTTTTAAATATAGGCACCACATTGGCCCTAGGCCAATCCAGTGGTACCATTCCAGTCATTAACGAGTCCCTAAAAATTAGCTTGTTCAATTAATCTTTGACAATAAAACCTAGAAGCTGATTGGTTACTATGCACCAAGTTCTGTGTGCACCAGTTTTAGCAAATTTCCCCCACTGTGTTTGTGATTTATTTATTGATTTATTTTAATTCTTTATGTATTCAAATAAAGGGATTATATCTTTTTCTGGTATTAATTGGAGTGTATGATTATGTATTGCAATGACAATTTACACCGTGCTGTACATACTGTACACTCACATCGGTCAATTACTAATGCAGCTTGCAATATTATTTAAACATATCTTATTATAGATGAGAAATTTTAAAACACAATCACTGCTGCTTTGAAGTTTAAGAAACCAGTAAAACAAAAACGTCTAAAGAAGCCAGGTCTATGAAACAGAAGAGCATAAAAAGATGATTAGCAACAGCAAATAAACTGAGAGTGCGTAGATCTTGAAACAGGCTGATCATCTTACAGAGCTTAGGTTCATATGGAAAACTTTTCTCATGTTAGGTCTCTGGAATGGCCTTTGACCCTCACCAGGGTTTAATTGGAGAACAGCCTAACCTTTGACCTTCTATGCTTACTTTCCCATTGGACTTATTGCTTATTGCTGTCTTCAGTGCAGATTAGTGGAAGCTGTGTTCATCATAATTATGCTTGTCCGTTTCTGCATCTGTCAGTTATTATCTTTTTTTCAGTGAAAAAAAACATTTTGGTATAAATTATTTTAACTAAAATAAGTAAAAACATTGTCGTAAAAAACTCTGCTATAAAACGCTGTGCTAATAAATATTGGTTAATTTACAATTTTAAAGCATTAGTGTTTGAGAAATTTAAGGTGGTAAAAACTGCAGCTCAGCTGCCTGTTTTTACCCCCCCCCCCCCCCCTAGCTGCCCATGTAAAAGAGACAAAAAAGATAGATAGATTAGGGTAGATGTATACAGTACATGTAATATATGCTCTTAGTACAGAGTCACACAAGCACAGTCCCACGCATACCAATAATCCAGTTTCATTCTAGGGAATGACTTTTTAGTATTTATTGCTTAAGAACTTCAACAGGAAAGAAGTTTAGGGCATAGGATACTCCAAAATGATCAGGAACAACAGTAGCAGGACAAACTTCTCTCTCTAATCTTCCAAAGCAGGTTTTCTGGAGGTTGCAGGGGATGGGCAGTATATCTAGGACCCTACAGCAGCTGTTCATAAAGTAGCCTCTGGCTCATAGTTTCCTTCTGGCACTTGCAAAGATATTAGTCCCCACCAAGGTCTTTACTTAAAGTTCCCTAGTAGCTGCCTGCCATCCAGCATCTGCACGTAGATCCTTAGCGAGGAAGATAACAAGTAACTTCTCCAGACCCAGGACTTCAGTGCAGTGCCCTCCAGCAAATGTAATCCTCAGGCAATCTTCCCTAGGCCCTCAGCCCAGCATCTCCTGAGGCCCAGACTGCAGCTTCTTGCCTCTAGTAACTCTCTCCCAGGGGCAACAGCCCTCCAGGAGACTGGAGCCCTCCATTAAAAGGAAAGAACAATCTGCTCAGGCAGGCCTCCGGCACATTTATCACCTCCTTCCAGGGATTGGTTGGAGCATGATAACTATTCAACTGATAATTTGAATCTCCCAGCCCAATGTTCTGAAAATTTCTTCCAGAGGCAGGGGGAAGTAATCCAACTCTCAGCTCAGGAATCCCTGAGCGGACCTACACAATCAATCACTGCTCCATTCACTACAATGGAGCCAAAAACTTATTTACCTAGCAACCTAACCTGAAGGTTTCCCCATGCACTTCATGGGTTAAATGCCCATTAAGTCTAGGGGATGAATAAACTGTAATACTAAACATATTCCTCATCTCTTCAGCAGTCAGTGCTCTGCTCTTCTCTATTGCTCAAATTTGTGGGCAGGGTATTGCAGTTCCCACTTACAGTGCAGGGCATACTGCTCCTGCATTATATGCGATGATGTTAGAAAGTCTGTGGTGAAAGCCTACTTAGGCAAGGAATAAGGTGAATATTACTGCTTACTCCTTTACCCCTAGACTTAACATCATTTACCATTTTCAGTGTAGGGGGACCTACAGCAAAAAAATTTAGCTGAGTTCCATTAACCTCCCTGGCGGTATGATTATTTCAGATTTTTGATGCTCAAAGCGGTACAATCCTTTTGCATGGAAATTTGGCGTTTTATATTGTAGGCCTGTAATTCTTAGGAATAACTCACTTAAATCTGTCCAAACATGAGTCTAGTAGACATCCCGGGTATGATAAAGTTTGAAACAAGAAATCATACATTATAATATAATAATATATAAATAATTATACCAAATAATAATATAATAATAATAAAAATTATTCAATAATGTAATCAAATCAAAAACACTGAAATTTGCTCAGTTGCGGAATTGTCGCTGTCAATACTTTTCAGTGTTTGATGACGGATCTCCCCACAAATCACTATCACTCATTTCTGCAAGTGATTCTAATTTATTATCGCTGTTTTCTAGCTGGTCTAAAACCACTTTTGATGTAAAGGGACGGTTTTCGTTGCTATGGACAATCTCCAGTTTCTGGGCAGGAAGAACAGTTTTTATAATATAAAACTGCATGCAGGGCACTGGAGAAACCTCTAGGGACAAAAGGGAGGTGAAATAATTTCATATAGTAACGTAATCTGTAAGATTACAGTGTACTGTATGTATAATGTGTGTTTCACTTTTTGAATTTGGCGCCGTTCTCTGTCCCCCTGCATCGCAACGCTCGCAGGGAACGGAGCCCGGCTCCATGATAGATCGAGTGGAGGACGAGCCGCTCACACTGCGGGGAGACATCGCAGGATCCAGGGGACAAGGTAAGTAAGCTCTTCCTGGATCCTGTGATGCGATCCCGAGTCTGGCTCCGGGTTACTGCTTTTGGTTCTGAAATTCCACCCCGAGCCAGACTCAGGAATACCGCCAGGGAGGTTAAGAAAAATTACCCTCACTCTTCCACAAACACAGGCGGTAATTAAACTTTTTCCAAAATAGTGAAATCCGTGCTTAGACATGCTTGGGATTTCCCCTTACATTCTATCTAATGATCACTGGGACACATATTTGGCTATTTATAAAAGTTTTCACATAAGAGTCACAGAACCTTCACCCAAGATGCATACATTTTTCCAATTAAATTAAATTATAAAAATGTGTTAATCTTGGGTAAAAGTTTTGTGAAACTTGAGTAAAAACATTTATAAAGAATCCCAATGGTGAATCTCATCAATAAAGCCATGGACATTTCTCCACAATAGGTTTTGGCTTTAGAGAGGCTTTGACAATAATATTATAATTAGATAATGAAAAAACGAGGATGTTGGTGCTGCTAAGAATAAGTATAAATGTATATCACCCAATCACGGTGAAGGTAAGTATACGACAGTATATATGAATACGTTTAAACCAGTATAAATCTTAAAAAACTATGATGGGTTCCTAATTATTGTGTTGTCTGTTCAGGACAAAAAAAGATGAAAGTGCAAATCCCTAAACAGTGTTAATAAATCCTTTTGGTATGTAAAAACACTCCCTATCCACA
The DNA here is from genome assembly GCA_037952835.1 of Lithobates septentrionalis. Classification (NCBI taxonomy): domain Eukaryota; kingdom Metazoa; phylum Chordata; class Amphibia; order Anura; family Ranidae; genus Lithobates; species Lithobates septentrionalis. Next base: position 11,590,556 of record JBBDGP010000156.1, read on the forward strand.
TCAGATATGATGAATCATCACAAAGTGGACAATGGCTAAAATTAATAATTATTAATAAGTGAATTCCTAAACGCAATGCCTCAGATGACGTCTAGCGACGAAACGTGTAAGTCAGGACTTGGCACACATAATCGTCAACGTAATTTCCGGATACTTCCAGTTTCTTTGTGTTGGTCTGTGGAACGCACGCCGTCCAGACACAGGAACTGGTTGCCTGCAAGCCATTCTTGTAATTGGGGCAGTTTGATAGCCCTGTTTTGCCTAACTGAAAGTCCTTTTCATTTTTAATTCATGATAAATACATAATTTTTTACCAGATTTAAGCTATGGATGCCCATTTTTGATTGCATGTGGATGCCATTTTGCATATATTCTGCTCCAGAGTAGGATAGCTTATCGTTCCCTGGGGATATCCGGATTGGAGATACAGTTTACTACACGCTCTTTACCCCTGCAGGGGTGGGGGCTTCTGGTGAATGCATGTACCTGAGGAGGAGCACAAGAAGTCACCTTATTTGATGCATGTGGTCACTTTATTTGATGCACAAGAGGTCACTTTATTTGATGCACAGAAGCTGATAAAAAAACGCAACATCTGGAAATCAGCACAAGTCACTTTTATGGAAATATGAATATTGGACACTGAATAATTTCTCATTATATATTGGTTTAAACTGACTTTTATATTGTCATACAATTGATATACATTTTTCAGTCTGATTCACTAGTCAACATTCAATTCATTTTTGTCACAGGTTTTTATTATCAATAATTTATATTTGTCACTTGATTCACTTTGCATTTAGGAACTCCCTTTTTGATAATTATTAATTTTAGCCATTGTCCACTTTGTGATGATGCATCATATCTGATGTGAGTAGTGAGTGTTTTTACTTACCAACAGGATTTATTAACACTGTTTAGGGATTTGCACTTTCATCTTTTTTTGTCCTGAACAGACAAGACAATAATTAGGAACCCATCAAAGTTTTAAAGATTTATACTGGTTTAAATGTATTCATATATACTGTTGTATACCTACCTTCACCGTGACTGGGTGATATACATTTATATTTATTCTTAGCAGCGCCAACAAACCTGTTTTTTCATTATTTGGTTTTGGGACACCACTTTGTGGAGTCTTTTTTGGGGAGGCTGCAGCTACACTCATACCTAAGCGCGGAATTTTTAGTTTTAAATATTATAATTAGCCCTCAAAATTTCCACTCGCATTAGGCGAGTGGAAATAAGCTGAGGGTGAGTGTGGAGCAAGGGCGGACTGGGCCAGGGGGCAGGGAGGCAATTGCCCTCCGGCTGCTCTGATGCCCTGTAAGGCTGCACCACTCCTGCCAGAAGCGATCAGCCAGGTAACTGGAGGAGAGCCGGCCGCATCACACAGAGAGAGAATCACCGGCCGTTGTCAAGCAAAGTACTGCCTCCTGGACGGGCACCTATGATAGACAGCTCACTGGTCCAATGCCGGGAAATTGAATCAGATTGCTGTCTATCATAGGAGCTGGCCCAGGAGGCGGGAGTTTGTTACAGTGGGAGACCCCTCTCTGTGTTATCTGGCTGGCTCTCTTCCAGATTCCTCCCTGTGATCCCCGTGCAGTGATAGGCTGCATTGATGGGCACTGATAGGCTGCACTGATGGGCACTGATAAGCACTGATGGCCACTGATGAGGCAGCACTGATGACCACTGATGAGGCAGACTGCCTCGGAACCAATCACCAGCTTGTTAACTTTGGCAGCTTCTGCTCCCCTGTCCAGTGCTGTGCTCCGTTGTAAGCCTCTCTGCATCCTAAATCAGTGAATGTGATTGATTGGTTTTAATTTTTCTAATGCTATTTTTAATATAGCATTAAACTATTTATTTAACAAGGCAGTAATGCTGTGTACAGTGCCTATAGTAGCCAAGCATATTTTATCTTTATTTTATTTATCACAGTCAGATCAAAGAAATATGCTTTATGTTAATATTGTTAAAGTTGATGTTGTTAATATGTATTTTTGTAACTTAATTCTGCATTAAACATTTAACAGTGTCATTTCATGAGATCATTTACGAGGGTGTGTTTAGGGGCGGAATTTGGGGTGGGGCAGGGTATGGATTGGGTGGGGCAACTGGTGGCGAGTAACTCTTAAAGTCTGGCTAGTAGCTCAGGACTTGAAATTTTGAGCCCATTTTTATAGAAATGGTAGATCCTCCCACTTAGCACTTATTTTAAAGATTTGAATAAGTGCAGTAGAGTAAATATCTAAATAAAGCCTAAAGGTCTAAAAATCTATTAAAGAAAAGTTGAGAAATGTTTAGATTAGCTTGTTGAAATCCTTAAAAAATGTGTACCAGATGACCTGAGGGGGGTTTCATTTTCTTAATGAGAGTTTCATTTTAAAGGCATCAATTATAAAATCAGATGTATTTATTATAAAAACAGAAACAGAAACATTTTACCTTTATTGAAATTCACTGTGTTGTAATTACTATTTTAAACGTTAACAAGAGAAAAAGTTATACAGTAACGCATATGTTAAAATAGTAATTTAACAAAATGAAATATTTCCCAATGAAAATGATCAGATGTTCTAATGAATGTCATTACATTTAATTCACTGACATAAAACATTTTTTTTAAGTCTTTAAGTTGGGCTGCCCTTTAAAAACCTTACCCGTGGTGTATGGCGTATATATAAATTGATAAATAGCCTCCTTCACTTGTCTCATTTACCATCTGGCTCCAAGGCAATTAGGCTTATTAAGGTAAAAATAAGGATGTTGTTATGCAAATTGGCACTACCCCTTTAACCACCCACAGACATTGAAAACTAGGGAAAATAAATTCTGCCCTGAAAAACATTACAATCTATATACAGTATATAAAATATTTGTGCATTTTAATTTACAATGGCCTTAAAAAGAGATATATTGTGATTTACTGTTTTATTTAGCTTCAACACATCTTTGAGGTATACCTGAGGTCCCCAGTGGTTTTAGATATAGCCTTCTTCTAAAGTCTTCACTAGACTTGTGCACGGCGGATAATTTTGTTTTGTTTCACTTCGTTTTTATTCATAATACATAAAATCATTCTGTTATATTCGTTATGTTACGTTTATTTATTTTAAGATAATTTTTTATTTATGTAGAGTATTAATATTCCTTATAATGAATCGATTCGTTTTATTGTTTAATTGTTTTTTTTTCGGATAATTTGTTATTTCTGTAGAGTAGAAATATTCGTTATAACGAATTGAGTCGTTTTATTGTTTAATCATTTTGTTTTCAGATAATTCGTTATTTATGTTTATATATTTGTGATAACGAAATGTAATTCGGAAAGTCATTTGTTTATTGAATCTATTAACATACACGATGACAATGGGGTAGATTTACTAAACCCGGAGAACTCAGAATCTGGTGCAGCTATGCATGGTAGCCAATCAGCTTCTAAAGTTAGTTTGTTCAATTAAGCTTTGTTATTAAAACCTGGACGCTGATTGGTTTCTATGAAGAGTTGCACCAGATTTTGCACTTTCCAGTTTTAGTAAATAAACCCCAATGTCTCATTTGCTGCTTCTCAAATCCTGTCTCTTCTGCTCAAATGCAATACAACACCCTTCTCAGGATTGCACTTTGCCAGTGGTTGTGCTGTGTCACTGTTGCTGGTACCTGGAGGAACCTGTTGTCTAGAGCTTGAATCCATTAGTACACACACTCACACAATATCTCTTCTGTTGCTTCTCAAAACTCATCTCCTATGCTCAAACAAGGGACAAAAAGTCTACAGCCAACTCTTCCTGTGTGCAGGTCTACTCCTCGTGGCCTCCTGCCCTATCCGGGGCCTACATGTGCTGGTTACATCTGCATAGGTGTGGGGTTTTTAGCTCCCATGCTCCAAGAGTGTGTGCCTCTACCTACCTGACTTATTTATGGGTGCTGACTCACCCATGACATCACTAAAGGGAGGACCTCTCTAAAAGGGGAGCTATCAGTTACTTGTAACGTTTCCATTTACCATACTATTTTAGGACAGAGCCAATTAGTGGCAGACTAGCTAACTGCAGCTGCTTAGAAATATGCTGGGCCATTTGATGTGTAAAGTAAACTTGTTTTTAGAAATTTGTGCACATTGCAGGGCCCTTTTATCATGCATAATTGAAAAATATATTTGTTTTAACAAAGAATATGAAATTATGTTCGGATGTTGAAATATATGGTAAACTGAAAGTCCCCTTAATTATTTTGGGATTTGTATACAAAAGTGTACCAAAAAGACAAGCAGATGATTTTGGTCTCATAGAAGCTTAAATCATTTAGACCCCAGAAAGATATAGCAGTCTGTTACCAGATGGGTGGGCTTCAACCACTGTAATGTGAAGGAGGAAAAATATCTGATGCTAATATATTTTAAGTAGATAACTCCTTTAATTCTTTGTACTCCTCATATGCTGTTCTCGGTACTACTGATTGCTGTTCTTCAAGTCATCTGTCTTCTATTTCTCCAGAATTTCCAAATATTTTTTACCTTAACATTTTCCTGGCAGAATATTAGAACATTCTATTCTCATTTCTTTGTTGTATGACATATAAAAATAGAAAACACAAAAAAGGTATTTTATTCATTTTACTGATCCCTTTTTTCAGCAATATCCTACATGAATTCCGCTATGTAAAAGAGATTTAAATCAAATCAATCTTTTTTTATGATAAACATATCATATTTCAAGGGACTCTAATATTTCTTTAATGTGTCACAGCTTTTTGCATTAGTCAGAACCATGCACAAAATTCCTCTTCTAATACGCATAAATGCTTACAATCACTTTTGTTTTAATAACTCCAGTGGAAGCCTCATATTGTGTAAGCTTCTACATTGTACAGGTTACGTCATTGAAGCTAAAGTAAGATCCCGCCTCAACAGAGATTACTAAGAGAGTGATTAAGTTGGCTGAGGTAGTAAGATTCTTCCCTTATAAATCAACACTCCTCCAATCTGCTATTTTAAATTTACCCAGTATGAAAAGACTGTGCAGACTATTCTTTAAGGCTCATAGGTAGAATGCAGACTTTAGAAATTAGTGGTTACAAATAGTGGATGGTTACTTTTATTTCTTAAAGGCTAACTCCACCTTTTGCTTTACGTTATGTGTTGCACCCCTATTTAGAATGTAACATGGTAAAAATGGGATCTTCCCATGCCCAAACCGTCGATCTCCTGACAGCATGTAGGGGTTCTTCTCCCCCACAGTAGCTGCCACTTTTGAATTTTGCTCCACCCACACAGCCTCATCATTTATTCACAGAAGAGATCTATGGAGGTATGAACTATAAACCAGACAGACAAACTTGTAATTCTCAATGGAACACAAGTGTGGTGACCACCGCACTTATAGGTCATTGACACTTCCTCCAGCTCTCTAACTGAAAGTCCATACTCTGGAACATAGGGCTAAAGCAAGAGTCTGCAAGAGCCTAGCACTGTACCAAAGCTAAGGTAGACTTAACATACATCACAAAGGTTCTAAATGATGTTTAGTCTTATGTTTCGTCCCCACGGCTTTTGGATGGTACTAAGGGGTCAATTTACTTACGTTTACCGCATGCGATAACGTGGTCACGTGACTCATTTGCAAATTATTGCATGCAGTAAATTAACTCCAATTAAAAAAAAAATAATTAAAAATGATTATGCGGTATTTAATGCAAAAAGAAAAATGTGCCAGTAAATATCGTTTAAAAAGCTCTTAAAGCGGAGTTCCACTCAAAAGTGGAACTTCCGCTTATCCGTCTCTCCCCCCCTCTGGTGCCACATTTGCCACCTTTTGAGGGGGGAGGGGGGAACGGAAACTGGTTTTTGACAGGTACCATTCCCCACTTCTCTGAAGTTCGGCCCCCTCCGCCTTCCCCTGCTGCCGGACCAATTAGAAAGTGCAGCATGCTTCACACATGCGCAGTAGGGAACCGGCTGTGAAGCTGAAGTATAAAAACAAAAAACAAAAAAACCGCGCTAGAAAATATTAGACAATATTTAAAGTGTAAATTCCACTACAAAAGAGTCCAATGTAAAAGTAAATAAGTGACGTAAAATTCCTCAGTGTGATAAATTCAGGATGATAATTCGATTGGGATACATCTATGTGGTGAAATGCTTACCAGAACGTAAGCCAAAATAAGACATGTGGCTTAAACCCAGCCCGGGCCTTTAAAGGGCGATTCCAATATGGCAGGATCACTCGTACTCGTGTAGCAAATTCAAGTCCGCATAGGATAATCCAAAAAATAAATGGCAAAAAACATAGCGTGATGCTGCTACGATAATGAACATAAAAACAAAAAAGGGGTGCAACACTCAACAACCCAAATCATATATAATCATAAAGCATCCTGTGACTGCAACATACACAGGAAGGTAAGGTGAGTGATATGCAGCATGCAATAAATAGTGCTCTTTGGATAGATAAGTGAACCTCCAAATGAATCAGCTTTTCAGACAGCAAGGATAGGTGAGCATACACCTGTCACCCAAAGGAGGAACAAGGAGAAAAATCCACCAAGTGCACAGACATATACAGCAGCTTACCAGATGGCAAACCGGTGTGCGCAAACTCCACACAGTTAGAGGCTTGACATCATAAGCGTGACAGAGGATCTAACTAAGGCGAACCTCTTAGGTCCCTGCTTACCAGATGGCCAATAAGAAAACACAAGCCGAAATCCTGATGAAAAATGGCATAGGTACGTCCTGGCGATCCCGTCACGGGCTCAATGTGCATATATGAAAAAGGAACAGCCAATAGTGTGATACCATAAAAACTGGAAATTTATTAAAGGAAATGCACTTACAATAAAGCAAAAGAATACAGCGATGCCGGCCGACACGCAAACAAACAGCTCCCGTCCACAGCAGGGCGACGTGGTGACGTCAGTACGTCCTTCCCAGATGCGTTTCATCATAGGCTGACGTTCTCAATGGGGAAGGGCTTCACTGCTGGGTTCCCTTACCAGGAATGACGGTTGCTGCACCCGATACCCGATCCCCAAAGCACCAAGGGCCTCATGCCCACAACCCTGGCAGGTGGTTGTGGGGGTCTGTGGGCAGAGGGCTTATCGGAGTCTGGAAGCCTCCTTTAAAAAAGAGGCCCTCAGATCCTGTACCCACCCTCCCTTGTGAATGAGTATGAGGTACATAGTACCCCTACCCATTCACCAAATACGTGTCAAAAAGTAAAAAAAAAACAGAGACAGTTTTTGACAATTCCTTTATTAAAAAAAAAAGTGTCCGCACCATGTAAATCCATCGTCAATCATGCCACCCGCCATACCCTTATCCCCATCAACATAGCACCCACCCCCCATATTGAGGGCATGCAGCCTGGTATTGTTCAGGAGGAGGGGAGCTCGCTCGTCTCCTCCCCCTTCCTGACCTGCCAGGCTGCATGCTAAGATAAGAGTCTGGTATGGATTTTGGGGGGGACCCCACGCTAATTTTTTTCATCATTTTTAATTGTCGGCATGTTTATTTTACATTCAGCTGTCAGCGGGGAACATGCTGACAGCTGATAAATCATCCGTTGTTAAGGACTCGGTGGCCAGCTTCCCAGGCCCGCTCCTTAGCAGTCAGTTTAATGCGGTAAATTATTGCATTAAATAATGCGGTAATTACCGCTAAATCGAACAAATATCACATTCGGTATTTAACGCAAAATTCCTTGTGAATTGCACTTTCACAACTAATTTTCCGCAAGCGTTATTTCACCGCATTTTTTGGGCCGTTATTTAACTCTTAGGGAATTGACCCCATAGTCTTGGCCTATTTAATCTATTTGTAAGTGATATAACAATAAGTTTTAACAAATAAAGGCACTTGGAACATATTGAACATGCAGGCTAGGTATCATGCGGTGAAATCACAAGTGTACAAGAAGGCATGAATTGACCCATTAGGAAAAAGGCAGTGGGTTAATAGGTATGCGAAAGCAGCAAAATGACAAGACCAGGATCCCTATGCAAGAGTGGGGAAAGGGTGGTGGGAGGGTGTTCCAGGGGGTTAACCTGTGACTGCTCTCCATAGGGTTGGGAGGTTATAGGGCTAAGACTGGACCCCTTAGGGGAGCAACATAGAGTTGTCAGAATGTGTGGTAAGTAGTGGCTACCAAGATATGTCTTTCTAATGATGACAGAAAGATGTGTAATAAGGTTGATATTTCTGGGAGTATTTGTAACATTGAACATGATTTGGCATTTCTAGAAGATTGGTCAAAGCAGTGAGAACTGCAGTTCAAGGTTTCCAAATGCAAAATAAGACACTTGGCTAAAAAGAATCCTATTATACGAGGGGTGTTCAAAAAATTTCTGCACTTTTATGTATATTTTCGTTGGAAACAGTGAGGGCGGGAGGAGTAGTAATTGGTTGTGTCTGAGAGTGTCTTGTGACTAGTCTGTCTGGCAAGTCAGCTGACCTTGCAGTTTAGAATAAGAGTTGTCATGCTGTGGTAAGGATGGCTGAAACGTATAAAAAAAAGTGATAAAACTTTTTGAAGAACCCTCGTTGAATACACTATTGGGGCACAAACAGCATGGCCAGGCAGTGGGGACAGCAAATAGAATTCTAGGATGTTTCAGAGGGATCGCAAGCTGTAGGAAAGAGGTCCTGATTCCATTATATAGATCATTAGGACCTCATTTAAAATACTGGGTCCATTTCTGGAGACCTAACTTAAATATATAGTGATAAGATAGAATGAGCAACAAATATGGTGGAAGATCTTGGGGATAAAACATATTATGATTAAAATCTTTAAATACATGAAGGACTGAGTAACATTCAGGAGCTAAGCTAAGATCAAGAACAAAGGGACTTGAATTCAAACTAGAAGGAAAGTTCAAAACCAACCTTAGAAAGTAGTATTTTATGAAAAAAGTAAATGATGTTTGGAACAGATTTTCAGCAGAGTAAATGAGTCAGTCAATTTTAAAGCAGAATTAAACCCATCGATTTAACGGTTTCAAAAAACAGTTACATTCAAAGGAACTGAACCCTCCTATCATTTCACAGCCAAGGAATCTGCCATCTTGGTCTCTGTTTGAATTTCAACTGCCATGGGATGGTTTGACAGTTTGGTTGAGAGCACATTCAATGTGACAGTTACATTTCTGACACATACCAGGAAAGCTGTTTTTTGAAACTGATAAATCAATGGGTTTAGTTCCGCTTTAAGGCATGCCAGGAATGTAACTGTCATATTTGTGTGTGCTCTCAACCAAACTGTCAAACCATCAAATGGTTGGTGCTATACTTGATCACATGTGCAGCCACATGGCAATTGCAGATCAAACACAGACTATAATGACAGCTTCCTTGACTGAAAAGGACAGAAGGGATAGTTTTGCTTTAAGTGAATTTAAACATGTTTGAGATAAACACAGGTAAAAAAAAAAAGGAAAAGTAAACAAGGTTCAGACTTGATGGACCACTTGGTCTTTTTCTGCCAACACTCTTATATTTCTATGACTACCAAGTTGTCTTTATTCTTAAGGGTGAAGAATGGTTACCTGTGATGTTTTGCCTCGTACGGGCGGTTAAATGATAATTGTCTCTGGGGTTCAATTTCTACAGTATTTGGTTTCCTAAATGTAATAAAACAGGAAAATTGTATTGGAATTAAAAAAAGTCAATAAGTGAATAAAAATATGTGACCATGAAATCATCACGTACGTCGGGAGGTTGACGCGCTGACGTCTTTGCGACCTTGATGTGAACGGATGCATGCTACGCCGGCCGGCGAACTGTTCTTATGGATGTTTTATACTGCATATTCTTGTAAGTGCAATTCCTTTTATTTAATAAAACTTGTTAAGCGGATTCACACTATGGCTAGTTTTCTTTTACCACCATGATCCTGAGCCTGAGTTGGTGTATGGTCCGTCATCTGCTGTACTTCCAAGTCCATGTTGAGCACAGAGAAATAGCGCCATTGATATGGCGTCCAGATCGCCAGTTTACACACAGGCTTACTTAACTTGCCTTCTGGTAAGCGCGAAATCTATGTGGTGGTGGATCACAATGAGTGGTATTTTTTATCCCATGTTTTCTACATAGCCTTCACTGGGAATAACTGAGGGATTCGTGTCTTTTGTGTTTGGACTTTTCTGTCTCTATGGATGATTTTCATGGTCACATATCTTTATTCACTTATTGACTTTTTTTTCATTCCAATACATTTATCGATTTTTATTCATCCATATATTGTTTTCACCTAGTTTTTTTAACAATATCATTAGCACAGTTTTTTTTCCTGTTTTATTGTTGTTTTTTGTGTATATCTCACAATTTAACTGCTGCTGGTAGGGATTTGGTAGCGCGGTATTTTTTCCATTCCCTAAATGTAATGTTTGGTATCTACAGTGCCTTGAAAAAGTATTCATACCCCTTCAAATATTCCATATTTTTTTATGTTAGAACCAAAAACATACAAATATTTTATTGGCATATTATGTGATAGTCAAACACAAAGTGGCACATAATTGTGAAGTGGAAGGAAAATGATAAATGGTTTTCAAAATTTTTTACAAATAAATATCTATAAAGTGTGGCGTGCATTTATATTCAGCCCCCTATACTCTAATGCCCCTAACTAAGATCTAGTGAAACCAATTGCCTTCAGAAGTCATCAAATTAGTAAACAGAGTCCACCTGTGTGCAATTTATTCTCAGTATAAATACAGCTGTTCTGCAAAGCCTTCAGAGGTTTGTTATAGAACCTTAGTGAACAGACAGCATCATGAAGGCCAAGGAACACAACAGACAGGTCAGTAATAAAGTTGTGGAGAAGTTTAAAGCAGGGTTAGGTTATAAAAAAAAAATTATCTCAAGCTTTGAACATCTCACAGAGCACTGGTCAATCCATTATCCGAAAATGGAAAGAGTATGGCATAACTGCAAACCTATCAAGACATGGCCGTCCATCTAAACTGACAGGCTGAGCAAAGAGAGCATTCATCAGAGAAGCAGCCAAGAGGCCCATGGTAACTCTGGAGGAGCTGCAGAGAGCCACAGCTCAGGTGGAAGGATCTGTCCACAGGACAACTATTAGTCGTGCACTCCACAAATATGGCCTTTATGGAAGAGTGGCAAGAAGAAAGTCATTGTTGAAAAAAAGCCAAAAGAAGTCTCTTTTGCAGCTTATGAGAAGCCATGTGGGGGACACAGCAAACACATGGAAGAAGGTGCTCAGGTCAGAGAAGACCAAAATTGCACTTTTTGGCCTAAAAGCAAAACGCTATGTGTGGCGGAAAACTAACACTGCACATCACCCTGAACACAACATCCCCACCGTGAAACACAGTGGTGGGAGCATCAAGTTGGGGGATGCTTTTTCTTCAGCGGGGACAGGAAAGCTGGTCAGAGTGGATGGGAAGATGAATGGAGCCAACTACAGGGCAATCTTAGAAGAAAACCTGTTAGAGTCCGCAACAGACTTGAGACTTTGGCAGAGGTTTACCTTCCAGCAGGACAATGACCCTAAACATACAGCCAGAGCTACAAAACAATGGTTTAGATCGGGGATCTGCAATTAGCGGACCTCCAGCTGTTACAAAACTACAAGTCCCATCATGCCTCTGCCTCTGGGTGTCATGCTTGTGGCTGTCAGGGTCTTGCTATGCCTCATGGGAGTTGTAGTTCTGCAACAGCTGGAGGTCCGCTAATTGCATATGCCTGGTTTAGATCAAAACATATTCATGTGTTAGAATGGCCTATTCAAAGTCCAGACCTAAATCCAATTGAGAATCTGTTCCCAGATGCTCTCCATCCAATCTGACAGAGCTTGAGCTATTTTGCAAAGAAGAATGGACAAAAATGTCATTCTCTAGATGTGCGAAGCTGGTAGAGACATACCCAAAAAGACTTGCACCTGTAATTGCAGCGAAAGGTGGTTCTACAAAGTTTTGACTCAGGTTGGCTGAATACAAATGCAAGCCACACTTTTCAGATATTTATTTGTAAAAAAAAATGAAAACTATTTATAATTTTCCTTCCACTTCACAATTATGTGCCACTTTGTGTTAGTCTATAACAAAAAATCCCAAAAAATACATTTATGTTTTTGGTTGTAACATGTTCAAGGGGTATGAATACTTTTTTCACGGCACTGTATGAGTGGTAGAGGTTTACTCATAATGATTGGGTTGCAGAAGAGGTGAATGGGTACCAGTATAGCTTGATATCAATAGAAGAAGGAATGTATGAAGTATAAACAGAAAAGTAGAGCTCATACAGAAAAGGCTGAGGTAGTGTCTCAGTCCCAAATTAGTATGCACAACACAAAGAGAAAAACATTTTGCCCACGGGACTTTTAAAGTCACACCTCAAACAATATCTATAAAAATATGAAAATGTTATTGACATACATTTAAAACCATATATTGCACAGTAACTGTATTGATAAACATGAATAGTGCTACATAGAAATCACATAAGAAAAAATGAATATGTGGGACCTAGAGGCACCGAATAGATACCACCATCGATCTGAAGCAACTATGCAACTGATCTTGATGCGTTTCGTGAGATAGATCTCGCTTCTTCAGGAGTAGCACAGGAAAGTATCTGGAGATGAAACTAAATCAATGAATGGTAATATTAAAGAAAAAAAAGGGGGGGGGGGAGAACCATAGACATACACATATATGTCTGAATGTCTACAACTTACCATTAATGCCAAGCACTGGCCAGCTCACACCCACTTGGTGATCAAGCTGAAAATGCAAGGTAGACTCCAATGTAACAGTATACATGGTAGCAAACAAAATGTCTCCACAGAACGTGCCAAGAGGTCCACTATTCTTCCCCCTGGGAGCTGTGAAGGGGCGGGGAGGTGGTAGAAACGTGATATGCTCACAGACCAGATTCCCTAGCGGTCAGTGTGGAATCCAACAAGGAAGGAAAGAAACGCCATGCACTTGAACTAATGGTGATATTCCATGATATAAAAATAATAAATATTTGAAAATAAAGCTAAAACAAGGTGACTAAAGGAGTAAATGAAGGTTGTGTCTTTAAATAGCCGGTGACTGAACATATTAGATGTTGAACAAACAATGAGCAGATTGGACCATTAAACAAGTCTACAATTTCTTAAAAGATGTGTGATAGTGGTGCTAACTGATCTCAAATGCACAATCAGTGCATATAAAGAAGTGCCAAAGTAAAAGTATGTGTGTGTGTGATGGGGTGCAAGTGCGATGGGGATATAATCTTAACCACCTCAGCCCCGGAAGATTTGGCTGCTCAATGACCAGGCCATTTTTTGCGATTTGGCAATGCGTTGCTTTGGAACACTGGAATAGCACATTCTTTCATTTTGTAGACTTTACATGGACACAGTCATAATGGATTAATTAGCACATATGGTTAATTTGATATATAGATTTTACATATATATAATATTATTTAACCACTTCAGCCCCGGAAGATTTGGCTGCTGAATGACTGGGCCATTTTTTGCGAATTGGCACTGCGTCGCTTTAACTGACAATTGTCGTGCGACACTGTACCCAAACAAAATCAAAGTCCCTTTTTTTCCCACAAATAGAGCTTTCTTTTGTTGGTATTTGATCATCTGTGTGGTTTTTATTTTTTACGCTATAAACAAAAAAAAAGCGACAAGTTTAAAAAAAACACAACATTTTGTACTCTTTGCTATAATAAATATCCCCAATTTTTTTTTAAAAAAAGCAAATTTTTTTCCTCAGTTTATGCCAATATGTATCCTTCTACATATTTTTGGTAATACGTGTATATTGATTGGTTTGCACAAAAGTTGTAGCATCTACAAAATAAGGGATAGAATTATGGCATTTTTATTAGTATTTTTTTTTACTAGTAATGGCGGCAATTCTGCGATTTTTATCGGGACTGCGACATTATGGCAGACACATCGGACACTTTTGACACATTTTTTAAATCATTGACAATTATACAGCGATCAGTGCTATAAAAATGCACTGATTACTGTGTAAATGTCAGTGGCAGGGAAGGGGTTAACACTGGGGGGTGATCAAGGGGTTAACTCTGTTCCCTGACTGTGGGTTTTAACTGTGGGGGGAGGGGACTGACTATAGAAGATGACAGATTGTGGTTCCTAGTTATTAGGAATTCATGATCTGCTTCTCCTCTCTTCACAGAACACATCCCTGTTCTGCCTCTCGTGCCCACAATCGCGCGTGGCCAACGGTCATTGCAATCTCTGGCCATGAGCATCAGCACCCCCGCAATGCAGCGCATGCGCCTGCTATCCCGCTTAAAGAAGCTGACGTACAGCTACGATGGTTTGCGGGATCGTGCCGACCTGCCGCTGTATGATGACAGCGGCTGGTCGACAAGTGGTTAATAGGCGATCTGCCAGACCAATGTTGTCTGGGTGTAGCAGAAATGCTGCACATATGTATTAACATGAACTCATGGGAAAAATTGATAAATGTGAATGAGTGTTTGGGGTGCATGTGTTGACCAATGTGACATAGATAACCAAAGTGTCCAATATAAAGAATTGTCCACAACGAACAAAACCATATTGAGTTGGCATAAACTACCGGAAAACAGTATCAAACCAAACCATTCATTGATTTATTTTCATCTCCAGATACTTTCCTGTTCCTCTCCTGAAGAAGACAGATCTATCTCGTGAAACGCGTCGAGATAAGTTGCACAGTTGCTTCAGATCGATGGTGGTATCTATATGGTGCCTCTAGGTCCCACATATTACTTTTTTCTTATGTGATTTCTATGTAGCACTATTCGTGTTTATCAATACAGTTACTGTGTAATATATGGAATAGAGATTTTTGGAAACCAGGTCCCCTATCAAGGTTTACCAAAGGCAAGGGAGCAAGTGGACTATTAAGGTACAGTATGGAACATATAATTGAAGTATATAGACAATTGTAAAAATTTACAGAAATTTACAGAAACAAGAACCAAAACAATAGAGTTAAAACAAGGGTGACTTGGTCATGCATAGTACTTCTACTAGTTTTGCGGGGTGAACCGCTTCATCAGGAAATACATCTGAAAGTAAATACATAATCAAGGTCAATAGTCATATGAAAAAATACAATTCAATGAAGGGAAAGAAAAGCAGGAGTTTTATGGACAATGAGCAGCTGCTTACCCAAGTCCCAGTGCGATTGGCACACAGGGCATACCCAAAGGAGCCTCCCACGGTGACTGGGGGAGATTGACAAGTCAGGGGGCTGGAGTCTGAGTGGAATGAGGTATATAAGGTGAGTATGCCAAAGTTTCAATTAAACAAAATGGGGAGAAAGAGGGAGAAAAGGGGAGAATGGGGGAGGGGGGAGGGATATGGGTGGGAGTGAGTGGGGGAGACGGAAGGCAAGTGCCAGTAAGGGAAAGGGGAAGGGGGTAGTGGAGAGTGGGGGAAGCGGAAGGGAAGTATCAGTGAAATGGTAAGGAAAAAGGGGGTTGTGGATTGGGGGAGTGAGTGACCAAAAGCGTTGAGAGAAAAAAGTAGATGGTGATTGCATCCATGAGTGGAGGTGAGTGAACACACTCCTATCAATTCCTACATTTTTGGTTATCTATAGAGGCCACTCTCTCTGTTTTAATGTGCAATATATGTTTTTAAATGTATGTCAATAAAATTTTCATATTTTTATAGATATTGTTTGAGGTGTGACTCTTTAAAAGTCCCGTGGGCAAAATGTTTTGTTTCTTTATGTTGTAAATGTATGAAGTACTTTTAAAGATATAAGAACACTATTCATAAAATATAACTTCTTTTAAAGAGTATTCTCTTAAAATATATGTAGGATACACCAATTAACCATAACATTATGACAGATAAAGTGAATGACATTGATTATCTCATTACAATGGCATCTGAAAGTGGGTGGAATATATTAGGCAGCTGATGTGTTAAAAGTAGAAAAAATGGGCAGTAAGGATGTGAGGGACTTTGACAAGGGCCACATTGTAATGACTAGATGACCGGGTCTGAGCAACTCCAAAACTGCAGCTTTTCTGGGATGTTCCAGGTCTGCAGTGGTCAGGACAACCAAAAGTGGTTCAAGGAAGGTAACCCAGAAAGCCTGGCGACTGGATTTGTTCCCCACATGATGCATGTGGGGAACAAAGGCTGGTTTGTGTAGTCTGAAAAATGTAATGCTGGGTCCAATAGAAAGATATCAGAACACACAGTAGACCAGTAAGGGTGTCCATGCTGACCCGTGTCCACAACCAAAAGCATCTACAATGAGCACAGAGCAATGGAAGTAAGTGGCCTGGTATGATGAATCACAGATTCTTTTACATCACGTGAATGGCTGGATATGCATAGGTCACTTACTTGGGGAAGAGATGCCACCAGGATATACTATGGGAAAAAGACAAGCCATGATCTGCTACTGAAAGCTTGGTGCCAGATACCACAGTATACCTTAAGAGGTCTAGTGCAGTCCATGCCTCGATGGGTCAGGGCTGTTTTGGTGGCAAAAGGGGGACCTATTGAATATTAAGTGAGTGGTCATGTGGTCATAATGTTATGGCTGTAATGTAATCACCTTAATATTCATTTTGTGTAAACTGCATCTTAATAATCTGTGGCCAGCAACAAAATGTGCTACTCTGTCAAACCTTGTACACGTGATATATAAAGTCATTGTATTGACTTTATATATACTGTAGCGATGAGGAGAGGGAGAAGTGTCCTGAAGTCCAAATCAGGAACTAATAGAAGAAAAGAAAGCCTGGAAGAAAAAAAAAACACTGCACCCATTATATCTGGAACTGGTAACATGTTATATACAGTATTAAACTTTTGTTCTTAGGTTTAGACTTGATGGCCCTGTGTGCCTTTTCTAGCTTTAGAAGGGGTCACACAGAAAGAAACGTGTGAATGGATCAATGACTGGTAGGAGTAATGATATGGTCCCATATCAAGGTAGATGATCTTTGTTGTACTTGAGATGTCTCTACTCTCCATGTCTTCCATGTAAGTCAGGCATGGTCTGGAGATACCTGCCAAAGGGTTCAAGGGCTAATAATTGAGAATAATTTTGCCTTCTGTGAATAGATTATTTTTGTTATCTTATTATTGTTATTACTGTATATAAGCATAACTGCATTATTGGAATTATCACTATTGCTTAAACATTTCTGCTTTTTAAAAAAAATAACACTTACAAATCACTTTTGGCCACCTATAAGAGAAACCTTTTATGCTAGTTCTTTTTTTTTCCTCTGTAATATATCAAATAACAGAAGATTATACAAAGCAAATCTACTCTACCATAACAGGAATTGTTGGTTCTAAGAGCCGACTGTTAGCATATACCTTCGATAGATGTGATGATAGATTCCATATGTCTTGTACAATGGCATTCATGCAGAATTTCCAAAGACATGTGTCGGGTGCTTGAGAGTCTATCACACAATCCTCTGTGATTTAGCATTATCTGTTCAGATTATGTGTGCCAATTGTAGTCTGATTTAAAGTGACACTAAACAATATTCTTATTATTAAAACATAATCCATACACATCCGCTACCTAATAGTGCTAAAATCTATTTTTCATTAAATTGTACTTATTGTGTTTTTTTGCCTCCTTGTAACATCCTCTGTGAGCTCCCAAAACTCTCCTTCCCCCGCCCACTTCAATTTGTTGGGACTAAGCAATGCACATTAGATGGGTTCATGTGCACTGCTCTATGCATACTACAAATCCCAAAATTCCCTTTCTGTTGTCCATCTCGGGAGTGAGAAAGAGAGGATGGCTATGTTTCTACACACAGTTGGACCATAGAGAAATAACTTAGCCACCTTCTAACAGAAAGTCAGAATACTGCAGTAAAACAAGATAATTTGGAGATTTGGATGAAGCCGAGAACAACAGGAGGCACTTTTTTTGAGTTAAGAAATCATACATGAATCAATGTTTTTTAAACTAGTGTTTAGTGTGAGTATTATTGTGACTTTAGGTGCAGTTTGCAACTAAAATTATAGCCTACAATACTGAGCAGTAACTGACAACATACCCTTGCTTGGAAGTGTATAAAACTTCACCTCCACTGACCCCCTTTTGCTGGATGTATGTGTTAGCATATGTCCCATGTCTGGTCATTGCCTGTGTTTTTGTGCATCTGATCTTTCCCTATCACTGACTCACCATGTGTTGTTCTGCACTTTGTCTCCTTATAAAGGAGGTCATTTTGGTAGAGGCAGGGAATGCTTCCCTATGTTAGAGCCTCCAGCAAGTAGAGCAGCACTACAGGGACATTACAAAGTCTAAATGTCGCAGTTAGAGGCAGCTATGACTATGCAGGTATAGGAGTACTTAGGCTTCCTCACATACCAGGAAGTCCACTGCAATTTTTCAGGAGGAATTCAAGACAAAAGGTATTTTTTTAAGGTAAAGCATAGGCACAGGTAACTTTTAAATGTTCTCTATAACATAGCAAGTTTTCATTTAATAGATTATGTCATGTGTTACTAAAACCACAACAGTAAAATCAGTCTGTATGTGCAGTAAAGCATGCTTGTTATACTCACTGTAGAACCTAAGGGGTCTGCATTGTGTAAAAAGGCTGTTTGATCCTGTATTCACAGATTATCCCCTTCTAGCATTGTCCCCAAAATACGTCCGGATAAGAGAGAGTTAGTGGAGTCAGTCTGCACATGCTCAGCTTGGTGTGTATTGCTAGAGTTTTTTTTTCTTGGGACGGTGCATGTAATCAGCACAGGGCCAATCAGCACTATTCAGACAGAGGGTCAGGGGTCCTGCATCCTGGTAGGACACCCAGAGCAGTATGAAAACTTCTCCTACAAGCTTTAACCAGGCACTGATAGAGGTCATAAGACTGCTATATACTGCTGGTGAGTATTTAGCAGTTTATATTTACTAAAATGATTGCCTTTTCATGTTCTGTGTACTGTGGGAGACCAGATATTGTGAATGCAGGGTCCCGGGTTTAGTAACACTTTAAGCCCATTTTTGAGAAAAATCTGAAGCCTCCACCCTGCTCCCACCATTAAACACATTCTTTTTTTTCTTTTTTGTTCATCCAAAGCAGGTTTGTACTCACCTGAGTCTCCCATCACATGGTCCATCACATGCCCCCCCCACTGACCAGTCTTATTGAGGGCCCCCTATGTGACATCATCATGCTGCCACTGAGTTGACTAGTGAGGACACTGCTGATGGACAACCAATAGAAAGTGTCCACATAACTAGGCAATGACATGGGTGGGCGCACAAAAAAGGATACTACCGCTCTGCAGTCTAGGAGAAAGATGACTCAGTACCAGGCATGCAATTAGACCATGGATTAGGTAGGTATTTGGGCTTTTAGTTTCGTTTTTTCTAAATAAAAAAGCAGGGATTAGTTAGAGTTGGGAGGTGTTCACTTAATTATCCACGAATACATATACTGCTGCGAGGCGGCACATGTAGGCACAATCACATGCATGTGCGTCATTGTGCCTGCTCTGGTTTAGGAGCACATGTGCAGATCCTAGTGCTCGGGGGACGGTGATCATGTGATTGCATAGTGATATGTATTGGCCCCACCCAAAGCATAACAGCTGTGTTTCCTATGCTGTGATTGACCACCGCTATCACATGGTACCTGGGTCAATCACAGCACCCTGTATCATGTGATTAGCTGTAGCCAATAACAGATCACTGGTAATCACAGCTGTCATGCTGTGGGTTGGGCCCATACAGTTTGGGGTATGGGAACAGGACAACTCAGAGCTGCAAAGATGTAATCAAAGGTCTTCTAAATGTGAGTGACAGTGAAACCTGGGACAAGATGTAATCAGGGAGTGTGCCTAGCTAGGCAGAGCTATAGAAGGGACATTGGGAAGAGACTGATATACCAGCTGAAGCACTTTGTTCCCCCAACCCTCAGATACAGGTCCTGTGACTTGGTTATGGAAGCCTAGGCCTGTGGACTTAGTATGTAGAGGGAAGTGGTCCCAATTCTGTGGTGCTCTCAAGGAGAAAGGGAAGTTGCCTTAATTAAAAATGTGCCTTGTGCTTCACATTGAAATGATAAATTTGCATGTTGCGTTCCGCGCTGAAGATTCTGATAGTATATAAAATGTTATAGGTCACGGGAAAATTTGTGAAGATGTGAAGTTGCAGCAAAGTGCATTGGTGTGTGGACATTCCTTTATTCTAAATATTAGGCTTCTGGTCAGGGATGTTGCTTATGGCCAGGAGTATGACAAAATAAGACATTTTTCGGAGAAAATGGGACTTTGTGTATGCCCTTTGAGAACCACTCTTACACAACAATATATAAAATCTAATTTTATTGTGTCACTAATAAAAACATGGCATTAAAATACTTTCTAGCAATGTATAAAAAAACAAAAAAAACAACCTCCAAAAGGTTACAGAGCCTGTCGGTTGTAGACTTGTAATGCAATTGTTGGTCGGTCTACGCATTTCGTGGAATCGTCTGCTTCATCAGGATAGATTACCGTATATACTCGAGTATAAGTCGAATTTTTCAGCACTTTTTTTGTGCTGAAAGTGACCCCCTCGACTTATACTCGAGTCAAGCACTTTTCTGCAGCAAAAAAATTAATTTTCCGAACCGACTTTGGGCCCCTCTATCTTAGGGCCATTTGGTGCTAGGAACCCCAAATTTGGTGTGCAAACCCAGTGGATCTGGTCCCATAACATATCAAAAGATGGAGTTCCTAGCTCTAAGTGGTCCCGAGATACAGGGCCCCATAAACGGTTCAGAAAATGTCATTCTCTGCTGCAGAAAAGTGCTTGACATTTTCTGAACTGATTTTGGGGCCCCGTATCTCAGGGCCACTTGGTGCTAGGAACCCCACATTTGGTGTGCAAACCCAGTGGCACTGGTACCATAACATATCCAAAGATGGAGTTCCTAGCACCAAGTGGCCCCGAGATACAGGGCCCCAAATCCGGTTCGGAAAATGTCATTCTCTGCTATAGAAAAGTGCTTGACATTTTCTGAACCGATTTTTGGGGCCCTGTATCTCGGGGCCACTTGGTGCTAGAAACCCCAGCTTTGGATATTTTATGGTGCTAGTTCCACTGGGTTTGCACACCAAATTTAGGGTTCTTAGCACCTAAGTGGCCCCAAGATACAGGGCCCCAAATTTGGTCAACTGTGTCCATCTGCAGCAATGTCATTTTGGGACCCTTTTTGTTCAGAGACCCCAAATTTTGGCTGCAGCTAGGGGGCATCTAGGAACCCTTAACTACCGAGTTTGAAGTTCGGGGGACCTATGGCTGCAAATGGGCACAGTGAGGCATGCAAATGGGCATTGTTGACCCTCTTTTCCACTTACAGTAGCTGTGCATTTCTCACCCTCGTCTTATACTCGGGTCAATAAGTTTTTCCCATTTTTTTGTGGTAAATTAGGGCCTCGACTTATACTCGGAACGACTTATACTCGAGTATATACGGTATATGAAAAATTTTATTTACGTAGATCAGACTACAACAAAGAAACTTTAAGATATCAATATGACATCTAATATACAGATGAAACAATCACATAACTTAGCAATCTCCAATGGGGACAAAAAGGATGAAAAAAGAAAAAAAATATATAAAAAACATTTTTTTTTTCATTTTGTTTAACAAAATGATGCTATATTTTCTCATAATTACGAATTTTGTCTTGGCTGATTAGGGAAAATTGTTGTCCATACTTACCATAATTTTCTTTTCCTGGATCCTCCCCATGTAAGCCTACTATGGGTCAGCTCTGCCCCCTCTGACCCCTCCAGGACCACCTCTTTTCTAGCCCATAAAAGGGCGGCTGTCTGCCCACACCAGTGTTAAAAAAAAAACGTGTCTCGCGATGGAAAAACTGGGTGGGAATCCTCCGGCTGACATGAGGAGGATCCAGGAAAGGAAAATTATGGTAAGTATAGACAACAATTTTCCCTATTCCTGGACCTCCCCATGTCAGCCTACTATGGGATGTACCAAGCAATATTAGGAAGGGAGGGAAGACAAAAAAATAAAAAATAAGCCAAACCCTCAATGCAATGCTACTCAAAATTTTTAATGGGCAACAGCCACCGTATTACTGTAGAGCCAAATGTTTCCTCAGGCGGACAAGCCATATTAAGCTTGTCATGCCTAATAAAAAGGTGTTGGGCACGCTCCAGCTTGCTGCTTTGCAAACTACCTCAGGGGCGACCTTTGCGTATGCCCAGGATGCTGCCATACCCCTCGTCGAATGTGCTTTGATCACTGAAGGAGGAGGAAGGCCCAGTATTTTGTATGCAATATGCATGGTCTTGACAAACCAGGAAGACCCAACTCTGGATGTTGCTGGCATATCCTTTTTAGGCCCCATTGGGAAAACCTACAGCTGATCTTGTTTGCCAAAGCTTTTAGTCTATTTCAGGTAGGTTGAAACCAGGTGTAACCTACTCCACTCATCATCAGCTGTATCTGCCGGAAAGGCTGGGAGAATGACCTCCCAGTTCATACGAAATTATGTGGCCCACCTTAGGTAGAAAGCTCGGTATCGGCCTAAGGACTATCTTGTCTGGGAGCACCAAACAATATGATTCTTTAGATGACAAGGCGCACAACTCGGAGTCTCTTCTGGCCGAGGCCACGGCTAGTAAAAAACAAAACTGTTAAAAGAAATAATGAACAAGACAAAGCTTGATCAAACGGAGGAACCAGCAATGTTCCCAAGACTAGTGTTAAGTCCTCTTTTGGAAAAAACAATTTCAATGGAGGTCTGATTTCTATGGCTGCACCTAAAAAATCAGATCACCAATGGATTTAGAGCATATCTTGTACACGACATAGCCGACAAGGCAGGGATTTGACCCTTCAGGGAATTATAAGCTAACCCTTGGAGACTACTCTGCAGAAACTCCAAAATGTTAGATACTGAAGGAGATCCAAGGTCCCAACCCCTTTCCATAGTATTCCAGATCCAGCGATAGGTTACATTCGTTCTGACGATCCTGTAATAATATCATCAACTTTATCCTCCTGCGGTTCGGGTGTCAGGCCCCACTCTGCAGAAGGAGATTTTGACAAGGAGGCAGAGGGATTGGTGAGCCCAACTTTATCCTCCAAGTCAGAGGGAACCACAGCTCCCTGAGCCAGTAAGGTAGGACTACTATTGCTGTGACCCTTTCTCGCTGAATCTTCAGCAGGATTTTGAGAGCCAATGGAAGCGGCGGGAACACCAACACCAAGGGTAAGTTCCAAGACCTGGACGGAGCACCCTGACCCAATGCCTGTGGATGCTAGGTCCGGGTGAAGAAGTAAGGCAGTTGACAATTCTCCAATGCCATAAGATCTATCAAAGGCGTCCTCCAGATCCTGAAGATCTTGCGTAGGTACTTGGGGTTGAGGCCCCATTTGTTGTGATCCCCAAAGCTCGACAGCTCGACCTCGCAACATAGGTTGGAACACTAAGAGCGCGTCTGACAGCATCCAATCCCAGGAAATTTGAACTCTTCGCCCCACAAAGGTACCATTGGCCTTAAACCTGCTGTCCCAGGCAGTGTGCCCTGCAGCCTGCCAGACTGGCATTGGTCGACACCACTATTGGTTCTGAGGCCTTCAATGGAACTCCGCTGGAAAGATTGCGAGCTACTGACCACCAACCAGGGACCAGATTATCGGAATTGGCAGATGATCCCATTGAAGAAGAAAGTTGCTTTGAAACTTCCTTCAGCGCCACCTGACCCACGGGACTACTGGACCTGTGGCTGATAAAACCCCCAGATACTGCATGGATTCCTTCAGCATCATAGAAGGCCTGGCCATCACTGCTTTGTCTGAGGAAGAGAAACACGACCCCGATCCATGTTGAATTGTACACCTAAATACTCCAACATTTGGGTCATATGCATCTGGCTTTTCCGAAAGTTGATCAACCAATCGAAACAAGTTAGTGTTTTGCAGGTGAATTCACATGAACTAGAAGGAGCTCATTTGACGGACCCAGAAGTAGCATGTCATCTATATAATGAAATATTTGCACTCCCTTGACCCTGAGAGTCGCAGCGACAGCAGACAGTAGCTGTAAAAAACGTTCTCTGAGTCATGCAGAGACCGAATGGGAGAAATTAAAAATTCAAATGAAAGCCTTCCACGGAAGGCCTGAGAAAGCGATGGTGAGATGCGTCTATAGAGACATGAAGATATGCATCCGCCAGATCAATGGAAACCATCCAGTCTCCTGACTCCACAACCGAAATGATAGTTTCCAATGACTCCATTTTGAATGGTGGAACCTTCATGTAAGAATTCAGGACTTTGAGGTCAAAAACTTGTCCGAAACCCCCTGAAGCCTCTGGGACCAAAAACAGAGGGGGAACATACTCTTTGACCCAATTTGTGCCTTGGAACGGGAAGGAAGGCCCTTGCTGCCAACAGCTCCCCTATATATCCTTGCAAATGTTGCCTCCTTTCCAAATCTGTAGGAAGTCCAGTTTCTATGAACAAGGTCTGAGGGGGCCTTGTTCTGAACTCAAGACGATAACGTGATCGAATGACGGCACAATCCAGGCATCATGTAATTTGTCCGCCCAAAACCCCCTGAATTGGGATAGTCTTGCTCCTACTTGAGAGGGTTAAGCGGAGACAGCTTCAGAAGGACTTATTTGAAGCCTTAGGCTCTGTCTCCACTACTGCGAGTTGTTGTGTGACCTGACACATGCGAAGTCGCATGACAAGACAAAACCCATGTATTTCAATGGTCCCCATTCTAATTGGTGCGACTTAAGTCACAGTGACTCCAAAAAAGGTTTTTGCACTACTTTATTCCGACATCTGTGCGACTTGTTCTCACATGGTTTTCACAGGTCGAATGACATCGCATCACAAATCGCACAGCAAAGTCACAGTGTAAATCGCGTGACTCTGGGGATGCAGCAGTGGAAACAGCCCTAGGAGCTTTGTTGTCCCTGGGCTTGGAAGGTTTCTGGAAGGTTGAACCAGCTCCCCTCCACTGTCTGAAAAACTGTCTGTAAGCCCTGGCCTCTCTGAATCCTTCTTTGGATCTCTTGTTAAACTGAAAGGGCTGCTGTGTCTTAAAGAGCCATTATCTTTGCTGTCATCTTGACCTGGTCGACAGCCACTTCAGCCACAACTCTACAGCAGTCTGCAAAGGAGAAGAACTGCCACTTCCCAGACTTTGATCCAAACATCCATCCACCAACTCTGCTACCCACAATCTAAGGCTGGATTCACATCCATGCACTCCCAGCGCATTCCGCAGAACCGCACCACAGAACGTGTTCCATAGGAGACCATGATAAACGGACGGTAGTGCAAATCCGCAAAATGCAAAAAGCACCAAAAAATGCGCAGGTGTGGAACCCAGCCCAAGTGCTGCTGCCACAGGAGTGAGTGCTACCGCCGGTCTGCAGGCTGCTGTCCAAACTATACAACCTCTTTAGGTCTGCGTTTATTTTGCGATCCATAGGATCCCTAAAAGAGACCGAATACTCCAGCGGAAGCGTAATGTGGCGGACGAATATACATAATGAAGCATCCACCTTAGGCGTAGTGTCCCAAGGGGTACAACTTCGATACTCCATTATGCACATTGAGCTTCTTCTCAGGCCCCTCCCCCACTCATCATCAATTACTTTTTTAATTTCAGAAATGAAATGGAAAGGAGGGTAACAATTTCATTAAATACGGGTAGTATCTTTGCTGTTTCTTTGGAGGCGAAGATTCTTTCCTTAACATCCTCCACCAAGGGGGGAACCAGTGCAAAAATCAAATGTATACGATTCTGAGACCATCTCAGCCTCAGATGGATCCGAATCCCTATCGACTTCAGAGTTAAAATGCACTGAAAACACATGATCTGAATCTGCAGTTGGTGAAGATACAGCAGGATGAGCAGGATTCCTTGAAACACTCTTTAACCCTTCCTTGACTGCGTGCTTAATGTAGGATTTAACCTGGCGTGCTTTCGCATTGTCCTGAGCCGTCTGATGTCTTGACCTCTCTTGGCTTGGGTCCAAGCGACTAAAGTGAGGTAAGAGCGAGGGAGATCTGGAATACTGTGACAACAGGCATCTATCCAGCTGCATGCGACTCTGCTATTTGTCATGTCTAGCCCCTTCTTTACTCTTTTGAGGCTGGAATGCTGATTTGGAACCTCTTTGCGGGAGTTTATCTCGCAGTGGGCCCTTCTCTCTGTAAAACACAGAGAATGTGCTCTCTTTTAAAAAATAAATATATAACTACAATTAAAATAAACTTCTCCATCCAAATCTTTGGTGCTTAAGGCAGCTAGGCAGGCAGGCAAAATTCCCCAGTCCTAGAAGGTACAGGATAATAAAAATACTCTGACAGACAAGTAACACAGCAGAAAGTACCTGGAAGGAGTCCTACCAGAGCAGAGCAGAGAAGCAGACTGACCAGCTGGAGACTGAGATCAGCCTAGAGGACAGAGGCTGCTGCAATCAGCAGTGAGCATTCTGGTGTTTGCTAGACAACCCAAAGAGGAAGCTACCTCTGACCTCACCTGCACAACTCTGAGCTTCCTGAAAGGAGTACATGTGGAGGAGGTGAACTACAAGACCCAGCGAGCCAAACCATGAACACACAAAAACATGGAAGAAGAGAGTGCCAGCACCTGCCTAAGGAAGGTATATACAGTCATTTATACTGCCAGTGACCTTTGCCAGTAATACACAGTCATTTATACTGTACCATACAATCCCAGCACCACGGGAACCCACCTCCTCAGGAGATTTACAGCCTATATGGAGGGTCTTCTGAATCGGGAGAGGCTGAACCCGACAGGATGAATGGATGGAGAAGAGAAAAAATAAATAAATAAATAAATAAATAAATAAATAAATAAAATAAAAATAAACTTTAAAAGGCGTCCGGAGCGAGGATGAAAAAAGAACACTGGTGTGGGCAGACAGCCGCCCTTTCCTGGGCTAGAAAAGAGGTGGAACCCAAAATTGTCCCAAACAGGGGGGGACCAAAAAGAAAAGTGGGGCTCAAATGAAAGGCAATCTGAATGAGTATGTGTGATCAAATGAGTATTTAATGTGGTACAGAAATATAAAACGTGGAGATGCGGGTTTTATATTTCTGTACCACATTAAATACTCATTTAATCACACATACTCATTCAGATTGCCTTTCCTTTGAGCCCCACTTTTCATTTTGGTCCCCCCTGTTTGGGACAATTTTGGGTTGCAGATGTTTATGGGCTGAAGGGCAACCTCAGATCTAGGGTACACACTATATACCTGGTTAAACAAGCTCCATCATTTTCTATTTTTGATTTTAGAAAAGAGGTGGTCCTAGAGGGGTCAGAGGGGGCAGAGCTGACCCATAGTAGGCTGACATGGGGAGGTCCAGGAAAGCTTTTTTTTTTGGTATGGATCATAGACTGATTAATTCTATGTTTGGTTTCAGCTAAAATAAGTGTTGGGGACTTCCAGGCTTTGGCAATGGTTTGTTCCGTGGCTGCAGTGATCTGCAGTAGGAGTTTAAATTGGTGATGTGAAAGATTTGCCCGTTTAGAGTTTAGGAGTGCCACAGAAGGATCTGGAGAAATGGACACATCAAATAACATTGATATTATGAGAAATATAGCCTTCCAAAGCTCATGTACTTCCAGGCAATCCCACCAAAGATTGGTACAGACTCGAAAGGAGGTTTTTTTTTTTTCATACATTGCTAGAAAGCATTTTGATGGTATGTTTTTATTAGTGACATAATAAAACTTGGTTTTATATATTGTTGTGTAGGAGTGGTTCTCAAAGGCATACACAAAGTCCCATTTTTTCTTTGAACATTTTCTCTATATTTATGTTCGAGATGATTCCAGTGGGAACTTATAGAATATGTATGTATGCCATTCCACTCCAAATCTATACAATAGTGTATGACAAAACATGATGGAGAGTTTAGCTTAACAACAGGTGGGTATCCAAGAAGAAGCGGGCAGGGACTTTGTGCAGTTTGTGGGGAGGGGACTTAAAGTTAACACCTGCCCAATCAAAGATTCCCTTACATTGTGCTATTATAATGAAGACATTTTGAAGACCCAATGTGCTTACAGTTTAGTAGCACTATGCAGCTACCTTATTTTTCCTCTAAGTCCAAGGTAGTTCAGATTGATTGAAATCAATGCACTCTTTTTTTGACTTTCCCTGTTTTTTCAGCAGCCCCACAGTCAGGGATACAGATAGATACTAGAGAGAACTCTAAATATTTATGTGAAATACCCTCATATAAAACACAAGAACAGCATGTTAATAAAAATAAGTACCTTAGATTACATGACACTTATATGAAAGATTTTTAATCATAGCTTTTAAAAAGTACCATCATAATGAATAATACCTTGTAACTTCTCTTTATATATCCTTTTAAGTGTCACCTCGTCTTAACAGAGTACAGCATGGCTTATAATTGTAACAGTTGCATTGCTGTGGTTTCTTGCTGCTAACCTGAATTCTTGTCTTTTTTGACCTTCCTTTTGATTAGGATTTGGAATGACCTTTGGTTACGTACTTCAACTGCTTTGATGTGGGCTCTTTGCCTGACTCTGTTCCAGACTATTGCTTCACATTTCTAGTCTCAGCTTTACTTAGTTATTACAATAAAGTCCAGACCATGACATTAAAGTTAAAGTGTATCTAAAGCCAAAACTTTTTTATAATAGAGTGGGAAAAGGTGAGCAACCCTAATGTGTTTTGATAGAGAGCTTGACAGATTGGCTGAAAGGCTTTCCTCCTACAGGAGAATTCCTGTGAGCAGTCCGCGAACATGAGTAGTTTATGGCCATCGAGTTGGAGCGATTTTGAATTACAAAAGAACTTCAAGATGTTGACTCTGTCCATATTGTTCAGGTAGCGGACTATTACAGGGCTTAGAGTGCGCCTATCAGTCGATGGAGCTCCCAGGCGATGAGCCTTTCTACCGTGCATGGTGTGATGATTTCCAGGGCGTTTGGAATGCACCTGCTGCAGATGTCATGGAGGGAGTCAGCATTGAAGGACTCAGGAAGCCCTATGACCCTTCAAGTTGTTTCTTCTAGACTGCTTTTCAAAGTCATCTAACTTTTCTAAGATGTATTGCTGAGCATTTCTTGCTTGCTGCTCATAAGTGTGTGAGCTTTGCACTTCATCCTCTAGGTCTGATAGATGGTGCTCCAGCTCAGAGAGGCATTTAGCCTGGTCCTCCAGCTCTTTCCTGAGCTGGGTGATTCCTGCTGCAATCACCCTATCTACTGCTGCTGTGATTGAGGGCGAGAGTAGGGCTGCAACAGCCTGGGCCAGTCTGGCATAATGCTCCTCTGCAACCGCAGGGGGTGCAGGTCCCAGTCCTGTTATGTCTGGTGTACTGGGAGGCTGTGTGACGGCCACCATGTTGGCCTCGTGAGCAATTGGTGGGGGAGGGTCTGACCGGGTACCTGTGTCCGTGGCTGTGGGAACGTGAAGCAGGAATCGGTTCATGCCCAGAGGTCTCTAAGGAAGGACAGTGGTGGCGGCGGGGTCGGATGGCAAGCGTGGCCGATGTAATGCCGATTTTTTTTGTGTTGATCTTCCTGGAGCCGCCATTCCAAGCTCCTTCACTTATGGCACTGGAACCAGAAATTCCTGATGTGTTTTTATTGTTGTCCATGTCTCTTTTAGGAAATGTCATCCCCTATTTGTCCTGAGAACCATTGCCCCTTGAAATGAAGGCACAGCAGTTCACCAATGTGTTTAAAATGCACTGCAGCACTTTGCAGTAAGATGCAAGGCAATGCACATGTTATAGCAACACAGAAGTGGTATTCCAGGCTAAAGAATAGGAAGTAATAGGAAATTACCCCAATGGGGCACAGATGGAGGTATTAACACTTCTCTACTTTAACTGCCTCTTTTGCACCTACAGTATCAGGCTAACACATGCACAGAACTATGCCAGCATTAGCACTAATAGGAGGATTCAGAACTTCAGAATGGGTACTGTGGTTTCTGCTCTTGTTATCTGTTTACCCCATGCAACAAAAGAGTTATCAGTGAAACCCTTTATCAGCCAGAACTTTTTTATTGCTGTCTCTCTTCCTTTTGAGACTCCTGTTTGGTGAGAGCCATGCTTTTGTACATTTCTCCAACAGGGACATGAAAAAAACAAAAACATTTTTGGTAGAGTGTTGAAGGGTTAGGACTATTGATAATGTTTCTGGTGCTACCTGTACCTTTCCGTCCTAGTAACAGCCAAGACAAGGTTCCCCCTCAATTTCTTGTAAAGGTGTCACAGGGACAAAAAATAAATGAAAGCTTCACCAATGGGGTCACATATAGCAAAAAAAATGTAACAGAAATGTAAACTCTTAACCACTTGATCAAAACATGCTTACATTTACATAGGCTATCCCCCTTTAGTCCATCATGAATGATGCTGCCAGACTCATCGACCTTACCAACCATCCAGGGTCTGCTACCCCTCTCCGCCAATCCCTCCACTAGCTTCCACTCACCTAAGGAATACAATTTAAAATATTAACAACAACTTACAAAGCCATCCACAACTCTGCCCCAAACTATTTCACTAACCTTGTCTCAAAAACCATTCTCTTTACTCCTCCCAAGACTTTTGGCTCTCTAGCTCCCTTGTCACCTCCCATGCTTATCTCCAGGACTTCTCTCGAGCTTCTCTCAATTTCTGGAATGCCTTACCTCAATCTGTCTGACTATTTCCTACTCTGTCCACCTTTAGGCAATCCCTGAAAACTCATCTCTTCAGGGAAGCCTATCCTGCCTCCACCTAACAACTAATCTTGTATTTTCTCCATCAGCTCCCCACAGGTATTTCCTTTTTAGCACTTGACCTTTCATTTTAAGCTGGCCATAGATGGATCAAATTTCAGCAAGAACCAGCCGAATTTAGAATCTATCTATGGGCAGGCTGGTTGTAAAGTGTTGTGCAAACTGTTGGCACTGCATAAATCCTGTATCCTTTATATATTGTAGCAGGGGACCCCATGCTACTCTGTAAAAGGGTGGTTTATGCCAGGTTTTGGGAAAAGCACACTTATTGTTAAGGTGTGGACTGACTTGATAATAGAGCCAGCGTTAGAGCTCAGGGCCCCACCCTCCTGAGAGAGGAACCGTGTAAGATGCTGCCATGCATCAAGGTCAGGTTGGGACATAGGAAGGCCCAAGCCTGAGAGGAAGTCCATGTGGGACGGGAGCAGCCAGGAGCGCGTCTGTGCATTTCACTGGGATGTGTTTGATGGTCAGGAAGACCAAAAGGTGCTTGATGGTCAGGAAGACCCTGTAGAGGTGAAAGAGAGTCAGGAGGCTGAATGTTGTCTTTGCAGTGATGGTGAAAACCCCCTGCATGGGAAGAGCTATCTGTATGAACTTTGACTTGCTTTTAAATAAAAGTGGGCTCCTATGCCCTTAAAATACAGTTTTGGACTGGCTCAACTCACTATAAACACACCTACTGCTTGAGTTTAATCATCCCAATCTTACAATATATACATATATATATATGTATACTGTATATATAATTTATTTTTATGCAATGTTTTTCTGTAAAGCTTTCCTTGAGTTGGATGAACTGGTAACTGTTTAGATTTTTACATTGGGGAGACTACATTGGCTAACTGATTGGTAGGGAAGATTTTTAAAACTTTATATAGATGAACACATGCTTCTGTGAGATTGTGATTTGTCCCTGATTGCCCTAATTCATATGACTGTTAAATGTGCTCACTGAAAAACAAGTAATTTATTTCCACCTATAAATTCTAACAAGAGGGGGTATGCAATTAGATAGCAATGCATCTTAATGCATGCATGTATCTTAGAGCAATAAAATACATTTGTATGATCCTAAACATGTTTGGCTTAATACAGGATGTGAGTTCAAGATAATTACATAGAATGGAAGATCAAACATATATCATTGCTAAACTCAAAAATCATCCCCGAGGGTGACACATGTAAGGATAAAGCCCACAGACAAAACCAAAGATTTATTTTATTTATTTCCTTTTTATGGTCGGCTGAAACTGCTGAAAGACTTATCTTATTTGAAACAGTATCAAAATATTACACACCCGTGCAGTGATTCAGGTTTAAGAATAGATAATAAAATGATAAGGTTTGTCTGGCTTTCTTTCTAAGGAAGACTTAAGGCGAAAAAAAAAATTCTGATAACAAAGCTCCAGGAATTGAGATAGCCAGAGGGTTCGGGCAAAACAGTGATTACTTTTCAAATGTGAAAAAGCCACTTATTTTTATTCTGCACCTGCTGCCTTAGCAGTGCTGTATTATTGAAGAGGGGAGCAGCCAGATCTGTATATCAAATAGCTGATTTGAAGATGAGGTCATTCGTTCCGTGGTTATATGTTTGCTGTGCTGGGAATGGTTTGTTGCCTAGCAGTAGACCACAAAGTCCCAGCAGGTTTAATGAGTCAGCAGCAGACCCTTCATGTCCCTCGACTTTACCCCAGTTCACCGGATTGCTGTGTATGTATAAAAATACTGTATATAGCTAGTCTTGTGTCTGTCCATGTGAGCATGGAGATCCCTCTGTTTGTTCAATATTTTTTTTTTTTTTAATATATCTTAAATTACTTACAGGAAAAGCTTAATATTAATTATCTTCCATTTCGGAACTTTTAGGATAAAAAAATGTTAATCAATTACTAAAATTTTCTTAGAATTCTAAAATATGAAAATAGGAATTATCTTCCCTATTTTACCTGAGGCTGAATATGGCTTGTTTTGTGACTCAGTTGTGTTTGGCATCTGGATCCCACTGTGCAGCTGGGAGTGTTGATACTGATATTTTTAGTGTAGGAGATGGTAGGTATGACAATTCAGAGTTTAAAGTGTTACTAAACCCACAACAGTAAAATCAGTCTGCAATATGCAGTAAAGCATGCTTGTTATACTCACTGTGGAACCTAAGAGGTTAATCCTCTGCATTATGTAAAAAGGCTGTTTGATCCTGTCTTTTCTGATCCTCCTCTTCTTCAACTGCCCCCAATCTATCTGCTGATAATACAGAGCCTTGGGGGCATTCTGCACATGCTAAGTTTGGTGTGTACTGCTAGAGAGTTTTTTTCTTTTTTGGAAGTGTGCATATGGTCATAGTTACATAGTTACATAGTTACATAGTTAGTAAGGTTGAATAAAGACACCAGTCCATCCAGTTCAACCTGACTGAGTGTGGGTGCGTGTCTACAATTATCCCTATTTATTTAAGGTACCCATATAGCGCCGTCAATTTACGCAGCGCGCCACACATACATTGCACACTCACATCGGTCGCTGCCCACAATCCAAGGTCCCCAACTCACATTCATATACTAGGGCCAATTTTGCACAGAAGCCTATTAACCTACCAGCAATGTCTTTGGAATGATCAGCACAGGGCCGATCAGCACTGTCCAGACAGAAAGTTAGGCGTCTTGCAGCCTCATAGAACAGTCAGAGGAGAATGAAAACTCCTCCTAAAAGCTTTAACACTGATAGAAGTCATAAGACACTGATAAAAGTCATAAGACTGCTATATACTGCTGATGAGAAGAGGTATTTAGCAGTTTATATTTACTAAAATAATTGCATTTCTATGTTCTGTGTACTGTGGGAGATCAGATATAGTGAATGCAGGGTCCTGGGTTTAGTAACACTTTAAGAGACTTGCACAGAGCCTGCACCTGAATCCAATCGCATAGGGTGGGAGCAACTGCATGAGGTCCAGAGGCTTGGTGAGCGGCATTTCCCTTCCACTTTAACTCAGGCCTGCTCCCAGTGGCATTAGGAAACACGCATTTGGGTCATGTTTTGGCTGCTCCCTGAACATCTAGCAATGCACCCTACAATGGATAATATAGACAGATTTGTTCGCATTTGCTTCATGTCGCTGTGCAGCAAAAATGAAGCTACATGTCGAGTTGAAGCTTGTCAACTCCCTCCATTAAAATCTATTGTAATGTAATCTATTGTATCTATTGCACCGTAAACGTGCCTGAAGCATTTACAGTGCATTTACAGCAAGTTTTAAAGTGTTTATTATGAGGTGGAAAAAAATACTCCTTCCTAAGAAAAAAATAAATCAATAGTAGAGGATGTCTGGGATGCAATTTTTAACTCACTTAAATGCTACAGGAGTCAATGCTTTAGATGCATTGATTCGCATTAATATCAACTTTTTGAGTTTTTAGTATGAAAAGTATAAACTTAGCCTAATGCCGTGTACACACGATTGGAAATTCAGCCAGCAAAAGACCAATGAGAGCTTTTGGTCGGAAAATGCGACCGTGTGTATGCTCCATCGGACTTTTGCTGGCCGAATTTCCGCCAGCAAAAGATTGAGAGCGTGTTCTCAATTTTCACGACGGAAAAAGTTTATATCGGAAATTCCGTTCATGTGTATGAAATTCTGACACACCAAAAAACACGCATGCTCAGAATCAAGTACGAGACGGAGCCGCACAGTCTGGTAAAATGACCGTTCGTAATGGAGATGGCACATTCGTCACGCTGCAAATTTTTAAATCTTTCAATGCAGCACACTCTCTTCTTTTTAATGCTAGAAGAATGAAGTTGTTTTGCTGCTCATATTCACACAGACTTCTCACAAACGTATTTCTTTCTCGTACATCACGGGACACAGAGCCTCAGTAATTACTGATGGGTTATAGGGTATCACTAGGTGATTGGACACTGGTCACACCCTAGACAGGAAGTTCAACCCCCTATGTAACCCCTCCCCTTACTGGGGATACCTCAGTTTTTTTCGCCAGTGTCTTAGGTGTTGGTCACGTGTAAAGATGTGCTGTGCTGAGCTCCAAAGGGAATATCCTATATCCTATACTGGGGCAAGCCAGGTGAACCAGATCCATTTCAAGGTGTCCTTTCTAGGCCAAATTGGATGGTACCCGGGCCTCGTGTCCGAAGAAACAAGGTCTTACCTGTAACGCTTCTCTTTTTAGAGAGCTGGACCCCGGGATCCAGGATTTGGTTTTTCTAGCCATATCCCTGGCGGGGTGCTTTACGGGCCCAGAACTGCGGATCCTCCTTTTCTAGGGGGCCCATGTCTCTGAAGGTTTTCCAAACGGAGCCCACCGTGAGAGGTGAAGATTGGGTCTGTATAACAGAACCCTGCAGCTGGATAAGGTAAGGGAGATTCCTCAGAATTTTTTAATTCTAGTAGGTTTCTCCTTTAAGTAAATGTATGCTATGCCTATTGTCACCACCGGGGGCTGCCAACAGCACAATACCTTCTCATGCTTGATCTGTTTGTCTCAGTGTCCACGCTGTACGCTTCTCCAGCCAAGCTCCAGGTAGGATGGGATGGGGGGCTCTTTCCTCAGGCATATCTCCCCCCGAGGTTTAGGGGGGCCGGGGTGGCCGGAAAAGCAGTAGTATACTGCGCTACTGCTGCCGCCGCTACTATCGGCAAGTTCCTCATCTGCCGGCCTCTCTCTTTCTCTCCTCCACCCCAGCATTCCCTCCATGCTTGTCCCGGGGATCGGAGCCTCGGCTCGCGCGGGAAAGGGCACGTTTTTGAAAAAACCGAGGAGGGGGGCGGGAGAGGTGGTCGGAGGAGGGGGGCGGAGCATAAACGCGACGTCCGGTGTGCTTAGACGCCCACATCGCCGGCTACACAGGCTATAAAGGGCACACTTTTCCAGGTGCACACAGCCTATGGAGGGACACGGAGCTGACGGTCGCATGTAAGGTGGGAAACAGGCATTCTCCCAGGCAGCATTTACTTAGAAACACTAGACTGGGCATTGGTAGCAGCAGCAGTTGCTGTACTACATCACTCAGCAGTCAGTGTTTCATTTGTGTGATACCTCCACCTTGTTCCTTTGCACTATGGGTAGAAGAGGTACAAATACCCCGAAAACCAGAGGCTCTACGGGATCTCCCTCAGGCTCTAAGGAACCCCTCTTCTGCAGCACCTTCCCCCCCTGAAGGACCTGGGATGTCTGGCCAGGGAGAGCCGTTGGGGTAAGGGGCTGCATCTGCTTCTGGCACTTCAGCCCCTGTATACATTACGCAGGAGGTTTTTTCCTCAACCATTAATGGATTAGAGGAAAGTCTAAATGGCCTTAATCGCATCTTCACTCAGTGGAAGAAAACGCACTAGGTCTTCCTCTGTTACCCAGGACCCTCAAGTTGGGGAACTCTGGGAAAAAGGAGAGGAATCCCTCTCAGAGGATCGGGATGGGACTGATGATTCCTCTTCTGAGGAATCAAGTGGAGAAGGGCCCTTTTCAGCTTTTCAGGATGAGAAGGTGTTAGAATTTTGGCTGCATTTAAGTTGCCCGTATCTGAGTCAGTTAAAGAACCCTCCTATTGGTTTG
Organism: Lithobates septentrionalis; assembly: GCA_037952835.1. Taxonomy (NCBI): domain Eukaryota; kingdom Metazoa; phylum Chordata; class Amphibia; order Anura; family Ranidae; genus Lithobates; species Lithobates septentrionalis. The sequence goes on from JBBDGP010000156.1 coordinate 11,626,921, forward strand.
GGTTCACTGAAGCCTCCTCAAACTACACATGCTTTTCTGTTTATGGTTACTGGAAAAGCTTATTTATTCTGAGTGGGATCACCCAGATAAACATTTTTTTCCGCCTAAGAAAGCCTACGGCCACATCACCCTGAAAGCGCCCTATCTCGTCTGATCTTGGAGCCTAAGCAGGGTCGGGCCTGGTTAGTACCTGGATGGGAGACCGCCTGGGAATACCAGGTGCCATGCTTGCAACACTTTATCCTATGGAGGAAAAATTTACTAAGGGGGAGTATACCAGCAGTTGATGCCGCCATTCCTCCATAAATAAGTCTGGCTTGTGTTGTCGACAACGCTCAGATACCTAGGGATCCAACTGATAAATAATTGGAATTCCTGTTGGCAAGGTCCTAATAGCTCGACCTGCAGTGGCAGCAATCAGTCTGTCAATACTTAAGAGACCATGTTAAACAGGTCCTCAAAGTTTTACCTGAACAGCAAGCCCGGGGGTTTGCCAACCTACCAGTAGGTTTTATGTTTGCTGTTGACGTAATCAGAGATTCTATCATCCAAACCTTTCGCTTTGCGCTTGGGTTGGTACATATGCGTAGAATCTTATGGTTGAAAAATTTCAGCCGAATCACCATGTCAGGAGCTTCTGGCTGGGGTTCCCCTTCAGGGTGCAAGGCTGTTCGGAGAGGATTTGGTATAACCGATTCCTAAAGATACGATCCTTTCGCATGGAATCGATCCAATCGGTAGTCTCCATCCTACAAGAAGGAGAATTTCTGGCGTCAATAGACATCAAGGACACATACCTGCATGTACCTATTTTCCCTGCTCATCAAAAGTACCTGCGTTTCAAAGTAGAAAAGCGCCACTTTCAGTTTATAGCTCTGCCTTTTGGGCTAGCTACTGCACCTCGGGTGTTTACAAAAATCTTGGCCCCTCCGCTGGCCAGATTAAGGGCCTAGGTATAACGGTAATAGCATACCTAGGCGACCAACTCTTGATAGACCGCTCGGTAGCCCGCTTGGACCAAAGTTTGGTGACCACAGTCAACTACCTGCAATACCTAGGTTGCCTCCTTAACTCAGAGAAGTCTTCTTTGAAACCATTGAGAAGACTAGAGTAATTCGGTCTGGTCATAGATACAGCCCAGAAGACGGTATTTTACCCCAGGCAAAGATAAGTACCATAAAGGAACTGATTCAGGTAGTCAGGGCAAAGAAAGATCCTCCTATTCCCCTTTGTATGAGGCTACTGGGGAACATGGTGGCTTCATTCGAAGCAGTTCCCTATGTTCAGTTTCATTCGAGACTGCTGCAAAACAGTATCCTGTCTGCCTGGAACAAGGAGGTTCAGGCATGGGATTCCTGATGCGTCTGTCTACTACAGTGCGTCAGAGCCTCAGTTGGTAGTTGATACCTGAAAATCTGCAAAAGGGAAAACCCTTTTTTCCAGTTGCCTGGACCATGGTAACAACAAATGCCAGTCTTTCGGGTTGGGGAACAGTCCTGGAACAGTCGACTGTCCAGGGGAGATGGTCCAAGACAGAAAGGACCTTACCCATCAACATTCTAGAGATCCGTGCGGCGTATCTAGCCCTAAGGGCCTGGACACTCAGGTTACAGGGTTGCCCTGTCAGGATCCAGTCCCAATGCCACAGCAGTGGCTTATATCAATCACCAGGGAGGCACCAGGAGTCGTGCAGCCCAAGGAGAAGTAAACCAGATCTTAATCTGGGCAGAAGCATGTGCCGTGCATATCGGCAATCTTCATTCCGAAAGTAGAGGACTGACAGGCGGACTACTTGAAGTCACCGGCAGTTATTCCCAGGGGAATGGTCTCTTCACCCCGACATCTTCTTGGCCATATGCCAAAGATAGGGGGTTCTGGATGTAGACCTCTTTGCATCCAGGTTCAACTACAAGATTGATAACTTTGTTTCAAGAATAAGGGATCCTCTTGCATGCGGGACAGATGCGTTGGTGACTCCATGGCATCATTTCTCCCAGATTTATACATTTCCTCCTATTCTGCTACTGCCACGACTTCTTCGCAGGATCAGGCAGGAAAGGAAGTCGGTACGTCTGGTGGCCCAGCATGGCCCAGAAGAGCTTGGTATGCAGAAATAGTAAGATGGCAGTAGGTCCCCCGTGGACCCTACCGTCACGTCCAGACCTGCTATCTGAAGGTCCAGTGTTCCATCCTGCCTTACAAATGCTAAATTTGAAGGTCTGGCTATTGAAACCCACGTTCTGTAGAATTGTGGGCTTTCAGTTTCTGTGATTTGTATCTTAATCAATGCAAGAAAGCCAACTTCCAGAATGATTTATCATAAGAGTCTGGAAAGCTTAGATTCCTAGTGTGTATCCAGGGCTTGGCATCCCAGAAAATCAATATATTGTTCTACCTTGTTCGTACTGCCAGAAGGTCCCAATAGAGGACAGGCAGCGTCAAAGTCTACCATTTCAAAATGGAATCGACAAATGATTATTTAAGCTTACGGTTTGAAACAAAAAATTCCACCTTTTCAAATCAAGGCACTCTCTACAAGGACTATTAGTCATTCTTGGGCGGTGCATCACCGGGCCTCTATGGCTCAAATCTGCAAGACCGCAACCTGGTCTTCAGTCCATACATTCACCAGATTTTATTAGGTGGATGTGGGAAGGCATGAGGATATCGCCTTTGGGCGTAGTGTGCTGCAGGCAGCAGTACGAGGTCCTCAGGTCTGATTACACCCTACTTGTGTGGTCCCCTCCCCTCAAATAGCATTGCTCTGGGACCAGTAATTACTGAGGCTCTGTGTCCCGTGATGTACGAGAAAGAAAATAGGATTTTTTATAACAGCTTACCTGTAAAATCCTTTTCTTTTGATGTACATCACGGGACACAGAGGTCCCGCCCCTCTTCTAATACACTTATATTGCTTTGCTACAAAACTGAGGTATCCCCAGTAAGAGGAGGGGTTATATAGGGGGTTGAACTTCCTGTCTAGGGTGTGACCAGTGTCTGATCACCTAGTGATACCCTATAACCCATCAGTAATTACTGAGGCTCTGTGTCCCGTGATGTACATCAAAAGAAAAGGATTTTACAGGTAAGCTGTTATAAAAAATCCTATTTTCTTTATTATTTTTTGTAATCTCCTGAATAATCTTTTTGGTTTTTAAAGCCAGATCTCCCTAATAATGTTTATAATAAATTTTTTTAGTCATTTTTTTTTTGGAATCAAGATCTCCTGTTTTTTTTTTTTTAATTATTTCATAGTGATCTCCATTTGTTTTTTGTTTTTTTGTATGTCACGTTTCCACAACACCATTATTATCTTGTATTTGTAAATCTCAATGAGGTTGGTTGGTGTCCCTTGTTAATTTGACATTGTATTTTTTAAATGTACCTGCCTACTCAAAAAAAACCTGTCCTTTTTGAATTAAAACACATAGGCAAGTATTTCTGAAAACAAAATATCCATTTATTCTGGGACATAACAAAATAAAGAGGAAGGCAACGCTGGAGAAACTGGTGAAATTTGCAAAGCCTTCGTACCCCACGGCAGACATTAATAATTTTACAGTCAAAATTGGTGGCCTGAGGAGTCCTTATAATAGTGAGCACAATCCGGTCCAGGACTACAAGAGATCAGGAACAGCAGCAGATGACATATCTGGCCCCAGGCTGTGGTCATACCACAGCCTGCATCTTTTGCCAGACGACTGAACCCAGGCCATCACTCTCTGGTCTTCCTTCCACGCTTCCTGCTAGGCTGTGGCTGTGGTGTTGGAGGTGTGGCAGGAGGTGGAGGAGGAGGAGGAGGACCTGGAGGAGGAGGCGGAGGACCATAGTTCAACTCACAAATGTGGCTTTGACTTTTGAGTTGGCCCCTCAAGCCCTTGTTTAGGGCTTGTAACATCATTTCCTCATATAAGAGGCGTTGGCCCTCCTCCATTTCCAGCATTTTGCATGCTGTAATGTATGCAAAGTCCTCTTGAACACTGTGGGGGGTTCTGAGGGCCGCAGTAGCCTTCATAAATAGGCCAATTGCTGCCTCCTTCATGTTACTCCTCTTCCTGCCACTTTTTGGTGGAAGGCGGAGGAGAGGGACCTGTGATTCTGGCAGGCTACTTGGCCCAGACACCTCCTGGCTGCCACTTTCCACGGTCTGGCTAAGGCTTTCCTGTGTATGAAAAAGGGACATCATTTTAGTTTTTGGTTCAGCAATCACACACAATTTTCAACTCATGACTGTTGCAAATTTAATGTTAATAAATAGAAAAAACTATCATTCTGACCCCAGCATTTTTCATTCTTGTCCCAATCATTTGTGGCCACTACTGTCTCTTGATATGTAAAACACTTTGTGAAATCAGAAATTAGCGATCAATATTAGCATATATTTAACATCATTCATTTGACAACCAAAAATTTTTTGAAGAATGCTATACCTGGCTCAAGCTGGGCTCCTCCACATGTTGCTGCCTAGAAGGCCCAGGTTGGATGTCAGAAGCCTCAGCTGGGGGGGAAGGAAGTGTGCAAGGAAGATTGGAGAGTGCTGGCCTGGGTTCATTTTGGCCTGCCAGAAAATGCAGTCTGTCATAGTATCACAGCCTGGGTACATAAATGTCATTTGCTGCAGTACCTGATCTCAGGGAATCCTGAACCTTCTTGAGCTCCCTATTAAAAGTGCTCCTCATGCCACCAATTAGGGCCTTCAAATAGGGGATGTCTGGCGTGGGGATCACCGGCTTTACAAATTCCACCAATTTATCCAGCGCTGCCTTCCTCTTTGTTTGATTGTTATAATAGGGGTGGTTTACCTGCCACAGACAGGGCAGCTCCCTGTACATATCAAAAATATGGGCATAAAGTACTCGTCATTGAATAGATCCATTTTCTCTGCAAGACACAACACAAGACAAACCCTAATGTCAGGCGAAACTCTCCTAATCTTGACCCAAATATAGGCCTCAACCTATAAGCAGTATAGGCCACTGATGCACCAACTTAAAATTGTACCTTCATTATAACAATTCCGCTACACCTTTCTTCTCACAGATCATATGTATGACGCACGCGTGTAACGCTTTATATACACTGCGCATTCGTGAAACTCCACCCACGTCACCCGCCCCTGGCCTTCTTTCTAGAATATTCCCCACCCCATCTCTTTCGTCGCAGTGGGAGATGACATGGCGGAGACACAGCAGGTACTTAATAGCAGTAATGGGGAGAAAAGCCCAGAGCAAGAAAAGTCCCGATCCAGGAGGAGAAGATTTAAGGCCTCAAATATGTCCTTTGAAGAGATGGTGGAGATGGTCGACATATTGAAGAGGGCCAACTATGATGGGTAGTATGGACCATACCTAAACCCAAATGTGAGAAAGGCCAAGATCATGACTAAAGTTGTGAAGAGTCTGCGCCGGAATTTTGGGGTACGACGATCCAAGGAGCAATTGAGGAAACACTGGTGGGACCTCAAATTAAGGGAGCAGGATCAGTATAGAAGGATCAAGAAAGTGCTTCTAAAAAGTAAGTAGTTGTCGTGTGTTTGTATTCTTATTATTACTTGCATGCTGCGCCATGTGCTTTTCTTTACTGTTGGACAGTTTAAAATGGCTACTTTCATGTTCGTGGGAACAGTAATCGGTCGTAGTAAACATCGTTCGTTTCCAAATAAATACGCTGTTTTTGCCAGATACAGAGTTAACTACATTTGGTCATGATAATTTGTATTCAAAGAAGTTTAGGACATTGTTGTCTAGATGTGTTTCAAACCACAATGAATTGCAAACTTGATTCAGTATAATGTAAGGAGAGGATACTCAGCAGCTGTTTACACATCTGGACTCTGGAGCACTAGTGTGGGACACAAGAACAAACTTTTTAGGGTGTCCCACACAGGTGCTCCAGTGGATACTTGGGGTGTCTACATGTGTAAAAATTGTCCAAAAAAGGGAAGTATTCCAGCTTTGGTAAGGGGAAAAACCATGTCCCCAGCTTTGAACTCTGCCAAAACAGACAATTGTACCCCAATTCCAAGCAATGTTTTATATTCCTATTTCTGGACTCAAATATCTGTGTGCTAAGTATACCTTTTGTTTCATTCTCATAGGGGAGCAAAGACTCTGAAAATATGAGGACACCAGGGACCCCCCCCCCCCAACTCCTGAAGAAGGGGAACAAAGGTCACAACCTGAGGATGTGGAGAAAGGAGATGTGGTGGAGATTGTCACCACAACAGGTCAGTGTCAGACACTACAGATTCAGCTAATAGATGTATGCCTGCATATTTATAATACATGGTGTGTAAATCCAGTCATTTCACCAGTGACAGTGCACAACAGATGATCCAGGAAATCATGTTTTGTAGTCAGGATTTGGACATATATTATGAAAGAAAAAACCAAGGAGATTGAACAAAGACTGAAGAACATGATTGATGTACTAGGGAGAATTTAAATCCTAAAATGATTCCTGGAATTTTTTTTTTATTTTTTACAATAATTTTATCTAAAGTTTTAATACAGTTTAAAAGCCAAATTTGGAAAATGCACACAGTGTGTCAACATGTGCTTTCTGCCATCAGGGGATTTCAATGGACGTGTTTTATAAGTGCAACTGCTTCCTCCCAACTCTAGTAGGTGAGAGGAAGTGGTTGCACCCCCAAAACACGTCCATTGATCCCTGATGATGGGAGACAGCACATGTTGACATTAGGTGTGAGATCAGAAAGAAAATCCCCATTTTGACTCACAATTTGTGTGCATCTTCTAAATTTGGCTTTTACAGGGGTGACTTCACCCCATCTGATGAAGGCAAGATCAAGACCCTTTTCACACTATAAAATGTCTGATATTGCCTTCTTTTTCGCAATGTTGAACTTTGTAAGTTTCAGAGTAGGGATGAGCCGAACACCCCCCGGTTCGGTTTGCACCAGAACCTGCGAACGGACCGAAAATTCGCACGAACGTTAGAACCCTATTGACGTCTATGGGACTCGAACGTTCAAAATCAAAAGTGCTCATTTTAAAGGCTAATTTTCATGGTATTGTCCTAAAAAGGGTTTGGGGACCCGGGTCCTGCCCCAGGGGACATGTATCAATACAAAAAAACTTTTAAAAACGGACAATTTTTCGGGAGCAGTGATTTTAATGATGCTTAAAGTAAAAAAAAAAAAAAGTGAAATATTCCTTTAAATATCGTACCTGGGGGGTGTCTATAGTATGCCTGTAAAGTGGCGCGTGTTTCCCATGCTTAGAACAGTCACTGCACAAAATGTAATTTTTAAAGGACATATGTTGAAAATAGCAGCGGTGGGATCTGATGCACTCTTCTCAAAAAAGGCCCACACCAAAGAACTTTTTGAATAACACGCAGAGACTGCAGCGCCCTGCACATGCGGAGCTTTGGGGTGTGATGCAGTCAGTGTGCTGCCCTTAGGCTGGCCCCTGGAGGGCATCCTGTCTCGTTGGTGATGTGCCTCCTCCTCCTCTCTCCTATCAGGCACCCACGTTGAGTCAGTGACCTCATCATCCCTGCCCTCCTCATCACTGGAGCAAAACTGGCAGTATCAGGAAAACACCACCAACCTTCTACAGGTAGCTTTAGGTGAACACTGTGCAGAGCTCGCAAAAAACGAACTTGTAGCTTATTTACCTGCCTGCGGTAGTGATAGGATCAGGAAAACACCACCAACCTTCTACAGGTAGCTTTAGGTGAACACTGTGCAGAGCTCGCAAAAAACTAACTTGTAGCTTATTTAGCTGCCTGCGGTAGTGATAGGATCAGGAAAACACCACCAACCTTCTACAGGTAGCTTTAGGTGAACACTGTGCAGAGCTCGCAAAAAACTAACTTGTAGCTAATTTACCTGCCTGTGGTAGTGATAGGATCAGGAAAACACCACCAACCTTCTACAGGTAGCTTTAGGTGAACACTGTGCAGAGCTCGCAAAAAAATAACTTGTAGCTTATTTAGCTGCCTGCGGTAGTGGTAGGATCAGGAAAACACCACCAACCTTCTACAGGTAGCTTTAGGTGAACACTGTGCAGAGCTCGCAAAAAAATAACTTGTAGCTTATTTAGCTGCCTGCGGTAGTGATAGGATCAGGAAAACACCACCAACCTTCTACAGGTAGCTTTAGGTGAACACTGTGCAGAGCTCGCAAAAAAATAACTTGTAGCTTATTTAGCTGCCTGCGGAAGTGATAGGATTAGGAAAACACCACCAACCTTCTACAGGTAGCTTTAGGTGAACACTGTGCAGAGCTCGCAAAAAAATAACTTGTAGCTTATTTAGCTGCCTGCGGTAGTGATAGGATCAGGAAAACACCACCAACCTTCTACAGGTAGCTTTAGGTGAACACCGTGCAGAGCTCGTAAAAAAATAACTTGTAGCTTATTTAGCTGCCTGCGGAAGTGATAGGATTAGGAAAACACCACCAACCTTCTACAGGTAGCTTTAGGTGAACACTGTGCAGAGCTTGCAAAAAAATAACTTGTAGCTTATTTAGCTGCCTGCGGTAGTGATAGGATCAGGAAAACACCACCAACCTTCTACAGGTAGCTTTAGCTGAACACTGTGCAGAGCTCGCAAAAAAATAACTTGTAGTTTTAGCTTGAACACTGTGAGGAGGACGCACTACACTAACTTGTAGCTTTAGCTGAACACTGTGCAGAGGTCGCACTACACTAACTTGTAGCTTTAGCTGAACACTGTGAGGAGGACGCACTACACTAACTTGTAGTTTTAGCTGAACACTGTGAGGAGGACGCACTACACCAACTTGTAGCTTTAGCTGAACACTGTGAGGAGGACGCACTACCCTAACTTGTAGCTTTAGCTGAACACTGTGCAGAGGTCACACTAAACTAACTTGTAGCTTTAGCTGAACACTGTGAGGAGGATGCACTGCGCTAACTTGTAGCTTTAGCTGAACACTATAAAAGAGGATGCACTACCCTAACTTGTAGCTTTAGCTGAACACTGTGCAGAGGTCACACTAAACGAACTTGTAGCTTTAGCTGAATACTGTGAGGAGGACGCACTACACTAACTGTAAATAGTCTAGCTGCCTGACTGTGGTACTAATAGGATCAAAAGAACACCAGCAATTTTCTTCAGGTAGCTGTAAATACTGTAACAAGACAAGCCTGCCTGTCAGTAGGAAGATAACAGGAACGGATCTCGCTAAACTGAATACAGTGTATATATATATATATATATATATATATATATATATATATATATATATATATATATATACAACACCTGGGATGCATATATATACACAATACACTGTAAGTGCAGTTAACTCACTGACTGTCCTGCCTAATTTAACTAACTCAAATGAAATGACACTGACTCTCTCTCTATCTCTCAGCACACCGGAACACACTACACAGGGCCGCCGTGCAGGCGGCCTTATATAGTGTGGGGCGTGTTCTTAACCCCCTGAGCCATAATTGGCCAAAGCCACCCTGGCTTTGGCCAATTACAGCTCTCTCTACTGACGGTGCTGTGATTGGCCAAGCATGCGGGTCATAGTGCATGCTTGGCCAATCATCAGCCAGCAATGCACTGCGATGCCGCAGTGAATTATGGGCCGTGACGCGCCACACGAATTTGGCACGAACGGCCCATATCATTCGCAATTTGGCGAACGATTGAACAGCCGATGTTCGAGTCGAACATGGGTTCGACTCGAACGCGAAGCTCATCCCTATTCCAGAGTTGTGTATGTTATGTTTGTAAACATGCCTGTTTCTGTATTTTTTCAGAAATTTCAAGGTAAAACTTTGGGGGAAAAAAGTGTTTTTTTTTCTTACTGCCAAATGTTTTATAAAACGCACATGTGAATGTGCATGGAGTAAAAGGTTTTATGTTTGTAAACATGCCTGTTTCTGTATTTTTTCAGAAATTTCAAGGTAAAACTTTGGGGGAAAAAAGTGTTTTTTTTTCTTACTGCCAAATGTTTTATAAAATGCACATGTGAATGTGCATGGAGTAAAAGGTTTTATACTCAACAATGTGTGGCTTCTTCTTTCAATGATCAATACAATTTTTTGTGTTAAGTTGGTGTTTACAGTGACAATGGGTGTTATTTAATAATGGAAAAACCACTTGGCACTACAAGTGCACTAGGAGAACCTAGGAGACAGCAAAAAGAAACCCAAGCAGTAAATGAAAATCAAGATTTGATCTGATAAAAGAGAAAATTATTCAAAATGTTCTGGCATAGCAATGGCCCCCCTACCCGTAAAATATTCAACATATTGTTCTCGCACTTCACAGGCGCTTTGGGGGGGCAAGCCAGGGCGGCCAGCTTCCAAGGCCATCATTGGAGTTTCTGAAAGTCCGGCCTCAGGCCCAACTGAGGCAACATGATTAGGATTATTTCACCAAGTCCCCGCACAGCACGAACTCTACGACGAGTACGTAGCTGCAACATGGCTTCAAAACGGTCGGCTGGTCAGAACAAACTAAACAGAAGGCACTGAACAACAGCAAGGCCTGTGAAGAGCGAGCTGAAAATCAGTAACGAGCAGACAAGAACGCACTGAAAAACACATACGAACTGACTTCATGCACTGAAAACCAGATACAAACCCACAAGCACAAACTAAACAGCAGTAAAACGATCTTAAAAAGCAGGACTCTGAAAAGTGCGAATCGTCTCTCACCAAACTTCTACTAACACGAGATAAACACGAGATTAGCAGAAGGAGCCGAGAGGGTGGCACGCTGGCTATTGAACTTCCTTTTTCTAGTTCCGTCGTATGTGTTATACATCACCGCATTCTGGACGATCGGACTTTGTGTGACTGTGTGTATGCAAGACAAGCTTGAGCATAATTCCGTCGGAAAAACCATCATAGCTTTTTCTGATGAGAATTCCGATCGTGTGTAGTGTTAGGTTAGGATTAGAGTTAAGGGTTAAGATTGGTTATAGGATATAGAAGGTTAACTGTTAGGATCAGTTGGAGATAAAGTTAACAAGTAATGCCGCGTACACACGAGCGGACATTACGGCGGACTTTGCCCGGCGGACTTTTCGACGTACTTTCCGACGGACTTTCTGAATGAACGGACTTGCCTACACACAATCCACCAAAGTCCGTCGAATTCGTACGTGATGACGTACGAGCGGACTAAAACAAGGAAGTTCATAGCCAGTAGCCAATAGCTGCCCTAGCGTGGCTTTTTGTCCGTCGAACTAGCATACAGACGGCGGAATTTTCGACCGGACTCGATTTCAACGGATAAATTTTAAACAAGTTTCAAATCTAATTCCGTCCAACTTTTGAGAAAACAAAGTCCGCTGGAGCCCACACACATCGAATTGTCCGACGAAATCCAGTCCGCCAGGCAAAGTCCGCCGTAATGTCCGCTCGTGTGTACGCGGCATAAGAGGCAGGATTAGGTTTTAGGTTAAGGATTAAGGTCAGAATGAGGTTATCTATTAGGGTCACATTATGTATGGTCAGGTTAAGAGTAAAAGATCAAGGGGTAAATGTAGGAGTTAAGTATGAGTTAAAACAGACCTTGCAAAAAAAATGCAAGGCCTGCTTTATGTACAGTATATGCGGACCTTCTCCTCTATGCTATATATAGCAACATTTGCATTTTTGATACATTCTAGTGCATTTCTGATGCATCCTGGTGCATTCTCTTTCGCATTCTTTGGGGCAATCCTTTGGTGCCCTCTTTTTTTCTTAGTCTCAATTCAGGACATATGCGTTCTGGTGCATTTTTGATGCATTACAATGCAGGTCTGATGCGTTTTGCTGCGTCCAAGTTGCAGTCCATACAGAAAGAATGCAGCATGTTCTATTTTTGTTAATTGCCTTGGAATGCAATGTGCTAGTGTGAAGTAGGGCTATTGGAATACATGGAAAACACTGTGCATGCATTTTTGATGCAGATTAAAAACGCAATGGACTACATCTGGTGTGAAGCAGGCCTAAATAGACTTGCCTTTCCCCTGGCTTCTGCCGGCTATACCTAGATGAGCGAGTGGTCATGCCCCTGACAGCAAGACCCAGCATAATGCCGAGTAGCCCAGATCTCATGAGAAGTAATTCAAGCACTGTGTTTTAGCATCTTGTGAGATTTGGGATAATCAGCATTCCTGGCGATCTTGTTGGAAGGAGCGTGATGTCACCTCCTGCAGAACAGAAGCTGGGGTTGAGGTAAATGTATGTATTAACTTTTTTCTTACAGGTTTTTCATTTTGACTTTAATGCTGCTATATGGGAAAGGGGTGCTGATATTTGAGCTAATCTTTTTTTTTATTTTTTATAATTTTTATTTTATAAATGTTTTCATTTTAAACAACATACATACAAGAAATTTGACAAAAAAGAAATGGGTATTCCATACAATAAACATATTATGTTAAAGATATCCCTTCCCTTTCTCCATTTTACATTACCCTATTAAAGTGGGACAGTGGGACAGTTTCTTATCATTCAATGGATTTTAAGGTTATGCCTCAGTTTCAAAGACCTCCCCTTTTAAGAAATGAATTCTCTCAATCTAAATACCAATCTAAATATATACCCATAAAACTTATCTGTCTCCCTACACACCTAAATAGGGTATCTCATTCTCTAACCCATTTATGTGTCAATAATTATACCCATATTTCAAGCATATTTCAAGTAATATTTATTGGAATTATCTTGATCCTAACCTTAGATATTGTTGACCACATCCTAAAATTTATATCAACTTTCTTCTACACACACAGTTGGACCAAGACTTACAAATTAACACTCTAAAGATGAACAATCCGGACCAACACAAAACACAACACTTCCCACAACAAAAAAAAAAAAAAAGAGGGAAGGGGGGCCCTAAGTAAAATTACGCTATAAATGTTTTGATAATATTACAGAGGTTCGGAATTCTTCCCATTGTTGCCATGTCTTTAATATTTGTTCTTCTACACCCTCTTCTGCCATTACCATCTGTTCCAAGGACTGCATCTTTAGATGTTTTTTTTTAATAAAATAAACCTGCATCTAATTCGAACCAGTGCAAACCCAGCCTCAAGCGGTATTAAACCCAAATCCAAAACTGTATTATATTGCAGCTTACCAATCATTAGATGCCTTGGCTGCATTCCTTTTTTTACCTATGTTTTTACCTGATGATCTGGCCAGTAAAATCCTTCCTGCGCTATAGTGTCTACACTCTGGACAAAGAAACAACAGAAACTTCTTTGGAAAGCATCATTGTTAATTTGGGAGAAGGGGAGTGTTAGATGTGCTAAAAGATTTAGATACACTAACTAATTGAAGCTGAACTCCAGCTAACACTTTTTCAAGCAGTTACAGAAAACAGTTTTTCTTTTCCTTTTAGAATAAAAGTTTTACATAAATGAATTAAAGCTGATCCTTGTAAGCACCCCTGTCAGTGATAAATAGTTTGTCTCAATCCATTAACTCCTACATCTGCAGAACAGCTTGTTCTGTTGAAAAACAACAAAAATACTGGCCTGATCATCAGGTTTGCTCTTGGGTTTAATACAGTAGAATGAGAAGAAGGACGTCAGCCTTCAAAGATTGCTAGTGGTAGATATGGGCTTCCCCAAGGGGTAAAGGGCAAGAAGTACTTGGTCTTAAACCAGAGCAACCTCCAGGTTTGCCCTAGTGAAGACCACAGATGCAGTGCGCCAACCTTGTTGGAAAGTATAGACAGAGCTGGGAACGAGGCAGCAGCCATAAAAAGAGATTTAGCCACCAAACAAAAAACTGGAACAAGCAACAAGCCAGAGACTAAGGTTAAGCCAAAGTCAAGACCTGTTAAGAGGCCAATTTAAATTTAAAATCATATGTAGAAGTATAAATGCAAGGTCAAAAGCCGGGTCAGGTCAGGAAACAGGCACAGGATCAACAGGAAAGTGCACACAGTTAGACTATCCAGAAAACTATACGTGATCTAAGAATCAATACATTCTAATGCACAGCCACATGCCAAACATTACTTGATGTGTTTTCTTTCTACTGGATTGGGCATTGAAGATTGAAGACCTTTGAATCTGAAATTAAGAATAACCCCAATCTTGTACTGCTCTTGACCACTGACCAGGATGGGTTGTGGAGGCTGTGGGTGTTGTTGACCAGTAAAAGCATCTTCACCTTCTGACAGTTAGGTTTGGGAACCACTTTGTTACATGTTTTGGGGCTGAAATGCCCACACGATAAAGCACCATCCCAACAATAGTGCAAAAGCAACATATTTGTTGATGCGCGTCCCTCTTGAACTCTTCATTAAAAAAGTCCTTATTTGTAAAATTAGGGGTCATACGGTACTTGGTAGGAAACAGAAGGTATTTTGCAACAGCTACAAGACTCAATTATGAGCAGCATGCATGCACCAACACAGCAGACCACATTTATTTTAAGGGTGAACTGAAGGCAAAAAGCTAAATTAACAGATGAAATGCATAAAGGGAGCTGATTTAGGTTGGGTTCACACTGGTACGACATACGCTCCAACTTTGGGAGCACATGTCGCATGATGTGTATAAATCAATTGTTCCCTATGAGAGCTATCTTAACTGGTCCGACACAAGTCAATCCAACTTTGAAAAAAGGTTCCTGCACTACTTTGGTCTGACTTTGGTCCTACTTCAGCGTATTAAATTTCATTGAAGTCGGATCAAAGTCAGATCATCATCTTAACCGATCTGACTTTGGCATGTGACTTGTGCTATGAGGATCTTGAAGGGGAACACCTTGCCAAAATCTTTTTAAAAAATGGCGTAAGGTTCCCCCCCAAGACCAAGATTTTAAGGGGAACCCCCAAGCCAAAAAAAGGCATGGGGTCCCCCACAATCCATACCAGATCCTTATCTGAGCATGCAGCCACACCACCTGTGATGTCACCGCCCGGGGCATGACATCACAAGGGAGCGGGGTATCCCGATGAAGTCACCGGATGGCCATGCCCCATGGCTATAAAAGAACATGCAGAGAGCAAAGCTTGCACAACTGCGGGAGCTAGCATTGAGTGAAGATTGGGGGATGAACTGGCAGAGGAAGAAGACAGCAGAGAGAAGAAGAACCAGAGGAATGGAAGAAGAACCGGCAGAGGAAGAATACATCAGCACAGCGAGAAGAACCGGAGGGAGAAGAAATCGGATGGAGAAGAGATGCTGGAGCTGCTTCAATAAAAGGATTTTGTCAAAAACCTGAGTGCTGTATTTATTTCTTTGACACTTTTTTGGGTGAATGGGTAGGGGTACAATGTACCCCATACTCATTCACATAGGGTGGGGAGCAGGATTCTGGGGGCCTTCTTGTTAAAGGGGGCTTCCAGATTCTGATAAGCCCCCCGCCCACAGACCCTGACAACCACCGCCCAGGGTTGTTGGGAAGAGGCCCTTGTCCCCATGTAAAGGGCATGTAGCCTGGTATGGTCCAGGAGGGTGGACCTCTCACTCGTCCCCCCCTTCTTGACCTGCTGTGCTGGCTCCCCCTTTCCTGACCCCACGCCATTTTTCAATTTTATTTTGTTGTAGGGGTTCCCCTTAAAAATCCATACCAGATGAAAGGGTCTGGTATGGTCTTGGGGGGGGGGGCCCTGCGCCATTTTTGTTTTTTTATTTTGGCAGGTGGTTCCTCTTCAAGAGTCATACCAGACTCAAAGAGCCTGGTATTGTCAGAGTCAAAGTCGGATCCCATTAATTGAATTTGGGCATGAAGTCGCAGGGCAAAGTCGGATCCACAGTCGTATGACTGTCGCGTCATACCAGTGTGAACACAGCCTTAGGCGATGTTTCCTTGTAGCCTAAGTGCAACTTTGGAGTGTGTCTTTGATGTGAGTTTGATCCAAATTGACACTCTCTGGATCAAAATTGTATCAAAAGTCGCATCAAAGTAGTGCAGGCACCTTTTCAAAGTCGCTCCTGCTTTAAATAAAATAGATTAGAACGGGTGCCATTAAAATCAATGTGACTTGTCATGCGACTTTATATGTCTAAATTTGCATGACAAGTCGCACTAGTGGGAACGAAGCCTTAACTGCCAAAAAGTTTGTATTTTGTATATACAGTTCAGAGATTTACACAGCTCTGCTAGACCACACAGATTTGATCTTTCTCACATAATACTTAAACAAATTGTCACCGGACGGTGAGGTGAAAAGACAGGTTGCAGAATGATAAGCTCAATTCTTTCACTCTGCTCTTTTTTCATCAGCATACCTCTTGTACTGTAGCATACCTGATTAGCTCATTGTGCTGCTTCTCCTTCGGCCGTTCTAAGCTATGCTGTACAGGGACTACAAGAGGCTGATACCTTGTCATTTCTATGTGGTTGCACTGTTTACATTTAGGTCAATACAAGAAGATGTATTAGAGCCCTTTCACACTGAGCGGCACTGGGTGTTAGCGGTAAAATGCTTTACCGTCATTTAAGCGGCACTTTTCGGCCGCTTGCGGTGTTGCTTATAACCCCTGCTAGCGGCCGAAGAAAGGGTTAAATGCGCCCCCAAAAGTGCCACTGCCGAATCGCTTTTCAGGCTCTTCGGCAGCACTGCCTATTCATTTCAATGGGCAGGGGTGGTGGAGGGGTGGTGTATAGCTTCTCCACCGCCCCAAAAACGCTGCTTGGAGGACTTTTTCTAACGTCCTTCAAGCGCACCACCCCAGTGTGAAAGCACTCGGGCTCTCACACTGGGGCTGCAGGGGAGGCGTTTTTCAGGTGCTTTACAGATGCTATTTTTAGCCCAAAAGCGCAAAAAAAGGCCCCAGTGTGAAAGGGGTCTTAAAGTAGTTAAAAAAACCTTACCTATATTCACTGAAGTGACTGGCTTCACTTGATACACAGAGATGAAACAAAACCTCCTACATAAATTGTTCCTTTTTATTTTCAGCCCTCTCATCTCGACAGCCTCCTAATGCATACATTTTACACAGCATTTCCGAGCTCCAGAAGGCATGGAACAGGGTATGATGTTACATACTGCACAGGGAGCTGAGTGTAATATGAGACCTGAGTGTAGATAATGGACACCCCCTTACACAGTCTCATAGGGAAACATACTGTCAGAAACCATAAACCCGGCGAAGACAGAAAATTCATTTAAAATCACACCTTTAATAAAATAGCAAAAAATAACACAGTTCAGGAATGTAGTCAAAAACTGAAGCCAGGGTTTGGATGCGCAGTAAGGAGCAAAAACAAGAACAGAAATCAGAAGAGAAGTCAGTCAGGCCAAGCCATACACGGGAACACGCTGGAGATCACGCAAGGGCACGGAGGAAATGAACAAAGCTGTTTAAATAGCAAAAAGGGTCTGGCTGTAGGCTGGACTAATGAGGCAGTTAATGGTAACCAGGTGAGTCACTGTGGAATAGGGATGAGCTTCGTGTTCGAGTCGAACCCATGTTCGACTCGAACATCGGCTGTTCGACCGTCCGTCGAATTGCGAACGATATGGGCCGTTCGCGCCAAATTTGTGTGGCGCGTTACGGCCCATAATTCACTGCGGCATCGCAGTGCATTGCTGGCTGATGATTGGCCAAGCATGCACTATGACCCGCATGCTTGGCCAATCACAGCGTCGTCAGTAGAGAGAGCTGTAATTGGCCAAAGCCAGGGTGGCTTTGGCCAATTATGGCTCAGGGGATTTAGTACACGCCCCACACTATATAAGGCCGCCTGCATGGCGGCCCTGTGTAGTGTGTGTTCCGGTGTGCTGAGAGATAGAGAGAGAGACAGACAGTGTCATTTGATTTGAGTTAGATAGATTAGGCAGAACAGTCAGTCAGTTAGCTGCACTTACAGTGTATTGTGTATATATATGCATCCCTGGTGTTGCATATATATATATACACTGTATTCAGTTTAGCTAGATCCGTTCCTGTTATCTTCTATCTAGACTATTTACTTTTGGTGCAGTCAGTGCGTCCTGCTCACAGTGTTCAGCTAGATCCGTTCCTGCTATTTACATTTAGTGCAGTGCGTCCTGCTCACAGTGTTCAGCTAGATCTGTTCCTGCTATTTAGATTTAGTGCAGTCAGTGCGTCCTGCTCACAGTGTTCAGCTAGATCCGTTCCTGCTATTTACATTTAGTGCAGTGCGTCCTGCTCACAGTGTTCAGCTAGATCCGTTCCTGCTATTTACATTTAGTGCAGTCAGTGCGTCCTGCTCACAGTGTTCAGCTAGATCCGTTCCTGCTATTTACATTTAGTGCAGTGCGTCCTGCTCACAGTGTTCAGCTAGATCCGTTCCTGCTATTTACATTTAGTGCAGTGCGTCCTGCTCACAGTGTTCAGCTAGATCCGTTCCTGCTATTTACATTTAGTGCAGTGCGTCCTGCTCACAGTGTTCAGCTAGATCTGTTCCTGCTATTTACATTTAGTGCAGTGCGTCCTGCTCACAGTGTTCAGCTAGATCCGTTCCTGCTATTTACATTTAGTGCAGTCAGTGCGTCCTGCTCACAGTGTTCAGCTAGATCCGTTCCTGCTATTTACATTTAGTGCAGTGCGTCCTGCTCACAGTGTTCAGCTAGATCTGTTCCTGCTATTTAGATTTAGTGCAGTCAGTGCGTCCTGCTCACAGTGTTCAGCTAGATCCGTTCCTGCTATTTACATTTAGTGCAGTGCGTCCTGCTCACAGTGTTCAGCTAGATCCGTTCCTGCTATTTACATTTAGTGCAGTCAGTGCGTCCTGCTCACAGTGTTCAGCTAGATCCGTTCCTGCTATTTACATTTAGTGCAGTGCGTCCTGCTCACAGTGTTCAGCTAGATCCGTTCCTGCTATTTACATTTAGTGCAGTGCGTCCTGCTCACAGTGTTCAGCTAGATCCGTTCCTGCTATTTACATTTAGTGCAGTGCGTCCTGCTCACAGTGTTCAGCTAGATCTGTTCCTGCTATTTACATTTAGTGCAGTGCGTCCTGCTCACAGTGTTCAGCTAGATCCGTTCCTGCTATTTACATTTAGTGCAGTCAGTGCGTCCTGCTCACAGTGTTCAGCTAGATCCGTTCCTGCTATTTACATTTAGTGCAGTGCGTCCTGCTCACAGTGTTCAGCTAGATCTGTTCCTGCTATTTACATTTAGTGCAGTCAGTGCGTCCTGCTCACAGTGTTCAGCTAGATCCGTTCCTGCTATTTACATTTAGTGCAGTGCGTCCTGCTCACAGTGTTCAGCTAGATCTGTTCCTGCTATTTACATTTAGTGCAGTCAGTGCGTCCTGCTCACAGTGTTCAGCTAGATCCGTTCCTGCTATTTACATTTAGTGCAGTGCGTCCTGCTCACAGTGTTCAGCTAGATCCGTTCCTGCTATTTACATTTAGTGCAGTGCGTCCTGCTCACAGTGTTCAGCTAGATCTGTTCCTGCTATTTACATTTAGTGCAGTGCGTCCTGCTCACAGTGTTCAGCTAGATCCGTTCCTGCTATTTACATTTAGTGCAGTCAGTGCGTCCTGCTCACAGTGTTCAGCTAGATCCGTTCCTGCTATTTGCATTTAGTGCAGTCAGTGCGTCCTGCTCACAGTGTTCAGCTAGATCCGTTCCTGCTATTTACATTTAGTGCAGTGCGTCCTGCTCACAGTGTTCAGCTAGATCTGTTCCTGCTATTTACATTTAGTGCAGTCAGTGCGTCCTGCTCACAGTGTTCAGCTAGATCCGTTCCTGCTATTTACATTTAGTGCAGTGCGTCCTGCTCACAGTGTTCAGCTAGATCCGTTCCTGCTATTTACATTTAGTGCAGTCAGTGCGTCCTGCTCACAGTGTTCAGCTAGATCCGTTCCTGCTATTTACATTTAGTGCAGTGCGTCCTGCTCACAGTGTTCAGCTAGATCCTTTCCTGCTATTTACATTTAGTGCAGTCAGTGCGTCCTGCTCACAGTGTTCAGCTAGATCCGTTCCTGCTATTTACATTTAGTGCAGTGCGTCCTGCTCACAGTGTTCAGCTAGATCTGTTCCTGCTATTTACATTTAGTGCAGTGCGTCCTGCTCACAGTGTTCAGCTAGATCCGTTCCTGCTATTTACATTTAGTGCAGTCAGTGCGTCCTGCTCACAGTGTTCAGCTAGATCCGTTCCTGCTATTTACATTTAGTGCAGTGCGTCCTGCTCACAGTGTTCAGCTAGATCCGTTCCTGCTATTTACATTTAGTGCAGTGCGTCCTGCTCACAGTGTTCAGCTAGATCCGTTCCTGCTATTTACATTTAGTGCAGTCAGTGCGTCCTGCTCACAGTGTTCAGCTAGATCCGTTCCTGCTATTTACATTTAGTGCAGTGCGTCCTGCTCACAGTGTTCAGCTAGATCTGTTCCTGCTATTTACATTTAGTGCAGTGCGTCCTGCTCACAGTGTTCAGCTAGATCCGTTCCTGCTATTTACATTTAGTGCAGTCAGTGCGTCCTGCTCACAGTGTTCAGCTAGATCTGTTCCTGCTATTTACATTTAGTGCAGTGCGTCCTGCTCACAGTGTTCAGCTAGATCTGTTCCTGCTATTTACATTTAGTGCAGTCAGTGCGTCCTGCTCACAGTGTTCAGCTAGATCCGTTCCTGCTATTTACATTTAGTGCAGTGCGTCCTGCTCACAGTGTTCAGCTAGATCCGTTCCTGTTATCTTCCTACTGACAGGCAGGCTTGTCTGGTTACAGTATATAAAGCTACCTGAAGAAAATTACAGGTGTTCTATCCCAGCTTAGTGCAGCTACAGGCCATTAGTATGTCTGGAAGGCCAAGAAGGAGAGGCAGACAGTCACAAGCCAATAAGAGAGGGCAAGCAGGCTCTGTGTCTAGTGCTGGTCGTGGAGACGGTGCATCCTCATCAGCACGTGGCCATGGGACATGCTTGGCCTTTTTTTCGGCAGCTGGCCGTGTTGAGCCGCAACATGCGGAAGACTTGGTCGAGTGGATGACCAAGCCGTCCTCATCCTCCTCATCCTCTCTCACCCATGCCCAGGGTGCTTTGTCTGGCAAAGCAGCGGCCTCTTCCCTCAGCTCAATGTCATCAGTGACTCCTTCCCTAGCTCCACCATGTCCTCCTGAGGATTCCCTCGAACTGTTTGACCACAGTGTTGGGTACATGCTCCAGGAGGATGCCCAGCGTTTGGAAGGCTCTGATGATGATACTGAGCTCGATGAAGGCAGTAACATGAGCACGGACAGAGGGGGTGCCCAAGAAGGACAGCAATCTGGCAGTCATGCTCCCCCTGCTGCAGCATACTGCCAGGTTTGCTCCAGTGATGAGGAGGGAGGGGATGATGAGGTCACTGACTCAACGTGGGTGCCTGATAGGAGAGAGGAGGAGGAGGAGGAGGAGGAGGAGGAGGCGGCACATCACCAACGAGGCAGGATGCCCTCCAGGGGCCAGCCTAAGGGCAGCACATTGACTGCATCACACCCCAAAGCTCCACATGTGCAGGGCGCTGCAGTCTCTGCGCGTTATTCAAAAAGTTCTTTGGTGTGGGCCTTTTTTGAGACGAGTGCATCAGATCGCACCGCTGCTATTTGCAACATATGTCTCAAGCGTATCTCGCGTGGCCAAAACATCTCCCGCTTGGGCACCACATGCTTGACCAGACATATGTTGACCTGCCATGCAGTTCGTTGGCAAGCGTATCTAAAAGACCCACACCAAAGAACAAAGAGGATCTCTCCTTGCTCCTCATCAGCTGAGATTTCCAACCCCACTAGACCTTCAGTCCTCTCTGAGACCTGCAGTGAGAGGAATGAAGGTGTAGAATTAGGTGTGTCACAGCCAAGTACTTGTGGGCAATCTGCTTTTGGTACACCGACGTCAGATTGTACCAGGCAAATTTCCCTGCCCCAGCTGCTGCACCGCCGAAAGAAGTTTGCTCCCAGCCATCCACATGCCCAGCGGTTGAATGCTAGCTTGGCAAAATTGCTAGCACTTCAACTGCTGCCTTTTCAGTTGGTAGACTCTGCCCCCTTCCGTGAGTTTGTGGAATGTGCGGTTCCTCTGTGGCAGGTACCCAAACGCCACTTTTTCTCACGGAAGGCGATTCCGGCTCTCTACCGGCATGTGGAAGGCAATGTCCATGCCTCGCTGGACAGGGCGGTCAGCGGTAAGGTGCATATTACCGCTGACTCATGGTCCAGCAGGCATGGACAGGGACGTTACCTAAGTTTCACGGCGCATTGGGTGACTCTGCTGGCAGCTGGGAAGGATGCAGGACAAGGTACAGTAGTGTTGGAGGTTGTTCCGCCACCACGTCTCCAAAATGCTGATTGTGACACACCTCTCTCCTCCACCCCCTCCTCTTCTTCTTCCTCCATGGCCTCTTCCTCGGAACCAGCGGTGCTCCGTAGGCGTTCAAGGGGCTACGCAAGTACGCAGGCCAAAAGATGCCATGCGGTGCTTGAGCTGGTGTGCTTGGGGGACAGGAGCCACACTGGGGCAGAGGTTCTGTCAGCTCTGCAGGGGCAGGTTCAGAGGTGGTTGACGCCACGCCAACTTAAGGCAGGAATGGTGGTTTGCGACAATGGCACCAACCTCCTCTCTGCCCTCCGACAGGGACAACTGACCCATGTGCCCTGTTTGGCTCACGTCCTTAACTTGGTGGTGCAGCGGTTCTTGGGCAGGTACCCGGGCTTACAGGATGTCCTGAGGCAGGCCAGGAAAGTCTGTGTGCATTTCCGCCGGTCATATAATGCCAGTGCTCGGCTGACGGACCTCCAAAAGGAGTTTAACCTGCCCAAGAACCGCCTAATCTGTGACATGCCCACCAGGTGGAACTCAACGTTGGCCATGCTGCAGCGGCTGCACACGCAGCAGAGGGCCATCAATGAGTACCTGTGTGACTATGGCACCAGGACAGGGTCAGGGGAGCTTGGTTTTTTTCCCCACGCCAGTGGGCCATGATCAGGGATGCATGCACTGTCCTGTCACCATTCGAGGAGGCCACGAGGATGGTGAGCACTGACAGTGCATGCATCAGTGACACTGTCCCCCTTGTCCCCCTGTTGGAGCACACGCTGCGTGGAATAATGGACAGGGCACTTGAGGCAGAACAGAGGCAGGAAGAGGAGGACTTCCTTAGCTCTCAAGGCCCCCTTTATCCAGACAGTGTTCCTGCGTGCCCGCCGATCACACAGGAAGAGGACGAGGAGGAGGAGGAGGAAGATTGTGTCAGTATGGAGGTGGAGCCTGGCACTCAGCATCAGCAGCAGTCTTTAAGGGATCAGTCCCAAGGAACACATGGACTTGTACGTGGCTGGGAGGAGGTGGCTGCGGACGTTGTTGTCCTTAGTGACCCAGAGGACTCCGGACCGAATGCCTCAGCAAACCTACGCTGCATGGCCTCCCTGATCCTGCAAAGCCTGCGTAAGGATCCTCGTATTCGTGGTATCAAGGAGAAGGACCAATACTGGCTGGCAACCCTCCTTGATCCACGTTACAAGGGTAAGGTTGCGGACCTTATCTTGCCATCGCAGAGGGAGCAGAGGATGAAACATCTTCGGGAGGCCTTGCAGAAAGGTCTGTGCAACGCGTTCCCAGAGACTGGGAGGTTACAAACTCCTGTTTCTGGACAACGTGTTGCTGAGGCTTCGGTCAGTCAAAGAAGGAGCGGTGGAGAAGGTGGCCGTCTGACCAATGCGTTCAGACAATTTTTTGGTCCGCAGCCCCAAGGTATGATCGGTTCCAGCAACCATCGCCAGCGTCTGTTTTACATGGTGCAGGAATACCTAGGGGCAAGATCAGACTTGGACACCTTTCCCACCGAAAATCCTCTGGGTTACTGGGTCTTGAGGATGGATCACTGGCCAGAGCTTGCACAGTATGCAATTGAGCTACTGGCCTGTCCTGCATCCAGCGTTCTTTCGGAACGCACATTCAGTGCTGCTGGAGGCGTGGTAACCGATCACAGGGTGCGTCTGTCCACCGACTCGGTCGATCGGCTGACCTTCATAAAAATGAATCAGTCTTGGATCACCACCAGCTACCAAGCACCTGATGCTGATGTAACCGAATAATTTTTTTTGAAATCTCAGATCCCATCAAAGACTGCCTATGCTGATGCTGAGTGACTATCCCTGAGTAATTATCCTCTTCCTCCTCAATCATCACGCTGATAGCTTGTAAGAACATTTTTGGTTCTGGGCGCCACCACCAGTGCCTAAGGCCCAATTTTTCTGCCCCTGTCTAACAGGGGCGTGTAATTACAATTTTTGAAGCAATACTTTGCAGCAGGGCTCGTTCCTGAGTTCCAACTAGAGTGTCTGTGAGGGGTTGCAGTGTTGTGGCACCAGCACCAGTGCCTAAGGCCTAATTTTTCAGCTCCTGTTCAACAGGGGCATGTAATTACAATTCTTGATCTAATATTTCACAGCAGGGCCCTGTGAGGGCTTACAGTGTTGTGGCCACAGCAACACCTAAGGCCCAAATTTCTGCTGAGTATATAGGGCAGGACCCTACTTTCAAACATCTAACTTACAAACGACTCCTACTTGCAAACGGAAGGAGACAACAGGAAGTGAGATGAAATCTACCCCTAGGAAGGGAAATTCTCTCCTGTAAGAGTTAATATGGGAAAAAAATTTCTCCTTTCCACTGATGCTTTCCAATCCTTGTTCCACAAAAAAACCCAAATTTTCAAAAAACATTTTTCATTGGGACAAAAAGTGAGGTGAAATCTTCTGAAGAGGAGGAAAGACAGCAAAACAAATGTCACAGGGGTGATAACCCTTCCCTATGTTTTCCAAAAAGCTTAAAAAAGATTTTTTGGCTGGAGCTAAACACGTTAAAAATGTACCCCTTCAAAATTACAAAGAGATTCTACTTAACAACAAACCTACAGTCCCTGTCTTGTTTGCACCGCCTGTATACTGCTGTTCAGAGTATATAGGGCCTTTCCTTATTTTAATTTGGGTGCGGGGTTCCCCTTAATATCCATACAGGACCCAAAGGGCCTGGTAATGGACTGGGGGGGTACCCATGCCGTTTGTCTCACTGATTTTCATCCATATTGCTTCCATATTGCTCCATATTGCATCCATATTGACCCGACATGACATTAAACCCGCAAGCAGTTTTAAATGAGATTTTTTCCTTTAAAAATGACATTTGGTGCAGGGACTGTTCTAAACATGGGAAACACGCGTCACTTTACAGGCATACTATAGACACCCCCCAGGTACGATATTTAAAGGAATATTTCACTTTTTTTTTTTTACTTTAAGCATCATTAAAATCACTGCTCCCGAAAAAACGGCCGTTTTTAAAAGTTTTTTTTTGCATTGATACATGTCCCCTGGGGTAGGACCCGGGTCCCCAAACCCTTTTTAGGACAATACCATGCAAATTAGCCTTTAAAATGAGCACTTTTGATTTCGAACGTTCGAGTCCCATAGACGTCAATGGGGTTCTAACGTTCGTGCGAACTTTCGGTCTGTTCGCGGGTTCTGGTGCGAACCGAACCGGGGGGTGTTCGGCTCATCCCTACTGTGGAAACAACGAGTGGCTGGTACTTAAACCAACAGATAAGCACCCTCTGTGAACTGAAAGAAAAGAGCTGCTCGTAAATAACAGGAGCACAGCCCTGACAGTACCCCCTCCTTAGTGTCCCCTCCCCCTCGGTGGGGCACCAGGCTTGAGGGGAAAATGTCTATGGAAAGCATGTGGGAGGGCAGGAGCATGTACGTCTGAGGGTAAGACCCAAGAGTGTTCCTCCGGATCGTAACCCCTCCAGTGAAGAAGAAATTGTATGTGTCCGAGGCACCAGTTTTAGTCAGGGAACAAGGAGTTGGAGGTTATAGGAAGACATTCAGACCCTCTTCCCAATTCAGTAAGAGAGCACTGGTAGGTGTCAGCAATCAGCATGGAGTCTGTACCTCTCACTGAAGCATTGCAAGGATTCGTGGACCTGCACCCAGGTGAAATGGAGTTCCCGGTGATCCTCTAACGCAGAAATTCCCTGCGGAACGTATGTGTCAGGCAACATGGATGGCTGGAACCCATATTTTATCATAAACGGGAGATAATTGGGAGGCGTCATTGATGGTGCTATTGTGAGCAAACTCTGCCCAAGGTAACAGGTATGACCAGTTGTTTTGGTGGTCAGATATATAGCAATGTACAAACTGCTCCAAGGCTTGGTTGGTCCATTCTGTGGTCTCACTGGACTGTGGGTGATATGCCGAGGAGAAGGAAAGCTGATTTCCCAACTGTGCACAAAAGGCTCGCCAAAACCTGGACACAAACTGGCTACCCCTGTCCGAGATGATAACTTTAGGTAACCCATGTAACCGAAAGACCTCCCGCAGGAAAATTGATGCCAGTTCTTTGGACATTTCTTTAGCAGAATAAAATGAATAACTGTGTTGCCCTGGGAGTTGGGTAAATCCACAAAAAAATCAAAAGACAAGTGGGTCCAAGGCCTCTCCCCATTGGGTATGGGTTGTAGGAGGCCCACTGGAAGGTGTCTGGGTGTTTTATTCTGAGCACACATGGGGCAATCATCTACAAAGGCGGTTACATCAGCACAGAAAGTAGGCCGCCAGATCTGTAGAGACATAGACCATATGAGTTGATTTTTCCCTGGGTGCTCAGCTGCTTTAGGAGAATGGAAGGTCTGGAGTAAAGCAGTGCGGAGATTCTCAGGGACAAAGCAGCAGTCATGAGGTTTTCCAGGAGTATGAATCTGAGAGGCCAGAATTCTCTCACCCAAAGGCGAAGTGAGACTAGTGCGAATAAGGGTCAAAATTCGGTCCAGAGGTATCACAGGAGTAGGAACAGTTTCCATTTTGGAAGAGAAGGAAAACTGCAGCGACAATGCATCTGCCCTTATATTCTTCATACCAGGTAAGAAGGAGACTATGTAATTGCAGCTTGACAGAAAAAGGGCCCACTAAGCCCTTCTAGGAGATAAGCATTTAGCCTCAGACAAAAATGTGAGATTCTTATGGTCAGTTAAAATGAGGACCGGCACAGTAATACCCTTGAGGAGATGCCTCCTCTCTTTAAGAGATAAAATGATGACTAATAATTCTTTGTCCTCAATTTCGTAATTGCATTCTGCTGGAGACAACTTCTTAGAAAAGTAGCCACAGGGATGCATAACGCTCTCAGAGGTAGGACATTGACACAGGAGAGCACCTACTTCAGTCTCAGACGCATCAACTTCAAAAATGAAGGGTAACATAGGATTAGGATGTGCCAGCACTGGACCGAATAATCAGGTAAGCCAGGGTCAGGAAGCCAGAAATTAGCATAGTAAGAATCAAAAACAGGAACAGGTATTGGAAGTGTAGTTAGCCAAGCCAAGTCATACACAGGAACAAACTGGAGATCATAGACCACGCAAGGGCACAGTGGAAACTAGCAAAGCTGTTTAAATAGCAAAAAGGGGCTGGCTGTAGGCTGGACTAATGAGGCAGGTAATGGTAACCAGGAGAGTCACTGTGGAAATGAGTGCCTGGTAATTAACCAACAGCTGAGCAGCTTCTCTGCACTGAAAGAAAAAAGCTGCTGTAAAAAGCAGGAGCCCAGCCCAGACACAAACACAGCTGAGGCTGTCAATCACCTGCTGCATGCTGGAGGGGTGGGGTTTTCTCTCAGGATTCTGTAGTGCGAGGATAGACTGTCAGAAGTCACTTATATAGCAGAGGGAGGAAAGAGCAGGTAGGAACTACACTAGGTGCTTTGGTCTGAAGAACACACAATAGAGGGATATGCTTTGTTCGTTTTTCATTTCAGAGGTTTACAACCATGTTAATGAATGGAAATCTTCATTCATTTGTGTGTTTTATATCTGCCTGGAGTTTAGCTTTAACACATATTAGAATAAAACAATGTTTTTCTGATCTTGTATCTCTGCACTGAGCTTTTTGGTAAAATATAATCTTTGTGCATTAAGTTTGAATGATTGCTCAGTAGGTAGAGATGAACGAAGAAGTCTGGACAGCCGCGCACCGGAAGAAATTTCATATGACTTTATTCGTAGAACAGGATCATAAAGTACACAAGGCACCACGGTAAGGTGGTACAGAGAAACAGGTGACGCGTTTCACACTTAAACTAAGTGCTTACTCATAGCTAAGTAGGTGTCACTAATGCACACTGCATACTCCTCTTTGGCCCACATTTAAGTGAACCATTGCACCATTGCTTCTGCATCTTGTTAAAGTCCCTCAAACTGCAATAGCAATTCTGTGAACAGACTTGAAAGTATTAAGAGTGAAACTAAACAATATCCTTATTCCCCAAAAGCAATCTATACTCTTCCACTAAGTAATCTATTTTTCATTAAAAGTGTTTCTGTGTTTTTCTGCCTCCTTGTGATGTCCTCCACAAGCTCCCATCTACTTTTTTTTCTTCACTTTTGTGTGTTTCGCACATTAGCTTTTGTCATGCGCACTATTCTATGCACACTACACATCTCATAGTCCATAGTCCCTAGTCCATCCCAGAAGTGGGAAAGGGGGGATGGCTACATTCTTACATAAAGTGGGACCATGGAGAACAAACATAGTCACATTACAGGACCTAACAGAAAGTTGGATCACAGCAGCAAAAAAAAAAATGTGGAGGTATGGAGGAGGCTGAGAATACTTTTTTTAAACCAGAGTTTAGTGTCACTTTAATATAAATTCAAAGAATACATATGCAACTTCTGGAGTCCACCTTTTGCAGAGCGTTTACATTCCTGATATTATACAGTTGTACAGTATTGAACTGATCAAAGATGGGGTTTTGTTTTCCATTGCACATTTTGGTTATGTAATTTAGCTTTAAAGGGACCCTTAGGGGTTTACATATTAAATTGTTAATCTGACATTCTCCAAACATTCACTGGAGGTAAATCTACCTGGTGCATGCATTTAAATGAATGCTTGAAGAATGTCATCTTTATTGCTTTATAAATATACCCCGTCTTTATCCTTCACTGCTCATTAAATATTGCCAGTTGGAAAAATAAAATAACCAAACATTTTTAAAGAACTTGCATTTTTCATAAATTTATAGGCAAAGCCAGCTTAATCCTATTAGGCCCCTTTCAGAGCGGGTCCCCGTCAAGCAGATCCTTCTGCTCAGCAGGGGATATCTACGCTGAGCAGGTGGATAACAGGTCCGTGTCCGCTCCACTATGCAGAGTGATCCACCGAATGGATGGGGAACAGATTCCCATTCATCTGATTTTAGTGGACAGAATCTGATCGGATGCTGACTGGTGTCAGCAGACACATGTTGGCTTACATCTGCTGCTCCATAGAAAGCTATGGACGGTCAGATCGGGTCCGCCTGAAACATTGACAGGCGGCCCGGATCGGTCCGTCAGTGTTAAAGGGGCGTTAAGCTTAAAGAGTATTTCCACTTTCTGTTGAGAAATAAAACCATTCTCCCAGGTCCGATTCTAGGGTCACAGACGCCTGGGTGCAGAAATATTTCTGCTGCCCCACCTGGGTGTGGTCATCTTACTAACTCCTCCCTTTTACAAATGTTTTCATGGCAATGACTCAAATACAGAGATGCTCCCCTAAGGAGTCTTTGTTACCCTGGGATCCTCCCATGATCTCTTAACAACAAACAAAATACAGGAAGAGAGTACACCAATGGGACCATGGACACAGAGAAGGCTTCTGTTAGAGAGTCTGTTAGAAAGAGACCCCAGACATACTGCAGACATAGTACAGGAGATAATCAGAAACTGCGGACATGATACAAGAGATGGTCAGAGACTGCGGACATTATACAAGAGATGTCAGAGACTGCGGACATGATACAAGAGATGGTCAGAGACTGCAGACATGTTACAAGAGATGGTCAGAATCTTCGGACATGATACAAGAGATGGTCAGAGACTGCAGACATGATACAAGAGATCAATGCATCAAATGCAGCCTACCAGTGCCCACCAAATTCAGCCTTATCAGTGCCCATCAAATGCAGCCTCATCAGTGCCCATCAAATGCAGCCTCATCAGTGCCCACCAAATTCAGCCTCATCAGTGCACACCAACTGAAGCCTACCAGTGCCCACCAATTGCAGCCTACCAGTGTCCACCAAATGCAGCTTACCAGTGTCCATCAAATGCAGCTTACCAGTGCCCACCAAATGCAGCCTACCAGTGCTCAACAAATGCAGCTTATCAGTGCCCACTAAATGCAGCCTACCAGTGCCTACCAATTGCAGCCTACCAGTGCCCCTGGATCACACAGAGCGGCAACGATTTCCTGCTGTCATGGAGCTTCGATTTGAATCTCCTGGGCGGCCACTGTAACAAAGTGTCGCCTCCTAGACCGACTCACGGCTCCTATGATATACGTCACACTGATACAATTTCACTGCATTGGATCAGTGTTCTGTCTATCTCACAGGAGCCGTCTAGGAGGCAGGACTTTGTTACTGCGCCGCTGGGAATTTCAGACCAAAGCTCGTGCGATGTGTGTGTGACCAGGGCCGGTGCAAGCATTTTTGCCTACACAGGCGAAGGTGCATTTTGATGCCCACCCCCCTCCTCCACAATGCAACCCACCATTGTCTACAACCTCACCTCTGTAATGTTGCACTCCTAATGTGATGTTGTGCAGTGTGAAGAAAGTCACACAACATTGAAATTTGAGCAGTGCTGAACTGGCACCCCCCATATCCTCCATCCCAGCACACCCCCATTCCAGTACAAATCCTCCTCCACCAAATCCCCCCTCTCCAAATCCCTCCAGAACACAACCCCCCCATCCCCCTACCCAGCACAACCCCCCCCCCAAATTTCTTCTCCCAGCAAAAAATCCCCCCCACCCCAAATCCCTCTTCTAACTCAGATCTTCCTCCTAGTTCTGGCACAAATCCATATCCCCATCCCAGCACAAAACCTTCTTCTCCTCTTCAAATACACCCAGATCCACTATTCCAGCTAAAATCCCCTCCCCACTTCTAGTACAGATCCTCTTTCCAAGTCCTTGATTCCAGCACAATCCCTCCCCCATCCTGGGTTAAATCGTCCCCCATCCTTCCCGGAACAAATCCTCTTTCCCCAAATCCTGCATTCCAGCACAAGTCCACTGCCCAGTTCTGTCATAAATCTTTCCACCCAAATCCCCCTTCCCAGTACAAAACCTCTCTCCCAAACACAAATCATCTCCCGTCTTATACAAATTAATCAACAATACTTCCCAACTGTGGGACCTTCCTGAGAGAAGAACAAAATCCCGTAAATCCGTACCAGTTCACACCAGTGTGAGTGCGTAAAACCCGCTTTCTGTGCGTGTTTCTTGCACTGCATTCAAAATGCACTGCAGTCGCGATCTGCAGTGGGTGTCAATGTTAACTTAATAGAGAAGATATATACCTGTGCTCAAATCCCAATAGCTTGTACATGTGTTTAAACTATCAGGTGCTAAAGAGGTGTCCGCATATTATCACTACAAATTCTGGATGGACCCTCTGCACACTGCTATACACCCTTTCCAGCAAACTATGCAATGAAAAACAGGGATTTTTAGTTCACATATATTGTAATATATGTTTAAGCTGGCCAACTGTGCCAAAGTAATCCCTCTTCTGGCCAGTCCTACACTGCTCTGCCACTGCAAATGCTATGGTGGACACCGTGCCAACCTGGGGCATAAAGACCCAAGGTGGGGGAGAGCTACTAGGTTCAGGTCTGGTCACTGACCTGCATTACAACAGAGACAGTTTAAACATGTATTGCAATATGTGCAGGGCCGATCCTAGGGTCACAGGCACCTGGGTTCAGAAATATTTCTGGCACCCCCACGTGGGCGTGGTCATCTTACCTACTCCTCCCCTTTACAAATGTTTATATGGCAATGACTCAAACACAGAGATGCTCCCTTAAGAAGTCTTTGTTATCCTGGGATCCTCCCATGATCTTTTACCAATAAAGAAAATACAGGAAGAGTGTACACTAATGAGACCTGGAGGGGAGTCTCTCTGATGCACACAGAGAGGGCTTCTGTTAGAGAGTCTGTTAGAAAGAGCCCCCAGACATAGTACAGGAGATGGTCAGAGACTGCAGACATGATACAAGAGATGGTCAGAGACTGTAATCATAGTACAGGAGATGGTCAGAGACTGCAGACATAGTAGAGGAGATGGTCAGAGACTGCAGACATGATACAAGAGATGGTCAGAGACTGTAGACATGATACAAGAGATGGTCAGAGACTGTAGTTATGATACAAGAGACGGTCAGAGACTGCAATCATGGTACAGGAGACAGTCAGAGACTGCAGACATACTACAGGAGACAGTCAGGGACTGCAGACACACTACTGGAGACAGTCAGAGACTGCAGACGTACTACAGGAGACAGTCAGAGACTGCAGACATACTACAGGAGACGGTCAGAGACTGCAGACATGGTACAGGAGACGGTCAGAGACTGCAGACATGGTACAGGAGACAGTGAGAGACTGCAGACGTGGTACAGGAGACGGCCAGAGACTGCAGACATGGTACAGGAGACAATCAGAGACTGCAGACATAGTACAGGAGATGATCAGAGACTGCAGACATAGTACAGGAGATGGTCAGAGACTACAGGCATAGTACAGGAGATGGTCAGAGACTGCAGACATAGTACAGGAGATGATCAGAGACTGCAGACATAGTACAGGAGATGGTCAGAGACTGCAGACAAAGTACAGGTGATGGTCAGAGACTGCAGACATAGTACAGATGAGGGTCAGAGACTGCAGTTTCTATGGACATTAGTAGATAATGGCTGATCGGCCCTCTCACCTGACCCAGCGATACAGCAACAGTTCCTCTGATCAGGAGTCAGCTGACACTGAATTCCCCGTGACAACTCCGCTGGGTAGCAACCAGATCTGTATTCCTGTAATGACTCCATTCCTTTCTCCGCCAGGGATGGTGCTAGGCTGTGTGGCTTTCCCTCTGGTGGAGCAGGGCAGCAGGGTTTTCTCTCTGATGGTGTTCTCTCAGCACTGTCCTCTCCCTCTGGAGTCCTGGGTGTACTTCCCTGAAAGCCTCCCCAGGCTCCTGGCTCTCTCTCTCTCTCCCATTCAGCTGAGCATGCTGTGTGGGCTGCATTTTTCTTGTTATAGTGCGGCTGACAGTCCTTCAGGACTATATGTCCTACAATCCTCTTCTCTGCTCCCTTTTCTATTCTATTTCTTCTCTGGCTGGTATGAAGGCGAGGGGGAAGAAACATAGTGGGCAGCTGTGCTGGCAAGCGCCGCTCACTAGTACAGCAGCGTGCGTGAGGAGGAGAGGGGGAGGGAGGGGGGAAAGAAGAGCCAGCAGCTGAAGTGGCGTCACTAGGGTTGGGGTCACCCCCCTTCCACCAACTATAGTCGCCCCTCAGTACAGACCCCCCTCCACTTAGTATAGACCCCCCTCCGTCAGTGCAGAACCTGCACCAAGTATAAACCCCTCCCTTAGTAGAGACCTTCCTCAGTACAGACCCCCTCCATTAGTACAGACCCTCCCAGGACAGACCCCCTTCCATTAGTACAGACCCCCAGCACAAACCACCCCCTCCATTAGTACAGAACCCCCCAGGACAGACCCCCCTTCATTAGTACAGACCCCCCAGGACAGACCCCCCCCATTAGTACAGACCCCCCATTGGTACAGACCCCTCAATTTGTACAGACCCCCCATTGGTAGAGACCCCCTTCATTAGTACAGACCCCCCTCAATTAGTACAGACCCCCCAGGACAGACTCCCCTCCATTAGTAAAGACCCCCCTCCATTAGTACAGACCCCTCTCCATTAGTACAGACCCCCCCAGGACAGACCCCCCCTTCATTAGTACAGACCCCCCCAGGAAAGAGCCCCCTCCATTAGTACAGCCCCCCCTCCATTATGGGAATATAAAAACATCCGGGGGCAGCTGGAGAGGACAGTGTGCAGCCGCGCCGCCTGGGTGGAGAACAGTTCACAGCATGCAGGAGTGAGAGACACAGAGAGAAGGGGGAGAACATGTGTCAGGCACGGACGCCCCCCCCCCCAGCGACATCACTGTGCGGCTGGTCTCTCTCCACACAGAGACCAGCCGCTCCGCCTCCGAGTTCATCTCTGGCTGCTCTCCTTCTCTGATAGGAGGAGGGAGGGGGGAGGGGCTTGAGCAGGAAACACAGCGGCGGCGGCAGTGACCGGCGGAAAAAGCCGACTCTGGACACAGACAAGAGAAGGAGGAGGGAGGGGAGCACTCTGGCGCTTCAGCGCCCTCACCTCTCTGGCGCCCGGGTGCACTGCGCCCAGAGCACCTGCCTAGGCTTGGCCCTGG
This sequence comes from Lithobates septentrionalis, assembly GCA_037952835.1. NCBI lineage: Eukaryota > Metazoa > Chordata > Amphibia > Anura > Ranidae > Lithobates > Lithobates septentrionalis. Next base: position 11,661,113 of record JBBDGP010000156.1, read on the forward strand.
TTCTGTACACCAACAGCATGGCTACAAATTAAGGGTCTATGCAGACTAGGTGGCTGAAAAAATTCCAGAACCTCTGGCAGAAAAAGCAGCATAAAAATGCTTATAGTGTCTTGTATTGCACAGGAGTTTATGCATTTTTATGGGCATTTGCTTTTATAAGTGTTTTTTTCAAAACATTCCCCTCTGCTCATTTTTCACTATATTCAATAAACACTTGAAAATGGCAAACACTCCTAAACGCTGCGTTTATGGGCATGAAGCATTTTTTCTGGTCCAAAGCTCCTCTCAAAAAACGCACTTGGTGATGTTTTTTTTTCCCACCTGAAGACTCTCCTCCACAAATATGCCTGCAAACGCCCAAATGAGCATGGAAAAATAGACTAACATAGAGTTGTTTATACAGGCTAGAAGAAAAAAAAACACACAGGAGATAGTCAGAGACTGCAGACATGGTACAGGAGACGGTCAGAGACTGCAGACATGGTACAGGAGACAGTCAGAGACTGCAGACATGGTACAGGAGACGGCCAGAGACTGCAGACATGGTACAGGAGATGATCAAAGACTGCAGACACAGTACAGAAGATGGTCAGAGACTGCAGACATAGTACAGTAGATGGTCAGAGACTGCAGACATAGTACAGGACATGGTCAGAGACTGCCGACATACTACAGGAGATGGTCAGAGACTGCAGACATAGTACAGGTGATGGTCAGAGACTGCAGACATAGTACAGGTGATGGTCAGAGACTGCAGTTCCTATGGACGTTAGTAGATAATGGCCGATCGGCCCTCTCACCTGACCCAGCGATACAGCAACAGTTCCTCTCAACAGGAGTCAGCTGACGCTGAATTCCCCTTGACAACTCCGCTGGGTAGCAGCCAGATCTGTATTCCTGTAATGACTCCATTCCTTTCTCCACCAGGGATGGTGCTAAGCTGTGTGGCTTTCCCTCTGGTGGCGCAAGGCAGCGGGGTTCTCTCTCTGATGGTGTTCTCTCAGCACTGTCCTCTCCCTCTGGAGTCCTGGGTGTACTTCCCTGAAAGCCTCCCCAGGCTCCTGGCTCTCTCTCTCCCACTCAGCTGAGCATGCTGTGTGGGCTGCATTTTCCTTGTTACAATGAGGCTGCCAGTCCTTCAGGACTATATGTCCTACAATCCTCTTCTCTGCTCCTTTTTCTATTCTATTTCTTCTCTGGCTGATATGAAGGCGGGGGGAAGAAACATAGTGGGCAGCTGTGCTGGCAAGCGCCGCTCACTAGTACAGCAGCGTGCGTGAGGAGGAGAGAGGGAGGGAGGGGGGAAAGAAGAGCCAGCAGCTGAAGTGGCGTCACTAGGGTTGGGGTCACCCCCCTTCCACCAACTATAGTCGCCCCTCAGTACAGACCCCCCTCCACTTAGTATAGACCCCCCTCCGTCAGTGCAGAACCCGCACTAAGTATAAACCCCTCCCTTAGTACAGACCTTCCTCAGTACAGACCCCCTCCATTAGTACAGACCCTCCCAGGACAGACCCCCTCCATTAGTACAGACCCCCAGGACAAACCACCCCCTCCATTAGTACAGAACCCCCCAGGACAGACTCCCCCTTCATTAGTACAGACCCCCCAGGACAGACCCCCCCCCATTAGTACAGACCCCTCAATTTGTACAGACCCCTCCAGGACAGACCCCCCATTGGTACAGACCCCCTTCATTAGTACAGACCCCCCTCCATTAGTACAGACCCCCCCAGGACAGACCCCCCTCCATTAGTACAGACCCCCATCCATTAGTACAGACCCCTCTCCATTAGTACAGACCCCCCCAGGACAGACCCCCCCTCTATTAGTACAGACTCCCCCCAGGACGAACCCCCCTCCATTAGTACAGACTCCCAGGACAGACCCCCCTCCATTAGTACAGACCCCCAGGACAGACCCCCCTCCATTAGTACAGACCCCCCCAGGAAAGAGCCCCCTCCATTAGTACAGACCCCCCCTCCATTATGGGAACATAAAAACATCTGGGGGCAGCTGGAGAGGACAGTGTACAGCCGCACCGCCTGGGTGGAGAACAGTTCACAGCATGCAGGAGTGAGAGACACAGAGAGAAGGAGGAGAACATGTGTCAGGCACGAACCGCCCCCCCCAGCGACATCACTGTGCGGCTGGTTTCTCTCCACACAGAGACCAGCTGCTCCACCTCCGAGCTCATCTCCGGCTGCTCTCCTTCTCTGATAGGAGGAGGGAGGGGGAGGGCCTTGAGCAGGAAACACAGCGGCGGTGGCGGTGACCGGTGGAGAAAGCCGACTCTGGACACAGACAAGAGAAGGAGGAGGGAGGGGAGCACTCTGGCGCTTCAGCGCCCCCACCTCTCTGGCGCCCGGGTGAACTGCACCCAGAGCACCTGCCTAGGATCGGCCCTGGTTCTGTACACCAACAGCATGGCTACAAATTAAGGGTCTATGCAGACTAGGTGGCTGAAAAAATTCCAGAACCTCTGGCAGAAAAAGCAGCGTAAAAATGCTTATAGTGTCTCGTATTGCACAGGAGTTTATGCATTTTTATGGGCATTTGCTTTTATAAGTGTTTTTTTCAAAACATTCCCCTCTGCTCATTTTTCACCATATTCAATATACACTTGAAAATGGCAAACACTCCTAAACGCTGCGTTTATGGGCATGAAGCATTTTTTCTGGTCCAAAGTTCCTCTCAAAAAACACACTTGTGATGGGTTTTTTTCCCACCTGAAGACTCTCCTCCACAAATATGCCTGTAAACGCCCAAATCAGCATGGAACAAAAGAATAACATAGAGTTGTTTATACAGGCTAGAAGAAAAAAAACACACAGGAGACAGTCAGAGACTGCAGACATGGTACAGGAGACGGTCAGAGACCGCAGACATGGTACAGGAGACGGTCAGAGACTGCAGACATGGGACAGGAGACGGTCAGAGACTGCAGACATGGTACAGGAGACGGCCAGAGAATGCAGACATGGTACAGGAGATGATCAGAGACTGCAGACATAGTACAGGAGATGATCAGAGACTGCAGACATAGTACAGGAGATGATCAGGGACTGCAGACATAGTACAGGAGATGGTCAGAGACTGCAGACATAGTACAGGAGATGGTCAGAGACTTGCAGACATAGTACAGGAGATGATCAGAGACTGCAGACAGTACAGAAGATGGTCAGAGACTGAAGACTTAGTACAGGAGATGGTCAGAGACTGCAGACATAGTACAGGTGATGGTCAGAGACTGCAGACATAGTACAGGTGATGGTCAGAGACTGCAGCTCCTATGGACGTTAGTAGATAATGGCCGATCGGCCCTCTCACCTGACCCAGTGATACAGCAACAGTTCCTCTGATCAGGAGTCAGCTGACGCTGAATTCCCTGTGACAACTCCGCTGGGTAGCAGCCAGATCTGTATTCCTGTAATGACTCCATTCCTTTCTCCACCAGGGATGGTGCTAAGCTGTGTGGCTTTCCCTCTGGTGGCGCAAGGCAGCGGGGTTCTCTCTCTGATGGTGTTCTCTCAGCACTGTCCTCTCCCTCTGGAGTCCTGGTTGTACTTCCCTGAAAGCCTCCCCAGGCTCCTGCCTCTCTCTCTCTCCCATTCAGCTGAGCATGCTGTGTGGGCTGCATTTTCCTTGTTACAGTGAGGCTGCCAGTCCTTCAGGACTATATGTCCTACAATCCTCTTCTCTGCTCCTTTTTCTATTCTATTTCTTCTCTGGCTGATATGAAGGCGGGGGGGAAGAAACATAGTGGGCAGCTGTGCTGGCAAGCGCCGCTCACTAGTACAGCAGCGTGCATGAGGAGGAGAGAGGGAGGGAGGGGGGAAAGAAGAGCCAGCAGCTGAAGTGGCGTCACTAGGGTTGGGGTCACCCCACTTCCACCAACTATAGTCGCCCCTCAGTACAGACCCCCTCCACTTAGTATAGACCCCCCTCCGTCAGTGCAGAACCCGCACTAAGTATAAACCCCTCCCTTAGTACAGACCTTCCTCAGTAAAGACCCCCTCCATTAGTACAGAACTCCCCAGGACAGACCCCCCTCCATTAGTACAGACCCCCCGGGACAAACCATCCCCCCATTAGTACAGACCCCCATTAGTACAGACCCCTCAATTTGTACAGATCCCTCCACGACAGACCCCCCATTGGTACAGACCCCCTCCATTAGTACAGACCCCCCAGGGCAGACCCCTCTCCATTAGTACAGACCCCCCTCCATTAGTACAGACCCCCCTCCATTAGTACAGACGCCTCTCCATTAGTACAGACCCCCCCCCCTCCATTAGTACAGACTCCCCCCAGGAGGAACCCCCCTCCATTAGTACAGACCCCTAGGACAGACCCCCCTCCATTAGTACAGACCCCCAGGACAGACCCCCCCTCCATTAGTACAGACCCCCCAGGACAGAGCCCCCTCCATTAATACAGCCCCCCTCCATTATGGGAATATAAAAACATCCGGGGGCAGCTGGAGAGGACAGTGTGCAGCCGCACCGCCTGGGTGGAGAACAGTTCACAGCATGCAGGAGTGAGAGACACAGAGAGAAGGAGGAGAACATGTGTCAGGCACGGACCGCCCCCCCCCCCCCCCCCAGCAACAGCATGGCTACAAATTAAGGGTCTATGCAGACTAGGTGGCTGAAAAAAATCCAGAACCTCTGGCAGAAAAAGCAGCGTAAAAATGCTTATAGTGTCTCGTATTGCACAGGAGTTTATGCATTTTTATGGGCATTTGCTTTTATAAGTGTTTTTTTCAAAACATTCCCCTCTGCTCATTTTTCACCATATTCAATATACACTTGAAAATGGCAAACACTCCTAAACGCTGCGTTTATGGGCATGAAGCATTTTTCTGGTCCAAAGCTCCTCTCAAAAAAAGCACTTGTGATGGTTTTTTTTCCCACCTGAAGACTCTCCTCCACAAATATGCCTGTAAACGCCCAAATGAGCATGGAAAAATAGACTAATAGAGTTGTTTATACAGGCTAGAAGAAAAAAAACACCAAAAGCCTGTATAAGCAGCATTGTTTATGCTCAGTGTGCATGAGGCCTAAGAGGGAAAGGTCATTTTCAATAGCATTAAATTACAATACAGATTGTGTAGTAATTGCATATGCTATATCATTTTATTTGCTACTTTTTCCCAAGGAAGTAGAGTTAACCTTACACTACTATGCGTCAGGAGCCCATCACCCTGATGATGTCATGTGTTACAAAACGCATAGGGTGGGGCCCTCGAAAGTTACATTATCACGCATGCTGAGTAGACAGACAGCTGGGACTGCACTGTTTTTGCCCGTAGGACGTTACTCAATGAGATAAGTTTGAATGTTCTTACCTTTTGTACTTTGATACCATATGAGCAATTTTATTAAAAAACACTCTACGGATTTGTCACGTATCCTTTTTTTTAAGAGCTACTTTGGTTGTATATCCTGGCATTGGGTCCATGGAGGAGATATGCAAACCATTGGTAGATATTAACCCTCTATATAATATTTTAATTATAATGGTCTCTAGGATCTGGTAAGAAGCTGGCGTGTGGTCTTATCTCTGGTTGCACTGATTTATTTTTATTTTGTGCACTGGTGATCACGATTTGGAGGACTGGAATAGCACATTCTTTCATTTTGTAGACTTTACATGGACACAGCATGATGACTAATGGGTCATAATGGATTAATTACCACATATGGTTAATTTGATGTATAGATTTTACATATGTATACTATTATTTAATATGTTTTAGTGCTGCACTGGCTTTTTAAATTATTTGAAATTTGTTTCAACTTTCACAAAAAAAGTTCACAAATTTTCCATGCTGGCAGCTTTTTAGTATTTTTCAAGTGCAGTGATTCTTTTTGCTTTGAACACTTTTCTACTGACTGGTAGTATGCTGATGGTGCCACTCTATTGTCTATAGATCCTCAGTCATCATCAGAGGCATTTGAACAAGGGCTGCACGAGAGGCCATTCCGATCTTGGTTTCCATACAAGATACATCACAAACCCTTAGGTAAGTCTCTGTTCCAGGAGAGGTGTAAATAACTAACGTAGCTGTAAACACTAAAGAAATTTAGTTTGTGAAAACTCCGACTGTCATAAACAATATGAGTTTTTAATAAAATTCTATTTTCACCTTTTGTTATCTTTTTTTGCATTTCTGTGCTGTTGATCTATTGCAGCCCCTTCCCATCTGCATGCATGCACTCCAGTAATGGCTGCCTGGCATTTCTCTGGGCAAGTTTTCTGATGGTGCCAAGAGTGGACTATGCCTGTGTAATTTTTGTTGAAACAACCACTTGTAGTCTTCATGAAAAGCCATGTGATAGGGTGATAACATGGTAGCATACTGTAATTGATGGGTGAGGACAGAGCATTGTTGCCCTATACCAGGAAGTACTAAAAAAGGACCTCCATGACCAGATTAACCATTATTATTTTCATGAAAGTTGCAGATTTAATCATATTAACCACTTTCCTACCAGCGCATTGTAAAATGACGCCAGCAGGAACATTCCCTAACTCTGTGTGGCCGTCATATGACATCCATCTGTTCTCAACCTGCAGTGTGGCGATCGGGGATAAGGCGTGTCCCTCGGGACACAGCCCCTCCCCGATTAGGGTAAAGTACCAGGGAAAATGGCTCTTTACCACTTGACCAGCTGTGTTTAATCACAGTCGGTCACAAATGTTAAAAAACCGTGGTAACTAGCTGTTACAGAGTTCTCCTCCTCACACACCGAACCAGTGTGAGGAGGAGGTTGCAGTAACAGCTAGTTACCACCTACAGTGCATACTAAAACACAGCGATTGCCCATAAATAAAGAGTACCTGTCACCAGCCCATCTAAATACCTGTCACCAGCCCATCTGAGTACCTGTCACCAGCCCATCCTAGTACCTGTCACCAGTCCATCTGAGTACCCGAGTACCTGTCATCAGCCCATCAGAGTACCCGAGTACCTGTCTCCAGCCCAGAGTACCCGAGTACCTGTCTCCAGTCAATCAGAGTCTCCGAGTACCTGTCTCCAGCCCATCAGAGTACTCGAGTACCTGTCTCCAGCCTAGAGTACCCAAGTACCTGTCTCCAGCCCAGAGTACCCAAAAACCTATCTGTTGCCCATCAGAGTACCCGAGTACCTGTCTCCAGTCCATCAGAGTACCTAAGTACTTGTCTCCAGCCCATAGGAGTATCCGAGTACCTGTCTCCAGCCTATCAGAGTACCCGAGTACCTGTCTCCAACCCAGAGTACCCGGGTACCTGTCTCCAGCCCAGGGTACCTCAGTACCTGTCTCCAGCCCAAAATACCCGAGTACCTATTTGCAGATCATCAGAGTATCTGGGTACCTGTCTCCAGCCCAGAGTACCCAAGTACCTATCTGAAGCCCATAAGAGTACCTGAGTACCTATCTCCAGGCCATTCGAGTACCCGAGTACATGTCTCCAGCCCATTAAAGTACCCTAGTACCTATCTTCAGACCATTAGAGTACCCGAGTACCTATCTCCAGCCCATCAGAGTACTGAAGTACCTGTCTCCAGCCCAGCAGAGTACCTATTTGCAGATCATCAGAGTACCTGGGTACCTGTCTCCAGCCCAGAGTACCCGAGTACCTATCTGAAACCCATAAGAGTACCAGAGTACCTGTCTCCAGCCCAGAGTATCCGAGTACCTATCTGAAGCCCATCAGCGTGCCGAAGTACCTGTCTCCAGCCCATCAGAGTACCTGTGTACCTATCTGCAGCCCATCAGAGTACCTGAGTACCTATATGCAGCCCATGCCTTATGGAATATAAGTTGGGGTATTTGCTTTGCAAAATGGGGTCATTTTATGGTCGTTTCTACTGTCCTGGTACTCCAGGGCCATCAAAAGTGTGATAGGTCATCAGAATATTATACTGTGTGTGTAATTTATGCTCCTAGAATGCCTGATGGTGCTCCCTGCATGTTGGGCCTCTGTATGTGGCCAGGCTGTGTAAAAGTTTCACACCTGTGGTATCGCCATACTCAAGAGGAGTTGCAGAATGTATTTTGGGGTGTAATTGCAAGTATGCATATGCTATGTGTGAGCAATAACTTGTTATTATGAAAATTTAGTGTTAAAAAATTATAAAATTGTAATAATTTCTTCATTTTCCCAAGATTTGTGGGAAAAAAATACAACTTCAAAAAACTCACCATGCCTCCTACTAAATACCTTGCACTGTCTACTTTTCAAAAAGGGATCATTTGGGGGATATTTGTACTATTCTGACATTCCAGGGCCTCAATAATTGAGATAGGCCGTCAGTACATCAGGTGTGATCAAGTGTGATAATTTTTCAATGATTGGTACCATAGCTTGTAGAGTCTATAACTTCCACACAGACTAAATAATATACACTGATTTGGGTTATTTTTACTAAAGATTTGTAGCAGTGTCAATTTTGGCCCAAATTTATGAACAAAAATTACTGCTGGTTATTCAGCAGCACCATATTGCAGAAGTTTATGCTTGTGGGCTTCGCCTGCCCACAAGCAAGATGGGAATGCCCGAACAAGAGGAATATAAGATAAGTTTTTAAATAAAATACTAACAAAAGCAGCGCTATTTACCAGCTTAACGAATGTAAAATAAGCATAATATGACACTAAGAGATGGATTAAAATAAAAAAATCATATATGTGGTTGGAACTCCGCTTTAAAGCATTCTGTGCATTCAGGTAAAAAACGCAGCGCAGCCCCCACCCAAGCCCAAACTCGATGCAGCACTGTTCCTGGGAGCAGCGTCTCTCTCTCTCTCTCTCCTCACTAGACATCGAGGCAGCAGCAGGAGCCATTGGCTTCTGCTGCTGTCAATCACAGTCTGTGAGGAAAGAGCGGGGGGGGGTGGGGCCAAGCCGTACTGTGGGTGTCTATGGAAACACAAAGCATGACTCAGGATCAAGCCATCACGAGTGACCCTGTAGGACAGTAGTAGGCGGGTGATACTTCCTCCATATTCCCCTCCTCTCTGGGCACCAAGCAAGGGTCACATGAGAGGCCTGCCCCAGGGTGGGTTCTTCTCGGCTACACTAGGCACTTTGGTTAGGGTCACTACCTTACACATGGAGTACCTATACTTGCACAGACAACTGAACCCTAGTTAACTCTCTGATGCATTTAGGAAGGACACATGGAGCCTTGCCCTCTCCATCTGTCCAGCTTAGATATCACTACTACCTCACTCCCAATAATGGTATGGGGTCTCGCTGTACACCCAGCATGGACTCCATAGATGCACTCCATTAATTCTTCTTCTTCCGTACCTGTGTACAGGCTGGGGACATCTGCGGTGCTGATTTGCTCCCATTGCTATGGCAAATGGACCTGCTCACAGAGAGAGAGCCAACAACTCCTCCTGCAAGAAGCTATCCCACATGTCACGTGTACACTCTTACAACAGACTGCTAGAGAAACCTTTGTAACTCTTGGTAACCACTTGTATCTTCACACTGTTTTAACTCTTATGCCATACACGATCGGACATTGCAACAACGAAATCCTGGGATTTATTTCCGACGGATGTTGGCTCAAGCTTGTCTTACATACACATGGTCACACAAATGTTGTTGGAAATTCCGATTGTCAAGAACGAGCTGACGTACAACACGTACGATGCCACTATAAAGCGGAAGTTCAATAGCCAGTGCGCCACCCTTTGGGCTCCTTCTGCTAATCTCGTGTTTATCTCGTGTTAGTAGAAGTTTGGTGAGAGACGATTTGTGATTTTCAGCCTCGTGCTTTTCAGATCGTTACTGCTCTTCAGTTTGTGCTTGCGGGTTCGTATCTGGTTTTCAGCGCGTGTAGTCAGTTTGTATCTGGTTTTCAGTGCGTATTTTTATATTACGCATTTAATTTTCAGTGCGTTCTTGTCCGCTCGTTTCTGAATTTCAGCTCACTCTTCTAAGGCCTTTCTGAGCCTTTCTTATTTTCAGTGTGGTCCGTTAGTTAGTTTTGACCATTTGAAGCCATGTTGCGGGTACGTTCTCATCGTAGAGTTTGTGCTGTGCAGGGGCTTGGTGTTGGGGTTCTAACTTTGACCCAAGCCCAGTCCATGAACAGGGTGGGGAGGAGTTCATGGACCAAGAATTGGTTGCTCCAGCGTGACCAATTCTCGCACGTGCCTTTGTTGCGGGAGATCCGTGAGAATAGTCCTGATGATTTCAGGAATTATCTCCGGATGTTGGCCCTTGTTTTTCACCGTCTGTTGGCTTTAATGTCCACTTATATCACGAAGCAGGACACCTGCATGCGGCAAGCCATCACTCCCGAGCAGAGGCTCGTTGCCACGTTGCGGTACTTGGTGACGGGGAGAAGTCTGCAGGACATCAAGTTCTTGACAGGCATCTCCCCCCAGGCTCTGGGGATCATTATTCCAGAGACCTGTTCTGCCATCATACAGGTCCTGCACAAGGACTATATTAAGGTAAGATTTCTCCTTTAACATCACATTATATGTATTTAAATAAATGTATTTTTTTAAATATGTTTTTATTTTAAACTGAAAAATATTTCCTTTGATTTACTGCTTGTGTTTCTTTTAGCTGTCTCCAGTGGGCTTTTTTTTTTTGGCCATTTTCTTCAATAGTGCAAACATAATTTCTTGGATACATGAGGTCTTCTTCAGCTAACTATTATGTTGCGGGTCTGCTACACACACACCTTGTTTTTGTTGTTAATGTATGTGATGCATTAATGATAAAAATATTCAGCATTTTCAGCACCATGAATACATTTTTTGGAGTGACGAAAATGGCCTGATTGATGCAAATTATAAAGCACTGTGGGTGTTATTTACTAAAGGAAACTCCACTTTGCACTACAAGTGCACTGCAAAAATGCACTTGAAAGTGCACTGAAACTGCACTGAAAATGCACTTGTAGTGCAAAGTGGATTTGCCTTTGGAAAATAACCCCCATTGTCACTGTAAACACCAACAATGTGCATTTAGAAAAGGGTTTTTGAACAAACCAACATATTTTCTGATTTAAAATTGTTTTTGGAAAGTAGAAATATCCTTTTTTGTGGTAAACAGGCATGTTTTTAAAAACATAAAACAATACACAACTCAGGAACTTACAAAGTTCAACTTTAATAAATTGAAGGCAATATCAGACATGAGTATGTCCAAACTGTGTTGATCTTGCCTTCATCAGATGGGGTGATGTTACCTCTGTATAAGAAAATTTTTGAAGATGCACACAAATTGGGAGTCAAAATGGAGATTTCCCTTCTGATCCCATGCCTAAGGTCAACATGCGCTAGCTCCCATCATGAGGGGTCAATGGATGTGTTTCCGGGGTGTAACCCCTTCCTCTCAGCTAGTTTAGTTGCGAGGAAGGGGTTGCACCCACAAAACGCGTACATTGATATGCCGTGATGGCAGATACCACATGTTGACTAGGGATGAGCCGAACACCCCCCGGTTCGGTTCGCACCAGAACCCGCGAACGGACCGAAAGTTCGCACGAACGTTAGAACCCCATTGACGTCTATGGGACTCGAACGTTCGAAATCAAAAGTGCTCATTTTAAAGGCTAATTTGCATGGTATTGTCCTAAAAAGGGTTTGGGGACCCGGGTCCTACCCCAGGGGACATGTATCAATGCAAAAAAAACTTTTAAAAACGGCCGTTTTTTCGGGAGCAGTGATTTTAATGATGCTTAAAGTAAAAAAAAAAAAGTGAAATATTCCTTTAAATATCGTACCTGTGGGGTGTCTATAGTATGCCTGTAAAGTGACGCGTGTTTCCCATGTTTAGAACAGTCCCTGCACCAAATGTCATTTTTAAAGGAAAAAATCTCATTTAAAACTGCTTGCGGGTTTAATGTCATGTCGGGTCATGGTAATATGGATGAAAATCAGTGAGACAAACGGCATGGGTACCCCCCAGTCCATTACCAGGCCCTTTGGGTCTTGTATGGATATTAAGGGAAACCCCACACCCAAATTAAAATAAGGAAAGGTGTGGGGCCACCAGGCCCTATATACTCTGAACAGCAGTATACAGGCGGTGCAAACAAGACAGGGACTGTAGGTTTGTTGTTAAGTAGAATCTGTTTGTAATTTTGAACATTTTTAATGTGTTTAGCTCCAGCCAAAAAATCTTTTCTAAGCTTTTTGGAAAACATAGGGAAGGGTTATCACCCCTGTGACATTTGTTTTGCGTCTTTCCTCCTCTTCAGAAGATTTCACCTCACTTTTTTGTCCCAATGAAAAATGTTTTTTGAAAATTTGGGTTTTTTTGTGGAACAAGGATTGGAAAGCATCAGTGGAAAGGAGAAATTGTTTTCCCATATTAACTCTTACAGGAGAGAATTTCCCTTCCTTAGGGGTAGATTTCATCTCACTTCCTGTTGTCTCCTACCGTTTGCAAGTAGGAGTCGTTTGTAAGTTAGATGTTTGAAGGTAGGGTCCTGCCCTATATACTCAGCAGAAATTTGGGCCTTAGGTGTTGCTGTGGCCAAAACACTGTAAGCCCTCACAGGGCCCTGCTGTGAAATATTAGATCAAGAATTGTAATTACATGCCCCTGTTGAACAGGAGCTGAAAAATTAGGCCTTAGGCACTGGTGCTGGTGCCACAACACTGCAACCCCTCACAGACACTCTAGTTGGAACGCAGGAACGAGCCCTGCTGCAAAGTATTGCATCAAAAATTGTAATTACACGCCCCTGTTAGACAGGGGCAGAAAAATTGGGCCTTAGGCACTGGTGCTGGTGCCACAACACTGCAACCCCTCACAGACACTCTAGTTGGAACGCAGGAACGAGCACTGCTGCAAAGTATTGCATCAAAAATTGTAATTACACGCCCCTGTTAGACAGGGGCAGAAAAATTGGGCCTTAGGCACTGGTGCTGGTGCCACAACACTGCAACCCCTCACAGACACTCTAGTTGGAACGCAGGAACGAGCCCTGCTGCAAAGTATTGCATCAAAAATTGTAATTACACGCCCCTGTTAGACAGGGGCAGAAAAATTGGGTCTTAGGCACTGGTGCTGGTGCCACAACACTGCAACCCCTCACAGACACTCTAGTTGAAACGCAGGAACAAGCCCTGCTGCAAAGTATTGCATCAAAAATTGTAATTACACGCCCCTGTTAAACAGGGGCTGAAAAATTGTGCCTTAGGCACTGGTGGTGGCGCCCAGAACCAAAAATGTTCTTACAAGCTATCAGCGTGATGATTGAGGAGGAAGAGGATAATTACTCAGGGATAGTCACTCAGCATCAGCATAGGCAGTCTTTGAAGGGATCTGAGATTTCAAAAAAAATTATTCGGTTACATCTGCATCAGGTGCTTGGTAGCTGGTGGTGATCCAAGACTGATTCATTTTTATGAAGGTCAGCCGATCGACCGAGTCGGTGGACAGACGCACCCTGTGATCGGTTACCACGCCTCCAGCAGCACTGAATGTGCGTTCCGAAAGAACGCTGGATGCAGGACAGGCCAGTAGCTCAATTGCATACTGTGCAAGCTCTGGCCAGTGATCCATCCTCAAGACCCAGTAACCCAGAGGATTTTCGGTGGGAAAGGTGTCCAAGTCTGATCTTGCCCCTAGGTATTCCTGCACCATGTAAAACAGACGCTGGCGATGGTTGCTGGAACCGATCATACCTTGGGGCTGCGGACCAAAAAATTGTCTGAACGCATCGGTCAGACGGCCACCTTCTCCACCGCTCCTTCTTTGACTGACCGAAGCCTCAGCAACACGTTGTCCAGAAACAGGAGTTTGTAACCTCCCAGTCTCTGGGAACGCGTTGCACAGACCTTTATGCAAGGCCTCCCGAAGATGTTTCATCCTCTGCTCCCTCTGCGATGGCAAGATAAGGTCCGCAACCTTACCCTTGTAACGTGGATCAAGGAGGGTTGCCAGCCAGTATTGGTCCTTCTCCTTGATACCACGAATACGAGGATCCTTACGCAGGCTTTGCAGGATCAGGGAGGCCATGCAGCGTAGGTTTGCTGAGGCATTCGGTCCGGAGTCCTCTGGGTCACTAAGGACAACAACGTCCGCAGCCACCTCCTCCCAGCCACGTACAAGTCCATGTGTTCCTTGGGACTGATCCCTTAAAGACTGCTGATGCTGAGTGCCAGGCTCCACCTCCATACTGACACAATCTTCCTCCTCCTCCTCCTCCTCCTCCTCGTCCTCTTCCTGTGTGATCGGCGGGCACGCAGGAACACTGTCTGGATAAAGGGGGCCTTGAGAGCTAAGGAAGTCCTCCTCTTCCTGCCTCTGTTCTGCCTCAAGTGCCCTGTCCATTATTCCACGCAGCGTGTGCTCCAACAGGTGGACAAGGGGGACAGTGTCACTGATGCATGCACTGTCAGTGCTCACCATCCTCGTGGCCTCCTCGAATGGTGACAGGACAGTGCATGCATCCCTGATCATGGCCCACTGGCGTGGGGAAAAAAAACCAAGGTCCCCTGACCCTGTCCTGGTGCCATAGTCGCACAGGTACTCATTGATGGCCCTCTGCTGCGTGTGCAGCCGCTGCAGCATGGCCAACGTCGAGTTCCACCTGGTGGGCATGTCACAGATTAGGCGGTTCTTGGGCAGGTTAAACTCCTTTTGGAGGTCCGTCAGCCGAGCACTGGCATTATATGACCGGCGGAAATGCACAGAGACTTTCCTGGCCTGCCTCAGGACATCCTGTAAGCCCGGGTACCTGCCCAAGAACCGCTGCACCACCAAGTTAAGGACGTGAGCCAAACAGGGCACATGGGTCAGTTGTCCCTGTCGGAGGGCAGAGAGGAGGTTGGTGCCATTGTCGCAAACCACCATTCCTGCCTTAAGTTGGCGTGGCGTCAACCACCTCTGAACCTGCCCCTGCAGAGCTGACAGAACCTCTGCCCCAGTGTGGCTCCTGTCCCCCAAGCACACCAGCTCAAGCACCGCATGGCATCTTTTGGCCTGCGTACTTGCGTAGCCCCTTGAACGCCTACGGAGCACCGCTGGTTCCGAGGAAGAGGCCATGGAGGAAGAAGAAGAGGAGGGGGTGGAGGAGAGAGGTGTGTCACAATCAGCATTTTGGAGGCGTGGTGGCGGAACAACCTCCAACACTACAGCACCTTGTCCTGCATCCTTCCCAGCTGCCAGCAGAGTCACCCAATGCGCCGTGAAACTTAAGTAACGTCCCTGTCCATGCCTGCTGGACCATGAGTCAGCGGTAATATGCACCTTACCGCTGACCGCCCTGTCCAGCGAGGCATGGACATTGCCTTCCACATGCCGGTAGAGAGCCGGAATCGCCTTCCGTGAGAAAAAGTGGCGTTTGGGTACCTGCCACTGAGGAACCGCACATTCCACAAACTCACGGAAGGGGCAGAGTCTACCAACTGAAAAGGCAGCAGTTGAAGTGCTAGCAATTTTGCCAAGCTAGCATTCAACCGCTGGGCATGTGGATGGCTGGGAGCAAACTTCTTTCGGCGGTGCAGCAGCTGGGGCAGGGAAATTTGCCTGGTACAATCTGACGTCGGTGTACCAAAAGCAGATTGCCCACAAGTACTTGGCTGTGACACACCTAATTCTACACCTTCATTCCTCTCACTGCAGGTCTCAGAGAGGACTGAAGGTCTAGTGGGGTTGGAAATCTCAGCTGATGAGGAGCAAGGAGAGATCGTCTTTGTTCTTTGGTGTGGGTCTTTCAGATACGCTTGCCAACGAACTGCATGGCAGGTCAACATATGTCTGGTCAAGCATGTGGTACCCAAGCGGGAGATGTTTTGGCCACGCGAGATACGCTTGAGACATATGTTGCAAATAGCAGCGGTGCGATCTGATGCACTCGTCTCAAAAAAGGCCCACACCAAAGAACAGCGCCCTGCACATGTGGAGCTTTGGGGTGTGATGCAGTCAATGTGCTGCCCTTAGGCTGGCCCCTGGAGGGCATCCTGCCTAGTTGGTGATGTGCCACCTCCTCCTCCTCCTCCTCCTCCTCCTCTCTCCTATCAGGCACCCACGTTGAGTCAGTGACCTCATCATCCCCTCCCTCCTCATCACTGGAGCAAACCTGGCAGTATGCTGCAGCAGGGGGAGCATGACTGCCAGATTGCTGTCCTTCTTGGGCACCCCCTCTGTCCGTGCTCATGTTACTGCCTTCATTGAGCTCAGTATCATCATCAGAGCCTTCCAAACGCTGGGCATCCTCCTGGAGCATGTACCCAACACTGTGGTCAAACAGTTCGAGGGAATCCTCATGAGGACATGGTGGAGCTAGGGAAGGAGTCACTGATGACATTGAGCTGAGGGAAGAGGCCGCTGCTTTGCCAGACAAAGCACCCTGGGCATGGGTGAGAGAGGATGAGGAGGATGAGGACGGCTTGGTCATCCACTCGACCAAGTCTTCCGCATGTTGCGGCTCAACACGGCCAGCTGCCGAAAAAAAGGCCAAGCGTGTCCCATGGCCACGTGCTGATGAGGATGCACCGTCTCCACGACCAGCACTAGACACAGAGCCTGCTTGCCCTCTCTTATTGGCTTGTGACTGTCTGCCTCTCCTTCTTGGCCTTCCAGACATACTAATGGCCTGTAGCTGCACTAAGCTGTGATAGAACACCTGTAATTTTCTTCAGGTAGCTTTATATACTGTAACCAGACAAGCCTGCCTGTCAGTAGGAAGATAACAGGAACGGATCTAGCTGAACACTGTGAGCAGGACGTACTGCACTAAATGTATATAGCAGGAACGGATCTAGCTGAACACTGTGAGCAGGACGCACTGCACTGAATGTAAATAGCAGGAACGGATCTAGCTGAACACTGTGAGCAGGACGCACTGCACTAAATGTAAATACCAGGAACGGATCTAGCTGAACACTGTGAGCAGGACGCACTGCACTGAATGTAAATAGCAGGAACGGATCTAGCTGAACACTGTGAGCAGGACGCACTGCACTGAATGTAAATAGCAGGAACGGATCTAGCTGAACACTGTGAGCAGGACGCACTGCACTGAATGTAAATAGCAGGAACGGATCTAGCTGAACACTGTGAGCAGGACGCACTGCACTGAATGTAAATAGCAGGAACGGATCTAGCTGAACACTGTGAGCAGGACGCACTGCACTGAATGTAAATAGCAGGAACGGATCTAGCTGAACACTGTGAGCAGGACGCACTGCACTGAATGTAAATAGCAGGAACGGATGTAGCTGAACACTGTGAGCAGGACGCACTGCACTAAATGTAAATACCAGGAACGGATCTAGCTGAACACTGTGAGCAGGACGCACTGCACTGAATGTAAATAGCAGGAACGGATCTAGCTGAACACTGTGAGCAGGACGCACTGCACTGAATGTAAATAGCAGGAACGGATCTAGCTGAACACTGTGAGCAGGACGCACTGCACTGAATGTAAATAGCAGGAACGGATCTAGCTGAACACTGTGAGCAGGACGCACTGCACTGAATGTAAATAGCAGGAACGGATCTAGCTGAACACTGTGAGCAGGACGCACTGCACTGAATGTAAATAGCAGGAACGGATCTAGCTGAACACTGTGAGCAGGACGCACTGCACTGAATGTAAATAGCAGGAACGGATGTAGCTGAACACTGTGAGCAGGACGCACTGCACTAAATGTAAATACCAGGAACGGATCTAGCTGAACACTGTGAGCAGGACGCACTGCACTGAATGTAAATAGCAGGAACGGATCTAGCTGAACACTGTGAGCAGGACGCACTGCACTGAATGTAAATAGCAGGAACGGATCTAGCTGAACACTGTGAGCAGGACGCACTGCACTGAATGTAAATAGCAGGAACGGATCTAGCTGAACACTGTGAGCAGGACGCACTGCACTAAATGTAAATACCAGGAACGGATCTAGCTGAACACTGTGAGCAGGACGCACTGCACTGAATGTAAATAGCAGGAACGGATCTAGCTGAACACTGTGAGCAGGACGCACTGCACTAAATGTAAATACCAGGAACGGATCTAGCTGAACACTGTGAGCAGGACGCACTGCACTGAATGTAAATAGCAGGAACGGATCTAGCTGAACACTGTGAGCAGGACGCACTGCACTGAATGTAAATAGCAGGAACGGATCTAGCTGAACACTGTGAGCAGGACGCACTGCACTGAATGTAAATAGCAGGAACGGATCTAGCTGAACACTGTGAGCAGGACGCACTGCACTGAATGTAAATAGCAGGAACGGATGTAGCTGAACACTGTGAGCAGGACGCACTGCACTAAATGTAAATACCAGGAACGGATCTAGCTGAACACTGTGAGCAGGACGCACTGCACTGAATGTAAATAGCAGGAACGGATCTAGCTGAACACTGTGAGCAGGACGCACTGCACTGAATGTAAATAGCAGGAACGGATCTAGCTGAACACTGTGAGCAGGACGCACTGCACTGAATGTAAATAGCAGGAACGGATCTAGCTGAACACTGTGAGCAGGACGCACTGCACTGAATGTAAATAGCAGGAACGGATCTAGCTGAACACTGTGAGCAGGACGCACTGCACTAAATGTAAATACCAGGAACGGATCTAGCTGAACACTGTGAGCAGGACGCACTGCACTGAATGTAAATAGCAGGAACGGATCTAGCTGAACACTGTGAGCAGGACGCACTGCACTAAATGTAAATACCAGGAACGGATCTAGCTGAACACTGTGAGCAGGACGCACTGCACTGAATGTAAATAGCAGGAACGGATCTAGCTGAACACTGTGAGCAGGACGCACTGCACTGAATGTAAATAGCAGGAACGGATCTAGCTGAACACTGTGAGCAGGACGCACTGCACTGAATGTAAATAGTAGGAACGGATCTAGCTGAACACTGTGAGCAGGACGCACTGCACTGAATGTAAATAGCAGGAACGGATGTAGCTGAACACTGTGAGCAGGACGCACTGCACTAAATGTAAATACCAGGAACGGATCTAGCTGAACACTGTGAGCAGGACGCACTGCACTGAATGTAAATAGCAGGAACGGATCTAGCTGAACACTGTGAGCAGGACGCACTGCACTGAATGTAAATAGCAGGAACGGATCTAGCTGAACACTGTGAGCAGGACGCACTGCACTGAATGTAAATAGCAGGAACGGATCTAGCTGAACACTGTGAGCAGGACGCACTGCACTGAATGTAAATAGCAGGAACGGATCTAGCTGAACACTGTGAGCAGGACGCACTGCACTGAATGTAAATAGCAGGAACGGATCTAGCTGAACACTGTGAGCAGGACGCACTGCACTGAATGTAAATAGCAGGAACGGATCTAGCTGAACACTGTGAGCAGGACGCACTGCACTAAATGTAAATACCAGGAACGGATCTAGCTGAACACTGTGAGCAGGACGCACTGCACTGAATGTAAATAGCAGGAACGGATCTAGCTGAACACTGTGAGCAGGACACACTGCACTAAATGTAAATAGTCTAGATAGAAGATAACAGGAACGGATCTAGCTAAACTGAATACAGTGTATATATATATATGCAACACCTGGGGTGCATATATATACACAATACACTGTAAGTGCAGCTAACTGACTGACTGTTCTGCCTAATCTATCTAACTCAAATCAAATGACACTGTCTCTCTCTCTCTCTATCTCTCAGCACACCGGAACACACACTACACAGGGCCGCCGTGCAGGCGGCCTTATATAGTGTGGGGTGTGTACTAAATCCCCTGAGCCATAATTGGCCAAAGCCACCCTGGCTTTGGCCAATTACAGCTCTCTCTACTGACGGCGCTGTGATTGGCCAAGCATGCGGGTCATAGTGCATGCTTGGCCAATCATCAGCCAGCAATGCACTGCGATGCCGCAGTGAATTATGGGCCGTGACGCGCCACACGAATTTGGCGCGAACGGCCCATAACGTTCGCAATTCGACGGACGGTCGAACAGCCGATGTTCGAGTCGAACATGGGTTCGACTCGAACACGAAGCTCATCCCTAATGTTGACACATTGTGTGCATCTTCAAAATTTGGCTTTCAACATTTTTTAGAAAAGTTCTAAAAAAAAAAAACAATTACAAAAATGTTACTGTGTTTTAGATTCTTTCTGCCTAAAACATCAATGATGTTTTTGAGTCTTTTTTCCACATCATTGATGTCTTCCTTGATCTACTGTAAATCATGACTGGACACCATGATCTCGGGGGTGAGGATGTGTGCACTTGCACTTGTTAAATGTGTTTCTTCTTCCACCACATCCACATCACCTAAAATAAAAAAAACACACCATGTATTATAAATATGCAGGCATACATCTATTACCTGAAGCTGTGTTCTCAGACACTCACCTGTTGTGGTCACTATTTCGCCCACTTCATAAACCTCTCCTTCCTCCACATCCCCAGGTTGTGGTTTTGTGATTGTCCCTTCTTTAGGTGGTTGGGGGTCCCTAGTGTCCTCTGATGTCCCGATTCTTTTCTCCCCTATGTGAATAAAAAAAAGGTTTACTTAGCACATAGATATTTGACGGTAGAAATAGTAATATGAAAAATTGCTTCGAAGTGACCTACAATTGTCTGTTTTGGCAGAGTTCCAAGCTGAAGACATTATTTTTTCACTTTCTTAAAGCTGGAATACTTACCTTTTTTGGTAAAGTATCACAAATATAGAGACCCCTAGTATCCACTGGAGCACCTGTGTGGGACATCCTCAAAAGTTGGTTCTGGTGTCACACACACTAGTGCTCCTGCGTCCAGATGTGTAAACAGCTGCTGAGTGTCCCCTCTTTACACTGAATCATGTTTGCATTTCATTCAAGTTACAAACCCATCTAGTCAACAATGCACTAAACTTCTTTTAATCCAAATAGGCATGAACAAATGTAGTTAACCTGCATATGCAAAAAACATTGTATTAGTGGGAGAACAAATGATGTTTACTACGAACGATTACTGTGCCCACGAAACTGGAACTCGCCATTTTAAACTGTACAAATGTAAAGAAAAGCACATGGAGCAGCACAAACGTAATAATAATGATAGGAACACATGACAAATACTTACTTTTTTGCAGCACTCTCTTAATTCTTCTGTACTAATCGTGCTCCCTCAATTTCAGGTCTGACCAGCGTTTCCTTAGTTGATCCTTGGATTGCTGTACCCCCAAATTTCTGCACAGACTTCTCACAACTTTAGTCATGATCTTGGCCTTTCCCACATTTGAGTTTGGGTAAGGTCCATGCTTCCCATCATAGTCGGCCCTCTTCAAGATGTCCACCATCTCCACCATCTCTACAAAGGACATATTAGAGGCACTAAATCTCCTCTAGGTTCGGGACGTTTGTGGCTCCTGGCTTTCATCGTTGCTGCTGCTGTCTTCATGCACTTGTTCTTTCTCTGCCATGTGCTCTCCCACTGCACCAAAAGAGAAGGGGCAGGGAATATACTCTAAAGAAGGTCAAGGGCGGGTGGAGTTTCACGCATGCGCAGTGTATATAAAGCGTAACACGCGTGTGTCATACATACAATCTGTGAGTGAAGGACGGAGTAGCGGAAGTGCCAATCGTTATAACGAAGGTACATTTTTAACTTGGGGCATCAATGGCCTATACTGCTTATAGATTGATGCCTGTATTGGGACAAGATTATGCGAGTTTAGCCTGACATTAGGGTTTGTCTTGTATTGGTTTGTCTTGTGTTGTGTCATGCAGATGATTTCCTCCCCCAATTCATTGATTTGTACAGAGAGCTGCCCTGTCTGTGGCAGACAAATAAACCTTTTATACAAATCGACTAAATAGGAAGGCAGCACTTGATAAATTGCTGGAATTTGTGAAACTGCAGATCCCCACAGCAGACATCAACTATTTGAAGTGCAAAATTGGTGGCCTGAGAAGCACTTATAATAGGGAGCTCAAGAAGGTCCAGTAATCCCAGAGATCAGGAGCAGCAGCAGATGACGTTTATGTCCCCAGGCTGTGTTACTACGACAGACCGCAATTTCTGTCAGACCAGACTGAAATCAGGCCATCACTCTCAAACCTTCCTTCCACTCTTCCTTTCACCCCAGCTAAGGCTTCCGATGTACAACATGGGCCTTCCACCCAGGAAGATGTGGAGGTGCCCAGCTTGAGTCAGGTGTAGCATTGTTCAACATATTTCTCAAAATTGTGTGTGATTGATGAACAATAAACTAAACTATGTCCCTTTTTCATACACAGGAAATCCTCAGCCAGGAGGAGGCTGTGGAAAGTGGCAGCCAAGAGGTGGCAGGGGAAAGTGGCAGCCAGGAGGTGGCGGGGGTAAGTGGCAGCCAGGAGGTGGTGGGGATAAGTGGCAGCCATAAGGTGGCAGGGGTAAGTGGCAGCCAGGAGGTGGCCGGGCCCAGTAGCCTGACCGAATCCCAGGTCCCTCCCCTCCGCCTTCAACAAAAAAGCCCCAGGAAGGGGAGGAACGTGGAGGAGTCAGAACTTGGGTTAATTCGGCAGGCTTCTGTTGCCCTCAGAACCCCCCAGTCTTCTTGAGGCCTATGCCTACATGGCTGCCAACAAAATGCAGGAAATGGAGGTGGGCCAACGCCACTTTTGTGAGGAAGTAATATATATGGCCCTAAATAAGGGGTTGATGGGCGAACTCACAAGCAAAACCCACCTGTGTGAGTTGGACCATCCTCCTCCTCCTCCACCTCCTGCCACAACTCTAACACCAGAGCCACAGCCTGCAAGCAAGCATGGAAGGAAGTGTGTAAGAAAGACAAGCGAGTGATGGCCTGGGTTCGGTCTTGTAACGGAACGTCCCACACTCCACTTGAGTGATTTCATCATATACCACTTCCTCCCAGTCTGAATATAGATATCAGATATTCCAACCGCTCACAAGCACAAAACAAGACAATACTTGTTTAGTTGCTGAACATGGACTGATTTATTTGAGATGACACACAAATATAGGCAGGCTTACAATAAAAACTGTAACCAGAAACCTAATTAACATGAGCTAGTTAGCTAGTTATCTAATCATTTACCCAGACTAGGTGACTCAGAGAAATGACCTTTTAGGGTAGACTTCACGTCTCCTAGCTCACTGACTATACAATACACATTATCATAAACATTAACACAGAACTCCTTCTTACAATAGCAGGGTTAATTAGCACAAACAGCAATGGGTGAAATACTCTTAGAAGCCACACTAGTAGACAACAGGAGACCCAGGGCTTTCCAGATCTCATTAATCAGCATTCCTTTCACATACATCTGCTATAAGGGTCCCAAGCATGCAGAGACCATCATGGCCTCCTTAATAATGTCCTTTTGCATTACATAACAGAATACCTTTCTACATGCTTGTAGCTCCCTCAAATTCCAGGGCCCATAGTCGGTAGGCAAGAGGCTAGCATTCGGTCCCATCCAAAAGCCTCTGTCCTGGGTGAGTCTGTCACAGGTCTGGTCTGGCAAAAGATGTAGGCTGTTGTAAGACCACAGCCTGGGGACATATACGTCACTTGCTGCTGTTCCTGATCTCTCAGAGTCCTGGACCGGATTGTGCTCCCTATTAAATGGACTCATCAGGCTCCCAATTTTGCATGTCAAATAGTTGATGTGTGCCCTGGGGTACAAAGGCTTCGCTAATTTCACCAGTTTACCCAGCGTTGCTTTCCTCTTTATTTTGTTATGACCCCTAATAAATCTATATTTTTTTTCATAAATCATTGGCTATGTGTTATAATTAAGAAAGGACAGTTTGTGAGTAGGCAGGTATATTTCAAAAATACAATGTCAAATTAACAAGGGACACCAACACCAACCAATCACTTTGAGGTTAAAAAAAAATACAAGATAATAATGGTGTTGTGGTAACTTGACACACAAAATGAGAAAAAATATTATGGAGATCACTAGAAAAAAAAACGAGGAGATCTTGATTAAAAAAAAAAGGAGGAGATCACTCTAAAAAAATATATAAACATTATTCTGGAGATCTGACGAAAATATTAAAAATATTATTCATGAGATCACAAGAAATAATAAAGAAATCAGTTTGTGAGAACTCTGTGTGAATATCAGCAGCAAAACAACTTCTAGCATTATAAAGAAGAAGAGAATGCGCTGCATTAAAAGATTCAAAAATGTGCAGCGTGACGAATGTACTGTCTCCATTACGAACGCTGGTTTTACCAGACCGAGCGCTTCCGTCTCGTACTTGATTCAGAGCATGCATGGAATATTGTGCGTCGGAATTGTGTACACACGCTCGGAATTTACGACAACAGATTTTGTTGTCGGAAAATTTGAGAACCAGCTCTCAAATTTTTGTTGTCAGAAATTCCGACAAAAAATGTCCGATGGAGCCTACACACGGTCGTAATTTCCGACAACAAGCTCCCATCGAACATTTGTTGTCGGAATGTCCGATCGCGTGTACGTGACATTACACTAGTTACATAGTAGGTGAGGTTGAAAAAAGACACAAGTCCATCAAGTCCAACCTATATATGTGATTATATGTCAGTATTACATTGAATATCCCTGTATGTTGAGGTTGTTCAGGTGCTTATCTAATAGTTTTTTGAAACTATTGATGCTCCCTACTGAGACCACCGCCTGTAGAAGGGTATTCCACATCCTTGCCACTCTTACAATAAAGAACCCTCTACGTAGATACTGATATCTTCATACCCCAATGTGCTTAGCTGACCTAAACTGTAGGCTATGTGTGCCGGTTACTTGCAGTACACCCCTTGAGTAACTTCAGATCAGCCAAAGAAAAACTTTCGAAAGGGTAGAATGAACGAAGGTAAAAAAACTTGAGCCTTTAGAACCACTTTCAGTCAGGCTGATGAGGGCATAAATTAGCAGGTTTTGACAGGTTGAAAATTGCTAAAAATTTAAATGACTTTGCGTAATTTATGTGAACAGCCTCTTTATTCTTAGGAAGTGCTGCGACATCACACATGACCACATTTTTTCCAATAAAAAAACATTGCGGTAAACACAGGGTGTTTACAGTGATCACTATAAGTGCTCCTATGGAGCTCTGTGTAGCAAGATCTGAAGCCCAGAAATACATTTTTTTCAGCTTAGTGCTGAATGCAGGCTGTCACTGACAGCCAGAGGTTCCAACACTAGAAACTTGAGTCCAGGTGCCATTTCAAAACGGCGCTGGGACAAACTGGTGCTAAACTGTTTAATTTAAAATCATCACTTGGGGCACAAGCTGTTAAAGTTAATCTAAAGTCAAAATGTTTCCTTTTTAGATTTGAATAGAGTAGGGAAGAAGTAAAAATCCTGTCAGATTTTATTTTGTTTCTTATGATTCACTTTCTGTCTCATAGACACAAGAGCTGGAAAGTTAAAAAGGGTCCAAAGTGAGGAAAATCCTGTCTTGGGCCTGGTTCACACTTATGCGTTTTTCAGTGCATTTTCAGTTTTGCAGAAATGCATTACAATCTATTTAACATGGTATCCTATGGGTCACGTTCATATCTGTGCAGTTTCCACTGGTGAATTTTTTGGAAAAGGTCAGGGACTTTTTTTTTTCCCGCAGCAGGTTGCATTTGTTGGTTCCATAGACTTCAATAAAAATGCAGCGGAAATGCTTCAAAAATACAGTGCTTGCGTTTTTTGATGCGTTTCTGCTGCATTTTTGCTGTTTTTTCCCACAAGATAATAGACGCTTTTAAAAAAAAACGCGAAATGCTTAAAAAATGCTTTAAATAAGTGTCAAAGACATCTGTGAAAAACACAACAGGAAAACGCATCAACCGCAACCTGCATAGATGTGAGCCAGGCCTAGACAGTGTCCCCATCTGTATTACCATTCTGGTGACAACTTAAAATCAAAAGTCATATGGAAAACCAATTCCTTAGGTAGGTACGTTTTGTAACAATCCTGTATCCTGCCGCACATTCATAGAGATGTAATTATCAAGTAGGACAGTCTAGAAAGCGGCATATACAAAACATATGAAGTGCAGCCAAACACATACCTTCCGTCCTCTACCCCCTCTGCGATACTGTGTGTCGGTGGGGGGAGGAAGAACAGCTGATCTCAGGATGCGTGCAGGAGCAGACAGGGTGAAGATGTTAGAACACCCCCCCTCTCTTTATGAGTAACAAACCCCAAAAAAATTCCAGGAGTAAGGGGGAGGGGGGACAAAGGAGGATGGTGTATGGCGTGCAGATGATTCCCCTCAATGTAGGGGCTGCCATGTCCAGATCCAAGGGTCCTCGGTAGTCCGGCACTTGGAAGAAAATGTAACGGTGGACTCCCACTAGCTGTTCTCAGAATGTTTCCTCATAGACGCCAGGCACCACAGCCGTTCGGCGTTGGGAACAGGACTAGACCCTGACGGCTCCCAGCTGGGATGGGACGCTCCGCAATCCAGCTCAACTGGACGTGCTGGTAAGGAGATAGATCAGTCTCTAATGAGATCACAGCTGGGAAGGGCGTGTAGGATCAGAAAAAGCAAAGGTTACCCAGTGTGTGTATCCATCCTTAAAGCATCCTTCAAACAGCATCTACTTGGGGGGAAAAAAGGAAACCATGAATAAAGTAGGGGATGGGGAAGTCATTCCAGGTGGTGGCTGTCAAGAATAGGGGCGTCTAGCTGACGCGTTTCAATCGGCTGACCGATTTTCTTCAGAGCTCAGAGCCCTGCGACACACAGTATCGCAGAGGGGGTAGAGGACGGAAGGTATGTGTTTGGCTGCACTTCATATGTTTTGTATATGTCACTTTCTAGACTGTCCTACTTGATAATTACATCTCTATGAATATGCGGCAGGATACAGGATTGTTACAAAACGTACCTACCTAAGGAATTGGGTTTGCATATGACTTTTGATCTTTTCAGTTCCCAGTGATTTTCCATCCAATCTTTCCGGAGTGGCAGGATCTACATAGGTCTTCCTCCACATGCTATTCCCCTATTTTTTCATCCAGCATTGTTCTTGCAATTTGTTTAATTAATTGACAACTAGTTGTCCCTTGTATGTTTCTACACTGTTCCCAGCAGTGGGTTCAGCAGGTGGTTGCATATCATTTACATATGGGGATACTTGGCAGAGGGTACCAGGTGGTGAATCTGTTTCTTTGCACTATGTCACTTTTTAAGTGGTGGAGGTTAGTTCGATCATGTATAGCGTGGGTGGAAATTGCTTTATTATCCAATTATGAAATAAATTGTTCCTGTTTATATTTATAGCCAGTGTGTTCCTCCTTGATTGAGTCTGTCTCTTGACCCTCTGGTCCTTTTTCTTTCACTGTACTAATGACACTGGCTGGGAAGGGGTTAAACATCTAGGTCAATCAAAGGGTTAAATGTGTTCCTAGCCAGTGTTTTAGTGTAAACAATGTGGTGCTTTCACTATGGCAAGTCATATATTGTATTCCCTGCTATGCGGGGAAAGAAAATCCATTACTTCCCCGTGGACAGGACAGGGCTCTGCCTTGTTTACACAGGCAGGGCTCTGTCCTGTGTAAATTCCGGCCGATCAGCGGATGCTGACGGTAACCCATTGGCCAGCACCTGCTGATCGACATCTGCTGTTTAATCACAGCACGGCCGGGTCACCTGTGGCACGTGCGCTCGTCCCCTACCCGGAAGTACTAGATCACGTACCTAATACATGATCTGGGGCAGCAGAAATGCCTTGCTGCCGTATATGTGTGTTTACAGTCGGCAAGTGGTTAAATACAAAGTCTGGGATCACACATTTTTATTTCTGTCCTCAAAGCAACCCTTTACTTTTAAATTTGAATTAAAACAAAAACCATGCTTATTATATTGAAATGAGATTTTGTCGTTCCGACATGCATACATTAATTTAATTTATTTTCATTGACTTTCAGAATTGTATTATGCCTTACACTAATCGATGTGGAAATCTATCGTTGAACAATAGCGTGGATACAAAGAATAAGTACAGTACTGCCAGATGTGTCCTTATTGTCCTTATGGATCTGGGTGGTGGAGGATAATAACGTTACTTAATCATCTAATATAGCATTTGAACTGGCAACACAGGCAAATGTAACATTTTCCTCAGATGAACAACCTTTTCTTTTGAAATGTCACCGAGGCTTCACCCGGACTGCGGCAGGGTAATTCTTTATGCATCTGCCCAAACTGAAAAGGTTACTTGTGAGCCTTCAAGATGACTCTTGAGCTGATGGCAGAGTTAAGGGCTGAACCCCCTGAAAGAATAGTTCTCTACTAGTTGCTAGGTGATAAGCCAGAGATTTCAAACTGCCTTGGTAGAAGTTATCTCTAATTGACAGCTGTTTACCCTAAGGGTCTAATTCCAACCTTGAGACTGGAGTATAATAAGAAGGCAGCTTTTCTTCACCCCTGTGTCCATGCCCTCACCATGAGATTACTGCAGCCTTGTATTCCTACCCCTTTCAGTGTGCTTCTTGTCATAGAGCAGAGAGGGATCTGAGGCCTGCTGTGCATTGTGAAGCTATAGTTTACATCCATCTCCGTCTCATTCCTACCACCTGAATAAACGCATGCTAACCTCTCAGGTTTCTTCATTTTTTTAAGCATGGTGAAATCACATTTGGGTCTCTCTAACTTTCTTGACAAATATTGCCCCTTGAGGATTTTTTTTTCTCCTGCTGCTGAAACTGTTAAATTTCCAAGAGAAAATCCGTGTTTTTGTTGTCCACCGTTTGTTATCCACTTCAGCCCCGGAAAAATGTACCCCCTTCCTGGCCAGAGCACTTTTTGCGATACGGCACTGCGTCGCTTTAACTGACAATTGCGCGGCCATGCGACGTTGCATCCAGCAAAAATGACGCCCTTTTTTTCTCCCACAAATAGAGATTTCTTTTAGTGGTATTTGATCATCTCTGCATTTTTTTTTTTTGCGCTATCAACAAAAAAAGAGCGACAATTTTGAAAAAAATGCTATATTTTTTACTTTTTGCTATAAAAAATATCGCCAAAAAATCTATAAAAAAACATTTTTTTTCCTCAGTTTAGGTCGATATGTATTCTTCTACATATTTGGTTGGTTTGCGCAAAAGTTATAGCGTCTACAAAATAGGGGATAGATTTATGACATTTTTATTATTATTTTCTTTTTATTAGTAATGTCGGCAATCAGCGATTTTTATCATTACTGCGACATTATGGTGGACACATCGAACACTTTTGACACTATTTTGGGACCATTGTCATTTATACAGCTATAAAAATGCAATGATTACTGTATAAATGACACTGGCAGGGAAGGGGTTAAACACTAGGGGGCGATCAAGGGGTTAAGTGTGTCCTAGGGAGTGATTCTAACTGTGGGGGGGAAGGGCTACCTAAGACATGACAGCGATCACTGCTCCCGATGACAGGGAGCAGTAGATCTTTGTCTTGTCACTAGGCAGAACGGGGAAATGCCTTGTTTGCTCCGTGACACAATTGCGGGACACCGGCGGACATTGAGTCCGCAGGTCCCACGGGCACGGTCGCAGAGCACGCGATGGGCGCGCGCGCCACCACAATTTTGCTTCTTAAAGGGGACGTACCTGTGCACCCATTGGCGCAGCCGTGCCATTGTGCCGCCGTATATGGTCATGCACTGGTTGGCAAGCGGTTAAAGCCTAAACTGGACACCTACATGGAGTAAAAAATTACTGTGTCCTTTAGCAGTATAGTGTGTTGTGGCAAAAACTAGCCGGTGTGGCTTGTATGTTAACTACTTGTCCTCCTGGTAGGGTTGCCACCTTTTCTTCAAGCCAAATCCGAATACTCTAGCGGCCTGGGACACCTTTGGGTGCCCCAAGGAGAGTAGTAATGCAGTGCACATAGCGTGCTGCAGTGAACAGTGGATGTGGGCAAATTGCTCTTGCTGACATCATCACCCTGCCACCCAGTGATGTCAAACCTGCCCCCAGACAGCCGCCCGCAGCTCCCGGACAGCAACAGATTTGTGTGTGACTATCTTGGTTACTTGGAGAGCCACAGCCTGGTCTGAATAATGTGTCCGGGTTTCAGTCCGCCTGAAACCCGGACACATGATCCAAAACCCAGATTGTCCGTGGAGAATCCCGGACAGGTGGCAACTCTACCCCTGGAAGGTTTACCCCTCTTCATGACCAGACCATTTTATGTGATACGGCACTGCGTTAGTTCAACTGACAATTACGCGTTCATGCAATAAAATGATTGTCTTTTTTCCACCCACAAATAGAGCTTTCTTTTGGTGGTAATTGATCACCTCTGCGGTTTTTATTTTTTGCGCTGTAAACAAAAAAAGGCCGACAATTTAAAAAAAAAAACAATATTTTGTACTTTCTGCTATAAAACTCATTCAGTAAAAAAAATGTAAAAAAATTGGATTTCTTCATCAATTTAGGCTCATATGTATTCGCTACATATTTGTGGTTAAAAAAAAAATCCCAATAGGGGCGCATGCGTGGCGCGATGCGGGACGGACGTGATTGCTGAGAGCTCCATCTGACCGGGATCGCCAGGCCGGATTCCCAGGGCTAATC
Organism: Lithobates septentrionalis; assembly: GCA_037952835.1. NCBI lineage: Eukaryota > Metazoa > Chordata > Amphibia > Anura > Ranidae > Lithobates > Lithobates septentrionalis. Next base: position 11,691,597 of record JBBDGP010000156.1, read on the forward strand.
TCAACAAAAACCGTCCAAAACACTCCAGCACCCCTGAGGAACAAAGTGGTGCATGCAACCGAGCAAACGGTGCTCCAGACACTCAACTAACCAACTACCTCCTCAGCCTGGAACAGTCTCTGCAAAAGGAGAGGATTCCCAAAATGGCGCTGGCTCGCAGGCTGCCTCAAACAGCTCCACGCTGACACATCCGCGGCCTACAACAGAATGTGTGTACACTCCCCTGTCTAAAGCAGACTTAGATGCCAGTCCCTCGGCCATATATGAGACATTAGCTGACAAGATACAGCTTGAACTTCATAAATCTACTAATGCCTTAACACAGGAGATTGCTAATATAGGTAGTCAGACAGATATACTGGAGACTTAGCATGATGAACTCTCCCTTGCACACAGTGACCTCAGGAGAGACTATGAAACAATTGCAGACAGCTTTTCTTTTATGCAGGCACATGTGGAGTATTTGGACAATCGAAATCGCAGAAATTACATTAGAGTGCGTGGTATCCCGGAATCAACCATAGAGCTCTTCCCTGCAGTGTCAAAGGTTTTCCACATGCTTTTGCCAGACAAGCCCATGTCAGCCTTTACATGTGACAGGATTCACAGAACACTTCGCCCCAAACCACCTCCTGATAAGCCCCCACGCGGTATAATATTGTGCATGAAGGACTTTCTCACTAAAGAGGATATCATGAGAGCATCCAGAAATACACCAAATATTGAGCTGGACGGTATTAGATTGCAAATCTACCCTGACATCTCCCCAGCTACCCTTGACCATAGACGCAGGATGAAAGAAGTCACAACAATCCTTCAGACAAACAGAATCAAATATCGCTGGGGTTTCCCATTCAAATTGTCGGTGATGCAAAATAGCACCACATACACGGTGTATAACATAATTGATGGGAAAAACCTACTTATCAAGTTGGGCTTGCTACAACCAGAACCCTTGAACCATCTCCCTGCAACACCCCGTTCATCCCCTATTTGGTCTACCCCCTCTTCTTGCCATAATCAAAGAGACCAAAGAAGATGGCGCCAATCCTCTCAAGATCAAGCCTAGGAGTTTTTTGCCAGCTCTTTCGCCACATGCTCTGAATCTAAACGCATGGCAGCAAACTCTAAAAGAAAAGTTCCTGTTGTTTTTTCTCTTTTCTTTTTTTTTTTTTTTTTTTGCTTTACTCCAGTTTACCTGACTGATGTTACAATAAACTTCCATGTTAACACCTCTCATAGCAACAAAACTAATCCAAATAGAGGGACCTCCTTTTTTTTTTTTTCTCTCTTTTTTTTTTTTTAAGAAGAAGAAAGGAGCAGGGGGAAAAGGAAAGGGGCACGTTAGTTTTATTGACCTTTTATACATTTGCCTTAATTGCCTTTCTGCAACATAAGAACCCTGAGTCGCAAAGTCCCATTACACAACAACCTTGTCACGGACCCAACTCATAACACATGAGGGTCTATCACTCCTTTTTCAAAATACAATACAATACTGAGCCTAACTTTCCCTTCCAGATGGTATCTCAACCCATTACAACATAAAGCTGGCTCATTATTTTTTTTGTGCTGCTCCCTATTCTCTACCTCGTCTCTCCTGAGTGATTATTATAGACTTAGAGGTTATTAAAGCTTTAAACTCACATGTTTGCATTTTGCTATACATTTTAGTTTTTTGGTTACCCTTGAGGTTATGGTTTAAAATGTTATTCTAACTTTGCACCTTGTTGACTGATAAACAATTTTTACCTGACACATCCGCCGTCACTGGTTTGACCCCATACTCTCATCCACAGCCTGGTGCATTGGTTTTGGTGCCGTGGCAGGCCTGGTTTGTGAGTTTAGGACTTTTTTGTCCTCCTTTAAATCTTGTAAGGTCAGATGACACTTTGTCCTCTGGCCCCCTTATGGTACATTGCAAATTACATTTTTTTTGCCCTTCTGGCATTGTTTCTAAGTATAGCATTTTCTGGAAGGTTCTACCCTTATCCTTTTACATGTCTACTCAAGAGGAGATTCAAATTATTACAATACAGTTGTTTTTTTGCTCTATGTTATAGCCTTAAACTATTTTGCACATCTCTAATCCACATTTGTAGTCTTGGCACTGGTAATAGCTTGTTAGACCCTACTATATGTACAATCTTAACATATTTCTTATTCTATTTTCAATATAAGTAAGTAGGTCAGGGACAGGACTCAGGAGGGCAAGAAATTAAAATGGGCAGGCACACACATGAAATCAAATCTTTTCCTGTCACTGGCATTTACTGGCAGGAGAAAAGTGCCCGTTTTTTACTGGCTGCCAGTAAAAATACTGACAGTTGGCAACACTGCTCATCAACAGTGTCCAACAGTGCCACCTCATCAGTGCCAATCAGTACTGTCTCATCAGTGCCCGTCAGTGCAGCCTCATCAGTGCCCACCAGTGCAAGAATCAACTTACTTATGTACAACAATTTGTAGCAGAAACAAAGAAAAACTTTTTTTTTTCAAAATTTTTGGTCTTTTTTTATTTGTAGTGCAAAAAATAAAAACCCCAGTGGTGATCAAATACCACCAAAAGAAAGCTTTATTTGTGGGGAAAAAATTATGAAAATTCAGTTTGGGTATGGCGTAGCATGACCACGACGCAATTGTCATTCAAAATGTGATAGCTCTGAAAGCTGAAGATTGGTCTGGGCAGGAAGGGTGTATAAGTGCCCTGTATTGAAGTGGTTAAAGAAGGCGGTTCTTAGCAGTTCTGAGAGTGAAATTTCCTCCAAAGTAGGAAGCGCTTCATATTTAGGCTTTGCCAGAGAGTAGGTCAGAATAGCCCCCCTCTACCGTACTTTCTGCAAAAGATAAAAACGTTTCTAAAATGATTTCTGGACAAGCCAATCTTGTTCCTGGTTTAAGTTCCCAATAACTGAGCCTGAATCCTCTAGTCAATTACAGTTGTTGATTCATGTTCTTGATTCTTGATTTCGGTTGCTCACTGCCCAGACCCATGAAAAAGTTTTAGTCTGGTTATACAGTGTATAACTTTGTTTCCAGAATAAAATGTAACCTCTGGACACAGGGGCCAAAAACCAGGCTGCCTAATTAAAAACCTGACTGGTAGCAGGCCTACAAATCTTATTCCAGGGTAATAAAGGTAGTGAGTTGCTTTGAAAATAAATAGAACGCTAAATTATCTTATGTTATGTGTCAACCTGCTGGCTTTAGAGAATAATATACACAAAATAGAAGAATGGTGCAGTTACTAAATCAGAAACATTAATAAGCTGTGGTGAAGATAGAGTGTGCCTTAATTCATGTTATATTACTTTGCTCTAAAAAGACATTTTAAATAAAACTTAAAGAAAGTCTCTTACATATAAAACAAGGTCATGACACGCAGAACAGATTAAAACAATGCAGAAATTTCTTTTCATTCTTAAAGGGAATCTGTCACTGAACAGACTTCATAGGTGACTAGGGACTGATGGAAGCAGCCTCTCACCAGACCATTGGGTCACTTACCCAAGGAATTTTATCTTTGTGAAGTCATTTCTTTAACAGGTATCTCCACTCCTGCCCCTTCTCTTCTTTCTCACATCCTATATTAAAAGAAGCACATGGTCTGACACTACTAACCTTCTTCATGTTCAATTATTGCCCCCCCCCCCATTCTTCTTCTGTCCGCACCCCTGTTCTCTTCCAGGCTGAATGACAACCAGTATCATTTACCCATTTACTATGAGCTTAGGTTGTCATAAACACACCTTCTTTGGGGAAGGACTGCCCACCGCTGCTACTGAGGAAGAAAGAGAAGGATCCTGAGGGGGGCTTTGAAAGAAAAGAAGGGGGGGTGGGTAACTAGAGTTTCACTTTAAATTTATGCCGCTTTGCTAAATGAAGCAAAATCAGTGGTTATGTTGCCTTTGTACAGAAATCTGTATCTCTGTGAAAGAGAGCTGCATATATTCAGAAGTTCCTAAGACTGCTTTGTTCTAGACACTAATAATATTTATCCAATATAGCTGCAACCATAATGGGTTTTTATTACACTCTAACATTCACAGAGATGAATTTGGTGGAAACATGTTTTTTTTATCTAATTAGTAATAACTGATGTACACCAGTGGCCGGGATTATCACCCAATGTGGAGACTCTTACAAACGCACTCGCAAATCAGCATTATGACAGCACCCCAACATAGAAGCACGCCATTCGCCTTGCACAGTTAACTCTTTGTACATCAAGCGCTTTACTGTAAGCACTCTTCTCGAGTCACTGTACACCTTCTCCTCTCTTGAAGGGACACCACGGAGCCTGTGTCCTGCTCCACCAGCACAGCCATTATTGCCACCTCACAATTCACAACAGTTCTCTGTTGCTAACAAGATTGAATACTTCATGTGGATTCATTTCTCCCTCCCTCCTTGTGACCTCCAGGCAGGTACATAGGTTCCCTGTGCCGCAAGATTGGTCCCAAGATTTATGGTAAAGGTCACTAGGGAGGGGGTCTAGTTCACCAACCCCTTCATTACCAGGGTCACATCTTCCATGCCAAGTCACATAACTCTTGCTGGCTGCTATACGATTCCACACAACTCAACTGGTTACTCATGATATGGCTGCTTCTCCCACCAGCTGCTTTGTGGTGTGCATCCTCTTCTTCATCCCCCTTTTTAGTAAAAGCCTTGTTCTTTTGATACACTCTTACCTTCAACCCTTTATAGGTCAGGCATTTGGTAACTTTAGGAACTTTTACTTGAACATCTTGCAAATTACAAAGTTAATGTGGTACAGTCTCTCAGAGATCCTTCCATACAACGCTCAAATTCATCCTAGCTTAGGCTGCCCAAATCATACCTTCTAGACAAGAAAAGTTCTTTCATAAATGTCCATAGCCATCATTCTGTACCTCCACTGGGTACCCCAAAAGGGAGGCCATATGTTCAGTACAGCTTCACATGACACAGGGCTCCATCCCCTCTGTTCCTATCCTGGAGCTCTCTCTCACACAAGCTGATCTCTTTTTACATGTTTCTCTTCTAGTTAACCCTAGCTTCTCAGGCAGCACCACTTCTGCTGAGAAGCATTTTTTAAAGAAAATACACTTAGCCCACAGAAGAAAATACACTTAACCCCAGAAATACTGAACACAGCCAACATTGTAATACCTCACTCACTAAGACCCTGCTTACACACCTATTCCTACATAAAGACAGATTACCCTTAATTCTAAGGGTTTGCCCACACCAGAGGCTTTTAGGTACATTTTATAAATGCATCTAGAGCACATATATAGTAAAATCAATGTTTTCAATTCACCCTAGTTTGCACCACTGTGTTCATTTCCAGTACTTTCAAAATAAGTACAGCAGAATTCATTTTTACATTCACTTGCTTCCTTGCATGTATCTCAAGAGCTCCTTCTCTGGGAATTCTCAAATAATATAGAAACCTAAACAATCCCTATTACAACTTAATCTGACCTGTTGCTACTGTATATTGCCCCACCTTCACTGACCTTATCCTATGACACTACCTAAAACTCTGGGATTTAGTGAAATTTTCCTGTAAACACATTTCCCCTCACTTACCTCTCATAGGGATATTCAATTGTCCTCTTTTCACACCAGCTTTTGAGGAGCTTCAGTTTTTCAAAGCATATCTCCCTAATGCAGTAAAATATGCAAACTATAATTATCTTTGCTGTAAGGGGTGCTAAATCATTTCAATATCTGCAAGATATTCGAAGTTACCTAATTAAAAATACAATAAATACCTTCAGATTAAATATTGTCCAACACCCTCTTCCCCAAATATGTCTATTTCTGCCTCTTCTAGGGTGGGAATATCGGGATTCAACTCAGATAGAGAAGGCGAAGTTTGAGAAGGAGCCTGGCATTTTTGAGCCCTGGACAGTGATGACTGAAATAAAGCCATTGGTTGTTGGAGAAATCATGACATGGTTGCAGAAAAATCTGCCTTGGTCAAATAGATCTCTTGTCCTGCCATTGCCATTGACACTGGTGAGGATATTCCCTTGTGCGGTACCCATAGAATAGGGTGTGGAAATGAGGTAAGCATGTTTAAAAAAGGAGTATGCAGCAACCCAGGTGCAGACTGCCCTGTTGCAAAGACACTGTTAGGTACCTGGTAGTGAGCCTGACTTTGTAGGAGAAGACCTCTCATACAACGCTGGTTCAAGAGCCACTGGAGTGGGGACAGTGGTCTCGTGAGCACAGTGGGGTAGGAGTGCCTGTTGAGATGAAATGCTCTGATGCTGGATCAGAGTAGAGATCCCCCCAGGGATGGCTGGACTGCAGGTAAGGTGGTAACAGGACGCAGCAGGCTGCAGCAATGAGGGTGCAGATGCAGGAGTCACTGGAGCTGGAGCTGAGGGTGCAACAGCACAGCAGCAAATGGCAGGCACAGGCAGGGTCAGACAGTCCGGGTCAGCAGGCAGCAAGGCGGTTAATACAGCAGGCAGAAGCAGAGTCGGTAGGCAGGCAGAGGTCGGCAACGGTATTGGCAGATGCAGTAGCAGGATCAGGCAGGCTGGGTCGGATTGGAGAAGGAGGGATGGTCAGACAAGCCGGGTCAATGGGTAATCGATCAATCAGGTACAGGTTTAGCAGATACACAGAGCTGAGATGAAACAGCAGCGCATCCCTGCAGCAGGAGAACTCTTATGCACCCCTTGGCGCCAAAACGGCGCTAACGCGCACGCGCCCGTGCCCACGCATGCACACACACATGCCATGCACCTGCGCGCGCCAAAGCGCCGCGCTGACGCACGGTAACAGCTGCAGATTGCTGTATTGCCTGAACAAGGGCGCGCCGGCGCATAGGCGCACGCACATATGCCGGTCTGGTGCTGACAGATCCCTGACAGGCCTTGTGGCAAAAGGGCAGGATTAAGTACCTGAGTACCTTATAAGGACAGAAGTGGCGGTAAAGTGTTCAACCTGTGGTGTGATATTACGCCTGCCCATCCATCTGAGACTAAGCTCTGAGTGAATGAATTGTAGCTCTAAGTTTGAAAAGTTTACACAGTGAAGTGAATGAATTTCAAGTACATTTCTAGTTTCCTGATATAAACGCATACTATTCAGGATTGGGGGCTACAGTAACGGTTCAATAAACAGAATACCCCTGTCTTACCTGTTCATGTCACTGGTTCCTTTATAGGATCCATGCTTCACCCTTCATGGTTGGCATACCCCCAAAGGGGTCTTCAGGTTTGGGTTCTATAGGGATGGACCATTGTCCTAGACCTGTATAGCACCCTTCAGCTGACTACATATGTTGCACACAGTGCAGAGGTGTGCATAAATGCAGGATCCTGTGCCCAAAGCAACATTATGGGCTGTACCCAAGTTGTGGGAAATAAGTATGCTTCCCAAGGTTAGGACTGAGGTTGTACCAATCCAAATGCAGTGGTAAAAGAAAGTAGTGAGAAGTTCACTGAAGAGTTGACTGAAGATCTGAAGTAAAATTATTAACTAGGGCACTGACAAGAAACTGAGGACTCATGGGTTATAGGAGGGAGTGCAGTGGGTGTGTCCTCAAAAGCTTTGTCAGTGTCCAATCACCTGAAGGTACCAGCCTTTAACCCAGGTTTTATGAATATTCTGCCCATGTCCTGTACTGTACGCTTAAGATAAAACCTGTTTCTGTAACTGCTTAACTCCTTTAGCTCTTTTGATGTATCTGATACATCTAGAGTCTGAAGAGGTTAAAACAAGCTCATGAGCTTGTTTCTGTTGTGTGCAGCCACCTCCTGGCTTTACTTTAATATTCATCTGGGTGGCTGTAGAGCTCCCTAACCACTTTTATGGTATTTTACCAGGTGAAAACGGATTCAGTTGGAAAAATGTGTGACTCTTAGGTGAAAGTTGAATAAATCTTGTGTGAAAACATTTCAAGTGTCCTCCAAGATAAATAAACACAAAATGAACATACTGCTAGTTATTTATTACAATATACTTTGCAGTATTACTTCCTTTCTCTTCCCTCCCTGTATTAATATCAATGACAAATGTAGGAAACTGCAAGCCTAGTAAGAGACAGGTGTGGAAAGCTTTGTCAAACATTGGAAAATAGTGCCAGCAATTTCCCTTAGCAATGTACTAAAAGAGATTTCATTTTATGCCTACACAACTACCTTAAAGTAAAAACCCTCTATTAAATCAAGGCAATGTTGTAAAGTGCACCTGTTATTATTATGTGTGGAGGATCCAACTTCCAAATTACCATCCCAACGAGTTCCAATATTTGCTGCCATCATATATCAGAACACCTGCAACCTCTTCAAGCCATCATGTTAGAATCAACTGTGCTGGGGAGTTTTATGGCACAAAACCATTAACAAAGAAATGCATTTCTCGTGTTTCTCATGCATTTGGGCTGTAGACTTCTTATCCAAAGCTCAGTAATTAGTGTGAAAATATAACTGGTAAAGGCAATTCATATTTTGTTATATTCAGAGATAAAGGCAGTAAAATTGTTATTTTGTACCATATGTTCTACACAATGTACCTCTACAGAATATTTTCAGGTAAATGGAGATACAGATAGATGTTACAAATACACAATGGGGTAACTATTTGGGTAGCATTAAAGTGCCACTTTTAGCCTAAAAATGACAAACTCAGTTACAGTATCCATGGTGGTGGAGTCATGTGTGCTTTTCAGTGCCAACCTCACCTGCTATGGCCTTCTGTTATTCAAAAACCTCATACTAGCCTTTTTTTCCTCCTGATGGTACCTCCTCCCCAGTGCCAACTAGGAGCATTCCTTCCAGGCACACACCTGCCATGAAAAAGGTGGTAAACCCGGGCAGTGGAGATGGTGGAGATGTGATTACAACCAATTTGGAACTGGCAGTCTCAGGATCGCGGTGTGTCATATAAAAAGAGAAGGGGAGCCCAGTGTAAGATCGTTTAAAAAAGTTTATTCAAAACAAGCAGAGAGGTACTCACAATTTAAAAGCATGTAGCAAGCGAAAAAAGACAAAATTCTCGGTTAACCATCAGCTGTTCAAAGTTGTTTGGGAAGCACAGATTAGGGGCGTGGCCTAATCTGTGCTTCCCAAACAACTTTGAACAGCTGATGGTTAACCGAGAATTTTGTCTTTTTTCGCTTGCTACATGCTTTTAAATTGTGAGTACCTCTCTGCTTGTTTTAAATAAACTTTTTTAAACGATCTTACACTATGGGCACCCCTTCTCTTTTTATATGACACACCGCGATCCTGAGACTGCCAGAGATTGCCGCACAGTGGCATAGACTGTGATTGCCTGATACAGCAGCAGAGGTGAAGTGAGCTGGTGAGTGGCTGCACATTTAGAGCACAGGATTTTACTATCAAAAGAATCAAAATCACGAACATCACATGAATTAATTTGTTGTGGAAAAAAGGACTTTTATATATATATCTGATTGCACATGTGCACTTTATTAGGTTGAATTTGCATATACAGTGGATTATTCTCATTTACCTTTGTATTCCAACCACCCCACCTCCCCCCCCCCCCCCCCCTTCACCCCACCCCACCCTCCTTTCCTTCAATTTTTCCACACTGGCACACACATTCCATACATAAGGAGCTACGTGACACATATGATGTAAATAGTAGCACCATGTATGGTCTTTGATTTTTTCATTTTCTCATTTCTCACGAATTGTATATAGCACATATATAGGACACCATAACGTTTTTTAGAGGAACAGTGCCATACCCTTCTTCCAAACTAACACACCTGCCATGTTATGGCTTTTTAGTCCTATTGCAATGAATACAAGTTAAACTGGTCAGTTTTAAAACATTGTTAAAAGCACAACTTCTATGCGTGAACAAAGTGGCTAAGGGGTTAACACAAAATCCTGAGTTAAAATCCCATTCTGGGGTATTATCTGTTTGGGCTTTGTATGTATTCCCATCGTTAATGTGGCTTCCCTCTGAATCTTCTTATGCCGCGTACACACGGTCGTACTTTTCGTCTACAAAAGTCCAACGGACGCTGACGGACTAAAGCTGGCTGGTAATCCGATCGTGTGTGGGCTTCTCCGGACTTTCAACTGACTTTTTTAGCCTCAAATCCGACGTACTTTAGATTTGAAACATGCTTTAAAACTTTCCGACGGACTCGAGTCTGGTCGAAAAATCCGCTCGTCTGTATGCTAGTCCGACGGACAAAAACCCACGCTAGGGCAGCTATTGGCTACTGGCTATGAACTTCCTTATTTTAGTCCGGTGTACGTCATCACGTAAGAATTCGACGGACTTTTGTGTGATCGTGTGTAGGCAAGTCTGTTCGTTAGAAAGTCCGCCGCAAGTCCGTCGAAAGTCTGCCGGAAGTCTGTCGGAAGTCTGTCGGACAGGCTGTCTGACTTTTGTAGACGAAAAGTACGACCGTGTGTACGCGGCATTATTTTCCTAAAACTGTACTGATAGGTTAATTGATGCCCCTGAAGTTGACTACTGAAGTTGAAGTATATGCATGAGTGTGACAGGAAAACTAAAATGTAATATGTCAGCAGTGTATAAATACTGTAAATAAATGTGGAAGGATCATCCACCATCCTTTATGGTACTGAATGTCTATTAGAAATCTTCTGCGGAAAATCTGGTGGAGTATGTGTAAAAAGGCATCATTATTAACATACTCCTTGGCCTCAGTAATTTTTCATACAGTCCTGGTTAAGTGATTAATAAGGTTGGGTGAACGGCTTGGCTTTTTGGTCCATTTAGGGGACACCCGAATTTGCAGGGAGTATGGCGGGCGTTCACCCCACGCAACGCCCTGCAATGCACTGTGAGATTTTAAGAAGAAAACTCACACAAAAATGAAAAAAAAAATGGTGTGGGGTCCCCTCCCAAATCCATACCAGACCCTTATCGGAGCATGCAGCCTGGCAAGTCAGGAAAGAGGAGAGGGATGAGCGAGCGCTCCCCCTTCTGAACTGTACCAGGCCACATGCCCTCAACATGGGGGGTGCCAAAGCACCTTGTCCCCATCAACATGATCTCTTCCCCACAACCCTGGGCTGTGGTTGTGGGGGTCTGTGGACAGGGGGCTTATCAGAATCTGGTGTGATCATGTGTAGCCAAGTCCGTTCATTCGAAAGTCTGTCAGAAGTCCGTCAAAAGTCAGTTGAAAGTCTGTCGGAAAGACCTTCGGACCTTTGATGCCGAAAAGTCCGCCCGTGTGTACACGGCATAAAGGGACCCCCCAGGCACTATATTTAATGGACTTTTTCATTTTTATTGTTGAACTTTAAGCATCATTAAAATCACTGCTTCTGAAAAAACAATAGTTTAAAAAAAAATGTTTGCATTGGTACTGTGGGTGAAGGATTGGGTATATGAGGTTTTATGGTTTATTTATTTATTTTTATTTTGTTATTGGTTGAAATAGATGGACTTGTGTCTTTTTTCAACCTGACTAACTATGTAACTATGATACATGTCCCTCAGGGCAGTACCCGGACCCCCATACCCCTTTTATGGGCAATTTCTTGCATATAAGCATTCAAAATGGGCACTTTTGATTTCTCATGTTCGGCTCCCGAAGACTTCAAAGGAGTTTGCTGTTCTAGTGGTTAACACTCTGTTGATTAGACAACGAAGGAGCAGCAATAGAGTTTGTGTTGACGAGCTTAGGGCTTATGTCGAGGGTAATAGTTTGTAATAAGTTTGAGATGCTTCTGAGATCATTAATAGTTCATTGACAGGTGCATATGACCTGCTTCAAGTAGTTTTGCATTCCTTTAGACATGTGTGGGGATGCAAAACCACCCATCTGATGTGAACAAAAGTCTATCAACATAGATCCTTAGACTGATGAGTTTATTCCACTGTTTACTCTGCTCTCTACTCCTATGCACATGTTCAGTGTCATAACTTGTGAGGGACCCCCAGTGGCAGGACAGGCTGGTGTTCATTGAGAAACATAAGGTGCTAGTTCATTTAGTGTTGTTTTAGAGATTTGTTTGCTCAAACACACAGGAAAAGAGGGTTAAGCATGGCAGATACCCATCGCAACACTTACAGACTCCAGATACGCAACCTTCATGCTGAGACCAGCAACACTGTAAAAAACACTCCCAGTTAGACAAGAGACTTATCTGTGCTTTCTCCCAGGATAATCACCAGGCCCCTCAGTTCCATCCAGCTCCTTTCTCTAGCAGAGTCTCCATCCCTGGCTCTCAATCCTAGATGGGTGGGACAGCTTGTGGCCCAACTCTAGGCCTCCATTAACAGTCCCATTTTAGGCTGCATACAGCTTACAGACTTATAAGGTCAGACAACCTGACAGCACACCTCCCCAGGCCAAAGCCTGGGGGGTTACGAGAACCTCACCACATCAGCCACAAATAATGATGTCCTCCCCATCATACACCACTGGCAATAAATCCCCTAATGGTTGGCTAGACAGAACGCAAATATACATAACCCAGCATTACTGTGGCCTCTTACTCTTTTACCAGAGGCACCAGTGACACCTACTGGCTGCAGGCAGAAAACAACAGGAATACTGCTGGGAATAACTAATTAAGTGCAGCAATATAAATCAGATTGGGCTGATACCATCCAACAAACTATTTAGATAGTCACTTCTGCTTGGGTCAAGGTGGCTACATTACATATTCTATGTAGCACTGCTAATTGGCTCCTGGTGCCCATAATGTTTCCAATACAGGGGATTACAAGAGTCAAATTCTGATGAGTAAAGATTTAGTTTACCTTTTGTAAAAAAATAAATAAATGCACATGATTTATTATTTTTTTACACAGCAGCCTGCAATGCATTGCACCCGCGATCCGTGGATTGTGGCCTCAGTCCCAGACTCCTGCAGACACTCAGTACAGTTGTCTGCCCATACCTCCATAAGGGTAGGGATTTACTGAAGAGCAGGAAGAATCAATAAACTACAAGGCTGCTCACCAGCACCCTTGCAGTTCATTGAAAACTACAAGATGTTTGCTGCAGTCTCATTTTACAAAGGACTTGTAATTCATTCATTCACAAAACTCGCAGTCGCGATGACCGCCAGCCACAAGTGATCGTGGACACGAAAGGCAGAACAGGGACGTGTGTGTGTAAACACACAAATCCTTGTTCTGTTCTGAGAGGAGATGCAGATTGTGAGTTCATAATAGCTAGGAACCACAATTTGTCATCTCCTATAGTTAGTCCCCTCCCCCTACAGTTAGAACACACAGTCAGGGAACACAGTTAACCCCCTGATCACTCCCTAATGTTAGCCCCTTCCCTGCCAGTGACATTTATACAGTAATCAGTGCATTTTTATAGCACTGATCGCTGTATAATTATCAATCGTCTGAAAAATGTGTCAAAAGTGTCCAATGTGTCCGCCATAATGTCGCAGTCATGATTAAAAATTGCAGATCGCCGCCATTACTAATAAAAAATAAATATAAAATAAAAATGCCATAAATCTATCCCCTATTATGTAGATGCTATCACTTTTGCGCAAACCAATCAGTATACGCTTATTACAATTTTTATTACCAAAAATATGTAGAAGAATACATATCAGCCTAAACTGAGAAAAAAAATAGCTTTTTACAAAAAAATTGAGGATATTTATTATAGCAAAAAGTACAAAATATTGTGGGGTTTTTTTTCAAAATTGTCGCTCTTTTTTTGTTTATAGCGCAAAAAATAAAAACCGCAGAGATGATCAAATACCACAAAAAAGAAAGCTCTATTTGTGGGAAAAAAGGACGTCAATTTTGTTTGGGTACAGCATCGCACGACCGCGCAATTGTCAGTTAAAGTGACGCAGTGCCGTATCGCAAAAAGTGCTCTGGTCATTGAGCAGCCAAATCTTCCGGGCTGATGTGGTTAAAGCAGCCTTTACTATGTTTTAAGGTAGTTCAGACTCCACAGAATGACTGCACATATTTTTCACAGAAACTTGAAAAAAAAAGTGAAAAAAAAAACCATTAGAGATGGATGAAAAAGTTTTATTAATAAAAAGTATGTTTTTCTGTCTTTATTAATTGTTTGAATCCTACTTCAAGTACTTTGAGCTGTTTTTGATCGATTCTCAGCAGATGCTCAAATAATGCGCTGCTAATTCATTTCTTTAAGAGTCAGATCACTTTTGTTCATTGTTATTGTACTGAATACCTCATTCTTAAGGTTACGAATGCAAAATATCTTTCTCAGACTAAGTTAAAGAAGTGTACAGACAAATGAAAATTGATGTCAGATGTTCACCAATACAGTTGAATGTTGCACAGTCATTGTAGGCTTTCGGAATGTGTTGAGTGCTGTTGAAAAGACTGCTTTTTATGGCAACAGGAGATTGTCAGAATAGGCAGTGAGAGACAGCACATGAAGAATTGTTTCCAGCAGCTGCCTGCTAGGTAAGAGCTTGTATAGATTCGAATTGGCCCTCCCTGCAGAAGTGCTTGCTGACCCATGACCCCTAACTTGCTCTGCAAGGATCGGATTAAGGATAGAATTAAACTGTGCTGATTCACAAAGAACCAATGGATTTGGCAAGGCTTTAGAGTTTGAGGCATGTCAGTTATGTTTGCCAAAAGACAACGTAACCATGTTTTAATTTACTTTATTTAATTTATTGGTGAGCGACATCTTTAGTGAAACTTAGCAAATTAAATACATCAAGAAATACATTTTCACAATTATTATTATTATTATTATTATTATACAGGATTTATATAACGCAGACAGTTTACGCAGCGCTTTACAATATTAGGGCAGACAGTACAATTACAATACAATTCAATACAGGGGGGAATCAGAGAGCCAAATGACAAATACTGTGAAAGGCACACTGCTATCAGACATGAAAATGTAAAAAAACTGCAACAGCCTAGCAGCAGATTTGTATTCTGACATTCATGTGCAGTTAGCTGCCCTGCTAGCCAAATCCTTACAACTGCTACTATCATTCTCAATGAGCCTAAACAGGAACCTGTAAAGGTTGTATTGTATTTTTGTATACCCTTGTATTTTTTATGGCTTCAGATCACCGACTTGTCTTTAAACCCAATTTATTCTTGCTACTATGGAGTACATATACTACTATGTATGAAAGCAACATTGCATACTACAGAATCATATGACAGCAGGGTGCAGTCTAAAACCAGAAGTACTTTGAAAAGATGACAAATTCCTCCATTCTGATATACTCTATATTATATAAAACTGAATGAAGGGGAATGGAGGCATAGCTCCCAACTGTTCCTGATTTCGATGGACTGTCCCTGATTTGGAGCAATGTCCCTCTGTCCCTCATTCCTCCTCATTTCTCCCTGCTTTTGGTCTGATCTAGTTGTATATAAAATGCACTTTTTATCTTTCAAAAGGTGTTTCCCAGTGCTAAACTATTCATCCAAATTATAAATTGCTGCATTTGTACATTTTAAAAGCCAATATAAAGAAAAAAAAGCTCTTGTGGATTTAATTAACCTTTTGTTTTGGTTAATCCTCCTTTAAGAGGGTGTGGCAGGGTGTGTGTCCTATGCCTACATACGTTTGCTAGTAGGTGTCCCTCATTCCCATCTCAAAATGTTGGGAGGTATGTGGAGGGGAACTGTAATCGTCAATTATTTATTCTCAAACTGTGAAGTATAGGAATGGGGTTTCTTGCTGAACTCTGGACAAAAACTTTATTTTAAATATATTCCTATATATCCACAAATTATATAAATCCACTTTGGTTCACCAAATGTTTTTACCTACCCAGATATTACCTTGCAAAACTATTGCCATGATCATGGTGATGTACATAGCCCGTGCAGAGATCAGAGCTGTGGTTGCACTCAATCACTCTGCATTAGGAGAGAGAGCAGAAGTGAGCAGGCTTTATCACAGGAAGCTCATGCACACAAGTAAAGTTTCACACTGCATTACAGCACAGGTCTGGAAGAAATACACAATGGACTCCAATATTTAGATAAGAAAACACTTTTTTTGTATTTAGTCAATATTATTTTTATGCTTATTCCCGGAGTTCAGCTTAAAAGCGTTTATAACTCAATGACTAAAATCTCAAATAGGCTTTAGGACCCATTCACACCAGGAACTGCATGTCTACTGTATGTTCTTTTATGCACATTTGCATGAATTTTATGGGAGTTTTTATGCACGTTTACATGCAGTTGATGTGTGTTTTTCCATCTGTGTGTTTCCTGTGAGTTCACTTCCTTCTTCTTTTTTTTCTTTCCTTTTATGTGCACTGTAATGTGTTGCAGTGCATTTAGTGTGAGGAAAAATGCAGCATGCTTTACTTTTTACTGCACTGCATTGCACTGTAATGTTGTCAACTTTGCCCATGGGATCATTTGGATTTTGGACTGTCTATGCAGTTGTAATGTAGTCAAAAATGCATCCAACTGCATTTGAATGGGCCCTTAAAGAAGAGTTATCACTATGTTTTAACATTTTTAAGTTCCAAAGTACTTGTTTTCCAAAAATTTTTTGTAGAAAAGTACTTGTAATACTTTAGTACTTTGCCCCATCTTCCTAGAAAGCTGGTCTTAAAGCGTTTGTTAACCCCAAAAAAAAAAAAATCTGATCCTGTTCCTTTAAAGCATGTGCTTGTGCTGTGTCATTTGGCCCCCTGTGTACCCTAAAAAAAACCTGGCTGATCCTGCCTGGCTACACTCTCCCCCCCTGCAAACAGACCACGATAATCATGGCTGCTGAGTCCCTAATACCGTGGTCTATTTGTGTGATTCCGTCAGTCGCAGCTCTCCGGTTTGCAGCTCTTCCTGTGTCTGTGTCCTCTGTCTTCCTCCCCATCCCCTCCTTGATCGTAGCTGCGCCCGCCTCCCTGCTCCCGCTCCTCTCGTATCTGATAACAAATCTTCTTATCCCCTCTGTAGCATTAGAACATCTGTCCCTGTGTAATGTAGAAACTCAGCCGATCTGTACCTGTATAAACAGCTCCAGCCGCTCAGCTGATCTCTCTCTCTCTCTTTCCTCTCTCCCCCTCCTCCACCGCCTGATGTCAGCAGGACGGCTCGCCCCCCCCCCCCCACACTTCAGCTCTGAGCTGGAGAAACAAGGGAGCTGCCATGTCAGCTGAGCACTCGGAGTGCAGCTTATAAAGGTACAGATCGGCATTTATTTTACATTACACAGACACAGGGACAGATGTTATGACGATACAGAGGGGATAACATTATTTTAGTACAGTGGGTTAACAACCACTTTAAGCAATGATGAGCAATCATCAACCCTGAAGTAAGGACATGTAAGCAGACAAAGAGGCTTTAGTAGTTTAACAGCACTAAGATGCAAAAAAAAATATATTAAAACAGTGAAAACTGTGAAAAATTTAAAAGAGTGGAGACATGTTGCGGAATCGGAAGAGATAACGTGTTATTTATTATTGGCTTTGGAGTTATTGCTTTGACATTATTTTTTTGGTTGAATAATGATTTGATTTGGTATATTTTCTATATTTTTTGATGCATAGAATGCACTTTTTGGTTAGGTTCTATTGGCAGATAGCATGTCCAATTTTTTTTTTTTTTTAATGTACAAAAAAAAAATGTGGAGAATAATACTTGGTTATGTGCTTTACTTCAAATGACAGTTTGGGAGAAGGCAGTTACATTTTAAAAAATACAATGTAAAATTGACAAGGGACACCAACATAGTTGTATCTTGGATCTTAAAAACGATGGGATAATGGTGTTGTGGTAACTTGCACAAATTAAAAAAAAACAAAAAAAACATAATAATATTATTCTTGATATCATTAGAAAAAAAAAGCCTTTGAAAACGAGTTTGCAATAACTCCATCAGTATTACCAGCAAAGCAGTTTCATTATTATCCCATTAAAGAAGAAGAGAATTGTGTGCTGCATTTGGAGATTTCATAATTTGTCACGTCACGAGTGTTATTTCTCCATTACGAACGCTAGTTTATAAGACCGACCGCTTCTGCTTCCGAGCATGCGTGTTTGTACTTTGGACTTTTGTCCGAAGGACTTGTGTACACATGATCGGAAAATCCGACAACACACATTTGTTGGCAGAAAATTTGAGAACATGCTAGCCAACATTTGTTTGTGGAAAGTCCGACAATTGTCCAATGGAGCACACACACGGTCGGACTTACCGCCAAGAACCTCACACCCAACATTTCCCGCCAGAAAGTTCGATTGTGTGTACGGTGCTTTAGGCTGTCGGGCCTAGGACGGGGTCCCCAGTCTGGGGGAGGGTGACCTTGGGCCAGGTGCTCAGAGCTGAACCGGAACCCCACACAAACCAAGGCGTGTCCTAAACAGGAGCAGGAGAGGACAGCGGGGAATACTGCCGGGGTAAATCTCCAGGAGGGATCCATCAGGTGTCGGTGAGTGACAAGCACAGTTGGGAGAGCTGAGAGAGGCATGCCGGAGTGGACTGGGAGGCAGTCTGAGATGGATGTAGAGCCAGTGGGAGAGACTGTGATGTTAGCGGCAGTGAAGTCGGGCTGCTGCAGCTGGGAGGGCTGTCAGGGTCTGCAACGGGCTGACTGGGATCAGTAGTTCATCAAAGGGGGGCAGCTAGTACCAGAACTTTATTTGCTACACCATAGGGGCCCGCGGTCCCTGCCTGTAATAAGGCACTGTTTGCTAAGGCCTGGCTGGAACCAGAGATAGGCCTAGCCATGTGCTAGCTGCGCCTAAAGAATTGTGCTGGAGGGAAAAGGAGAGATAGTCTGCAGCAAGTGTTGTGCAGGAGGAGAATATCTGAATTGTCCCGAACCATGCAAGAATAATTTTCTGGCCATCCCATGAATTCTTAACCCCATCCAAGTTCTAATTCCTCAATAAAATACAAAAAATAAACCAAAGCTGATGGACTGATTCATTGTCTTTGAGTTTCTGAAAGTGAATGCCGGGCTGGGCAGGGTGGCAGGTGACATGACTCAGCAGCCCCTATGTGGGTACCGCTACAGAAGATATTGTTTATCAAACAATATCTGTTTAACCACTTGCCGACTGGCTCACTCCGATATACATCGGCAAAGTGTCACGTTCCCGCAAATTGCCGTATGGGTACGTCTTTCCCTTTAAGAGCCATAGCAGGCACGGGGGACCTGATGCACGTTGCCGCCGTGCGCAATTGCCACCGGCCACCTGCAATCGTGGGCACGAGAGCCAGAACGGGGATTTGTGTGTCTAAACACACAAATCCCTGTTCTGACAGGGGAGAAGAAACGCATCTGCTGTTTTTAGTAATTACAAACAGTAATATGTCTCCTCCCCCAGTCAGTCCCATCCCCCCACAGTAATAAACGCTCATGAGGGAACACATTTAACCTCTTGATTGCCCCCCAGTGTTAACTCCTTCCCTGCCAGTGACATTTACACAGTAATCAGTGGATTTTTATAGCACTGATCACTGTATAAAGGTCAATGCTCCCAAAAATGTGTCAAAGTGTCTGATCTGTCCGCCGCAATGTCGCAGTACCACAAAAAATCGCAGATCACCACCATTACTAGTAAAAAAAAATAAAAGAAATAAAAATACCATAAAAATGCCATAAATCTTTCCCATAGTTTGTAGACACTATAACTTTTGCGCAAACCAATCTATATATGCTTATTGCGATTTTTTTACCAAAATATGTAGCAGAATACATATTGGCCTATACTGATGAAGAAATTTGTTTTTTAAAAACATTTTTGGGGATATTTATTATAGCAAAAAGTAAAAAATATATAAATTTTTTTAAAATTGACGCTCTTTTTTTGTTTATAACGCAAAAATTAAAAACCGCAGAGGTGATCAAATACCACCAAAAGAAGGCTCTATTTGTGGGGAAAAAAAGGGCATCACTTTTGTTTGGGTACAGCATCGCACCACTGCGCAATTGTCAGTTAAAGCGACGCAATGCCGTATCACAAAAAATGGCCTTGTCAGGAAGTGGGTAAATCCTTCCGGTCCTTAAGTGGTTAATTTAAACGTTTTAATTTAAACGGTATAGAGAGTGTTACAAGCTCCAATGAACCAGCACGTGCAGGTGAGGTCACTGGTGACTTTAAATACACAATACATCTAAGAATGAACAAAACTAAAATGACGGCTCACGTACCAGTCCACAAAGCTAGAATTTATCTTTCGGAGCATCTCCTCTTGTTAGAAACCCAAGTGGTATAGTATATATGAACGAGGCTCAGGGAGCCTCTAGAGAGGTCACTGAGGCATATATCAGAGGCCTAGATCAACAACAGTGGATGATTCCTCCAACCATTTTTGCCCATACATTTGAAACTTTTTCTTCTTTATTCTTATTTACATCCCGATATATGAGGGAGATTTGAGGGGGACGGGCTTAAAATTTGAAATATTTAATAAAATGTAACATTTTCAAATCAGGCAAAATTAGGATGGTGTTTGGTGTTTTTACTTTAAATGCGCCCTTACCAAGCCCCAGGGATGATTCACACCTATACTCATGTTAACTCTCACATAGGTGTGAACCCAACCTAAAGTTAGCACGTTTTGCCTATCAGAGACTGGAAACAGCCGACACTGGAGAGTCCACCATCCATGCTGTTAGCAAGGGTTGGGGAATCATTTGATTCTCTCTCATTCAGCCTAGAGGCTGAACAGGGGAAAATTGAGCTGTGTATGGTTACCCTAAGCAACACTGTGTGCTAAACTTAGAGGCTAACTTCAATTAATTTCAGCTAAATGGGTAATTTTGTGGCACAAAATAATTTACCTAAACCTAGCACAGAACCAATGTATTCAAATACAGAAAATCAAACTGAAAAGCATTCTAAATCACTATAGAATGAGTAATGTGTTTACCAGTGGGTGGTCCGAACTACCCAGAGTTAATAAATTAAAGGTATTGTGATTTAGCCATTTTACTAGATATTTCCTTTAAATGCATTCCAACCTTACCTCTATGAGCATTTTAATAATGGCCACAATCATGAAAATCATGTGCAATCTCTCTGTCTACTTATGATCCTCTTCCATAGTTTACACTTTGCTTTATGTTGGTGAGTGGGCACTTCAATCAGAGCAGTGTAGCTTTATTGTTCATTGCTCGGAGATTATCAGCAGGAGCACCTGAATGATTATGACTTTATCTCTCACATGCAAGCAATACACTAGTAATGCTGGTGGTCATTAATAAATTGTGTAAACTTTGAACTTGTAACTAGAATTGAGTGGACATGATTGGGCTCAATTCATGCCAGGTTCAAGGAACCCAGCATGAAGTCAACCGACCACAAATGCCTACCTCCCTGAAATGATAAAGAGGTAAGCAATTTGTAAGCAATGGACATGTCCATGCCATGGCCCCAGTTACACAGACCAGAAACATCTAATATGCAGAACATGATTGGCCAAACCACAAAAGTACTTTTTTGACCTCTGTTTTTCATTTATGTTGGATTTTCAAAATAAGAGATGCAGTAATATAGAGGTTAGATATTGTTTAGTGTAGCATAACTGAAATGTAACCTTTGGTAGTAAAATAGTATATTTTGTATAGAGATGTACACAACAGACTAAAAAGAGGGACAACTGAAGCTGCATGAGGGATAGAGAGATTTGGTCTCAAAAGAGGGACATTCCCTCCAAATGAGGGACAGGTGGGAGCTATGAAAATGTAATATGAATCCCAATAAAAGTATATTGCAGCTGAGTCTCGAGGCAAGCTATTTTTGAACAAAGGGCATGGAGAGCTGGGCACTGCCATTGGGGACATGTCCTAATGCAAAAAGCAACGTTTAATGAATATCATTTAGTGCACAGAGGGTCTTTTAATAGGACTTAAAGTGCAACATTAAAAATATACAAACCATTTATCTAAAATGCTGTTTAGGTGCCTTAAAGGAGTTGTAAAGTCAGAAGTTTTTTTTTTTTTTATCTTAATGCATTCTATGCATTATGATAAAAAGCCTTCTGTGTGTAGCAGCCGCCCCAGCACCCCCTAATACTTACCTGAGCCCCATCTCTGTCCAGCGATGTCCACTAGTGTCTCAGCTGTCCGAGACTCTCCCTCTTAAATGGCTGAGACACAGCAGAGGTGCCATTGGCTCCCGCTGCTGTCAATCAAAGTAAGTTAGCCAATCAGGAGTGAGAGGAGGCGGGGCTGGGTCATGGCTCTGTGTCTAAATAAACACAGGGAGCTATGACTTGGCATGGGTGCAATCAGCTTGCTGTGGGGGGCACTCGACAGGAGGGAGGGGCAAGAAGCACCAAAGAGGGACCCGAGAAGAGAATAATCTGGGCCACTGCAACAGAGCTGGTAAGTATGATATGTTTGTTATTTTAAAAGAAAAAAAACAAGATTTTACAATCACTTTAAAGCTGCACATGGCTTTGCAAAACTGTACAATGTCATCCTTTAAAAGTGGTCCTCTCTTTCTTCTCCTTTCTCCGATATATAGTCCATGTAGAGCTACATCAACAGGTCAACGTATCAAACAGATACCATAAAATGCTTTCCATTGTATGTTTACCAGACCAAAAAGAAAGTTTATTGTTACGGTTTACATGCCCTTTAAAGTGTTACTAAACCCACAACAGTAAAATCAGTTTGTATATGCAGTAAAATATTCTTGTTATACTCACTGTGGAACCTAAGGGGTTAATCCTACCCATTGTGTAAAAAGGCTGTTTGATCCTGTCTTCTCTGATCCTCCCCTTCTTCCACAGTCCCCATTCAATCTCCTGAACAGAGCCTTGGGGGCACTCTGCACATTCGCAGTTTGGTGTGTATTGCTAGAGAGTTTTTTTTTCTTTCTTGGAAGGTTGCATGTGATCAGCACAGGGCCAATCAGCACTCTCCAGACAGAGGCTCAGGGGTCATGCAGCCTCATAGGACAGTCAGAGGAGAAAGAAAACTCCTTCTACAAGCTTTAACCAGACCCTCATAGAAGTCACGAGACTGCTATATACTGTGGATGAGAAAGGTATTTAGCAGTTTATATTTACTAAAATAATTGCATTCCATGTTCTGTGTACTGTGGGAGACCAGATATAGTAAATTCAGGGTCCTGAGTTTAGTAACACTTAAACTTAAAATACTAATGCATATTAGTGTTCAACACCAATATAGTAAAAGCTAGTATTTAAAATAGTTAAGTATTTTAGTTCATTTGGTATAATCATGTCTTGTAAAGCAATTTTACTGTGTTAATTGATGTGCCCTCTTGACTAGCCAGGAGACTTTATTGAGTCTGGGTTTTGTACAAATAAGACTGCCGTTTTAACATTGCCAAATAAACATAAAATTGTACAAAAAGTCACCGAAAAGTGTATTAATTGTGCAATCTCATTTTACAGCAAAGGGAAAAGAAAGGTTACAAACATTTAATGAAAATTCTACATTATCATTTGTATTGTCAAAAAGCTTTTAAGCATGCTTATTTTATAAAAGACAAGTACGGCATATCATGTTTCACTTGATGCTGTAAGCTCCATGTCATGATAAATTACTGACACTGCAGAGAAGGAGCCAAAGTATTACATTCAATTTCCTGATAACAAGTTGAAGTGATCTTTACTTACTATAGAAAGAATGATTCATTTCATGGCCAGACCTCTAGGCACAGAATGTCAAGAACTGTTCCATTCTGTGCTATAACCTCTTGTGAAACGTTTTACTTTTTGAACAACTTAGGTTGAAATAAGTTCCATGCACACTGGAAATCTTTCTGCTCACATATAAAACATATTATTACAAAACATGGCCATTTTCCAGGGTATCAATGACTCCAGGGTGTGTTGCCCATTGTAAAAGAAGCCCATTCTTTTTGTACATGTCTGATTTAATTATGTTAGCTTGCAGAAGTGTTTGGTGTCACTTATGGTGATGTTGGGAAGTGCTGAAGCCAAGCGAAAATTGCCTTAGCTAACTCTTCAAGACAAGAATCGGTGGTGCTGACAACAGGAAAATAATGTAGAGATACACAAGACTACTGAAGGCCCTGAAGGCTGTATTTTAAAAGGAAGAAGCAGCACAAGGAGCCAATAAGGTTATGTGTTGACAAGAGGCATACTGATAGAAGTTAAAAGTAGAGTGAGGAAGAGATGAGCTTTATCGCTGTACTGCTTCTCATTTTCTTGCCCAGTCACAGGTTGGGTCTGGTCTAGGACAACCTGGGATCAGAGGAAGTGGGTCTAAGGATTCAAGCCTTCCGACTAGGGACATCTAGTGGCAGAAAATAAATGCAGGGAGAAATCTGTATTGAAGGTAATTATTAAAGCGTTTGTTACCCTATGTACTTGTATGAGAAAGTATCCTGTTCTCTTTGTATTGCTTCCTTTGTGTGAAATACCTAGTGTTCCTGCCAGTCCATCTGCTTTCCTATTAAAAACTGACCACACTAAGCAGGAGAAAACACAGTGGTCAGTTTTCTAGCTGTGCTGGGAACTCAGTATGTTCTCCTCCAATGATCAGACTTCTCCTGAAAGGTCCACTATGCACAGCCATTCACTGAGATGCTCAGTGTACTTCTGCTCCCCCCCCCCCCCAGCTCTTATGCAGCTGAGAACAGAGGGAATGTGATCACTTATAAAAAAGAGAAAAAAGGTATGTGTATTTTTTTTATATCTGTACAAAAATGTTTTGCCTTTCATTTCTATCTTAAACTGAATGGGTTGTTTTACAAGATGATCGGTTACAATCACTTTAAATCAAAAGCTGGTTTTGTTACTTTATCTTTTAAAGTAGAAGAAAAAGGCTTGTGTTTAAACCATCCCTCATAATTATTTCAGTAACGTTTTAAAAAAAGTTTTATTTTTTTTTCTTTATAATGCATTGCAGTCACATGGCTGCAATGCCCCTCAATTCACAGTGGAAGGTCGGCCAGAGGGTGTATCCACGTAGGAGCCTCTCTTTTAGAAGTGACATGCCTGCCCCTCTGCAGCCAGTGAGCGTGATCATTAAGAGGCCGGTGGGAATGAGGGTACTTTGTGTGCCACTAAAGCTCCCTAAAAGCAGGTGTGGATCCCATGCATCCTGGGTGCTGGGAGTGCTGGCATGGGAGTGTCGGCATGGGAGTGTCAGCATGGGAGGGTGCTCGCCCCAGCTCCTACAATCACTGTCAGTAAAGAAACGACTCCCTGAAGCCACACATCCATGCTATGCCTAAACTGGTTGTATGAATGACAACCTCAGCCTGCACCCTGACCAGTACGCCTCCAATGCATTTCGCTCAGGCACTTAGAGCTTAGTCATGGGGCACTGCCAGGGAATGAGGGTAGTGCTAGAGGGGGCTGTGCTATTGCTGCTAACAGAGTCAGAAACCAACGATACAAAGAAATGCCTATACAGGCAAAACATTGTTGGTGAAGTATAATAATGCATAATATAAACATTTCTAATAATATTCATAGAAATAACGTATATTTTATTTTTACATGAAATTCCACTTTAATAGAATGTTCACTTTGAGTAAACATGAGTTGTGTTTAACAAGAAATAAATTGGGTTTTAAACAAGCCCCCACTTATCTTTGTAGCCAGGGCTGGACTGGGACAAAAATTTGGCCCTGGACTTCATCCAGACTGGCCCAGTTTGACAGGTCTCTCCCATGCCGGCTGGACAAACTCACTCGCCTCCCCCGGCCTGCCACCCAAGCCCCCCCCCATTAGTCATTAGCCGTTCTACATTATTTCTCTTATAGGCAGTACCAGTGGGGAAGCTAGACATTATTTCACCTGGGGCAAAGAATCAGTTTGGCGCCCCCCCCAATGGGACAAGATTAGGCAGGAAAGTGAGAAACTCCCAGGCCATAGCTGTTAAGTCAGCTGTCTGTCCCCTCACCCATGCTCCTTCTGGTCCCCCCCATGCTCCTCTGTCCCCCCGTGCTGCTCCTCTATTCCCCCCATGCTGCTCTGGTCCCCCATGAGCTCTACTGGTCCTCCCCCATGCTGCTCTGGTCCCCCCATGTGCTCATTTGGTCCCCCCATGCTGCTCTGTTCCCTCGTGTGCTCCTCTGGTCCCCCCATGTGCTCCACATGCTCCCCCGCGTGCTCCTCTATTCCCCCCATGCTGCTCTCGTCCCCCATGTGCTCCGCTGGTCCCCCCATGCTCCTCTGGTCCCCCATGTGTTCCGCTGGCCCCCGCATGCTCCCCTCCCCCATGCTGCTCTGGTCCCCCATATGCTCATCTCTCCCCCCCATGCTGCTCTGGTCCCCCATATGCTTCTCTCCCCCCTCCATGCTGCTCTGGTCCCCCATATGCTCCTCCCCCATGCTGCTCTGGTCCCCCATATGCTCCCCCCTGCAGCACTTAGCTCCTCTCCCTGGCTAGTTATGCAGCACGCCTGAATACAGACATGATGCTCAGGAGTCGACACTGAGAAGCTCATCATACAATCCGGAAGGAGGGCGGCCACACACAGCTGTAACATAACCTTCCTCGGCACTCGTTCTCCTGCTCTTTCCGTCCCCCGATCTCCATCTAGATTCTCCGCGGCAGCAGACAGGATGGAGAGTGAGGGAAGGAAAGAGCAGGAGAACAAGTGCCGAGAAAGGTTATGTTACAGCTGTGTGTGGCCGCCCTCCTTCCGGATCGTATGATGAGCTTCTCAGTGTTGACTCCTGAGCATCATGTCTGTATTCAGGCGCACTGCATAACTAGCCAGGGAGAGGAGGTGAGCGCTGCGGGGAGACAGAGGACCGGAGGGAGGCGGCGGTCCACTGTCACTGAAATTGGCCCACTGAGCCATCGGCCCACCGGGAAACTCCCTGTAGTCCCGATGGCCAGTACATGCCTGTTTGTAGCTGAAGGCACAGTGGAGCAGTTCATCCTCAAAATCATTCTCTCAGCAGCTCAGTATAGCCTACTTGTTAAAAGTGGTGATTTTCAATCATTCTGGATTTTGAAAATTGAATCCACTGATTTTTAACAAGTGCAGTTTATTTAAAAGAAAGCTTTTTGCCATGCTTTTTAACAAATTTAACAATAATTTGTGTTCTAAGGACCCCTTACAGGTTAATTACAGTGCCTTATTCATTTTTGCAGCATGGCTTGCCCAATGTTTATAGATAGAGTGAAGACAGTTTAGTTATTAAAGTATTTCTAAAGGTTCTGTTTTTTTTTTAAATAACAAACATTTTATACTTACCTGCTCTGTGCAATGGTTTTACACAGAGTAGCCACAGGCCTCCTCTTTTTGGGTCCCCCGCTGGCACTCCTGGCCCCTTCCCCTGCTGAGTGCCCTCAGAGCAAGCACCACTCATGCCTGCTTTCTCCTGAGCCGCTTCTTTCCTTCTTCACTGGCTGTGATTGACAGAAGTGGGAGCCAATAGCTCTGCTGCTGTGTCTCAGCCAATGAAGAGGAAGGGACCCAGGAGAGCTTCTGCTTTCATGCACATCACTGGATCAGGCTCAGGAGAGTATAAAGGGGGCTGAGGGGGAGATGCAAGCTGAAGGTTTTTTACCTTTATACACAGAATGCATGAAGGTAAAAAACATTTAGTCTTTAAAATCACGTTAAGCCTTATACCATTACGATCTGCTTCTGCCTGATTTTATTGTATGTGGAATGATGTCCCCCAAAACCCATGATCAGAGATACTGAAAGGAGGAATGCATCTAAGCATTGTTTGACCAGTTGAAGGCTATGGTTATATTTGAGGTCGGGAGGTGGTAAAAAAAACACGCAGCTGAGCCAATTGGATGTAGCAGTCAACTGAATGGGGCTGTGCCACAGCCATAACACGTGTATAAATGAACCCTTAGTTAATTGATCACGCCAATCTGGTGGGTTTGTTTCCCTTGGAGAGACCTCTGATGGTGGAAAAAGGGTACTGTCTACCTATACATTACCTGATACTGCTTTTTACCTGATTAGCAACTAATAATCATGCTTTTTTTCTGAGTACTTTGGAATGAAATAATTGAATGAACTTTGTGCACTTTATTGAACTTATTTATCACATGTTGCTAGTTTTATTCACTCATTTATTAATTTATTAGCACAAATTTTGCACAGCACTGTTTTTGAATTGTGCTCTTTTAGGTTGTATTCTGAATGAAACCTAGCATAGCTATTCCCAGTTCTCTGTATGTCCGTGACAGAACACTGTTGAAAGGGTGGACCGGAGATGTAAAACAAACACAATGTTGTACATTAAAAGAATGTTTATCTTACAGGAACAAAAAACATGAAAACTTCTTGAAGGAAAGGTGCTGCTATTTACAGATGCTGCCATTATTAGCTCAAAAACATCTGTGTAGAGAAGTCTTTCTCAACACTGAGGAGCCCTTTCCAAATCTCTTGCTAAGGCAGCCCATAGATGATTTGATTTTCTTTCCTTCCACCATGAGTGTAAGGAAAGAAATTGGCTTGACTCCCGCATTTTGCGTGAGCCTTACCGGCTGGCAGAATACAATGATTATTGCTAGCAGCTATAGCCACCGGCAGTAATCACATGGCAGAAATCCGACAGGCTGGTTGTACCCAAGCCGATCGACTTGGGTAAAATCAGCCTGCCTATACAATACATGGATCAAAAATGCTGCCAGTCCCTGATGAACCGGCCGAATTTCGATCCATGCATGGCCGGCTTAAGAATTTCTATATCTACAGCTCAAGGTACATTAGCAGGATGGTCAGTACAAGGAATCCCCCTTTAGATAGCTAAAAAGATTATTGGTTTCTGTGGTTATTTAGCCAAGAGCTAGAATATAATCATTGCTTAAGGAACCCCCAGCAAACAGTGGAGAAACCCTAGCATTTCATGGCTTGGAAAGCCTGGTGTAGAGGGACTTGTATAGGTAGTGAATAGGGATGAGTCGAACACCCCCCTGTTCACTTCGCACCAGAACATGCGAACAGGAAAAAAGTTCGCTCGAACACGCGAACACCGTAAAAGTCTATGGGGCACGAACATGAATAATCAAAAGTGCTAATTTTAAAGGCTTATATGCAAGTTATTGTCATAAAAAGTGTTTGGGGACCTGGGTCCTGCCCCAGAGGACATGGATCAATGCAAAAAAAAGTTTTAAAAACGGCCGTTTTTTCAGGAGCAGTGATTTTAATAATGCTTAAAGTCAAACAATAAAAGTGTAATATCGCTTTAAATTTCGTACCTGGGGGGTGTCTATAGTATGCCTGTAAAGGGGCGCATGTTTCCAGTGTTTAGAACAGTCTGACAGCAAAATTACATTTGGAAGGAAAAAACACATTTAAAACTACCCGCGGCTATTGCATTGCCGACAATACACATAGAAGTTCACTGATAAAAATGGCATGGGAATTCCCCACAGGAAAACCCCGAACCAAAATTTAAAAAAATTGGATTTTAAGGGGAACCCCGCGCCAAAAAAAAAAACTGCGTGGGGTCCCCCCAAAAATCCATACCAGACCCTTATCCGAGCACGCAACCTGGCAGGCCGCAGGAAAAGAGGGGGGGACGGGAGTGCGGCATCTCCTCCGCGGCGTCTTCTATCTTCTTCTCCTCGGGCCGCTCCGCACCCATGGCATGGGGGGAGGATCCCGCTCTTCTCTTCATCTTCTTCTTCATCCTCTTCTCTTCTTCCTTCTTCTCTTCTTCATTTTCTTCTCCGGGCCGCTCCGCACCCATGCTGGCATGGAGGGAGGCTCCCGCTGTGTGACGGAGTCTCCTCGTCTGACGGTTCTTAAAGTCACCGTGCGTCAGAGGTCACCGGGATGCCCCGCCCCCCTCTGACGCACGGTGACTTGACGGGACTTCCCTGTGACGTCACGGGGAATGCCACAGGGAAGTCCCGTCATGTCCCGTGCGTCAGAGGGGGGCGGGGTCACCGGGTGGCCCCGCCCCCGTTATTTAAGAACCGTCAGAAGAGGAGACGCCGTCACACAGCGGGAGCCTCCCCCCAAGCCAGCATGGATGCGGAGCGGCCCGGAGAAGAAAATGAAGAAGAGAAGAAGAGAAGAAGGAAGAAGAGAAGAGGATGAAGAAGAAGATGAAGAGAAGAGAAGATGCCACGGAGTAGATGCTGGACGAGAACGCCGGAGGAAGAACCAGAAGAGTCAGAAGAACCAGAAGAAAATGAAGGAAGATAGAAGAAAGAAGAAGCATTTAAATAAAGGAATTGTCAAAAACTGTCTCTTGTCATTTTTAACATTTTTGACAGTTTTTTAGTGAAATGGTAGGGGTAAGTACCCCCTTACCATTTCACACAGGGGGGGGGCGGGATCTGGGGGTCCCCTTGTTAAAGGGGGCTTCCAGATTCTGATAAGCCCCCCACCCGCAGACCCCCACAACCACCGGCCAGGGTTGTGGGGATGAGGCCCTTGTCCTCATCAACATGGGGACAAGGTGTTTTGGGGGGCTACCCCAAAGCACCCTCCCAATGTTGAGGGCATGTGGCCTGGTACGGTTCAGGAGGGGGGGGCACTCTCGTCCCCCCCTCTTTTCCTGTGGCCTGCCAGGTTGCGTGCTTGGATAAGTGTCTGGTATGGAATTTTGGGGGGACCCCACGCCGTTTTTTTTTTTTTTTTTGGCACGGAGTTCCCCTTAAAATCTATACCAGACCTGAAGGGTCTGGTATGGAATTTAGGGGGAACCCCACATCTTTTTTTTTTTAAATTTTGGCCGGGGTTCCCCTTAATATCCATACGAGACCTGAAGGGCCTGGTATGGAATTTAGGGGGACTCCCACGTCATTTTTTTTTTAAATTTTGGTTCGGGGTTTCCCTGTGGGGGAATTCCCATGCCGTTTTTATCAATGAACTTCTATGTGTATTGTCGGCAATGCAATAGCCGCGGGTAGTTTTAAATGTGTTTTTTTCTTCCAAATGTCATTTTGCTGTCAGACTGTTCTAAACATGCGCCCCTTTACAGGCATACTATAGACACCCCCAGGTACGAAATTTAAAGGGATATTACACTTTTATTGTTTGACTTTAAGCATTATTAAAATCACTGCTCCTGAAAAAACAGCCGTTTTTAAAACTTTTTTTTGCATTGATCCATGTCCCCTGGGGCAGGACCCGGGTCCCCAAACACTTTTTATGACAATAACTTGCATATAAGCCTTTAAAATGAGCACTTTTGATTTCTCCCATAGACTTTTAAAGGGTGTTCTGTGGCATTCGAATTTGCCGCAAACACCCCAAATTGTTCGCTGTTCGGCGAACTTGCGAACAGCCAATGTTCGAGTCGAGCATGAGTTTGACTCGAACTCGAAGCTCATCCCTAGTAGTGAACACAGAGTCTTCAGATAGTCTTAAATCCAAGCCTACTCAACATAGAATTAACCCCTAAAAGATTCCCTCTTGGTAACATTCCTTAAGCCTTAAGCTGGCCATACACTAGTAGATTTTTGAACAAACATGAACATTCTCATTAGATGTTGATCGAAAGTACTTTCATAATGTGTTTGCTTTTAACATATGATTTTGCAGTGAATGGACTTTTAAAACCAAAATCAACATTCACTATTAGAAATTTGTGGAGTTAAGAAAAATTTAGCATCCTGTTTCATTCTTCACTGTGTTAAAAAACACAGTGAAGAAAAATGAATGCCGATTTAACCCCAATAATGATTCGAAAATATGGCAAACATTCTTAAAATGAAAACTATTTAACATATTTTCACTAGTTTATGGTCAGCTTTAGTTTTAATTATGTTTCCAGTGCTAACTTTCACACTGGCTTTAGTAGCCTTACAGGCCTTTGGCTGTCCTAGCAGGCTCAGTTTGACCAAATCACAGCCAGCTTCTTCACTTCACTATTCTCCAAAAATAATCCACTCACATTCGCAACCTAATAGCCTTGTAATCTATTTTTTTCATGAAATTGTTTCTTTCTGTGTTTTTCTGCCTCCTTGTAATGTCCTCTTTTCCCCCTCACTTCCAGTTGTGTGGATGAGATGTGCACAATAGTTCATGCGCACTGCTGTATGCACACTACACATCCCATAGTCCATAGTCCAAAGCCTCTAGTCCATCTCAGGAGTGAGCATTGGCTATGTTCCTACTGTGGGACAGACCACAGAGAACTAACGTAGCCACCCTTTAACAGGATGTCAGATCACAGCAACAAAAATTGAGGGAGGCTGAGCTCAATAAAAGGTATTTTTTTAGTTAAGCCAGAGTTTATTGTCACTTTAATGCCTAAAATTCTTAAAATGAAAACTATTTAACATATTTTCACTAGTTTATGGTCAGCTTTAGTTTTAATTATGTTTCCAGTGCTAACTTTCACACTGGCTTTAGTAGCCTTACTGGCCTTTGGCTGTCCTAGCAGGCTCAGTTTGACCAAATCACAGCCAGCTTCTTCACTTCACTATTCTCCAAAAATAATCCACACACATTCGCAACCTAATAGCCTTGTAATCTATTTTTTTCATGAAATTGTTTCTTCCTGTGTTTTTCTGCCTCCTTGTAATGTCCTCTTTTCCCCCTCACTTCCAGTTGTGTGGATGAGATGTGCACAATAGTTCATGCGCACTGCTGTATGCACACTACACATCCCATAGTCCATAGTCCAAAGCCTCTAGTCCATCTCAGGAGTGAGCATTGGCTATGTTCCTACTGTGGGACAGACCACA
This sequence comes from Lithobates septentrionalis, assembly GCA_037952835.1. Lineage (NCBI taxonomy): Eukaryota > Metazoa > Chordata > Amphibia > Anura > Ranidae > Lithobates > Lithobates septentrionalis. The sequence goes on from JBBDGP010000156.1 coordinate 11,724,104, forward strand.
GAGAACTAACGTAGCCACCCTTTAACAGGATGTCAGATCACAGCAACAAAAATTGAGGGAGGCTGAGATCAATAAAAGGTATTTTTTTAGTTAAGCCAGAGTTTATTGTCACTTTAATGCTTAAAATTCTTAAAATGAAAACTATTTAACATATTTTCACTAGTTTATGGTCAGCTTTAGTTTTAATTATGTTTCCAGTGCTAACTTTCACACTGGCTTTAGTAGCCTTACTGGCCTTTGGCTGTCCTAGCAGGCTCAGTTTGACCAAATCACAGCCAGCTTCTTCACTTCACTATTCTCCAAAAATAATCCACACACATTCGCAACCTAATAGCCTTGTAATCTATTTTTTTCATGAAATTGTTTCTTCCTGTGTTTTTCTGCCTCCTTGTAATGTCCTCTTTTCCCCCTCACTTCCAGTTGTGTGGATGAGATGTGCACAATAGTTCATGCGCACTGCTGTATGCACACTACACATCCCATAGTCCATAGTCCAAAGCCTCTAGTCCATCTCAGGAGTGAGCATTGGCTATGTCTGTGGGACAGACCACAGAGAACTAACGTAGCCACCCTTTAACAGGATGTCAGATCACAGCAACAAAAATTGAGGGAGGCTGAGATCAATAAAAGGTATTTTTTTAGTTAAGCCAGAGTTTATTGTCACTTTAATGCTAGGGATGAGTCCTCCTTAGATAATGAATAATTGTAGCAGCCAAAGACTTGATTGTTAGCCACCAGCAGTTCAGAATCTTTTGTTAGGGAGGATGAGGATGACCCTTGAAATCCTCTATGGTCTCATAGTTTGTCCAAAAAAGAAGTAACCAGAAACTCCAGGCAGATCTCTGAGGTCCTTATGTATACAGATTCAAACTGTGTTATATCCTTGATGGGAGGATAGGGTTAGAATTGTTTATTCTATTGAAATACAGTGTATACCTGCCCGTTCTTATAGCAAGCTATTTGCCACATAAGCTAGCTTCTATGCTGATTTATTTTTAGCATTACCCCGTGGGATGGGGGATAGGAATTATGGGATGCCCAGCTTGACAGCAAAAGAACAGGGACAACGTCCTCTCTATGTACACGTTAAGAGCTGTTTTCCTCCTGGACACTCACAGTCTCTGATAATAAAAGATGCAAAAGCCCCTTAAGAGTGGATGTAAACCCGATTCGTGAAATTTGAGCTGGGCACATATATCTGCAGTGTATTCTTATCTCTATTCAAAACCTTAAGTCCCATGGCTTTCTCCTGCTCTGTTTTTCTATTATCTTCATGATAACTTCTGACAAGTTCTCTGTCAACTGTGGTAAAACCAGCCTGAAATTTGTGTCGTGGGAGGTTGCTATAAATAGATTAGCAGGAATCTGGTCAATTCACAGCACAGCTCTGCAAGTCTATGCCTATGAGGAGAGGGAGTGTGTGTCTTTCCTCCAATCAGCGGTCTCACAGTGTATGTCAAGACTCCCCTCCCCTGCTGGAACAGGAACAGATATTCAAACAGGACATGCATATAAAGATGAAGACAGCAGATATACATGTAAAACCTATGTAGGAGGATTTGTTTCACCTCTGTGTATCATCTGAGGCTGTTCAATTCACTGGGTATATGTGAGGGTTTACATCCACTTTAAGGACTAGGAAATCTCAGTCCCTTATAAAGCAGCACAAAGTATCGCAGGCCGCATTCCAGAGTATCTCCAAACCCACTTTAGACACTGATCCCAGTTCCACTGTCTGAAGGAACTACCAGCCTACCTGGCTGCTTCTTCACCAGCCCACCTGGCTGCTCCAAAGTTCTCCCAAGACAAGGGAAAGGAAAAATTAAGCACAACGCGGTCTTCCAGAAAATCTTGCTACATGTGGCAGTCTCTCCCCTTCTGAATTCCTGGGTGTGCTGATGTACTCACACTGTCCTACTTGCTCCTGCTGCTTCATAGGTAAAATTACTTTTAAACCTCACTGCTGTCAGGATCTACCCGAAGTAGCCAGAATTTCAGCCTGAGGCAGAGCCCCCACTAGACCAGGGTCCCCCCTCCAAGCCATCAACAGTCTCCTCAGTGCTCCATCTTACACTGACTCCCCTGCTGGCCTGACTCATCCATATTTAAGGGCTGGCTCGGCCACCATGCCAGACCCACTGTCTGGGGATTGGCCAAGTTTGTCCTAAGTATACAGATCGACCCTCCTAGTTCCCCCTACTAACTTCTACAAATTTCTCCAAACTGGGGGGACAGGGGGAGGCACCAGAGACCTGCCTGCATGAGTCATCCGGCCTGACCTGCAGTAAACCCAATTAGGACTCAAAAGTTAACTATGGGTCAAAACATAAATTGGCCTACACTCACACTAGCAGCACACTAAAGGGGGCTTCCAGATTCCGATAAGCCCCCCGCCTGCAGACCACTACAACCACCGGACAAGGGTTGTGGGGATGAGGCCCTTCTCTCCATCAACATGGGGACAAGGTGTTTTTGGTGGGCTACCCCAAAGCACCCTCCCCATGTTGAGAGCATGTGGCCTGGTACAGTTCAGGGGGGGGCACTCTCTCATCCCCCTCTTTTCCTGCGGCCTGCCAGGTTGCGTGCTCGGATAAGGGTCTTGTATGGATTTTTGGGGGGACCCCACGCCATTTTTTTTATTGTGGTGCGTGGTTCCCCTTAAAATCCATACCAGACCTGAAGGGTCTGGTATGGATTTTGCAGGGGACACCCACGCCATTTTTTTTTTAATTTTGGCACAGGGTTCCCCTTAATATCCATACCAGACCTGAAGGGCCTGGTATGGAATTTGGAGGGACTGTCATATACCAGATAAGACCAGAACTGTGTAAACTGCAACAGAGTGAACCAGACATAAATAGGTGAAAGTAAGTTTATTAAGGTAAATGCATGTACATGTGAACACAGGGTCTGGTAATGGACTGTGGGGGAATCCCATGCCATTTTTATAAATTAACTTTTATGTGTATTGCCGGGACCGACAATTCATTATAGCCGCGAGTACTTTTAAATGACTTTTTTCCTTTAGAAATGTCATTTTGCTCTCGGACTGTTCTAAACACGGGAAACATGCGCCACTTTACAGGCATACTATAGACACCCCTCAGGTATGAAATTTAAAGAAATATTACACTTTTATTGTTTCACGTTAAGCATTATTAAAATCACTGCTCCCGAAAAAACTTTTTTTTTGCATTGATACATGTCCCCTGGGGCAGGACCCAGGTCCCCAAACACTTTTTATGACAATACCATGCATATAAGCCTTTAAAATTAGCACTTTTGACTTCCGGTTCCGGCGCCGCATGGAGTAGCTGCATCTCCTCACAGCTCCCGCACTGAGGACACTAAATCGGCCTACAAAACCAGCCCAGAAACCAAAAAACACCCTCGGCCACCTCGGGCACCTACACCCGCCATATGGACCGATTTGTTGAGGTCCTCGGTACCCGCACCAACACGGCCCTGACGGCGCCGCCTGCCCAGCCGCAAATCGAGGCCCCGGCTTCGGCCTACATGGAAGCTTACACAGGCGTGCAGACAGCGGAGATGGTAGTAAGTGGAAGCACTGCTCCACACACATCCCTTCCAGCATCCCCCACTCAGCCACACTCTCAAGCCTCCTCTCCTCAAGCACCCCTCTCTCAGGCCTTCTCCATGTCAGCCACATCTCTACAGCTTGCCGGGGACCATAAAACAGAGCGCATAGCACAGGCAGTGGCAGCCCTCCTTTCCCCCATGATATCTGCATCAGTGGAAAAGGCTGTAAATGCGGGGATGAAACAGATAAAGGCCCAGCTAGGAGAACATAACACTAGGCTAAATGAGCTAGAACATTGCCTATCAAGCATGGAAGAAGAGATGTACCAAGCTCAAGCCACAGAACAAGCGCAAGACAAGACAAATCAATACATAATCCAAAAACTTGACGATTTGGAAAACAGATCCAGAAGGAGCAACCTGCGATTCGCGGGGATACCCGAATCCCTTCAAGCATCAGCCTTAACAGACTTCTGTTCTCAACGCATCCCTGAGGTGCTAGGCCTAACAGGCTCTTGCACGGTGGAACGCGCCCACAGGATGGGGTCGTATAGTGAAGAACGCAAGAACCCTCGGCCCATCATAGCCAAATACCTGAACTACTCTGATAAGGCTCTAATCCTCCAAAAATTCAGACAAACCCGCTCGCTCCAAATTGACGGTGTGAGGGTCCTGATTTTTGCTGACTACTCCATCGAAGTCTCAAAGAAACGCAAGGCCTTTCAACAGATATGCTCTGAACTCTTCAAACAACAAATCAAATTCACCTTAGCCTTCCCGGCCACCCTACGCCTCAAGAAACCCAGCGGGGACCAGCTTTCCTTCCAGGAACCCTCAGAAGCAGAAGCCTACATGCGGTCTTTGTTCCCCAACGCTCAACAGCACACCCCTTCAAAAGGCACTCCAATCAACCGCTCCCTGGATCACTGAAGCCCGCGCAAAGACTCTCCCAAGTGCTTCAGATCCTCGGTTTCGGACCAGCATCGCTATACTCCTTGCTGAACAGAGACCTGCAACCTACCTCTCTGGTCACACAAAATTTTGGACAGTAGATCTCTCTGTCCCCCCTCAGGTTCTCCCTATCTTCTTTTGCACAACAACACGTAATGTATAATGTTTTTATATACAGCTGTTTTTCAATTTTTTTAGGCTTCATCTTAGCAGTTACCTCTCTGAATATGTTCTTTTACCCCCTCCTGGTCTCACTGTGTACGGCTAACTGCATCCCTCCCCCCCCTCTCCCCCAAAACTATGACCCCTTGGTGCCTACATAAACACCTGTCTCACCTCCAAGGGCTCTCTGGGGATGTATCGCAACTGTCCCAATACGGGAGTTGACCTACACAGTGAATCCATGCGGAAAAAAGCGAAGTTTCCATGTTTAATTGTGATGCTCTCCTTTATGTTGCTTCCCCTATATGTTATGCCCCCTCCCCCTCTTCCCTTGCTCCCCCAAGGCTCCCACCAAACCAAGTGCACTTTTAGTCTAATTCACCTCCCATATAATAACATCATGCCCCCTGACACAGCTGGTACATTACCATACCACCCTCACAATGTTAAACCAAACTTATCGGCACATACCCCCTTCCAACCCCCCTAATATGAAAATAATCTCCTGGAACGTAAAGGGTCTCAGATCCCCCCAAAAGAGAATGAAAATCCTAAGGCATCTCAAACGGCTCAAAGCCGATATAGCACTATTGCAGAAATCACACTTATCAGCCCCAGACTTTCATCGCATGAAGAAGCTTTGGGTAGGCACTGTTCTAGGCTCAGAGGCAGCAGGACACAAAGCTGGCGTTCTCCTACTCATACACAAAAACCTCCCTTGTACAGTCCTGTCTGCGAAAAATGACACCCAGGGCTGTCTACTCACGGCTCATGTCAAAATAGGTTCCAAAGAGCTAGTTATAACTAACGTCTACGCCCCCAATAACCCAGGCAGGCAATTTTACACTGAACTAACCAGTTGGCTACTGGACAACATGCATCTCCCCCAACTGATCGGAGGAGATTTTAATGACACTCTCCATCAGTTAGATGACAGGTCCTCTCCAAAAAGTCCAAAGCATGGTACTAACCCCCCAACCCCCTCCCTCCTTGCCAGCACCATGGATTCCATCCATCTTCAGGATTTATGGCACCTCTCCCACCCGGCAGACAGAGAATTCACATTCTACTCTAATCCACATAAAATATTCACTAGGATAGACTATCTCTTTGGCTCTGACAAACTTCTCCCCTTCCTCCAGAACTCCACTATTCACGACATAACCATTTCTGACCACACCCCTATAGAGGTGACACTCGATAACCTAGACTTACCCCCACACCCCAATATATGGCGATTCCCATCCTACCTGCATAATAACACTGATTTTCAACATTACATTTCTGACGCATGGGCTGAATACTCCTCAAACAACGCCCCACACATACAGGACCCCAACCTATTTTGGGACGCCGGTAAAGCATTCCTAAGGGGCCGTATCATATCATATGCAACCTCCTTTAAACGTAACACCCTAACTAAATACAAAGAGGCCAGCTCTCGCCTACATCAGGCGCAACGAGAACTGTACACCAAAGACTCCCCAGCTGCACGCACTGAGTGGCAGGTAGCAAAAAGAGAATTTGACACTTGGGTAAACACCCTTGAAAAAACCAAGAAGGCCTATTTAGAGGCCACATTCCATAAGTTTGGAAACAGAACAGGTAAACTCTTATCCAGACTATGCAAAGGTCCATACCGCCCCCACACACATCACATCTCTACGTGATAATACAGGCGCCCTCCATGCCACTCCACTTTCAATCAACAAATTCATGCAAAAATTCTACTCTACTCTTTATGCCTCAGATCCCATAGATACACAAAAAGCACACACTTTTCTCGAAAAAATAACTATGCCCAAAATCTCTCCATCACAACTAGAAACCCTTAATGCACCTATAACTCTCCCTGAAATCTCGACAACCATCCGCAACTTAACTCTTTCCAAGGCCCCAGGCCCAGATGGTTTCACCAGTGAATTTTACAAAACCCTACAACCCCTCCTAGAACCCACTCTTCTCCAAGTATACCGGCATATATGGACAGGAGGTGCATACTTACAATCGGGGAACCAGGCCATTATAAAACTGTTGGCAAAAAAGGGCAAAGACCCCCAGGAACAGGGTTTCTACAGGCCCATATGACTTCTCAATCTAGATGTGAAAATCCTTTCAAAAATCGTTGCCACTAGGCTAGCAGATAATATGCCCTCTCTAATCCACCCCGCCCAATCAGGCTTTATTAAAGGAAGAACTGCCACCCTCAACATCCGCAAAGTCATGCTAGCCCTCGAACATGCACTTCAACACCCGAACACTGATCATGCCATTATCACGTTAGACGCGGAAAAAGCCTTTGACAACGTCAGTTTCGACTGGTTATCCATGACAATGACGGCAATGGGTTTTACTGGTCCCTTCCAACATCTTATTACCGCCATGTACACAGCCCCGACAGCAAGGTTAGTGATAGCAGGTCTTCTATCAGAAGAACTCCGCCTCCATAAGGGCACACGCCAAGGTTGCCCCCTATCCCCGCTCCTCTTCAATATCGCACTAGAACCACTCTCCAGACATCTAACATTAATAGCCCCCCTACATGGCATAAAAATAGGCACACATGACTTACGTACCTCCCTATTTGCAGATGACGTCCTCATATTCTCAGCCAACCCTACTTCAGATATGTTAACCATAAAATTAGCACTTTTGATTTCTCCCATAGACTTTTAAAGGGTGTTCCGCGGCTTTCGAATTTGCCACTAACACCCCAAATTGTACACTATTCGGCAAACAGGCGAACACCTGATGTTCAACTCGAACTTGCGTTTGACTCAAACATCGGGCTCATCCCTACTCAACAGTTTACATTTCAATCTTTATTCAAAACCCTCCTTCACAATATTACACCCTAACCTCCGTGGCGGTATTCCCGAGTGTGGCTCAGGGTGAATTTTCATTACCAAAAGCTGTAACCCCGAGCCACACTCGGGATTGCATCTCAGGATCTATGTACAGCTTACTTATCTTGGCCCCAGGATCCTGCGATGTCTCCCCGTTCTGTGTGCGAGCCGTGTCCTCCGCTCAATCTATCACAGTGCCAAGCTCAGTTCCCTGCGAGCGCCGCGACGCACAGGGACGGAGCCCGGCGCCAAATTCAAAAGGTGAAAAACACATAACACATACAGTACACTGTAATCTTACAGATTACATTACTGTATCAAATCATTTCACATTCCCTTTGTCCCTAGTGCTTTGTCCAGTGCCCTGCACGCAGTTTTATATTATAAATACTGTTCTTTCGGCCTGGAAACTTGAGCTTGTCCATAGCAACCAAAAAGTGACCCTTTACATAAAAAGTGGTTTTAGACCAGCTAGAAAACATCGATAATAAATTAGAATGACTTGCAGAATTGAGCGATAGTGAATTGTTGGGAAATTCATCATCAAACACTGAAAGTGACGACAGCGACAATTCAACGACTGAGCAAATTTCAGTGTTTTTAAATTTGATTACATTATTGAATAAATGTTATTATTATTATATTATTATGTGTTATAATTATTTATAGTTATTTATTATATTATAATTTATGATTTCCTGTTTCAAACTTTATCATAGACTCTTGTTTGGACAGATTTAAGTGAGTTATTACTAAGAATTACAGGCCTACAATATAAAATGCCAATTTTCCATGCAAAACATTGTACCGCTTTGAGCATCAAAAATCTGACATAATCATACCACCAGGGAGGTAATGATAGCTGTAGCTGTAGCTGTATGTCGGCCGCTTCAAGAGCACTAGGGATATTTATTATAGCAAAAAGTGGAAAAAAAAGTATTTTTTAAAAAGTCGCTTTTTTTTGTTTATAGCGCAAAAAATAAAAACTGCAGAGGTGATCAAATACCACCAAAAGAAAGCTCTATTTGTGGGGGGAAAAAAGACGTCAATTTTGTTTTGGTACAGCATCGAATGAGCGCGCAATTGTCAGTTAAAGCGATGCAGTCCGTATCGCAAAAAATGGTCTGGTCATTAAAGGGGTTGTAGAGGTTTGTGTTTTTTCACCTTAATGCATCCTATGTATTAAGGTGAAAAAACAGTGACCGGCCCCCCAGCCATCTGTTTTACTTACCTGACCCCTCAAATTTGACCCATGGGGACGCAATGTCTCTCTGCCCGGAGTTCTCGGCTGTTGATTGGATAGATTGATAGCAGCGCAGCCATTGGCTCCTGCTGCTGTCAATTAAATCCAATGATGTGAGCCCTGGGGGGCGGGGCCGAGTCCTGCATTCGGCCTCTATGAACGCCGAATGCTGGACTCGGGAGTGCACCCACAAGGTAACCCCCTCGGGGAAGCACTTCTCCGAGGCAGTTATCAGATGTGGGGACGAGCCGCAAGAGCCACTGAGGGACCCCAGAAGAGCAGGTTTGGGGCCACTCTGTGCAAAATGAGCTGCACAGTGGAGGTACGTATGACATGTTTCTTATTTTTTTTTTAAACATTTTTACCATTACAATCACTTTAAGGGACAAATCTTCCGGGCTTAAGTGGTTAAGGTTAACCACTTTAATCCAATCATCTATTGTTGTTGGATTTTTTTATATCCATTTTTGTAGTATCATTTTATGAGCCATATACATAGTTCTCCACCACATCACTTGCATTTTAACTGGGGGGTATCTTCTGGTATAATCCCTAAAAATGCTATTTTTGGGTCAAAATTAACCTGTGTAAGTACATTTTTAATGGTGAAAGATTAAAATGCTAAACTTCAAGCACAATTTTTTTTCTAATAAATTCCTCTGTAGCCACAATGGATATAAATACAATTTGTGTACACCAAATGCCTCTGCAAACTCAGTTATAACTATATACAAGTAACAGTGACATCATCAATATGCTGTACATAGCCTGTGCTAAGAGCAGAGCTGTGGGATGGACCCAGCAGGCCCCACCCACTACAGGCTGCCTGCACAAAACTACAAGAGGGGGACGGAGACGAGCAGTTGCCCTGCATAAGTTGAGTAAGCATCAGTGACCGGTCTCTATTACAGGAAGTTTCTACACAAAGCTAAAGTTTCACACTGGATTACTGCACAGATCTCAAGCTGCTTTCACATTGCAGCATGGCCGCGTTAGCGGTAAAGCGCAGCTCGTTTTAGCGGTGGTCACCGTCTTTTTAGTGACACTTTTTGGGGGGTATGCGGGTGGGGGGCTTATCAGAATCTGGAAGCCCCCTTTAACAAGGGGACCCCCAGATCCTGCCCCCCGTGTGAATTGGTAATGGGGTACAGATGTACCCCTACCATTTCACAAAAAAAGTGTCAAAGATGTTAAAAAAGACAATAGCTGTTTTTTGACAATTCCTTTATTAATGTCTTCTTCTTTCCCCACTTCTTCTTCCATCCACTTCTGCTCTTCCTTCGGTTTTCTTCTTCTTCCTCCATCTTGTTCTTCCCCCGCTTCTTCCTTTATCTTCCTCTGCTTCTTCCTCCAGTCCTCTGCTTCTTCCTTTGGTCTTCTCCTCAGGCATCTTTCTCCGGCTTATTCTTTTTCCCTGCTTCGTCCTCCGGATGATCCACCGTACGTAAACGGATGACCCCGCCCCCCTCTGACACCACGGGGGAAGCCATAGGAAAGTTCCCGTGAGTCAGAGGGGGCGGGTCACAGGGTGGCCCTGCCCTCAGTTATATAAGAGCTGTCACAAGAACAGAAGTGCCACACAAACTCCCGTTGAGGCGGATCGTCCGGAGGACGAAGCGGGGAAGAAGAAGCCAGAGAAGACCGGAGGAAGAAGCAGAGGACTGGAGGAAGAAGCAGAGGAAGACAGAGGAAGAAACGGGGGAAGAACAAGATGGAGGAAGAAGAAGAATACCGAAGGAAGACCAGAAGAAGATGGAAGAAGAAGCGGGGAAAGAAGAAGACATTAAAGGAATTGTCAAAAACCTGCTATTGTCTTTTTTAACATTATTGACACTTTTTCTGTGAAATGGTAGGGGTACATTTGTACCCCATTACCAATTCACAAAGGGGGGCCAGGATCTGGGGGTCCCCTTGTTAAAGGGTGCTTCCAGATTCCGATAAGCCCCCCGCCTGCATACCCCCACAACCACCTGCAAGGGTTGTGGGGATGAGGCCCTTGTCCCCATCAACATGAGGACATCCTCCCCATGTTGAGGGCATGTGGTCTGGTACAGTTCAGGAGGGGGGCACTCTCTCCTCCCCACTCTTTTCCTGCGGCCTGCCAGGTTGCGTGCTCGGATAAGGGTCTGGTATGGATTTTTGGGGGGACCCCCACGCAATTTTTTTTTAAATCTTGGTACGGGGTTCCCCTTAACTTTCATACCATACCCAAAGGGCCTGGTAATGGACTGTGGAGGAATCCCATGCTGTTTTTTTCAATGACTTTTATGTGTATTGCCAGGACCGACAATTCGTTATAGCCGCGAGTACTTTTAAATTACTTTTTTCCTTTAGAAATGTCATTTTGCTCTCGGACTGTTCTAAACACGGGAAACATGCGCCACTTTACAGGCATACTATAGACATCCCCCAGGTACGAAATTTAAAGGAATATTTCACTTTTATTGTTTCACTTTAAGCATTATTAAAATTACTCCTCCCGAAAAAACAGCAGTTTTTAAAACTTTTTTTGCATTGATACATGTCCCCTGGGGCAGAACCTGGGCCCCCAAACACTTTTTATGACAAAAAGCCTTTAAAATTAGCACTTTTGATCATTCATGATCGTGTCCCATAGACTTTAACGGTGTTCGCGTGTTTGAACAAATTTTTTGCCTGTTCGCATGTTCTGCTGCGAACTGAACCGGGGGGGGGGGGGTGTTCGGCTCATCCTTACTCACTGGACACTTTATTAGGTACGCCTGTTCAGTTGCTTGGTAACACAATTTGCTAATCAGCAAATCACATGGCAGCAGCACAATGCATTTAGGCATCTAGACATGGTGAAGACGACTTTCTGAACTTCATACCAAGTATCAGAATGGGGAAGAAAGGGGATTTAAGTGACTTTGAATATGGCGTGGTTGTTGGTGCCAGACGGGCAGGTCTGAGTATTTCAAAAACTGCTGATCTACTGGGATCTTCATACACGACCATCTCTAGGCTTTACAGAGAATGGTCCAAAAAAGAGAAAATATCCAGTGAGCAGCAGTTCTGTGGATGAAAATGCCTTTTGGATGTCAGAGGTCAGAGGAGAAAGGGCAAATGATGATAGAAAGGTAGAAAGGCAACAGTAACTCAAATAACCACTAGTTACAACCAAGGTATGCAGAATACCATCTCTGAACGCACAACACATCGAACCTTGAAGTAGATGGCTACAGCTACAGCAGCAGAAGACCATACCAGGTGCCACTCCTGTCAGATAAGAACAGGAAACTGAGGCTACAATTTGCACAGGCTCACCAAAATTGAACAATAGAAGATTGGAAAATGTTGCTTGGTCTGATGAGCCTTGATTTCAGCTGTGGCATTCAGATGGTAAGGTCAGAATTTGGCATAAACAACATGAAAGCATGGATCCATCCTGCCTTGTATCAATGGTTCAGGCTGGTGGTGGTGGTGTAATAGTGTGAGGGATATTTTCTTGGCACACTTTGGGCTCTTTAGTACCAATTGAGCACAAATGCCACAGCCTACCTGATATTGTTGCTGACCATGTCCATCTCTTTATGACTACAGTGTACCCATCTTCTGATGTCTACTTCCAGCAGGATAATGCACCTGTCACAAAGCTCAAATCATCTCACCACTGGTTTCTTGAACATGACAAAGAGGTCACTGTACTTCAATGGCCTCCACAGTCACCAGATCTCAATCCAATAGAGCACCTTTCGGATGTGGTGGAACAAAGATTTGCATGGATGTGCAGCCGACAAATCTGCAGCAACTGCATGATGCCATCATATCACTATAGACCAAAATGTCTGAGGAATGTTTCCAATTTATGGCAGTTTTGAAGGCAAAAGGGGGTCCAACCCGATACTAGCAAGGTGTACCTAATAAGGTGCCCAGTGAGTGTATATCCTTTGTGACTATTGAGAAGTATATTTAGATTAAAGTTTTTGTGCCTGGTGTTCAATTTCAATCATTCACTATTTCATCCAAAACTAAAAGAAAAATAATTGACTTTACATTTACTTTACCTTACATAACCAGTCTAAACTCAGAACTCCATAATCCAACAAATCTAAATCTGCTACATGTGGATTTTTAGAGGTGGCTTGTTTAAAGTCATTAATCTTTTCACCAATTTATTTAATAAAGTAAAAGATGTTTATACAGTGAAATATTACATTTTCAGTTACAGTAGAATTGCATGAGTGTCTGTCACTTGGAAAGTAAAGCAGACATATTATTTTATGCTTAACTGTAAAACATTATGACACAAAGAGTAATTCATATAATTAGTCTAAATAACTAATTGTTATACTTTGCTAGGGAAGGCAAGATTAATGTAATTGATGTTGAAGGCTCTTTAACTGTGCCATAGTGTTAACAGGTACAGGGGTTCCACACTAACAGAATCTCAAACAGTAGTGACACATTGTATATATATCATATATGTAATGAGAGATTATTTGCAACCATTAATCTTCGCACTAGACAAAAAGTAGAAAAAATGTATGAAATGTTGAAAAAACAACAGACATGTCAGACCTAATTTCCAACCCGAATGGAAAATATTGTTTTCAAAAGCCAGGGTGTATTTTTCTTGAAAATGTAATTCTATCAAAATAAATGTTTTGATATAAGTATTCAACAGTACAGGGGTGTATTTAAATGTATTCCTCAGCCATAGATTTACATTTTGCATTGAAAATGACCACTGTATACATCCCACTTGCACAATGACTATCATTATTACCCTAAAACTCATCTTCTAATTATGGCGCTGCTAGCTAAATCACTGTAGTTAACTAATAATAATCTTTTACATGGATTTGTCCCCCCAAAAATGCAAAAGGTGTTCTCTGGTTCCAGATCTGCTGCTCTCAGCCCGCTTCAGCCTCTCCTCCCACACATACATAGTAGAACATGGAAACTGTACGACCCCTTTCACACTGGGGCAATGCGGACGTTAGCGGTAAAGAGCCGCTAAAACTGTTATAGCGGCTTTTTTTGGCCGCTAGCTGGGAGCTTTTAACCCCCGCTAGTGGGCGAAGAAAGGGTTAATAGTGCCCGTGTTGCGCCGTTGCCAAAGTGTTTTGCAGGAGCTTCGGCAGCATGGCCCATTAATTTCAATTCACCGCTCCCGCACCGCCCCAAAGATGCTGCTTGCTGCTTGCAGGACTTTTTTTCCCGTCCTGCAAGCGCAACGCCCCTGAGGTGGCTTCAAAGGCACTTTTCAGGAGCTATTTTTAGACGCCTGAAAAGCACCCCAGTGTGAAAGGGGTCTTAAGCACAGAATCATAGAACAAGAGGCTGCATTACTACCTACAAGCAACCCCCCCCATGTGGATGTCCTATCACAGATTTATAAGGGGGCAAAAGGGGAAGTTTTCCCAGGCCCCCCTGCCAGAGTGGGGCCCAAATCTCTCTTTATAAAAAAATAAAATTATTATAAAATTAGCAAATCAGCACAAAGAATTTTTGGAGAACCACCATGACCCATAAAAGACTAAATGCTCGGTGCATACTGGCTGTGGAGGGCAGTGTCCTCATTTAATAAAATGGTGCACACAGAATCTGGTGCAGCTGTGCATAGAAACCAATCAGCTTCCATTTTTTTTGTCAAAGCTCAAGCTGAAGTTAGATGCTGATTGGCTACCATGCACAGCTGCACCAGATTTTTCACTATCCAGTTTTAGTAAATCAACCCCAGTTTGAAGAGTTAGTTAAAGATTTTGCAGATGATAAGTGCAGGAAGGAAGACTTTTTGTAAATATTGTAGTGTAATGCATAACTGTGATGTATGATATGCTATTTCCAATTCCCTATTAGGGATGAGCTTCGTGTTCGAGTCGAACCCATGTTCGACTCGAACATCGGCTGTTCGGTCGTTCGCCGAATTGCGAACGATATGGGCCGTTCGCGCCAAATTCGTGTGGCGCGTCACGGCCCATAATTCACTGCGGCATCGCAGTGCATTGCTGGCTGATGATTGGCCAAGCATGCACTATGACCCGCATGCTTGGCCAATCACAGCGCCGCCAGTAGAGAGAGCTGTAATTGGCCAAAGCCAGGGTGGCTTTGGCCAATTATGGCTCAGGGGATTTAGTACACACCCCACACTATATAAGGCCGCCTGCACGGCGGCCCTGTGTAGTGTGTGTTCCGGTGTGCTGAGAGATAGAGAGAGAGAGAGACAGTGTCATTTGATTTGAGTTAGATAGATTAGGCAGAACAGTCAGTCAGTTAGCTGCACTTACAGTGTATTGTGTATATATATGCATCCCAGGTGTTGCATATATATATATACACTGTATTCAGTTTAGCTAGATCCGTTCCTGTTATCTTCTATCTAGACTATTTACATTTAGTGCAGTGTGTCCTGCTCACAGTGTTCAGCTAGATCCGTTCCTGCTATTTACATTCAGTGCAGTGCGTCCTGCTCACAGTGTTCAGCTAGATCCGTTCCTGGTATTTACATTTAGTGCAGTGCGTCCTGCTCACAGTGTTCAGCTAGATCCGTTCCTGCTATTTACATTCAGTGCAGTGCGTCCTGCTCACAGTGTTCAGCTAGATCCGTTCCTGGTATTTACATTTAGTGCAGTGCGTCCTGCTCACAGTGTTCAGCTACATCCGTTCCTGCTATTTACATTCAGTGCAGTGCGTCCTGCTCACAGTGTTCAGCTACATCCGTTCCTGCTATTTACATTCAGTGCAGTGCGTCCTGCTCACAGTGTTCAGCTAGATCCGTTCCTGCTATTTACATTCAGTGCAGTGCGTCCTGCTCACAGTGTTCAGCTAGATCCGTTCCTGGTATTTACATTTAGTGCAGTGCGTCCTGCTCACAGTGTTCAGCTACATCCGTTCCTGCTATTTACATTCAGTGCAGTGCGTCCTGCTCACAGTGTTCAGCTAGATCCGTTCCTGCTATTTACATTCAGTGCAGTGCGTCCTGCTCACAGTGTTCAGCTAGATCCGTTCCTGCTATTTACATTCAGTGCAGTGCGTCCTGCTCACAGTGTTCAGCTAGATCCGTTCCTGGTATTTACATTTAGTGCAGTGCGTCCTGCTCACAGTGTTCAGCTAGATCCGTTCCTGCTATTTACATTCAGTGCAGTGCGTCCTGCTCACAGTGTTCAGCTAGATCCGTTCCTGCTATATACATTTAGTGCAGTACGTCCTGCTCACAGTGTTCAGCTAGATCCGTTCCTGTTATCTTCCTACTGACAGGCAGGCTTGTCTGGTTACAGTATATAAAGCTACCTGAAGAAAATTACAGGTGTTCTTTTTGATCCTATTAGTACCACGGTCAGGCAGCTAGACTATTTACATTTAGTACAGTGTGTCCTGCTCACAGTGTTCAGCTAGATCCGTTCCTGTTATCTTCCTACTGACAGGCAGGCTTGTCTGGTTACAGTATATAAAGCTACCTTAAGAAAATTACAGGTGTTCTTTTTGATCCTATTAGTACCACGGTCAGGCAGCTAGACTATTTACATTTAGTACAGTGCGTCCTGCTCACAGTGTTCAGCTAGATCCGTTCCTGCTATATACATTTAGTGCAGTACGTCCTGCTCACAGTGTTCAGCTAGATCCGTTCCTGTTATCTTCCTACTGACAGGCAGGCTTGTCTGGTTACAGTATATAAAGCTACCTGAAGAAAATTACAGGTGTTCTATCCCAGCTTAGTGCAGCTACAGGCCATTAGTATGTCTGGAAGGCCAAGAAGGAGAGGCAGACAGTCACAAGCCAATAAGAGAGGGCAAGCAGGCTCTGTGTCTAGTGCTGGTCGTGGAGACGGTGCATCCTCATCAGCACGTGGCCATGGGACACGCTTGGCCTTTTTTTCGGCAGCTGGCCGTGTTGAGCCGCAACATGCGGAAGACTTGGTCGAGTGGATGACCAAGCCGTCCTCATCCTCCTCATCCTCTCTCACCCATGCCCAGGGTGCTTTGTCTGGCAAAGCAGCGGCCTCTTCCCTCAGCTCAATGTCATCAGTGACTCCTTCCCTAGCTCCACCATGTCCTCATGAGGATTCCCTCAAACTGTTTGACCACAGTGTTGGGTACATGCTCCAGGAGGATGCCCAGCGTTTGGAAGGCTCTGATGATGATACTGAGCTCAATGAAGGCAGTAACATGAGCACGGACAGAGGGGGTGCCCAAGAAGGACAGCAATCTGGCAGTCATGCTCCCCCTGCTGCAGCATACTGCCAGGTTTACTCCAGTGATGAGGAGGGAGGGGATGATGAGGTCACTGACTCAACGTGGGTGCCTGATAGGAGAGAGGAGGAGGAGGAGGAGGAGGAGGAGGTGGCACATCACCAACTAGGCAGGATGCCCTCCAGGGGCCAGCCTAAGGGCAGCACATTGACTGCATCACACCCCAAAGCTCCACATGTGCAGGGCGCTGCAGTCTCTGCGCGTTATTCAAAAAGTTCTTTGGTGTGGGCCTTTTTTGAGACGAGTGCATCAGATCGCACCGCTGCTATTTGCAACATATGTCTCAAGCGTATCTCGCGTGGCCAAAACATCTCCCGCTTGGGTACCACATGCTTGACCAGACATATGTTGACCTGCCATGCAGTTCGTTGGCAAGCGTATCTAAAAGACCCACACCAAAGAACAAAGACGATCTCTCCTTGCTCCTCATCAGCTGAGATTTCCAACCCCACTAGACCTTCAGTCCTCTCTGAGACCTGCAGTGAGAGGAATGAAGGTGTAGAATTAGGTGTGTCACAGCCAAGTACTTGTGGGCAATCTGCTTTTGGTACACCGACGTCAGATTGTACCAGGCAAATTTCCCTGCCCCAGCTGCTGCACCGCCGAAAGAAGTTTGCTCCCAGCCATCCACATGCCCAGCGGTTGAATGCTAGCTTGGCAAAATTGCTAGCACTTCAACTGCTGCCTTTTCAGTTGGTAGACTCTGCCCCCTTCCGTGAGTTTGTGGAATGTGCGGTTCCTCAGTGGCAGGTACCCAAACGCCACTTTTTCTCACGGAAGGCGATTCCGGCTCTCTACCGGCATGTGGAAGGCAATGTCCATGCCTCGCTGGACAGGGCGGTCAGCGGTAAGGTGCATATTACCGCTGACTCATGGTCCAGCAGGCATGGACAGGGACGTTACTTAAGTTTCACGGCGCATTGGGTGACTCTGCTGGCAGCTGGGAAGGATGCAGGACAAGGTGCAGTAGTGTTGGAGGTTGTTCCGCCACCACGCCTCCAAAATGCTGATTGTGACACACCTCTCTCCTCCACCCCCTCCTCTTCTTCTTCCTCCATGGCCTCTTCCTCGGAACCAGCGGTGCTCCGTAGGCGTTCAAGGGGCTACGCAAGTACTCAGGCCAAAAGATGCCATGCGGTGCTTGAGCTGGTGTGCTTGGGGGACAGGAGCCACACTGGGGCAGAGGTTCTGTCAGCTCTGCAGGGGCAGGTTCAGAGGTGGTTGACGCCACGCCAACTTAAGGCAGGAATGGTGGTTTGCGACAATGGCACCAACCTCCTCTCTGCCCTCCGACAGGGACAACTGACCCATGTGCCCTGTTTGGCTCACGTCCTTAACTTGGTGGTGCAGCGGTTCTTGGGCAGGTACCCGGGCTTACAGGATGTCCTGAGGCAGGCCAGGAAAGTCTCTGTGCATTTCCGCCGGTCATATAATGCCAGTGCTCGGCTGACGGACCTCCAAAAGGAGTTTAACCTGCCCAAGAACCGCCTAATCTGTGACATGCCCACCAGGTGGAACTCGACGTTGGCCATGCTGCAGCGGCTGCACACGCAGCAGAGGGCCATCAATGAGTACCTGTGCGACTATGGCACCAGGACAGGGTCAGGGGACCTTGGTTTTTTTTCCCCACGCCAGTGGGCCATGATCAGGGATGCATGCACTGTCCTGTCACCATTCGAGGAGGCCACGAGGATGGTGAGCACTGACAGTGCATGCATCAGTGACACTGTCCCCCTTGTCCACCTGTTGGAGCACACGCTGCGTGGAATAATGGACAGGGCACTTGAGGCAGAACAGAGGCAGGAAGAGGAGGACTTCCTTAGCTCTCAAGGCCCCCTTTATCCAGACAGTGTTCCTGCGTGCCCGCCGATCACACAGGAAGAGGACGAGGAGGAGGAGGAGGAGGAGGAGGAAGATTGTGTCAGTATGGAGGTGGAGCCTGGCACTCAGCATCAGCAGTCTTTAAGGGATCAGTCCCAAGGAACACATGGACTTGTACGTGGCTGGGAGGAGGTGGCTGCGGACGTTGTTGTCCTTAGTGACCCAGAGGACTCCGGACCGAATGCCTCAGCAAACCTACGCTGCATGGCCTCCCTGATCCTGCAAAGCCTGCGTAAGGATCCTCGTATTCGTGGTATCAAGGAGAAGGACCAATACTGGCTGGCAACCCTCCTTGATCCACGTTACAAGGGTAAGGTTGCGGACCTTATCTTGCCATCGCAGAGGATGAAACATCTTCGGGAGGCCTTGCAGAAAGGTCTGTGCAACGCGTTCCCAGAGACTGGGAGGTTACAAACTCCTGTTTCTGGACAACGTGTTGCTGAGGCTTCGGTCAGTCAAAGAAGGAGCGGTGGAGAAGGTGGCCGTCTGACCGATGCGTTCAGACAATTTTTTGGTCCGCAGCCCCAAGGTATGATCGGTTCCAGCAACCATCGCCAGCGTCTGTTTTACATGGTGCAGGAATACCTAGGGGCAAGATCAGACTTGGACACCTTTCCCACCGAAAATCCTCTGGGTTACTGGGTCTTGAGGATGGATCACTGGCCAGAGCTTGCACAGTATGCAATTGAGCTACTGGCCTGTCCTGCATCCAGCGTTCTTTCGGAACGCACATTCAGTGCTGCTGGAGGCGTGGTAACCGATCACAGGGTGCGTCTGTCCACCGACTCGGTCGATCGGCTGACCTTCATAAAAATGAATCAGTCTTGGATCACCACCAGCTACCAAGCACCTGATGCAGATGTAACCGAATAATTTTTTTTGAAATCTCAGATCCCTTCAAAGACTGCCTATGCTGATGCTGAGTGACTATCCCTGAGTAATTATCCTCTTCCTCCTCAATCATCACGCTGATAGCTTGTAAGAACATTTTTGGTTCTGGGCGCCACCACCAGTGCCTAAGGCACAATTTTTCAGCCCCTGTTTAACAGGGGCGTGTAATTACAATTTTTGATGCAATACTTTGCAGCAGGGCTTGTTCCTGCGTTTCAACTAGAGTGTCTGTGAGGGGTTGCAGTGTTGTGGCACCAGCACCAGTGCCTAAGACCCAATTTTTCTGCCCCTGTCTAACAGGGGCGTGTAATTACAATTTTTGATGCAATACTTTGCAGCAGGGCTCGTTCCTGCGTTCCAACTAGAGTGTCTGTGAGAGGTTGCAGTGTTGTGGCACCAGCACCAGTGCCTAAGGCCCAATTTTTCTGCCCCTGTCTAACAGGGGCGTGTAATTACAATTTTTGATGCAATACTTTGCAGCAGGGCTCGTTCCTGCGTTCCAACTAGAGTGTCTGTGAGGGGTTGCAGTGTTGTGGCACCAGCACCAGTGCCTAAGGCCCAATTTTTCTGCCCCTGTCTAACAGGGGCGTGTAATTACAATTTTTGATGCAATACTTTGCAGCAGGGCTCGTTCCTGCGTTCCAACTAGAGTGTCTGTGAGGGGTTGCAGTGTTGTGGCACCAGCACCAGTGCCTAAGGCCTAATTTTTCAGCTCCTGTTCAACAGGGGCATGTAATTACAATTCTTGATCTAATATTTCACAGCAGGGCCCTGTGAGGGCTTACAGTGTTTTGGCCACAGCAACACCTAAGGCCCAAATTTCTGCTGAGTATATAGGGCAGGACCCTACCTTCAAACATCTAACTTACAAACGACTCCTACTTGCAAACGGTAGGAGACAACAGGAAGTGAGATGAAATCTACCCCTAAGGAAGGGAAATTCTCTCCTGTAAGAGTTAATATGGGAAAACAATTTCTCCTTTCCACTGATGCTTTCCAATCCTTGTTCCACAAAAAAACCCAAATTTTCAAAAAACATTTTTCATTGGGACAAAAAAGTGAGGTGAAATCTTCTGAAGAGGAGGAAAGACGCAAAACAAATGTCACAGGGGTGATAACCCTTCCCTATGTTTTCCAAAAAGCTTAGAAAAGATTTTTTGGCTGGAGCTAAACACATTAAAAATGTTCAAAATTACAAACAGATTCTACTTAACAACAAACCTACAGTCCCTGTCTTGTTTGCACCGCCTGTATACTGCTGTTCAGAGTATATAGGGCCTGGTGGCCCCACACCTTTCCTTATTTTAATTTGGGTGTGGGGTTCCCCTTAATATCCATACAAGACCCAAAGGGCCTGGTAATGGACTGGGGGGTACCCATGCCATTTGTCTCACTGATTTTCATCCATATTGCCATGACCCGACATGACATTAAACCCGCAAGCAGTTTTAAATGAGATTTTTTCCTTTAAAAATGACATTTGGTGCAGGGACTGTTCTAAACATGGGAAACACGCGTCACTTTACAGGCATACTATAGACACCCCCCAGGTACGATATTTAAAGGAATATTTCACTTTTTTTTTTTTACTTTAAGCATCATTAAAATCACTGCTCCCGAAAAAACGGCCGTTTTTAAAAGTTTTTTTTGCATTGATACATGTCCCCTGGGGTAGGACCCGGGTCCCCAAACCCTTTTTAGGACAATACCATGCAAATTAGCCTTTAAAATGAGCACTTTTGATTTCGAACGTTCGAGTCCCATAGACGTCAATGGGGTTCTAACGTTCGTGCGAACTTGCGGTCCGTTCGCGGGTTCTGGTGCGAACCGAACCGGGGGGTGTTCGGCTCATCCCTATTCCCTATAATTCCCTGTGTATTCTTACAGCCAGTGAAATTGAGGGGAAAAAAATGAGACACGTGCCTTCTTCGAAATCCACTTTTATATATATTTTTTAGATCAAATGCAGTTTATCATTCATTTCACTTCACTTTTTCATTTGTCATATAATTTAATCTCTATGTTGAGGGGCCCCTTGACTTAAAGTGCCCCGGGCCCCACAATGTCTAAATCCAGCACTGCCCTATCATCTTCTGCAGCTGGGATCCTAATCCCAGCTGTCACTATGCTTGTCTCAGCATTGCTGCACAGCTCCAGGTATACCATTAGAGGTTCATGTGGATCCAGAAGTGCACAGTAAGATTGTAGGACCTTCTTTCTCTATGTTTTCTTCCTCTGCTTGTCTCTTTGTGCT
This sequence comes from Lithobates septentrionalis, assembly GCA_037952835.1. NCBI lineage: Eukaryota > Metazoa > Chordata > Amphibia > Anura > Ranidae > Lithobates > Lithobates septentrionalis. The sequence continues at coordinate 11,746,085 of JBBDGP010000156.1, forward strand.
GACTGTGAACAGCTTTGGAGCACAGGGGTCAGGATTATGCAAAGTATTGAGTGCAGGAGTTAGGAGTGTGATATATACTGAGTGTGACGGTTAGGAGTGTGTTTTGCACAGGGTGCAAGGAACAGGAGACTGAATAGCATTGGAGCACAGGGATCAGACGTCTAAAAGATAATGAGTGCAGGGGTCAGGATTGTGCTATGTACAGTGTGCAGGGGTCAGGTGTGCAAAATTGAAAGTCATTTTGTTACACTGGGGATGGGAACATGAAAATGGATTAACAAGGACTGTATATGATCAGAACATTTCAACTAAACATGATGGAAATGGAATAACAAGGACTGTATATGATCAGAACATTTCAACTAAACATGAGAACAGGTAACCACCTCCCTTTCACACATAATAATTTATAAGCTTCCTGCATTTTCAGTTATTGACTATGCTGATCCAGAAGCATATATTGCTCTATGAAGAGCTTGGTCAACTTTCTCCTGATTTTCCGGTGTCATTTTCTCTATAAATGAAGGGATTGTGTATTTTTGGGAGGCCGTGGTTTGCAACACTTCCTTACTTGAAGAAGCTGCTAGTGAAGAAACACTTTGTAATGATCCACAAGCAGCAGAAAGAGTGTTTCTGGAATGAGAACTCTGGAGAGAAAAGCTACCTGCCCTTTCATTATGGTCCCCATGTTTTCATTCCTTAAATTATTTTTTTAATGCTTTAATGGTACCTCTGGCATGCCAGGATGTGTTTTGTCATCCTTGTAGAATTTGGAAAATATATTTCTTCTCAAAATTTGCAAATTGCAGCTTTGCTCTTAGCAGAAATTGCACTGTGGAAATGTTTCCAAACTCTAGAAGTTGGTCTTACCATTTTACTGAGAGGAGAAAAAGAAAAACTGATTTACTGACCAGGCTATAGGTAAACAATATGCTGTGATGGTGGTGAACATTAATAGGAATCACTTAAAGGTAAAAAAGGTAAACAAATTTGTCAGACAAATTTACCCTCTTACCTGTCACTTAACGCCTGAGAAGACAGAAACTATTATCCACTGTATCTCAACAATCACCCAACTGTAGGAGGTACAAGATGCAGCCCACAAACTGGAACCTTTCCACCGCAATGCCCCCCTGATGGCAGAAATGCAAATTTATCTTGTTTAACCACTTGACTTGCCGACCACCTTCTGCATATATACTGCAGCAAGGCTGCTCGGCTGCGCAAACTGACGTACCTGTACGTTGGTCCGTTAATTTGGTAGTGTAGGTGTGCACGCCAGAGGCGTAACTAGAACCTTCAGGGCCCCCGGTGCAAGAAACAATGATGGCCCCCTCCCTTCCATCCAAGCTCCGGGCTTCCAATTTTCGGAGGGTATCCATGGACATCCTCCCAAAACCGTGCTTCCCGCATGCCCCCTGGGACGTGCATCCAGCGCAATCACAGTGGCCCTTTACCATGTGATGTCAGCTGATCACATGTAAACAGACTTGACGGTTATCCGCAGCCCTTTCCTCCAGCGCTGTGTCTGTGTTAGGAAAGGACTGCCATTAACTGTCAAGAATATCAGTAAATTGTTTACACTGATAATCAGTGCCCCAATCATCAGTGCCATGTATCAGTGCCCATCAATGCCGCCTATCAGTGCCCATCAATGCCGCCTACAAGTGTTACCTATCAGTGCTCATTAATGCTGCCTATTAGTGCCCATCAAATCTGCCTATCAGCACCACCTATCAGTGCTCATTATTGCAGCGTCCATCCATGCCTCCTATCGGTACTCTTCAATACTGCCCATCAGTGCCCATCAATACTGCCTTAGTTCTGCCTATCAGTGTTCCTCAGTGCCCATCCGTGCAGCCTATGAGTTCTGCCTATCAGTGCTCATCAATGCCTCCTATCAGTGCAGCCTATCAGTGCCCCCTTTCAGTGCTCATCAGTGCCTCCTATCAGTGCCCCTATCAGTGCCTTCTTAGTGCCCCCTATCAGTGCCCCCTAGTGCCTTCTCAGTGCCCCCTATCAGTGCCTCCCTTCAGTGCTCATCAGTAAGTCCCATTGGTGCCTCCCATCGGTGCTCCCTATCAGTGCTCATCAGTAAATCCTATCAGTGCCTCCCATCGGTGCCCCCTATCAGTGCCCCCTAGTGCCTTCTCAGTTCCCCCCATCAGTGCCTCCTATCATTGCCCACCAGTGCCTCCCATCAGTGCCCCCTATCAGTGCCCCCTATCAGTGCCTCCCTTCAGTGCCCATCAGTAAATCCTATCAGCGCCTCCCATCAGTGTCCCCTATCAGTGCCTCACATCAGTGTCACCTATCAGTGCCTCCCATCGGTGTCCCCTATCAGTGCCTCCCCTTCAGTGCTCATCAGTATATCTTATCAGTGCCCCCTATCAGTGCCAATCAGAGTCCTCTATCAGAGTCCTCTGTCTTCTCAGGACAGCAGGGCTCTGAGCGGAGAGCGTGTCTCTCCAGTGGCATCACTAGGGTTGGTGTTACCCGGTGAGGAAAAAATTGGTGTCACCCCCCTCCACCAACTATAGCCCCCCCTCAGTACAGACCCCCCTCCACTAACTGTAGACCCCCCTCTCAGTATAGACCCCCCACTAAGTACAGACCCCCCCTCTCGCAGTATAGATCCTCCTCACTAAGTACAGACCCCATCCATCAGTATAGCCCCCCTCATTGCAGACCCCCCATCTATCAGTATAGCCCCCCTCTATCAGCATAGACTCCCATCTATCAGAGTAGACCCCCTTAGTGCAGACCCCCATCTATCAGTATAGACCCCCCTCAGTGCAGACCCTCATCTATCAGTATAGACCCCCCTCTATCACTATAGACCCCAGTGTAGACCCCCCTCCATCAGTGCAGACCTCCCCTCCATCATTGCAGACCCCCTCCATCAGTTCACACCCCCCCTCAGTACAGACCCCCCTCCATCAGTGCAGACCTCCCCTCCCTCATTGCAGACCCCCCTCCATCAGTTTACACCCCCCCCCTCAGTACAGACCCCCCTCCATCAGTGCAGGCCCCCCACAATTAAGACCACCACCCCCTCCATCAGTGCAGACCCCCCTCATTGCAGACCATCCCCCTCCATCAGCACACCCCCCCCTCAGTGCAGACCCCCCATGGTGCAGACCCCCCCATCAATGCAGACCCCACTCAGTGCAGACCCCCTTCCCTCCATCAATGCAGACCCCCCCTCAGTGCAGACCCCCACCCCATCAATGCAGACCCCCCCTCAGTGCAGACCCCCACCCCATCAATGCAGACCCCCCTCAGTGCAGACCACCATCCCTCCATCAGTGCAGACCCCCCCTCCCATAGTGTTCCCCCCAGCACATGTCTATTTGAATAAAAACTTTACAGACCTCAGAACAGCGTGGGATAGGCACAGCAGCATGTGTCCCTCAGACTCCTCCTCCTCCCGCTCCGTAAACAGAGAGGAGGGGGAGGCGGCTTCAGTCCGCTCTGCTGTGCGCCTGTGTGTCTCTCATCTAACAGCAGCAGAGACACTGGCACGGCATTGTTTGTTTGATTTCCCTCTCCGTGTGTCCTCTCTCACACGGCATGACAGAGGACACACAGCTGATCTTCTCCCCCCTCCCCTCTCTGTGCTCCGCAGGCAGTCAAGTGTGAAGCTAAGGAGCTCACATTTCCCACAGAGCACAGACTGGGGAGGGGGGAGAAGATCAGCTGTGTGTCCTCTGTCATGCCGTGCGAGAGAGGACACACGGAGAGGGAAATCAAACAAACAATGCCGGTGTATCTGCTTCTGTTAGATGAGAGACACGATCAGAGCGCTATGAAGAGCAACCCCGCTGGCCCCCCCCCACAGTGGCGGAATGCCGGGCCCCGTCGCAAGTGCGACTGTTGCGACCCCAGTAATTCCGCCACTGGCGTATGCGATGCCAGTGCTGCATGCCGCGGGGGCTCGCCCGCAGGTCTGGCAGACTCGATGTCCGCCGGCCACCCGCAATCGCGGCACAGAGAGGCAGAACGGGTATCTGCCCATGTAAACAAGGCGGATCCCCGTTCTGACAGGGGACAACATTGACAACAACATCTGCTGTTCCTAGTGATCAGAAACAGCGATCTCTGTGTTGTCCCAGTAAGCCCATCCCCCACACAGTTAGAACACACCCAGGGAACACAGTTAACCCCTTGATCGCCCCCTAGTGTTCACCCCTTCCCCGCCAGTGTTATTTGTACATTGATCAGTGCATTTTTTTAGCACTGATCATGGTAATAATGTTACTGGTCCCCAAAAAGTGTCACTTGGGGTGAGATTTGTCCTGACGCAATGTCGCTAAATGTCCTGACGCAGTCCCGCTAAAAATCGCAGATCACCGCCTTAACCAGTAAAAACAATTTTAAAAATTCCCTAAAAGTCCCTAAATCTTTCCCCTATTTTGTAGACACTATAACTTTTGCGCAAACCAATCAATATACGCTTATTGTGATTTTTTTTTTACCAAAAATATGTAGAAGAATGCATATTGGCTTAAGTTAATGAATACATTTGTTTTTTACATTTTTTTGGGATATGTATTATAGCAGAATGTAAAACATATTGTTTTTTTTTTTTTCAAAATTGGCAGTCTTTTTTAGTTTATAGCACAAAAAATAAAAACCGCAGAGGTGATCAAATACCATCAAAAGAAAGCTCTATTTGTGGGAAAAAAGGACATCAATTTTGCTTGGGTATAGCACCGCACAACCATGCAATTGTCAGTTAAAGTGTCATATCACAAAAAATGGCCTGGTCATTAAGGGGGTAAATTCTTCTGGGGCTGATGTTAACCACTTCAATACAAGGCATTTTCACCCCCTTCCTGCCCAGGCCAATTTTCAGCTTTCAGCGCTGTCGCATTTTGAATGACAATTGCACGGTTATGCAACACTGTACCTAAATTACATTTTTATAATTTTTTTCCCTACAGATAGAGCTTTCTTTTGGTTGTAATTGATCACCTCTGCGGTTTTCATTTTTTGCGCTATAAACAAAAAAAGACCGACAAGTTTGAAAAAAAAAATCACAATATTTTTTACTTTTTGCTATAATAAATATCCCGAATTTTCTTTTCTCCTCAGCTTAGGCTGATATTCTTCTACATATTTTTGGTAAAAAAAAAAAAAATCGCAGAACGCGTCTATTGATTGGTTTGCGCTAAACTTATAGCACCTACAAAATTGGGGATAGATTTATGGCATTTTTATTATTATTATTATTTTTTTACTAATAATGGAGGCGATCTGCGATTTTTATCGTGACTGTGACATTGCGGCAGACACATCGGACACTTTTGACACTATTTTGGGACCATTGACATTTATACAGCAATCAGTGCTATGAATATGCACTGATTACTGTATAAGGCTGGGTTCACACTGATACAACACTACTGTTGTACAACTATCATCCTACTTTGCCCTGCTACATCTGTCCTATATCGGTCCTACTTTGGTCCTACTTCCATCCGACTTGAATGAACAAGATAAGATTTTGCTCCGACTTTGAGATAGTACGACTTGTCCTTTGACCAATCAAAACAATCCCAGAGTGACATAAATTCTTTTTACTGCTGCTGTAATCACCATGTCAAATGTCACAAGTCGGTTGGTTATAACAAGGATCCTACTTTGATCTGACTTCAATGATATTCAATAGGATTCAGTAGGACTAAAGTCGGACCAAAGTAGTGCAGGGAGCATTTTCAAAGTCGGACCGACTTGTGTCGGACCAGTTAGGATGGATCTCATAGGGAACCTTTGATTTTCAAACGTCATGCGACATGAGCTCCCAATGTCAGAGCGTTTGTCGTACCATTGTGACCCCAGCCTAAATGTCACTGGCAGGGAAGGAGTTAACACTAGGGGGCGATCAAGGGGTTAAATGTGTTACCTAGGGAGTGATTCTAACTGTGGGGGGAGGGGACTGACTAGGGGAGGAGACCGATCGGTGTTCCTATACACTAGGAACACACGATCTGTCTCCTCTGCCCTGACAGGACGTTGATTATTTATCATTGTAAAAGAACATATTCCACACTTTTTTTTCCCAATTTTTCCAGAAGAAAAAACAAAAAATTGTTTTTTCTCCCCCCAAATATTTCTGTTTTTTTCTAGACCTTCCCATCGCTAGTCAGGAGTATGTAATGTACAGAGTGCAGGGGTCAGGAGTATGCCATGTACAGAGTTTCGGGGGTCAAGGTTTGTAACATACGGAGTGCAGGGGTCAGGGGTTTGAAAAATACAGAGTGCAGGGGTTGAGGGTATGTAATGTGCAGAGTGCAAGGGTCAGGAGTATAGAGCATACAGAGCTCAGGAGTCAAGGTTGTGTAACATACAGTGCAAGGGTCAGAAGTTTGTAACATACAGAGTGCAGGGGTTGGGGGTATGTAATGCGCAGAGTGCAGGGGTCAGGAGTTTGTAACATACAGAGTGCAGGAACCAGAAGTGTGTAATGTACTGTATGAAGAGGTCAAAAGTGGGTAGCATGGGTTAGGGGTGTGTAATATACAGACTATAGGGGATGGGAGTGGGTGATGTGCAGAAAGTGGTTAACATAGGGGTTGGGTAAGAGTAATGGGCAGAGTGCAGGAGGTGAATAACATAAAGAATGCACAGGTCAGGAGTATGTAACTTACAGAGTGCAGGGATCAGGAGTAAAAGTACTATACAGCCCACAGAGTGGTCTGAAGGAGAGAAAAAACAACACATAGACACATAAAACAGGGTAATGAAGGTTAGTTCCATGTTGGGTAAAGATTATAGCTCACATTGGTGGCATGTACTTACATTTTACTCACACAGGGAACCAGTCAGAATATTGAGTTTATCAACCATTCTCATACAACTGCAGCTCAATGTTCGCAATGCTAAAATGTGCCAATATTCTGTGAGCATTGCACAGCATTTCTTCACTTCCAGTTTATATTTATGAGCCGCATAATTGAAAAATGAGCAAATAACACTCTTTTATGGCATAATTAGTTTACATTATACAATTTTTTACTCAACAATGACTATTAGCTTTATTCATTTTATGAAACGTAATATTTACAGTGAATATTTTAATGCACACATAAATCAGTAGGGCTGTCCAGGTGTAAATTACTATAACCATAAGCATTTAAAAGAAAAACAGGTAGTAATTATATTCCTGCTGATAAACAGCTGCGCTAGTTTACATACACAAACAGCAGTCATCTGCATGAATATCATCGGGAAGTATAAATAAAAATAAATGAGCTGTGGACAATATATCATAGCTAATCAACAGTTCATAACAGTCCAGTACTTTACCGCAGACAGCTGCAGCAGGAAGCATGGAGGTCACCGGCGATAAGATATTCAATCGTGTTTGAAAAATCAGAACCATCATGTAATATTAAGGGAGTTCTCCACTTAGGAAAATTAAAATACATCTAAAATCCTGCATGTGACAGTCTAAACTGGTCCAAATTTCAGTTACTATGTTATGTGCAAGCCTGATAAAGTAAAAGAAAAACATTCTTTACCTCCCCTGAGAGAGCCAAAGAGCCAAATCCTCCTTCATTTTTGTCTCACACGCTCCCCCTCCTAAACACTGCAGCTCACAGTGGGAGGGTTTCAGGGACAGATACAGTGCTGTCAATCCAGAAAGCAGTGGGCAGGACTAGGTGTGGCCAAGTGCTGACTAGCTATAGGTTTATGAATTAGCAGTGGCAATGCTGATAGCCACACCCCCTGCAAAATCTTCTCAGCCTACTGTGGTGAGGCAGGAAAAGCCTAAATGTGGGTGACAATGCTGCTCTGAATTCAGGAGTGCTGCAGGGTTGTCACCCCATCAAAGGAAGCTGCATGATGTGGACTTCATTGGCAGGGTCAACATGTACAATATGGCATATTTGGTTAATGACATCACCTGTATGCCTATTTACATTTAGCGTTTGGCTGGGAAATCTCCCAGCCAACAGTTAAAAGGGGCTGGGGCTATAGCTCTGTGCAAGAAGCCGTCACATACATAACAGCTTCCCAGCACTGGCAGGGCCCACCCTGAGTAAGCCAGCCGAGAGCTGGTCTTAAAGCGATATTAAAACCTTGTTTAAAAAAAAATTACAAACATGTTATACTTAACATTGCACAGAGCAGCCTGGATCCTTCTTGGGTCCCATGCCAGTGCTCTTGGCTCCTCCCTCCTGCTGGGTGCACCCAAGCAGGCATGCATCTGAGACATGGCTCTGTGTGTTATTCACACAAAGAGCTGCGGTTTGGCCCCACCCCATCAGTTTCCCGATTGGCTCACTGGCTGTGTGGCTCCTGCTGGGAGCAAGGCTCTCGTGGACATCACTGGATCGAGAGGGGGCCCAGGTTAGTATTAGGGGGTGCTGCTGCACATAGAAAGTTTTTTTACCTTCTGTGTAATAAACCTTGTGCCTTGACAACCACTTTAACCACTTGACGACCGCCTCACACTGATATACGTCAGCAGAATGGCACGGGCAGGCAAAATCACGTACCTGGTACGTGATTGCCTTCCCCCGGTGCCTGAGGCGGTCGCCGTAGGTCTGGGAGCGTTCAGTGATGAGGGAGAGGCCATCCGATCGTGGCCCCCCCCTCGCGATCGCTCCCAGCCAATGAGAATCCTCCCCTGCCTGTGTGTAGTACACACAGGCAGAGGATGTGATGTCATCTCTCCTCGGCTCGGCAGTTTCCGTTCCGGCACTGAGGAGAGAAGACATCAATGTGAGTGCAAAAACACACACACACTCAGTAGAACATGCCAGGCACACAAAACACCCCCGATCCCCCCCCCGATCGCCCCCCGATCACCCCCCAATCACCTCTCCCCCCCCTGTCACACTGACACCAAGCAGTTTTTTTTTTCTGATTACTGCATGGTGTCCGTTTGTGACAGTTACTGTGGTAGGACAGTTAGGGTTAGCCCCCTTTAGGTCTAGGATACCCCCCTAACCCCCCCTAATAAAGTTTTAACCCCTTGATTACCCCCTGTCGCCAGTGTCACTAAGCGATCATTTTTCTGATCGCTGTATTAGTGTCGCTGGTGACGCTAGTTAGGGACGTAAATATTTAGGTTCGCCGTCAGCGTTTTGTAGCGACAGGGACCCCCATATACTATCTAATAAATGTTTTAACCCCTTGATTGCCCCCTAGTTAACCCTTTTACCACTGATCACCGTATAACCGTTACGGGAGACGCTGGTTAGTTCGTTTATTTTTTATAGTGTCAGGGCAACCGCCGTTTATTACCTAATAAAAGTTTAGCCCCCTGATCGCCCGGCGGTGATATGCGTCGCCCCAGGCAGCGTCAGATTAGCACCAGTACCGCTAACACCCACGCACGCAGCATATGCCTCCCTTAGTGGTATAGTATCTGTACGGATCAATATCTGATCCGATCAGATCTATACTAGCGTCCCCAGCAGTTTAGGGTTCCCAAAAATGCAGTGTTAGTGAGATCAGCCCAGATACCTGCTAGCACCTGCGTTTTTCCCCTCCGCCCGTCCCAGCCCAGCCCACCCAAGTGCAGTATCGATCGATCACTGTCACTTACAAAACACTAAACACATAACTGCAGCGTTCGCAGAGTCAGGCCTGATCCCTGCGATCGCTAACAGTTTTTTTGTTAGCGTTTTGGTGAACCGGCAAGCACCAGCCCCAAGCAGCATCAGGTTAGCGCCAGTAGCGCTAACACCCACGCACTCAGCGTACATCTCCCTTAGTGGTATAGTATCTGAACGGATCAATATCTGATCCGATCAGATCTATACTAGCGTCCCCAGCAGTTTAGGGTTCCCAAAAACGCAGTGTTAGCGGGATCAGCCCAGATACCTGCTAGCACCTGCGTTTTGCCCCTCCGCCTGGCCCAGCCCAGCCCATCCAAGTGCAGTATCTATCAATCACTGACACTTACAAAACACTAAACGCATAACTGCAGCATTCGCAGAGTCAGGCCTGATCCCTGCGATCGCTAACAGTTTTTTTGGTAGCGTTTTGGTGAACTGGCAAGCACTTGGGCCTAGTACACCCCGATCATAGTCAAACCAGCACTGCAGTAACACTTGGTGACGTGGCGAGTCCCATAAGTGCAGTTCAAGCTGGTGAGGTGGCAAGCACAAGTAGTGTCCCGCTGCCACCAAGAAGACAAACACAGGCCCGTCGTGCCCATAGTGCCCTTCCTGCTGCATTCTCCAATCCTAATTGGGAACCCACCACTTCTGCAGCGCCCGTACTTCCCCCATTCACATCCCCAACCAAATGCAGTGGGCTGCATGAGAGGCATTTTCTTTATGTCCTCCCGAGTACCCCTACCCAACAAACCCCCCTAAAAAAGATGTTGTGTCTGCAGCAAGCGCGGATATAGGCGTGACATCCGCTATTATTTTCCCTTCTGTCCTGACAATCCTGGTCTTTGCATTGGTGAATGTTTTGAACGCTACCATACACTAGTTGAGTATTAGCGTAGGGTACAGCATTGCACAGACTAGGCACACTTTCACAGGGTCTCCCAAGATGCCATCACATTTTGAGAGACCCGAACCTGGAACTGGTTACCGTTATAAAAGTTACAGCTACAAAAACAGTGTAAAAAAAAAAAACACAAAAAAAAATATAAAATATAAAAAAAAATAGTTGTCGTTTTATTGTTCTCTCTCTCTCTATTCTCTCTCTATTGTTCTGCTCTTTTTTACTGTATTCTATTCTGCAATGTTTTATTGTTATTATGTTTTATCATGTTTGCTTTTAAGGTATGCAATTTTTTATACTTTACTGTTTACTGTGCTTTATTGTTAACCATTTTTTTGTCTTCAGGTACGCCATTCACGACTTTGAGTGGTTATACCAGAATGATGCCTGCAGGTTTAGGTATCATCTTGGTATCATTCTTTTCAGCCAGCGGTCGGCTTTCATGTAAAAGCAATCCTAGTGGCTAATTAGCCTCTAGACTGGTTTTACAAGCAGTGGGAGGGAATGCCCCCCACCGTCTTCCGTGTTTTTCTCTGGCTCTCCTGTCTCAACAGGGAACCTGAGAATGCAGCCGGTGATTCAGCCAGCTGACCATAGAACTGATCAGAGACCAGAGTGGCTCCAAACATCTCTAGCATTTTATGACTTAGATTTCGCCGGATGTAAACAGCGCCATTGGGAAATTGGGAAAACATTTTATCACACCGATCTTGGTGTGGTCAGATGCTTTGAGGGCAGAGGAGAGATCTAGGGTCCCAATTTTTTCAAAAAAGAGTACCTGTCACTACCTATTGCTATCATAGGGGATATTTACATTCCCTGAGATAACAATAAAAATGATAAAAAAAATAAATAAAGGAACAGTTTAAAAATAAGATAAAAAAGCAAAAAAATAATTAAGAAAAAAAAAAAAGCACCCCTGTCCCCCCCTGCTCTCGCGCTAAGGCGAACGCAAGCGTCGGTCTGGCGTTAAATGTAAACAGCAATTGCACCATGCATGTGAGGCATCACCGCGAAGGTCAGATTGAGTGCAGTAAGTTTAGCAGTTGACCTCCTCTGTAAATCTAAAGTGGTAACCTGTAAAGGCTTTTAAAGGCTTTTAAAAATGTATTTATTTTGTTGCCACTGCACGTTTGTGCGCAATTTTAAAGCATGTCATGTTTGGTATCCATGTACTCGGCCTAAGATCATCTTTTTTATTTCATCAAACATTTGGGCAATATAGTGTGTTTTAGTGCATTAAAATTTTAAAAAGTGTGTTTTTTCCCCAAAAAATGCGTTTGAAAAATCGCTGCGCAAATACTGTGTGAAAAAAAAATTTAAACACCCACCATTTTAATCTGTAGGGTATTTGCTTTAAAAAAATATATAATGTTTGGGGTTCAAAGTAATTTTCTTGCAAAAAAAAAAAATTTTCATGTAAACAAAAAATGTCAGAAAGGGCTTTGTCTTCAAGTGGTTAGAAGAGTGGGTGATGTGTGACATAAGCTTCTAAATGTTGTGCATAAAATGCCAGGACAGTTTACACCCCAAGCTATTTGCTGAGAGGCATGTCGAGTCCGTGGAATATTTTATATTGTGACACAAGTTGCGGGAAAGAGACAAAATGTTTTTTTTTTTTTGCACAAAGTTGTCACTAAATGATATATTGCTCAAACATGCCATGGGGATATGTGAAATTACACCCCAAATGCATTCTGTTGCTTCTCCTGAGTACGGGGATACCACATGTGTGAGACTTTTTGGGAACCTAGCCGCGTACGGGACCCCAAAAACCAAGCACCGCCTTCAGGTGGGTAAAGTGCGTAAATTCTTGATTTCACTCTTCACTGCCTATCACATTTTCGGAGGCCATGGAATGCCCAGGTGGCACAAACCCCCCCCCCCCCCAAATGACCCCATTTTGGAAAGTAGACACCCCAAGCTATTTGCTGAGGGGTATAGTGAGTATTTTGCAGACCCCACTTTTTGTCACAAAGTTTTGAAAATTGAAAAAAGAAAAAAAAAATGTTTTTCTTGTCTTTCTTCATTTTAAAAAACAAATGAGAGCTGCAAAATATTCACCATGCCTCTCAGCAAATAGCTTGGGGTGTCTTCTACTTTCCAAAATGGGGTCATTTGGGGGGGGTTTGTGCCATCTGGGCATTTTATGGCCTTCAAAACTGTGATAGGTAGTGAGGAGTGAAATCAAAAATTTACGCCCTTAGAAATCCTGAAGGCGGTGATTGGTTTTCAGGGCCCTGTACGTGGATAGGCTCCCAAAAAGTCCCACACATGTGGTATCCCCGTACTCAGGAGAAGCAGCTGAATGTATTTTGGGGTGCAATTCCACATATTCCCATGGCCTGTGTGAGCAATATATCATTTAGTGACAACTTTTTGTAATTTTTTTTTTTTTTGTCATTATTCAATCACTTGGGACAAAAAAATTAATATTCAATGGGCTCAACATGCCTCTCAGCAATTTCCTTGGGGTGTTTACTTTCCAAAATGGGGTCATTTGGGGGGGTTTTGTACCGCCCTGCCATTTTAGCACCTCAAGAAATGACACTAGAAGCTGTGTAAATTCCAGAAAATGTACCCTAGTTTGTAGACGCTATAACTTTTGCGCAAACCAATAAATATACACTTATTGACATTTTTTTACTAAAGACATGTGGCCGAATACATTTTGGCCTAAATGTATGACTAAAATAGGGTTTATTGGATTTTTTTTATAACAAAAAGTAGAAAATATCATTTTTTTCAAAATTTTCGGTCTTTTTCCTTTTAATAGCGCAAAAAATAAAAACGGCAGAGGTGATCAAATACCATCAAAAGAAAGCTCTATTTGTGGGAAGAAAAGGACGCAAATTTCGTTTGGGTACAGCATTGCATGACCGTGCAATTAGCAGTTAAAGCGACGCAGTGCCAAATTGGAAAAAGTCCTCTGGTCCGTAGCCTCACTGGCGGTTTTCCCGAGTGTGGCTCAGGGTTAAAATTCAGGACCATTAGCGGTAACCCCGAGCCACACTCGGGATTACATCACAGGATCCTGGTGTGGCTTTACTTACCTTGTCCCCGGGATCCTGCGATGTCCCCCGCAGTTTCCGTGGGCTCTGTCCTCCTCCGAAGCCTCTCCTTGCCAGGCTCCGTTCCCTGCGAGCGTCGCGACGCAGGGGGGCGGAGCCTGGCGGCAAATTAAAAAAAAAGTAAAAATCATAACACATACAGTACTGTAATCTTACAGATTACAGTACTGTATGAAATGATTTCACATCCCTTTTGTCCCCAGTGCTTTGGCCCATGCCCTGCATGCAGTTTTATGTGATATATACTGTTCTTTCTGCCTGGAAACTGGAGATTGTCCATAGCAACCAAAAAGTGTCCCTTTACGTCAAAAGTGGCTTTAGACCAGCTAGAAAACAGCGATAATAAATTAGAACACTTGCAGAATTGAGCGATAGTGAATCGTGATGAAATGTATTTTATTACTATTTATTTGTATTTTTTTAAATTATTTATTTTTATTTATTATATTATAATTTATGTTTTTGTGTTTCAAACTTTATCATACCCGGGATATCTACTAGACTCTTGTTTGGACAGATTTAAGTGTGTTATTGTTAAGAATTACAGACCTACAATATAAAACGCCAAATTTCCATGCAAAATAATTGTACCGCTTTCAGCACCTAAAATACGAAATAATCATACCGCCAGGGAGGTTAAGCAGCATAATGGTCCGGTCCTTAAGTGGTTAATTACCACCAGTTTCCTTATCAGAAAACTGCGGTAATTCTTTAAAAGTTTGTTGCTGTCATAGCAACAGATTGTTAAAGTGGCGCTAGTAAGAACTACCTGAATTTGCCAAACACGTCAGTAGTGTTACCAACACTAGTGCAAATGCTAGATTGAATTAGGCGCAGGTAGTTCTTAACCACTTAAGCCCCGGACCATTTGGCTGCCCAAAGACCAGAGCACTTTTTGCGATTCGGCACTGCGTCGCTTTAACTGACAATTGGGCGGTCGTGCGATGTGACTCCCAAACAAAATTGACGTTCTTTTTTCCCCACAAATAGAGCTTTCTATTGGTGGTATTTGATCACCTCTGCGGTTTTTATTTTTTGCACTATAAACAAAAAAATAGCGACAATTTTGAAGAAAATGCATTATTTTTTACTTTTTTCTATAATAAATATCCCCCAAAAATATATAAAAAAACATTTTTTCTCCTCAGTTTAGGCCGATACGTATTTTTCTACATATTTTTGGTTAAAAAAATCGCAATAAGCGTTTATTCATTGGTTTGCGAAAAAGTTATAGCGTCTACAAAATAGGGAATAGTTTTATGGCATTTTTATTAATAATTAACTTTTTTTACTAGTAATGGCGGCGGTCAGCGATTTTTATCGTGATTATGACATTATGGCGGACACATCGGACACTTTTGGTGTGATTTTAGGACCATTCACATTTATAAAGCGATCAGTGCAATTAAAAATACATTGATTACTGTGTAAATGTGACTGGCAGTGAAGGGGTTAACTACTAGGTGGCACTGTAGGGGTTAAGTGTGTCCTAGGGATTTATTCTAACTGTGGGGGGAGGGGCTATGTGTGACACGACACTGATCACCGCTCCCGATTACAGGGAGCTGTGATCAGTGTCAGTGTCACTAGGCAGAACGGGGAAATGCTTGTTTACATCAGCATTTTCCTGTTCTTCCTCTCCGTGAGACAATCGCGTGTATCCCCACGGACATCGAGTCCTCGGGACCCGCGATCACACTTACGGAGGTTGCGGCGTGCGCGCGCCTGCAAACCGCTTCTTAAAGGGCAACGTACAGGTATGTTAATCTGCCTGTAGGTGCCCTTCTACCGACGTATATTGGCGTGAGGCGGTTGGCAAGCGGTTACGGGAAGTGTAGGGCTATATTGAATTTCCCTTATTGTGTGTGATGGGTCTCATAGTTCTACTTTCCATTTCAGTAAACTTTCATATTTCAACAACTATAACATAGCTCCCAACTGTCCCTGATTTCAAGGGACTGTCCCTGATTTGGAATAAAGTCCCTCTGTCCCTCTTTCCTCCTTATTTGTCCCTCATTTTGGTCTGATCTATATAGTTGTATATAAAATTCATTATTTACCTTTCAGAAAGTGTTTCCCAGTGCTAAACCTTTCACTCAAATTCTAAACTGCTGCACTTGTAAATTTCAAAAGCCAATATAAAGGAATAGTAGTAGTAGTGGGTTAAATTAATACTATTTTTGTATAATTCTCCATTAAGATGGCATAGCAGAGGGTGTGTCCTATGCCTACGTACTTTTGCTAATAAGTGCCCCTCGTTTCCATCTCAAAAGTTGGGAGGTATTAGAGCTGTGCATCTTCACTGGTCTCACAATTCGATTACGATTATCATGTTAACGATCTATTTTAATTCGATTCTGCGATGCATTACGATGCATCACTTTTACTGCCCATGGTTTTCATCAAAAACCCATCAGTGCAGAATCACCAGTGTCCATCAGCGAAACCTTACTGCGCACATAAAATGAGACTGTGCACATCAAATGAGGTTGTGCCCATTAAATGCAGCCTCACCATTGCCCATCAAATGCAGCCTCACCAGTGCCCATCAAATGCAGTCACTGTGCCCATCAAATGGGGCCTCACTGTGCTTGTCAATAAATGCAACCTCACTGTGCCCATCAAATGTATCCTCACTCTGCCCATTAAATGCACCCTCACCAGTGCCCATCAAATGCAGCCTCACCAGTGCCCATCAAATGCAGCCTCACTAATGCCCATCAAATGCAACCTCACTGTGCCAATCAAATGAAGTCTCACTGTGCCCATCAAATGGAGCCTCACTGTGCCTGTCAATAAATGCAGCCTCACTGTTTCCATCAAATGCAGCCTCACTGTGCCTGTCATTAATTGTAGCCTCAACAGTTCCCATCAAATGCAGCCTCACCAGTGCCCATCAAATGCAGCCAAGCTGTGCCCATCAATCAGCCTCACCGTGCCCATCAATGCAGCCTCATTGTCTCAGAGCTGTAACGCTGTTCTTCACTTCCTTCTCTGTACTACTCACAGATGCATAAGGATTTTATCACTTTGAAGGGTTGTAGAGAAGAGAAGACTGCAGTAAAACTTATGTAGGAGGATTTGTTAAATCTCTGTGTATCACCTGAGGCCAGTCACTTCACTGGGTATATGTAAAGATTTACCCCCTTAATAACCAGGCCATTTTTTGCGATACAGCACTGCATTAATTTAACTGACAATTGCGCAGTAATGCGACGTTGTATCCAAATAAAATCAATGTCCTTTTTTTCCCACAAATAGAGCTTTTTTTTGGTGGTATTTGATCGCCTCTGCAGTTTTTATTTTTTGCGCTATAAAGAAAAAAAGACTGACAATTTTGGAAAAAAAAACAAATTTTTTTACTTTCTGCTATAATACATATGCAAAAAAATTGTAAAAAATTGAATTTCTTCATCAGTTTAGGACAATATGTATTCTACATAATTTTGGTAAAAAAAAATCCCAATAAGTGTATATTGATTGGTTTGCACGAAAGTTATAGCGTCTACAAAATATGGCATAGGTTTATGCACTTTTATTTTTTTTTAATTGTTTTTACTGGAAATGTCGGCAATGAGCAATTTTTAGCGAGACTGCGACATTGCGATGGACAAATCTGACACTAAGTGACACTTTTTGGGGACCAGTGACACCCATATAGTGATCAGTGCTCAAAAAATGCATGGTTGCTGTATAAATTACAATAGCAGGGAAGGGGTTAACATCAGGGGCGATCAAGGGGTTAAGTGTGTTCCTTGCAATGGCGTCACAAAATTATGCTGTGCCCCACCATGTGCCCCCCCAATTAAAAATGTTTTTATTTTTTTTTTACAAAAAGGCAATGTGTTTTTGTTTGCATTCGTAGCGCATGCGCCACATCTTACTGGGGCCACCGCTGGAGTAACACAGTCTCTATTGAGAGGGAGAGTGTCCCCAGTCAGCTCCTGCGGGTGATTCTTCCCCCTCCCTCTGCTCGCTGACACTGCATAATGCGGGCACCCACACAACCACGGCCGCCCAATCTGATCCTTCCTCTGCATCCTCATTGGCAGGGAGAAGAGCGAGTTGCAGGAGGGACTCCACCAGGACTCTCAGTTACTGAAAAAACAGACTGATTTCTCCCGTGCTTAGGACAGGAGAACCAGCCTGTAAATTCCAAGAGATTCCAGACCAGCGCTGTCAATAGCAGGGGCAGGACAGCAAGAGGAGGCTGGGGAACCCCACAGTGGCAGAACACCAGGGCCCGGTGGCAAGACAACCTTTGCAACCCTGATAGTTCTCCAACTGCTTTGGACCCTTATATTTTCTTGGTATTCTGGTGACATATATCTCTTGTTTTCTGCCAACCTGGGGGGCCCAATACAGTAGGAAGGGAGCTCACTGCAGAACATGTGAAAGGGCCAGTTGTGGGATCGTAGTAAAGGGCCCCAGGATATATATATATATATATATATATATATATATATATATATATATATATATATATATATATATATATATATATATATATGCTGATAGGTAAATCTTGTGGGTTACTTATAAGGTGAAGTTAGATTTGCCTCTGTTCCAGCTTGGCTGAGTTGCGTGTAGTTCCACACTGTGCCGGTGGGTGTCGTTGTCACCATGGGCTGGTGTTGGAAAGGCAACGTGTTGAAGTGTATGAGTGCTCCTCTGTCCCGGAGACAACTCGGTGGAGGTGGTCCTCTGAGTTGCATTCTGGGAGAGGGTATTTATGGAACAGACGCCATGTTTAGGGGTTCGTTTTCAGCCACCTGCTGGCCCTCCTGGCCGACAGGTATGCGTTAAGAGTACCACCTCGTGGTCCTCCGTTCCGGAGGCCCGCGTCGCTGTGGCGTGTGGGTGGGCCCAGAAGCCTGTCTGGGGCCTACCACAGCAGCAGAGGAATGGTCCTGAGCTGTCTATCCTGAGTGAAGAAGCTGGACAACCGAGGAGATCCCAGGGGAGGACCTGTCATGGAAGGATCACGCAGAGTACTGGTCTGGAGAGGGGCCTGGTGACTCGGTGGGAGGACGTATCCTGAAGTAATCTTACTGCATAGTACTGCTGGGTTGGCTTAAAGGTTCAAGTACTGTGTCTGACATTCATCGCAAACCAATACATCCTGTGGCAGAGGATTGTACGGGTTTTATTCCAAACAAGTCTGTGGCAGAGACTGCGTGCTATGTACTGGCTGCTAGGCAAGTGAGAGAGGCCTATCCAGGCGGGCAAAGATAGAATTCCACAAGGGGAGTGCATTCAACTACAAGTGTTCAATTCCAAAGAATGTTCTAAAGAATACTAAGGAAAGGTATTTGAGCTTCCCTGCAACGTTCCTTCTGCCTCTTTCCTGCTACTTCCTTTATTACTTGTTCATTAAAGCATTGGAAAATATACTCAAGTGTTTGGTGTCTACATCGTCCAGAGGTAAACTCAACGGAACCCTAGACCCGGTGCCGGTGAAACAGAGGTATCGAGAGTGAAGGTAACAGCCCGCTTTAAACCAGCAGCTCCACCGAGAGTTAGTGCTACATATATATATATATATATATATATATATATATATATATATATATATATATATATATATATATAATTGCATTTTATAGTTGCCCCCCTACTTTTGTCCCTGTCCCCCCATGTTTCCCCCCTAAATATAAAAGCTGGAGATGCCACTGGTTCCCTGGGAGTGTTTTGTAACTGTGTGGGGGATGAACTGACAGGAAGAACAAAGAGATTGATGTTTCTGCTTACAAGGAACAGAAGATCTCTGTGTACTTTCTTGTCACAATGGGGATCTGCCTTGTTTACGTAGGCATATCCCCGTTCTGCCTCTCTGTGAAGCGATCAAGGGTGGCCGGCAGACATCGGGAACGGCGGACCCACTGATTGGCTCCCACTCCGTGCAGCGGGCGCGCCCACAGTACCTATTGCACAGAATGACATACAGTTTTACGCAATAGTGCCGCCCTGCCACAGTATATATGCGGTGGGCGATCTTTAAGTGGTTAAGTAAAGTCCTTCCTTCAAGATTATTAGGGATGGGATGCACACGGCTCTGGGTGGACCCAGAGACTTGATCCATAATCAAGTTACCAATAAAGTAATTGGCACATTTAACCTTTTACTATTACAGTTACAGTGATGCAATAAAAGGATGAAAACAAATCCATGGCCGCAGGAGAGAAAAATTTAAGTGGGGGCTCTCGAGACTTGAGTTATTTCATATATCCTTAAAAGCCTACTAAAGGCTTAAAAAAACCTGTACTGTGTGCATTACAATTGCTGACCTTTTCTTTTAATAATGTTGGTTGTAATGCCGGTCCATCGACTTTAATACTTTCTGAGATACTGGCTTGGAACAAATATGCTGGAGCTTCAACTTCATCCAGTCCACTCTGCTGAATACTTTGTCCAAGACAGAGACTGAAGCATTGAAGGCATAGACAGCCAAGCCTTTAACATTTTGAGAAAAAAAAAGTCATAATGGGAACCTACATCTCTATAGATATCCTTTGACAATGTCAGCTTGACCATTCAGAGCAAAGTGGTAGGTATGGAAGTATATGTGACTTCCATCCATGAGAGTGCTTGGGTTTAACAGCCAATCACTAGTGCTGAAAACTATCACAAATTCACCCAACACCACATGGCACTGGGGATTTTCCTGCCAGCTGCAATGGTGGAAGGAGTGTCAGGGGAGCACTGGCAATCAGGGGTGCAGAGGGAGAAGGCCTTTAGAAAGACACTCTCACTTTGCCCAGAATATTCAAGAAGGCAGTGTGTCTTTAAACAGCAAATTAGATTTAAAGTGATACTAAAATCTCTTTTTATTTTATTTTTTATTTAAAAATAACAAACATGTTATACTTACCTGCTCTGTGCAGTGGTTTTACACAAGGCAGCCTGGATCCTCCTCTTCTCAGGTTCCTTTTTGGTGCTCCAGGCCCCTCCCTCCTGTTGAGTTCCCCCACAGCAAGCAGCTTTGGGGCATTGGGGCACCCGAGCTGAGCCGCAGCTCTGTGTGTCCTTTCTTACACAGAGCCACAGTTTGGCCCTGCCCCACTCTCACCTCATTGGCTAAATTACTTTGATCGACAGCAACAGGAGCCAATGGCACCGCTGCTGTGTCTTAGCCAATCAGAAGGGAGTGTCCCAGACGGCCAAGATACTTGTTTGACATTGCTGGACAGAGATGGGGCTCAGGAAAGTATTGGGGGGGGGGGGTGCTGGAGGAGCTGCTGCACACTGAGGGTTTTTTATCTTAATGCATAGAATGTGGTCAGTATGCCTAAAAGGGAGCAAAAATAAAGACAGTAGCATGAGAGAGAGAAAGGGTTTTTTTAAACAATAGCATAACAGACTAGTCAGCCAAGTGTGAAAATGCGTGAGACATCTCAGCATGAGGATCCAGAATATAACTGGAGTAGCAGGATAAATTTCACCTACCTAACTTCTTGATGAAGTGAGCGGGGACCCCTTGGCTAGAGGCTGCTGAAGCAGCTCCTATTCTCACAACGATGTTGTGAGAAAGTTTAAGCAGGGAGTGGCAGTAGGCCACAAAAGCAAGTAGGTATTGAATGTTGTAGCAATCTAGCCTGGGGCACCGAGATTGGAATGACTGGAAAGTTTTCCAAGCCGTGTTATACACCTTCCTTATAATGATAATGATAATGATTAATCATTGCAACTGCGCCGGCCCAGTGAACATCTAATCCATCGTTAACAGCGAGAAGCGCGGGGCCGGAGTGGCAAAGGCGGTTGCATCTGGGACCTGCTGAAATAAAAACAGTGGATAATTAAATTGGGATAAAGCATCTGCAGCTGTATTCCCTGAGCCATTGATGAACCTGCAGTGAATATGAAATTTGTAATGGAGGGACAGCTAAATGAGTCTGCGTACGAAGGACATGAGGTAGCCTGATTTTCTGTGGAGAAAACGACCGTATTACCTGTCCATTGTTGACTCCACACCTGTGCTGCAGAAACTATAGGGTATATTTCAAACAGTGATGATGTTTGTGCAAATCTGGGGATTGCCAGACTTTTGTTTGGCCATAGTCTTGGTAGCCAGTGAGTGCTGAAAATTGCAGCCTTTGGTGGCTGCAGCATCAGTAATAACTTGGGAAGATGACACTGACACTGCAGGAATGAACAAGGTGATGCCATTCCAGTGCCGGAGGAACTCTTCCCACATGTGTAAATTAGATAAAGCCGCAGAATCTAGTTTGATCCGAGAATCAGAGTCGGGGGCTTTGGGTAACAGTGCCAACAACCTGGAAATGAAGGACCTACCTAGAGGAATTATCCTCATGGCAAAGTTGAGCATACCTAGCAGTGATTGCAGTTCCTTCCTGGAACAAGCTAGGGAGATCGTAAATGCATGGATACGATCTCTAATTCTCGCTAATTTGTCCGCAGGCTGACTAGCTTTTATGGATTGGGTGTCTAACGTGATCCCCAGGAAGGTGAGTGCAGTAGCCGAGCCTTCAACTTTCTTCACTGTCACTGGGATGTTAAGTGCAGAAAAAACTGCCATGAGTTTCTGTAGATCAGCAGGGGCTTGTTTAGGACTTTTGATAAGGAGGTAATCCTCTAGATAGTGGATGACTTTCTGACAGAGTTTTCTATGCGTAAGAATCCAATTTAGTGCCTGCGTGAAAATATCAAACAGCCATGGGCTACTTTTGGACCCGAAGATAAGTTTAGTAGCAAAATAATACAGACCTCTCCACTTGATACCATGCTACTGCCAGAGGGAAGGCAGTATGGGGAGAAGCTTGAACGCATCAGAAATGTCGGCCTTGGACAGACAAGTGTCCTTATTAGGGATGAGCCGAACACCCCCCGGTTCGGTTCACAGCAGAACATGCGAACAGGCAAAAAATTTGTGCAAACACACGAACACCATTAAAGTCTATAGGACGCGAATGTGAAAAGTCAAAAAGGCTAATTTCAAAGGCTTATATGCAAGTTTTTGCCATAAAAAGTGTTTGGGGACCCAGGTCCTGCCCCAGGGGACATGTATCAATGCAAAAAAAGTTTTAAAAACGGCTTTTTTTTGGGAGCAGTGAATTAAAAATATGAAACAATAAAAATTAAATATTCCTTTAAATATAGTGCCTGGGGGGTGTCCTTAGTATGCCTGTAAAGTAGTGCATCTTTCCCATGTTTATAACAGTACCACAGCAAAATTACATTTCTAAAGGAAAAAGTGTCATTTAAAACTGCTCAGGGCTGTAATATATTGTTGGAGCCTGGCAATATAGATAAAAATCATTGAAAAAAAACAACGTGGGTCCCACCCCCCAGCCCATTACCAGGCCCTTAGGGTCTGGTATGAATATAAGGGGAACCCACGCCAAAAACACCAAAAAATAAATAAATGGTGTGGATGTCCCCCCCAAAATCCATACCAGGACCTTCAGGTCTGGTATGAATATTAAGGGAAACCCCGCACCAATTTTTTTTTTTTTAATTGCATGGGGGGCCCCCAGGCACTATATACTCTAAACAGCATTATTTTTATTATACTGCCTGCCCTATATACTCTGCAGAAAAATTGGGCCTTTGGTTTTGGTGGTGCAATAACACTGTAATGCTCTGTACACACGGTCGGATTTTCCGACGGAAAATGTGTGATAGGACCTTGATGTCGGAAATTCTGACCGTGTGTGGGCTCCCTCACACATTTTCCATCGGATTTTCCGACACACAAAGTTTGAGAGCAGGCTATAAAATTTTCCGACAACAAAATCCGTTGTCGGAAATTCTGATCGTGTGTACACAAATCCGACGCACAAAGTGCCATTCTGAGCAAAGTGCATGCTCAGAATAAATAAAGAGATGAAAGCTATTGGCTACTGCCCCATTTATAGTCCCGACGTACGTGTTTTACGTCACCGCGTTCAGAATGATCGGATTTTCTGACAACTTTGTGTGACCGTGTCTATGCAAGAAAAGTTTGAGCCAACATCCGTCGGAAAAAATCCTAGGATTTTGTTGTCGGAATGTCGGATCAATGTCCGACCGTGTGTGCGAGGCATAAGTGTTCTTGCTGTTACTGTTGTTGGGCGCAAGAACGGGCCCTGCTGTGAAATATTATATCAAAAATTGTAACTACATGCCCCTGTTAAACATTGGGCCTTGGGTGGTGGTGGTAGTGCCACAACACTGTAACCCCTCACAGATACTCTTGTTGGGCATAGGAACGGGCCCTGCTGTGAAATATTATATAAACAATTGTAATTACATGCCCCTGTTAAACAGGGGCAGAAAAATTGGGCCTTGGGTGGTGGTGGTGGTGCCCTAAACCAAAAATATTGTTGGAGGCTAGCATCATCAATATTGAGAAGGAATAGGATAGTCAGCATAGGCAGTCTTCAAGGGATCCCAGATCCATAGCAAATTCAGTCAGTTACATCAGCATCATGTGCTTGATAGCTGCTGATCCAAGACTGATTCATTTTTAAGAATGTGAGCCTATCAACGGAGTCTGTGGACAGGCGCACTCTTTGATCCATTACAAACCTTCCATTACAAACTGAATGTGTGTTCAGAAAGCACACTGGATGCAGGACAGGCCAGTAGCTCAATTGCATATTGAGCAAGTTCTGTCCAGTGGTCCATCCTCAAGACCCAGTAACCCAGTGGATGCTCTGTTGGAAAGGTCTCCAAGTCTGCTCTTGCCCCTAGATATTCCTGCACCATATAATGCAGATGCTGGCGATGGTTGTTTGAACCGATCAGACCTTGGCACTGAGGACTTAAAAATTGTTTAAAGGCATCGGTCAGCCTGCCACCCTCTCCACTGTTCTTCCTCTGACTGAACGAAGCCTCAGCAACACGTTGTCCGCAACCAGTAAAATGGTATTTTCCCAGGGTCTGGAAATGCATTACACAAACCTTTCTTCAAGGACTCCTGAAGATGTTTCATCCTCTGCTCCCTTTGCGAAGGCAGGGTGAGTTGTGTAATTTTTGTAACGTGGATCAAGAAGGGTTGCCAGCCAGTAATGATCCCTCTCCTTGATACCACGAATCCTAGGGTCCTTTCGCAGGCTTTACAGAATCAGGGAGGCCATGCAGCGTAAGTTTGCAGAGGCATTCAATTCTGAGTCCTCTGGGTCTCTAAGGATCACATGATCCGTAACTACCTCCTCCCAGCCACGTACAACTCCTTGGGTTTCTGGGGACTGAAAACCATCCCTTGAAGACTGCTGCTGAGTGTTATCCTCTACATCCATGCTGACACATCCTGCTCCTCCTCTTCTTTCTGTGTGTTCGGTGGGCCCGCAGGAATGCTGTCTGGATAAAGGGGGCCTTGAGAGGAAAGGAAGTCCTCGTCTTCCTCCCGCTGTTCTGCCTCAAGTGCCCTGTCCCTGATTCCATGAAGTATGTGCTCCAGCAGGAAGACTATAGGGACAGTGTCACTGATACATGCATTGTCGCTGCTCATCATCCTTGTAGACACTCACGTGGCGAAAAGAAGCCAAGCTCCCCTGACCCTGTCCTAGTGCCATACTTGCACAGGTACTCATTGATGGCCCCTTGCTGTGTGTGCAGCCGCTGCAGCATTACCAATGTTGAGTTCCACCTGGTGGGCATGTCACAAATGAGGAAGTTGGTGGGAAAGTTGCATTCCCTTTGAATGTCAGCCAGCCGAGCACTGGCATTGTATGACCAGCGGAAATTACCACAGACTTTTCTGGCCTGCTTCAGGAGATCTTGTAAGCCTGGGTACCTGCTCAAGAACTGCTGCACCACCAAATTCAGGATGTGTGTCAAAAATGTGTCAAGTGTCCCTGTCGTGGGCAGAGAGAAGGTTGGTGCCATTGTCAAATACAATCATTGCTGGCTGAAGCTAGCAT
Source organism: Lithobates septentrionalis (assembly GCA_037952835.1). Taxonomy (NCBI): domain Eukaryota; kingdom Metazoa; phylum Chordata; class Amphibia; order Anura; family Ranidae; genus Lithobates; species Lithobates septentrionalis. The sequence goes on from JBBDGP010000156.1 coordinate 11,771,496, forward strand.
TGCCTTCCACATGCCAGTAGAGAACCAGAATGGCCTTCAGTGAAAAGAAATGGCATTTTGGAACCTGCCACATTCCACAAATTCACAAAAGGGGGCAGAGTCTACCAGCTGAAAAGGCGGCAGTTACAGTGCTAGCAGTTTGGCCAAGCTAGCATTTAGATGCTGAGCATGTGGATGGCTGGGACCAAATTTCTTTTTTACGTTTTAGCAACTGGGTTAGGGAAATTTGCCTTCTAAAATCAATTGGTGGTGCACTGCTAGCAGATTTGCTGCAAGTACTTGGGACACCTATTTCTATACCTTCATTCCTCTCAGTGCAGGTTTTTGAAAGGACTGGAGGTATAGTAGGAGATCCCAGATGAGGAGCAAGAAGTCCGCCTTCTTTTTCTTTGATGTGGGTCTTTCAAGTGCTGTTCTGAATGGACTGCATGGCAGGTCGTCATATGTCTGGTCAAGCATGTGGTACCCAAGTGGCTGCTGTTCTGGCCACGCATTGATCCGCTTCAGACATAGGTTGCAAACAGCAACGGTGTAATCTGCTGCACACTTGTCGAAAAAAGGCCCACACCAAGGAACTTTTAAAAGTCAGCGGGGCCCTGCACCTGCAGAGCTCTGCTGTGTGATGCAATAGGGTGGCTGCCCTTAAGCTGCCCCCTAGAGGAAATCCTGCCTCCTTGGAGTTGTGCCTCCTCCTCCTCACTTTCCTCCTCTCTTCTTTCAGGCACCCAAGTACAGTCAGTGACCTCATCATCCCCTCCCTCCTCGTCATTGGAGCAAACTTGGCAGTATGCTGCAGCTGGGGGAACATGACTGCCAGTTTCTTGTCCTTCAGTGGCACCCCCTCTCTCTAGGCTCATGTTACTTCCTTCCTCAACCTGGGAACCAAGATCGGAGCCTTCAAATCGCTGCGCATCCTCCAGCAGCATGTACCCGACACTGTGATTGATTAATTCTGGGGACTCCTCATTGCATGATGGTGGGGCTACGGAAGGAGTGACTGTGGATAAGGAGCCGGTGGAATAGGCCACTTTGGCATTTGCGTTGGAAGGCAAACTTCTCTGAGTCTGGGTGACAGAGGATGAGGAGGATGAGGACAGCTTTGTTATCCACTACACCAACTCTTCTGCATGTTGTGGCTCAATGATACTGCCAGCAGCAGAAAAAAAGGACAAGCGTGTACCATGGCCACCTGCAGAGGATGCACCATGTCCAAGAGCACCACTGTTGACTGTAGACACAGAGGCCGCTTGCCCTCTTTTAGTGGCCTGTGAGCGTCTGCCTCTCCTTGGTGGCCTTCCTGACATTATGTATATATATATGTTAATACACCACCAGAAGTGTAGTAGAAACTGTATACACTGTATTAGATACTGTGTACACCATCTGCACTGTATTAGAAACTGTACAATGGCTGCACTGTATTGTATAATGTGTACACCACCAGAAGTATAGTAGAAACTGTAATGAGTAAATACTACGCCGCGCTATAAATATGATCTCATCAAAAATAAAATAAATATAAAAGGTATTGGATCAATATAAAATACAGCAGATAAAATCAAAATACCGTAAATTAAATTGGAAAGTGCTGTGCTAGATATTATGCACTATACACCCAATAATTGGATACCAATTGCATACATAACATAAAAACACACACATATTGACCAGTGGTGAAGTGCCAGTAAATAATAAATACAAAATAAATAAGGGAGTGGAAACTCAAATACGCAGTAAGTATAAAGTACTCATGTGACAAAACATATAAATTCATAAGATTCATAAAGCTCATAAAAGTCCATATAATGTATGTGAAAAAATATAATACGACAAATATTAAAGTGCTCGTGTGCAGACAAAGTGTCCTGCTGTGCTTCTAATCAATACGCTGAGTAGTCCATGCAATCACAAAAACAACTTGGTAGGTGTTCAAATGTGCCAAGGTGTCCTCCCTTTAGTGATCCCGTGAACGCTCACCTTAGAGCATGCGACTTAGTGATTAAGCTAAGTCTAAACACGCATTACCGGAAAGGTATGGGGGTGATGTGCGTCTCCTCCTATGGCAGGTAAACTGCTCCTCGTGGGGAAATTCCCCCTGAAGTAGATACGAATTCCCTGCATCGAATACGTGTCGGGGAAGGGACAGGACGGCACGAGGAGCAGTTTACCTGCCATAGGAGGAGACGCACATCACCCCCATACCTTTCCAGTATGTGATCTTATTGGTTATTGCTGGCAATAGAGTGTTGCACTAGACGCACTTCATAAATGTGAGTTCCCTGTGTTAGGGTTCGTTTACTTATGTTCATTAAATTGTTTAAACCTTACTACACTCTCAAGCGCTTTTATTTTTGCTTAAAACAAAGGTATTTCATTGAGGAGCCCTGGATGCAGGGTTATATATATATATATATATATATATATATATATATATATATATATATATATATATATATATATATATATATAAAAAATATATATATAAATATATATATATATATATATATATATATACACAGCCTGAAGTGTATTAGAGACAGTACATCACCGAATGCACTGTAGATATAGGCTACACTGGATGCAGAGTATATATATATATATATATATATATATATATATATATATATATATATATATATATATAAATATATATATATATATATATTTATATATACGAGAATGTATATATGTATTAATACACTGCCTGCACTGACAGAATATCGAGTAAATACTGAATATATAGTCTATGCTAAATGCAGAGTATATATATATATATATATATATATATATATATATATATATATATATATATATATATATATATATGCAGCAGCCAGACTCTCTCAGTTCCAAGTGACTACCAACTGGAGCACCATCGATACAGACCTGTTCTGTCGCCATTTCGCTGGCCTATGCTCCCCACTCTGTATTAACTGCCAGTCTTCCACCCATATGGCTAACTAGTGCTCTGAGTTAGGTAGCAGACGCCTCCCCAACTTTTCCTCCATCTCTAGTGCCGCTCAAAATCCAACGGCATTTACTCAGCCGTCCCAGGCAGATAGGTTAGGAGGACCCATTTTTTTTTTTGAAAAATATTTATTGATTTTTTCAAAATATATTCATAGAAAACATTGTACAGAACAATTGTAAGGCATGAATATACACAATTATTCTTTATACAGAATGCATGTTATACCTAAACATAAACATAGTTATAAGGAGCACTGGGGAGAGGGAGGGGGGAGGGAAGGGGAGGGAAGGGAGAGGGGGGTAAGCAATTCACATTTGCCAGCTTGTCACTAACATTGGGCAAGAAGTTGCCAAAAGGGTTTATCCTAAATTTTTTGTACCTTTAAGGAATGGAGGCGACTTATGAACATAACTAACTAGATAACCTACAATATGATCTGGTTACATTTGGATTGGATGAATATAGTCCCAGAGTGTAATAGCTGAAGTTGATGGATGCCAAGGAGCTTCAGGTGATTGAAGGCCGCTTATGGTGGTTTAAATGAAGAAGGATCAGACACTGGAGAAATTTTAAGTTTGCCGAGTGAGTTAGTAATGTCTCTTGTCAGGTACCATTCTGTATATCTAAATGGGTGCATTATGTCTTGGATGGTCTGTTGAGGAAATGTGGCTTCCAGAAACCTTCTCCGGCGTTTGAAAAATCGTGGGGTAAAGCGGAGATTTGACTTGATGAGGTCCAATCTTTCTAGATAGAATAATGACGTCAAGGCTTTTATAACTGCAGGCAGACTGGGCGGCGATGTCGTGATCCAGTGGGACATAATAGTCCTGCGGGCTACAAGAAGGCAGATATGAGCCCAGTGCGGTATGTTTGGTAAGTCCGATGCGGGCGAGGAGGAGGCTGAAGGTGTGATGCTAAACAGGCATAGTAGGCAGTCACTATGTAACCTGATATTGCAGATTTTGTTAATATAGGCTATCACATCATTCCAGTAGCTGTTAACCACTTCAGCCCCGGAAGATTTTACCCCCTTCCTGACCAGAGCACTTTTTACAATTCGGCACTGCGTCGCTTTAACTGCTAATTGCGCGGTCATGCAATGCTGTACCCAAATAAAATTTGCGTCCTTTTCTTCCCACAAATAGAGCTTTCTTTTGATGGTATTTGATCACCTCTGCTGTTTTTATTTTTTGCGCTATAAACGGAAAAAGACCGAAAATTTTGAAAAAAAATGATATTTTCTACTTTTTGTTATAAAAAAAATCCAATAAACTAAATTTTAGTCATACATTTAGGCCAAAATGTATTCGGCCACATGTCTTTGGTAAAAAAAATGTCAATAAGCGTATATTTATTGGTTTGCGCAAAAGTTATAGCGTCTACAAACTAGGGTACATTTTCTGTAATTTACACAGCTTTTAGTTTATGACTGCCTATGTCATTTCTTGAGGTGCTAAAATGGCAGGGCAGTACAAAACCCCCCCAAATGACCCCATTTTGGAAAGTAGACACCCCAAGGAAATTGCTGAGAGGCATGTTGAACCCATTGAATATTTATTTTTTTTGTCCCAAGTGATTGAATAATGACAAAAAAAAAAAAAAATTTACAAAAAGTTGTCACTAAATGATATATTGCTCACACAGGCCATGGGCATATGTGGAATTGCACCCCAAAATACATTCAGCTGCTTCTCCTGAGTATGGGGATACCACATGTGTGGGACTTTTTGGGAGCCTAGCCGCGTACGGGGCCCCGAAAACCAAGCACCGCCTTCAGGATTTCTAAGGGCATAAATTTTTGATTTCACGCCTCACTACCTATCACAGTTTTGAAGGCCATAAAATGCCCAGGTGGCTCAAAACACCCCCAAATGACCCCATTTTGGAAAGTAGACACCCCAAGCTATTTGCTGAGAGGCATGGTGAGTATTTTGCAGCTCTCATTTGTTTTTGAAAATGAAGAAAGACCAGAAAAAAAATTTTTTTTTCTTTTTTCAATTTTCAAAACTTTGTGACAAAAAGTGAGGTCTGCAAAATACTCACTATACCTCTCAGCAAATAGCTTGGGGTGTCTACTTTCCAAAATGGGATCATTTTGGGGGGTTTTGTGCCACCTGGGCATTCCATGGCCTCCGAAACTGTGATAGGCAGTGAAGAGTGAAATCAAAAATTTACGCCCTTAGAAAGCCTGAAGGCAGTGCTTGGTTTTCGGGGTCCCGTGCGCAGCTAGGCTCCCAAAAAGTCCCACACATGTGGTATCCCCGTACTCAGGAGAAGCAGCAGAATGTATTTTGGGGTGTAATTTCACATATCCCCATGGCATGTTTGAGCAATATATCATTTAGTGACAACTTTGTGCAAAAAAAAAAAAAATTGTCTCTTTCCCGCAACTTGTGTCGCAATATAAAATATTCCATGGACTCGACATGCCTCTCAGGAAATAGCTTGGGGTGTCTACTTTCCAAAATGGGGTCATTTGGGGGGGTTTTGAACTGTCCTGGCATTTTATGCACAACATTTAGAAGCTTATGTCACACATCACCCACTCTTCTAACCACTTGAAGGCAAAACCCTTTCTAAAACTTTTTGATTACGTGAAAAAATTATTTTTTTTTGCAAGAAAATTACTTTGAACCCCCAAACATTATATATTTTTTTAAAGCAAATGCCCTACAGATTTAAATGGTGAGTGTTTCATTTTTTTTTCACACGGTATTTGCGCAGCGATTTTTCAAACGCATTTTTTGTGGAAAAAACACACTTTTTTAAATTTTAATGCACTAAAACACACTATATTGCCCAAATGTTTGATGGAATAAAAAAGATGATCTTAAGCCGAGTACATGGATACCAAACATGACATGCTTTAAAATTGCGCACAGTGGCAACAAAATTAATACATTTTTAAAAGCCTTTAAAAGCCTTTACAGGTTACCACTTTAGATTTACAGAGGAGGTCTACTGCTAAAAATACTGCACTCGATCTGACCTTCGCGGTGATACCTCACATGCATGGTGCAATTGCTGTTTACATTTGACGCCAGACCGACGCTTGCGTTCGCCTTAGCGCGAGAGCAGGGGGGACAGGGGTGCTTTTTTTTTTTTTTTTTTTTTTTTCTTTATTATTTTTTTGCTTTTTTATCTTATTTTTAAACTGTTCCTTTCATTTTTTTTTTTTAAATCATTTTTATTGTTATCTCAGGGAATGTAAATATCCCCTATGATAGCAATAGGTAGTGACAGGTACTCTTTTTTGAAAAAATTGGGGTCTATTAGACCCTAGATCTCTCCTCTGCCCTCAAAGCATCTGACCACACCAAGATCGGTGTGATAAAATGCTTCCCCAATTTCCCAATGGCGCTGTTTACATCCGGCGAAATCTAAGTCATAAAATGCTCGTAGCTTCCGGTTTCTTAGGCCATAGAGATGTTTGGAGCCACTCTGGTCTCTGATCAGCTCTATGGTCAGCTGGCTGAATCACCGGCTGCATTCTCAGGTTCCCTGTTGAGACAGGAGAGCCAGAGAAAAACACGGAAGATGGTGGGGGGGGGGGGCATTCCCTCCCACTGCTTGTAAAAGCAGTCTAGAGGCTAATTAGCCACTAAGGATTGCTTTTACATGAAAGTCGACCGCTGGCTGAAAAGAATGATACCAAGATGATACTTAAACCTGCAGGCATCATTCTGGTATAACCACTCAAAGTCGTGAATGGTGTACCTGAAGACCAAAAAATGGTTAACAATAAAGCACAGTAAACGGTAAAGTATAAAAAATTGCATACCTGAAAAGCAAACATGATAAAACATAATAACAATAAAACATTGCAGAATAGAATACAGTAAAAAAGAGCAGAACAATAGAGAGAGAATAGAGAGAGAGAATAAAACAACAACTATTTTTTTTTATTTTTGTTTGTGTTTTTTTTGCAAACTTGTAACTTTTATAACTGTAACCGGTTTCAGGTTCGGGTCTCTCAAAATGCGATGGCATCTTGGGAGACCCTGTGAAAGTGTGCCTAGTCTGTGGAATGCTGTATCCTACGCTAATGCTCAACTAGTGCATGGTAGCGTTCAAAACATTCACCAATGCAAAGACCAGGATTGTCAGGAAAGGAGGGACAATAATAGCGGGTGTCACGCCTATATCCGCGCTTGCTGCAGACACAACATCTTTTTGGGGGGGTTCGTTGGGTAGGGGTACTCGGGAGGACATAAAAATGCCTCTCATGCAGCTGACTGCATTTGGTTGGGGATGTGAATGGGGGAAGTACGGGCGCTGCAGAAGCGGTGGGTTCCCAATTAGGATTGGCGAATGCAGTAGGAAGGGCACTATGGGCACGACGGGCCTGTGTTTGTCTTTTTGGTGGCAGCGGGACACTACTTGTGCTTGCCACCTCACCAGCTTGAACTGCACTTATGGGACTCGCCACGTCACCAAGTGTTACTGCAGTGCTGGTTTGACTACGACCGGGGTGTACTAGGCTGCTGGCGCTTGCCAGTTCACCAAAACGCTACCAAAAAAACTGTTAGCGATCGCAGGGATCAGGCCTGACTCTGCGAACGCTGCAGTTATGCGTTTAGTGTTCTGTAAGTGTCAGTGATCGATCGATACTGCACTTGGGTGGGCTGGGCTGGGCCGGGCGGAGGGGAAAAATGCAGGTGCTAGTAGGTATCTGGGCTGATCCCGCTAACACTGCGTTTTTGGGAACCCTAAACTGCTGGGGACGCCAGTATAGATCTGATCGGATCAGATATTGATCCGTTCAGATACTATACCACTAAGGGAGGTGTACGGTGCGTGTGTGGGTGTTAGCGGTACTGGCGCTAACCTGGCGCTGCCTGGGGCTGGTGCTTGCCAGTTCACCAAAACGCTACCAAAAAAACTGTTAACGATCGCAGGGATCAGGCCTGACTCTGCGAACGCTGCAGTTATGCGTTTAGTGTTCTGTAAGTGACAGTGATCGATCGATCGATACTGCACTTGGGTGGGCTGGGCTAGGCTGGGCGGAGGGGCAAAACGCAGGTGCTAGCAGGTATCTGGGCTGATCCCGCTAACACTGCATTTTTGGGAACCCTAAACTGCTGGGGACGCTAGTATAGATCTGATCGGATCAGATATTGATGCGTTCAGATACTATACCACTAAGGGAGGCGTATGCTGCGTGCGTGGGTGTTAGCGGTACTGGCGCTAATCTGACGCTGCCTGGGGCGACGCATATCACCGCCGGGCGATCAGGGGGCTAAACCTTTATTCGGTAATAAACGGCGGGTGCCCTGACACTATAAAAAATAAACGAACTAACCAGCGTCACCCGTAACAGTTATACGGTGATCAGTGGTGAAAGGGTTAACTAGGGGGCAATCAAGGGGTTAAAACATTTATTAGGTAGTATATGGGGGTCCCTGTCGCTATAAAACGCTGACGGCGAACCTAAATATTTACCTCACTAACTAGCGTCACCAGCGACACTAATACAGCGATCAGAAAAATGATCGCTTAGTGACACTGGTGACGGGGGGTGATCAAGGGGTTAAAACTTTATTAGGGGGGGTTAGGGGGGTACCCTAGACCTACAGGGGGCTAACCCTAATTGTCCTAACACTGTAACTGTCACAAACTGACACTATGCAGCAATCAGAAAAAACAAAAACAAAAAAAAACCTGCTTGGTGTCAGTTTGTGACAGGGGGGGGGTGATTGGGGGGGGATCGGGGGGCGATCGGGGGGGGATCGGGGTGTTTAGTGTGCCTGGCATGTTCTACTGTGTTGTGTGTGTGTTGTGCACTTACTTACATGTCGTCTCTCCTCGGGCCGGAACGGAAATCACCGAGCCGAGGAGAGATGACATCACATCCTCTGCCTCTGTGTACTATACAGAGGCAGAGGATGTTTCTCATTGGCTGGGAGCGATCGCGAGGGGGGGCCACGATCGGATGGCCTCCCCCTCGTCTCTCACTTCTCCCAGCCAAATGCCGACCGCAGCTGGCACCGGGGGGGGTCCGATCGGACCCCCCGCCCGCGGGAAGGCAATCACGTACCAGGTACGTGATTTTGCCTGCCCGTGCCATTCTGCTCACGTATATAGGCGTGAGGCGGTCGGCAAGTGGTTAATAGCAGAGCACTCCCAAAGCCTAGGGAGCAGCGTGGGACATGGTAATAAGCACCATGGACATAGTGCTTGAGATGGGTCTTCTTTGTTGAAACAAAATGGGAAGTATGCTCTGTGAATAATCTTAAATTGAGTTTCACACCATGTTTCAGAGATCGTAAGTTTCCGGGTGAGCCTATATCCCTCAAGGATTTTGTCGGGTAGGTCTTCATCAACCAGTATATGGGACCATTTTTGGAAAGGCATGAGGCGGTACTTCCGCGATTGGTGTTGAATGAGGTGGGAGTAGATGTTGGAGATAGAGTAATCTTTGCTTTGCAGTAAGTTATCAATAAAGGATGGTTTAAAAGGATCAGACTCAGGACCACAGCAGGATCTCAGATAATTCGTGAGTTGGTGATGGAAGAAGCTGTGAGTTGGTGGCAGGGAGAATTCCCGCATCAGGTTTTGGTATGGTTTGAGCTTACTTGTATTATCTTGGTATAACGAAATTATCTGTATGAGGCCTCTGGATTGCCATTGGGTATAGGCTTTATGTAAAGTGGAAGGTAAGAACATAGGGTTGCCTTGTATTTTAAGATGTTTCGAGATGCTAGAGGGCAGTCCAAGTAGTTTTCTGACCTCCCTCCAGGCGATGACAGTATCTCTGAATAGTATGCTGGTTTTGAGGTGATGCGGCAGGTTGTTAGGATTAGAGTGGGGGATGCCTGTAAGGTCGTATGGGGATGCCATAGAAGGACGACCCATTTGAGCACTAGGGGGCGCAGCCATATGCAACAATTTCAACTTCGGGGGCGTTGCAACTTCCCTCACTGCAAACTCCTTCATATCTGCCTCGCATGTCATAAAGCTCACCCCAGAAACACCTGCGGTGTCAAACAGCTTAATTCCTCATGACCAGGACGCGTGCACGTCAGATGGCTCGAGTTCTACCTCTCCTTACACCCAACACCTTCACTGGCCGCCTTCCTCATCCAGGGATTCACTACAGGCTTCCACACCGGATTTATCACACTCCCCAACACAACCCATGAGTGCAAGAGCCTGCTTTCAGCCACCACCAATGAGGAAGCCATCACCACCTTGCTGCAGACCGAACTAGACCGGGGGTACATGATCAGTCCCTTTACATATTCACCTTTCTCTGTATGGAGAGTCAGCCCTATCGGGCTTGACAAGGGCACGTTTTCAAATAAACTTTGTTCAGTCTATGATTTGTCCGCGCCTCATTGTTCTTACATACCCAGTTTAAATTCCCTCATACCCTCAGAAGAGTTCTCCCTTAAATATTCATCTGTAGACTTAGCTATTCAATCTATCATTCATGTAGGAGCAGGCGCTTGGCTGTCTAAAGCGGACATCTCGGACGTCTTCAAGTTGTTACCAATCGAACCGTACCTATGGTGATGGCACGGAATCAAGTGGAAAGGCTCGGACTATTTTGCCACTAAGTTGACTTTCGGCTCCAAAAGCAGCTCATGGCTGTTTGACACATTTGCTCAGTCCCTTTCCTGGTTTCTGTCACATAACGCATCCTGTCAGAAAGTGATTCACTACCTAGACGACTTTCTACTCCTAAACCTAGTGAGCCCCCCAGTAGATCTAAACAGCCTAAGAGAGATCTTCCACAATCTTAACGTGCCTATAGCAGAAAAGAAAGTGGAAGGCACAGCTCATCGCCTTCTTGAGTGTCATACTCAACACTCGTGCCATGCAGGCTAGCCTGCCTCCCGACAAATTGACCTGCATCAGGATGGTCATTCATACCTTGACCAGTACTCAAGGCTGCACTAAAATGCAACTACAATGTCTGCTGGCATGCTTAACTTTGCCATAAGGACTATCCCTCAAGGGCGATCATTCATCTCCCGCCTCCTGGTGTTCCTCTCCCAGGTACAAGACCCTGACCAAATCCTTAAACTAGACAAGGCAGCGATAGCTGATCTGGCCATATGGGACGATTTTCTCACAAATTGGAACGGTATTTCGATGTTCATTCCATCAGCATCTCCCACTTCACCTCAGATAGTCACGGATGCCACAGCCTCCACAGGCTTTGCGGCAATTTGTGGCCATCACTGGTTTGAAGGGCCATGGCCGCCAGAAATACTCTTGATTCCCGGGTTCAGTCAATCCACCTCCTTGTTCGAGATCTACCCCATTGTTGCAGCAGCTCAAGTCTGGGGCAACAACTGGGCAGGACAAACAGTAACATTTGCCACAGACACCCAAGCCACAGCCAGTATTATTATTAAAGGCCGGTCCAAATCCTTGGCCATCATGTCCTTCCTGCGCAGGCTGGTGCAACTGTCACTACAGCACCAATTTAATGTCCTCTGCATCCACATCCCAGGCAAATGCAATACTTCAGCCGACGCACTATCTCGCCTCACTTTACATCATTCTTTTCGCAGGAACCTGGAGCCAACCTGACCATGTCTGTTATCCCACATTGGTCGCAGCTAACCCTGGATTGAAACGACACCTTCACTACGCTACTAGTCTAATTAACCTATCGTTATCTCACAACACCCTGAAAGCCTACCGTACCGCCTGGAAGATCTATGACAGGTTTCTAGCTTCAAACCCTGGGGCAGTACCAGGAGATCTCCATCACATCCTGGCCTTCATATCGTACTGCCACACACAGCTGGCATTGTCGCACAATACCATTAGACTCTACCTAGCTGGCATCCAACATTTCACCTCCTTACAAGATCCTACCAAACCATCTTTGTTTGCCGCCCATGCGGTCAAGGCCATCCTGCGCGGTATTCACAAGTAAGAGCCCCAAATCAGCGGTAAATGCTTACCTGTCACCAGTGCCATATTTCGAGACATGTCCACTATCCTCTCATGTTCCCCCTTTGGCTTATTACCCAGCTTGGTCATCCAAGCAGCCATCTACTTGCCATTCTACAGCTTTCTACGCCCCAGCAAATTCACAGTCACCGGCCCCAGTTGTAAGATGTTACGTAGACACCACCTCACACACCACCATAGTCACTTCATCTTGCACCCCGCGGTTTCTAAAACACAACAGTCCGGTCTGGGGGTTGACATCAAGCTTTTCAAAACTCACAACGCTTGGTGTCCCGTGGCCATTCTAGATCAATTATTGACTCATCTGTCCGACGCCTCGGAGACAGCCCATTACTACCGTTTCCGATTTGCCCCCTAAGTAGCAACCAGTTCACCAGACATGTCAGGATCCTTTTGCGCAAAATAAACCTTGACCCCGGCCGTTTTTCTGGACATTCTTTTTGCATAGGAGCAGCATTAGCAGCCTCAGGAAATGAAGATGGGCAGGTGGTAATCCACCTGCTTTGCTCGATACATTCCCAATCCACAAACAGAAATGTCATGAGCCTTCAGCAACCTTGTCCTGTAGTGTGTTATTAAACCAAAAAAATAATTACCTCCCTAACCGAGTCTTTTGCACCCTTCTCTTGGCATACCGCCCAGCAGACCTGGGCTTATCGTACAGCAGACCAGGGCACACTTCAGGTCTATTTTATGTTGTTAGTCTTGTGATGTGTTTATGTGGTTCATATCTCTCAGGGTCAGAGGGCTACGACCATAATTATATATATATATATATATATATATATATATATATATATACACATATATTATTATTTTTTATTTTTTTATAGTGAACAAATGAGTGAGTTTATGTGGTGCAATGAGTGGACTCACTATGGTGATAGTGGGTCAATTTAACGAAATTCATATTGTACGGAACTGAAAACATGTCAGTCTTTGAGTGTGATGAGGCCGAGTTACCTGAGGCATAGAAGGCAAATTAAAAATGTACACTCGGGTCTTGGGTACCTGAAAATGTGCCAGGCAAGAGATATGAGAGTTATGATATGTCGTAACGTATGACGTATGTGTAACGGATGAGGGGACTTGCCACCGAACAAGTCGATTATTGAACAATCATCTCAATCTATTAGTACCCATAAGTGTGACAGTAACAACTGTAGCGGTGTAATGCTGTGAAAAACAGAATAAGTGATGTATGTACAACAAAAATTGCAATGTACCGTATATACTCGAGTATAAGTCGAATTTTTCAGCACATTTTTTTGTGCTAAAAGTGCCCCCCTCGACTTAGACTCGAGTCAAGCACTTTTCTGCAGCAAAAAATTTCATTTTCCGAACCGACTTTGGGGCCCCGTATCTCAGGGCCATGTGGTGCTAGGAACCCCAAATTTGGTGTGGATATCCAGTGGAACATATCCAAAGCTGAAGTTCCTAGCACTAAGTGGCCCCAAGATACGGGGCCCCAAAATCGGTTTGGAAAATGTCATTCTATGCTGCAGAAAAGTGCTTGACGTTTTCTGAACTGAATTTGGGGCCCCATATCTCAGGGCCACTTGGAGCTAGGAACTACAAATTTGGTGTACAAGCCCAGTGCAACTGGTACCATAACATATCCAAAGCCGGGGTTCCTAGCCCTAAGTGGCCCTGAGATACGGGGCCCCAAAACTGGTTCGGAAAATGTCATTCTCTGCTGCAGAAAAGTGCAAAAAGTTGACATTTTCTGAACTGATTTTTGAGCCCCTGTATCTCGGGGCCACTTGGTGCTAGAAACCCCAGCTTTAGAAATTTTATGGTGCTAGTTCCACTGGGTTTGCACACCAAATTTGGGGTTCCTAGCACTAAGTGGCCTTGAGATACGGGGCCCCAAATTCGGTCAACTGTGTCCATCTGCAGCAATGTCATTTCGGGACCCTTTGGGTTCAGAGACCCCAAATTTTGGCTGCAGCTAGGGGGCATCTAGGAACCCTTAACTACCGAGTTTGAAGTTCAGGGGACCTATGGCTGCAAATGGGCACAGTGAGGCATGCAAATGGGCACAGTGATGCTGCAAATGGGCATTGTTGACCCTCTTTTCCACTTACAGTAGCTGTGCATTTCTCACCCTCGTCTTATACTCGGGTCAATAAGTTTTTCCCATTTTTTTTTGTGGTAAATTAGGGCCTCGACTTATACTCGGAATGACTTATACTCGAGTATATACGGTATGTCATAATAAAACTAAATTGACAAAATTATACCAACCTGTATTAACTGCACCGAAATTGAACCTTGTAAGTCCTGTTGATATGTAGCAACAAGAACCATAGAAAAATAAGAAAAATAAGAAAACAAGAAGCTACCAACCGGTCAATGTTATGTGGACCCTGGGTAAGTAAGGAGACCTACCCGCAGTGTAACTTTAACAACCAGAAGTAAATGTGAAAGTAATGGTTATTGCTGATTTAACCAGAGTAAGGTAACTGCTGACTGGCATGTTGTTATGCTACCAGATGCTATGGTTGAACTGAACTGCAACAACTAGATGAAACTGTAATAAAGCAATGTGACGTGTAACTAATGGAAACTACCTAAAACATTTGTGAACAATCTAATCAAGCTTATTGACATCATACATGAAAGATGTAACCTAAAATAATTAAAAAAACTATCCAACAAAAAAAGACCCCAATAAAGCGACTACAGTCTCAAAAGACATAAGTATAACATGAGAAATTATGTGAATGTCCTGTATTCTGATACCACCCATATCACCAGATGTAAACGTATGAACTGTGACATATATCGAATAGAACGAATGCAACTACGAATATACGACAACATAACAGATAAGATGTATATGCAATTTGAGAAATTAAATCGTATGTATATATCGATGTTGTGGCAAGCCTGAAAGAATACTTATGTGTGGATTTAGACAAAAGTTAAATCGATAGTATGAAAAAGGCAGATGAAAAGAAATCCCTGCGAATAATAAACATTATCATAACATACCGATGTTGAAATGAAACCCAGTGGGACGGAAATGTACCAAAATCGGAATGATTTGTTAGCAGCAACTTACGAAAAAATGACACCTGCGATCAATTGAGGGAACAATTGAATTGTTTGTAGAACTCGTACAAACTACCGCTATGTGGTAATGTCAGCATCCTGACGTAGGGGAACCGGAACTGAAAACGATAACGTGAAAGGAACATCAACGAGATGAGTGGATTGAAGGCAGGTATTTATGGAGCGAGACTCCTCCTACAGATTCTGGCTGACCTGCAGTCAGCCTTCCTATTTGTAGGCGTTGGTAATCTTGATGTGCAACTCAGCCATCCAACACCATGGAAAGTAATCCGTGCAACAAGGCCACCAAAAAAGGCAAAAATGGCTGCTTACCAGCTCCAAATGACCTCTCACCACAAGAGGTCATACACGCTTCTGCCCACTTTTTGTGCAACCCTCTGATGTCTGACGTCACCACGCCAGATGACGCAGTGGCACTGGCGGCGACCGGTGCCACCGCGCCGGATGACGCAGTGGCACCGGTCGCCGCTGGAGCCGGGGATCGCTCAGCTGATGGATCCCCAGCCAGCCAAGTGTCACAGCTGATCTGGGAAATCTCGTCTAACACTGAGACGAGCCCCACAGTCAGCTGACACCTATCTCCTCTAAGATTGGGTCACATCCCCCTCAGGAGGTGTGCATTACTTGACTCACTGATCTATATATACTCAGTAAGTACCCTTAGCAGTTGCTATATAGCCAGGATCTCTCCACTGCCTAAAGGGATACGTTTTTTTTGCTGTCATTTTGAGGTAAGTTGATTTTATTCATCCTTATGCAGCTTTTCTTTCTTTGATTGAACATCATTGTGTGCTTATCAGCACATTTTATTCAAAGCCCCATGTAGGCGACTTGCCACCCTATCCAGATTACTCATCTGGTCTACACTATTAAGCTCCTTAGGATTGTGTCTATCCTATATTACTTCAGTCCATTTACTCCATAAGCATTAGCCTTTGCACAATCAATTTTCTCATTATTTGTAGAAACCAGCTTTCCTGTCCCAAACACCATACTTATACAATATACATTTTTGTGTTCAGGGGTTCCATCTTGGTTCTACATCGATCCTCATGGACTCAGTTGCCTGACAGTGCCCCCCTTCTTTGGCAGAGAGGCTCTTCCGCTTTCCTCTACTTTCTTTTTTGCAACTACTTTTTTGGTGAATCATCTGCCACTATTTGGCTAGAGAACATTGCATATGTTTTTCCACTCACCACGGAGAGCTCCTCCTTGCGACTGACTTGATGGGGCCCTTTGAGACGCAGACCCTAACCTAAGCGGATTCTGATGTGTTATTTAATCTGCCAATGATGGTCAACTTGTAAGTACCCTTGGATTCATAATTGCCTGTTCCTTTTTATCTCCTATGCTCCTTCCTAGATTGTTGCTTTTACAATTGTCTGTGAACATTATACTATGTGTAAACACCTTTATGTATTTGATTTTTGATTTGACAATTCTTATTTTGCTGTTGTGTTACTAGACAGTACAGCCTGCATCAAATCATCCCCTGAAGAAGGAATTTAACTATTTCCGAAACATGTTAGGATTTCTGTATTTATGTATAATTGTTCGGCCTCCTACTATGAGACCAACCCCATGACTCAGAATTCAGCTGTATATTGTCGTAGCCTCCCTGACGGTATTCCCGAGTGTGGCTCGGGGTTAAATTTCAGCACCATTAACGGTAACCCCGAGCCACACTCGGCATTGCATTGCAGGATCCTGGTGCGGTATACTTACCTTGTCCCCAGGATCCTGCGATGTCCCCCCGCTGTGTCTGCGGGCTGTGTCCTCCTCCCGAAGCCTCTCTGTGCCGGGCTCTGTTCCCTGCGAGGGTCGCGACGCATGGGGGGCGGAGCCTGGCGGCAAATTCAAAAAACTATAAAAATCATAACACATACAGTACTGTAATCTTACAGAATACAGTACTGTATGAAATCATTTCACATCCCTTTTGTCCCCAATGCTTTGTCCAATGCCCTGCATGCAATTTTATATTATATATACTGTTCTTTCTGCCTGGAATATTGAGGTTGTCCATAGCAACCAAAAAGTGTCCCTTTACGTCAAAAGTGGCTTTAGACCAGCTAGAAAACAGTGATAGTAAATTATAACACTTGCAGAATTGAGCGATAGTGAATCGTGGGGAAATGTATTTTATTATTATTATATTATTTTTTTAAAATTATTTATATTTATTTATTATATTATAATTTATGATTTTGTGTTTCAAACTTCATGATACCCGGGATATCTACTAGACTCTTGGTGGACAGATTTAAGTGTGTTATTGCTAAGAATTACAGGCCTACAATTTAAAACGCCAAATTTCTATGCAAAATAATTGTACCGCTTTGAGACGCAAAAATCTGAAAACATCATACCACCAGGGAGGTTAACATGACCATTGCCCTTTGGTTTTAAAATTTTGTTTTGTGAACTTTATCTTTGTAAATCAATACATTTTGTACTTTTTCATACATGCTTTACACCTCTTTATCTGATAATATCCCATGCTTGTGGCTATAGCCCAGCCAAAGGCCTTTACCGATTCCTGGTGCCCACTTATCCTCTGCAGACTCCTTGCCCAATACGAGTAAGCTAGTGTTCACCAAAATACAGAAAAGCTCCACATAGTGTGAAATCTTTAAAAGCTTTTATTTGAGCATAAAATAAATCACACTTACAGAATTGTAGATTAAAAATTGCCTTAAGTTTGGAGCGTCGGCCTGCATACATCCAAACTGCCCATTCTTCCCGGGACTCAAGGGTATTGGTGACGTCAACGCGTCGCTCCACGCCATTTTTGCCTTTGGTGGTGGCTTTGTTGCATGGATCACTTTCCATAGTGTTGGATGGCTGAGTCATCAAGATTACCAACACTTACAAATAGGATTTAATACTACTTCACTTGTGGACACTTTTATTATGATGTTTTCAATATAAATTTTAGATTTTGTATTGTTTGCATATTAGTGCAACGCTATATATTTACCAATCTTACATAGTATCTTCTAAGCTGTATCTATGTCTTGCAGAAGAGTTGCTGCTTACAGTTATTATCATATTGATTTTTTTTTTTGAGTTTTTTTACACATTTTCTCTGATTAAAGCGGAGTTCCACACAAAAATGGAACTTCCGCTTTTCGGAACCCTCCCCCCCTCCGGTGTCACATTTGGCACCTTTCAGGGGGGAGGGGGGTGCAGATACCTGTCTAAGACAGGTATTTGCACCCACTTCCGGCATAGACTCCCATGGGAGTCTACGCCACTTCCCGTCCCCACCGCGCTGTCTCCTGGGAACACACAGCTCCCAGGAGAGAGCGGGGACCACTTGGGACGCGCAGCGCGAATCGCGCATGCGCAGTAGGGAACCGGAAAGTGAAGCCGCAACGCTTCACTTCCTGATTCCCTCACCCAGGATGGCGGCGGCAGCTGCCAAGAACCGAGCGGGCTCTCGGCGTCCCCTGCCGGCATCGCTGGACCCTGGGACAGGTAAGTGGCCATGTATTAAAAGTCAGCAGCTGCAGTATTTGTAGCTGCTGGCTTTTAATATTTTTTTTTTTTGGCGGTGTGGGTGAACCCCTGCTTTAAGATAAAAACACCTTGTGCCTTTACAACCACTTTAATTCTATTCAATTAGACTTAGATTTTTCTTTTATTAAAGTAAACAAACAAATAGGAGAAGCAGCAGCCTTGGCTGGGCCAAGAAACACTTGTCCTCCCTGTATCCATCGTTGTTACGTGGGTGGATATTATGAGTGGAAAATATATTTTATGGCACGGCATGGTCAAAGTATTTCAGTTTTAAGGACTCATTCATACAGAAACATAAAAGGGTCACTTCCAAATGCAAGCAGGCATATCGAAGTACCCAGACTGATGTAAGATATAGTATTCTTTAATACAAATAATAAAATCGTAATAAAATCATGAGTTCCCATAAAATGAATAGCTTTTTGTATTCAATGAATAATATACATGAAGACATTAATGCATTTGGGAGATATGGCTAAGGTTTCCAGTTTAGATCTATTCTTCCACCCATGGAGCGTGGCTACTTTTGAACTATGTTCAGTCTATGAATTTGCAGACAACCATAACAGAGTAAATGCCGAAGTATAAACAAAAAAGTCAGCATAGACTAAGAACAGTCTACCTCCCTGAAAGAATTTATTTAGCATGCATTAACAGGACTCTGCAGACCGCACTGCTCACTTTGAAAGATCATTGATAGATTGCTGTAACATATTAGCAGAAATAACAGACATGTCTTTGTTTATTACATCAATATTGACAAATGTTATTATTTATACTTTTATGTCTTTCTCTAAAAAAAATTCTTGTGTGATTTTTAGACAGATTTAGCTAGAGATTAGATATTATTTTAGATGATACAGTGATATAGCCCAAAGAATGATACTTTTCTTTGAAGGGATACTATTATGCAAATAGAACGTCAAAATAGCTCAAATTATATAGATATATATATATATATATATATATATATATATATATATATATATATATATATATATATACAGTGGGGACGGAAAGTATTCAGACCCCTTAAATTTTTCACTATTTGTTATATTGCAGCCATTTGCTAAAATCATTTAAGTTGATTTTTTTTCCTCATTAATGTACACACAGCACCCCATATTGACAGAAAAACACATAATTGTTGACATTTTTGCAGATTTATTAAAAAAGAAAAACTGAAATATCACATGGTCCTAAGTATTCAGACCCTTTGCTGTGACACTCATATATTTAACTCAGGTGCTGTCCATTTCTTCTGATCATCCTTGAGATGGTTCTAAACCTTCATTTGAGTCCAGCTGTGTTTGATTATAGTGATTGGACTTGATTATATATATATATATATATATATATATATATATATATATATATACGGTATACAATATCTCACCAAAGTGAGTACACCCCTCACATTTTTGTAAATATTTTATTATATCTTTTCATATGACAACACTGAAGAAATTACACTTTGCTACAATGTAAAGTAGTGAGTGTACAGCTTGTATAACAGTGTCTGTTTGCTGTCCCCTCAAAATAACTCAACACACAGCCATTAATATCTAAACTGCTGGCAACAAAAGTGAGTACATCTCTAAGTGAAAATGTCCAAATTGGGACCAATAGGTCATTTTCTCTCTCCGGTGTCATGTGACTCATTACTGTTCCAAGGTCTCAGGTGTGAATGGGGAGCAGATGTGTTAAATTTGGTGTTATCGCTCTCACTCTCTCATAAGTTCAACATGGCACCTCATGGCAAAGAACTCTCTGAGGATCTGAAAAAAAAATGTTTTCTATACATAAACATGGCCTAGGCTATAAGAAGATTGCCAAGATCCTGAAAATGAGCTGCAGCACGGTGGCCAAGACCACACAGCAGTTTAACAGGACAGGTTCCACTCAGAACAGGCCTCGCCATGGTCGACCAAAGAAGTTAGGTGCACATGCTCAGCGTCATATACAAGGGTTGTCTTTGGGAAATAGGCATATGAGTGCTGCCAGCATTGCTGTAGAGGTTGAAGGGGTGGGTGGTCAGCCTGTCAGTGCTCAGACCATATGCTGCACACTGCATCTAATTGGTCTGCATGGCTGTCATCCCAGAAGGAAGCTTCTTCTAAAGATGATGCACAAGAAAGCCAGCAAAAAGTTTGCTGAAAACAAGCAGACTAATGCCCCGTACACACGGTCGGATTTTCCAACGGAAAATGTGTGATAGGACCTTGTTGTCGGAAATTCCGACCGTGTGTGGGCTCCATCACACATTTTCCATTGGATTTTCCGACACATAAAGTTTGAGAGCAGGATATAACATTTTCCGACAACAAAATCCGTTGTCGGAAATTCCAATCGCGTGTACACAAATCCGACGCACAAAGTGCCACGCATGCTCAGAATTAGGGTTGTCCCGATACCGATACTAGTATCGGTATCGACACCGATACCGAGCATTTGCCCAAGTACTTGTACTCGGGCAAATGCTCCCGATGCTTCCACCGATACCTGGAAGTCAGCTGTGAACGGCGCGTGGGGGAGTTACAAGATTCTCCCCCCGCCGGCTTTCAGCTGCTTTAGTGACATACAGCTGTGATCGGTCACCGCTGTATGTCACTGCATCCTCCTCCGTGCCCCCTCCTTTCCTATGTGCCTCTCAGCTGTCCCCTCCGTTCTGCTCTCCTTATCTGTCCCCCTCCGTTCTGCTCTCCTTATCTGTCCCCCTCCGTTCTGCTCTCCTTATCTGTCCCCTCCGTTCTCCCCCTCCGTTCCTCCGTCCTCCCCCTCCTCCTTCCTTTGTGTATGGAGAGAGTCAGCTGACTCTGTCCATTCACATAACTGAAACATTGTAATCTCCTGTGATTACGATGTGTCAGTTTATGAATGGAGAGGAGCCACTGTATACTCTGCATTCATTCTCAGTGCAGCTGACGCTGCAGAGAAAGGGACTGGGGAATCTCTATCCTCTGTCTCTTTCTCTGTCTCAAGGGGGAGATATCAGAGGTCTGTTAAGACCCCTGATATCTCACCAAAGCCCCCCAAAAGGGCTGATTAAAAAAAAAAAAACAAGAATAAAAAAATATTATTGTAAAAAATAAAAATTGTAAACAAAAAAAAAATAACACACACATACAACGTTCACCCCCTCCCCCCCTCAAAAAAAAAGCAAGCACTGTTAAAAAAAAATAAATAAATAAAAAAACTGTCACGTGACATTAAAAAAAAAGTATCGGTAATCGGTATCGGCGAGTACTTGAAAAAAAGTATCGGTACTTGTACTCGGTCCTAAAAAAGTGGTATCGGGACAACCCTACTCAGAATAAATAAAGAGATGAAAGCTATTGGCTACTGCCCCGTTTATAGTCCCGACGTACGTGTTTTACGTCACCGCGTTCAGAAACGATCGGATTTTCCAACAACTTTGTGTGTCCGTGTGTATGCAAGACAAGTTTGAGCCAACATCCGTCGAAAAAAATCCTAGGATTTTGTTGTCGGAATGTCCGAACAAAGTCCGACCGTGTGTACGGGGCATAAGGACATGAATTACTGGAACCATGTCCTGTGGTCTGATGAGACCAAGATAAACTTATTTGGTTCAGATGGTGTCAAGCTTGTGTGGCGGCAACCAGGTGAGGAGTACAAAGACAAGTGTGTCTTGCCTACAGCCTACCATGGTGGTAGGAGTGTCATGGTCCAGGGCTGCATGAGTGCTTCCGGCACTGAGGAGCTGCAGTTCATTGAGGGAATCATGAATGCCAACATGTACTGTGACATACTGAAGCAGAGCATGATCCCCTCCCTTCTGAAACTAGGCCGCAGGGTAGTATTCGAACATGATAACGACCCCAAACACACCTCCAAGATGAACACTGCCTTACTAAAGAAGCTGAGGGTGATGGACTGGCCAAGCATGTCTCCAGACCTAAACCCTATGGAGCATCTCTGGGCTGTGATTGTACATAGCCGATCAGCAGGTCCCGACCCTGAATTATTGCCTGAAATACTTACCTTAGAATGAAGCCCTCCAGCACCGTGCTGTCACCACTGATAGGCGCTTCCATCTTCATCCGGGTGAACTCCTTCTGGGTTTGCGTCCTTCGGCCATCTGATTGGCCACGCTGTGATGAGTCACAGACAGCGGCACGGAGCTCTGAAGCGATGGCACAGTTGTACCTTCCTTTCAGAGCGCATGTGGCGGTGAAGTCACCGGCTGCATGCAGTGTGAATATCTCCTAAGCTGTGCAGGTTTAGGAGATATTCACTGCACCTACAGCTAAGCCTTATTATAAGCTTACTTGTAGGTACAACTTCAAACAAAGGGGGTTATTTACTAAAGGAAAATCCACTTTGCACTGCAAGTGCACTTGAAAGTGCACTGAAAGTGCACTTGGAAGTAAAGTCACTGTAGATCTGAGGGGGACATGCGAGGAAAATAAAAAACAGAATTTTAGCTTGAACATAATTGGATGATAAAATCAGCACAGCTTCCACTCATTTCAGATCTACCCCTTAGATTTAGAGCGACTGCACTTCCAAGTGCACTTGCAGTGCACTTTCAAGTGCACTTGCAGTGCAAAGTGGATTTGCCTTTCGTAAATAACCCCTAAAGTGTTTACTTCCACTTTAAAGAATTACTGCCAGATTACAGATAAGCAAACTGGCAGTAGTTAAGACCAACTAGTACAGAGTGGTACAGAGAGATGCCAGTGTTCAGAATGGGGTGTTTTGTGCTGGGAGGCTGTCATGAATGTGATAGCTTCCTACACAGGGCACCCTAGTTGCTATGTGATTATTGGCACAGTGCCAAGAATGAAGGACAACTGAGGCTGTGCAGAGCAGGGTAGGATGGGGCCCTAATGGATTTTAAATAATATAGGCACTTACTTTTAATGTTTTTCAGCTATATCTGCAAATGGGGCCAGTCTGAAGTTATCAAGACTTAATTTTTTGACTAAAGATCCACACTGAGTTTCTCCTAGACTTTAGTTACTGTTAGTTTCTGTCTGCTGCCTCTGACAATAATGTGAGAAGCTGCACTAGTGGGAGCTAGGAATATTTATCTCTCCTTTGCCCACCACAAGGAGGCCTACTACCAATGGTTTATGCTGGGAGAAGATATAAATATTCAGGGATTGACCTTGGCGAGTCAGTTCTTCCCTGGGCCTCCTGTCTAGGGCAGGGATGCATTTGGCTGTTTAATTCTCTTAGGCCTGCTGTTTGATGACAGTGACTATGTGTCTGAGCAAAGGCCCGACTTTGAGGCCTACCTTGTGTAACCTAAGGATTAAGGAGCCATGGAGGAACTCCAGATGTCTTGAGGGGCAAGAGAAGTTTGGATCAGAAACCTAAACCTCACTGTAGTATGGTGTCTTCTCCCCAGGGTGTTGGAAGATGAATTAATATGTACTTTTCTGTCAGGAGCAAGAGTCACAGTGTGCCATGTTGGCTTAATGGTTCTCTATTTGTTAAGACAGGAAGTGCTTTTGTTCCCCTTTTCTGGAGTCTACTAGTTCATACGTGTATCTAAAAGTGACTGGCACCCATTTGTACTCATCTCTCCACTATTGCCAAAGACCTCACACTGAGGTAAAATGCTAGCCCATCCTGTCCCTGGGGGTCCCACTAGCCTTTGGGGCTCAACAGGCTGCCACGCTACTGTAAAGGAGACGGTGGGGTGGATTAATTAAGACAAATAGTCTATACACTTTAAAGTGCTGTTGCTCCAGAGCTTTGTAAATGAGATGAATCTCTGCTGACTTCCATCATCCCAATATGTGCAAGCAAAAAAAATGTTTTTTTGTTTTTTTTTTATTTGCCTTGATGATGATCGGGTATTCTTTGCAAAGTAAAGCCTGATCTAATTTACTAAGCTCTAGAGCAACTGCACTTGCAAAATGCAACTGTACTTTCAAGGTGCATAATCTATTTGCCTTTACTAAATCCACCCTGGTGTATTTAGGAGGACCTTCCCTCTACAGCAGGGGTCTCAAACTGGCGGCCCTCCAGCTGTTGCAAAACTACAAGTCCCATGAGGCATTGCAAGGCTGATAGTTACAAGCATGACACCCAGAAGCAGAGGCATGATGGGACTTGTAGTTTTGCAACAGCTGGAGGGCCACCAGTTTGAGACCCCTGCTCTACAGCAAAGCTAAATACAGCCTATTTAATAAGTGTCCCCGTATAATATGAAAAAAAAACAAAAAAACAACAGTTACTAGTTCATTAAATTCAGTGTCATCTTCCTTGCAGCCAAAGTTCTCCTTCTGTGGCTCTACTTCCATGCCACCATCTTGAATCTCCTGTTACGGGGAGTCAGCTGTCTATTCTTGATTTTCAAAGCTGTCTCCTGATAACAAGCCCCTAGATCTCATGAATGTGCAGACATGCCCCAAGTCTCTCTCCCATGTCCCAAAAACTTGAATCACACCCAGGATGGAAATAGCGATATAACTTGCACAAACAGTACTAAAACACAGCCTTCTGGGAAGTGTTATATTGCTATTTCAGGTGCTTCTGGTGGCCAATCACTACACCACCCTCGATTAAGCATTTAGGAAGTGGGAAGCCACGCCACTATTTGTGGTGGACCACCTATTTACTGTTGATGGTATTTACTTTAATAAAAATAGGACAATTACCTGCTTAAAAGAAGAGGAAGTAAATAAGAGAATGTTAATTTTTACCTTAGATCTATATACAGTATATATACAGCTATGTGACTATAGTTACAAGAGTAACTCACATACAGAGAAGTGCACGCTCAAATAATGAAAAGCCCCATGTCTGTTTTTATCATTATATGTTGTGTCAATACATGAACCCAGATTTTTGCTGTTAACACAGCAGACTATGTAATATTCTCTTCTGATCATGTTTGTTGTGTTTAAGGGAATGTGACTTAAGCTATGCCTAAAATCACTTACAGGAAAAACTCTGACCTTCCACATGAGACAGCCTGCCACAGAGACTCATTGATCAATGTCACAAATGACTAGAAACATTTAAAGCAGCATATTATGCAATTGCTTTCTTTTCTTTTTTTTTTAAATCAATCCTATCATCATTTTTCTGTTTTTCTTTTAAAGATTGGATTATTAAAGGTAAATCATCTGTTACTGCTCAGCTTCCAATATTTTGATTTCCATAGTAATGACATGTTTGGAGGACCAGGCTAGAGATGGTTGAGGTTCATGATAATCCTAAATCACAAAGTATGTATATTTTTTCTAAAGCTGAACTCTGTGTAATCTAATAAGCACACTCCTGGCTTCAACTAAACCATACAGTATCTCTAATAATTTGCAACCCTTTATTGAAAATAGTGAAGAAAGAGACAATTTTTTTCCCACCAAAATCTACAGTTGCATGATGCATTGTAGAAGGATTCTGATTTGAATAACACTAGTCTCCGAACGGGTATTACTTGCCATGCCTACAACACTTTCAGGTGGCATAGTGTCAGGGCTGGGCTCAGCCCTTCCTTCTCTGAGCTGGCCTCAGCTGTCAGCTAATTGCCAGCTCCTATCTCTCCACAGCGACTCACCTGTTGATGATCCTGCTCGTCGGTCCTGCCTACTTAAGCCGTCCAGTCCAGATGATCTCTGCCTTTGCCTTGGTTACATCTCTAGAGACACTTTCCTGTTTTCCTGTTAACCACTTCAGCCCCGGAAGGATTTACCCCCTTCCTGACCAGAGCACTTTTTACAATTTGGCACTGCGTCGCCTTAACTGCTAATTGCGCGGTCATGCAATGCTGTTCAAAAACGAAATTTGCGTCCTTTTCTTCCCACAAATAGAGCTTTCTTTTGATGGTATTTGCTCACCTCTGCAGTTTTGATTTTTTGCACTATAAACGGAAAAAAAGACCGAAAATTTTGAAAAAAAATGATATTTTCTACTTTTTGTTATAAAAAAATCCAATAAACTCAATTTTAGTCATACATTTAGGCCAAAATGTATTCGGCCACATGTCTTTGGTAAAAAAAATGTCAGTAAGCGTATATTTATTGGTTTGTGCAAAATGACCCTAAATGACCATTTTGGAAAGTAGACACCCCAAGAAAATTGCTGAGAGGCATGTTGAGCCCATTGAATATTATTTTTTTTGTCCCAAGTGATTGAATAATGACAAAAAAAAAAATTACAAAAAGTTGTCACTAAATGATATATTGCTCACACAGGCCATGGGCGTATGTGGAATTGCACCCCAAAATACATTCAGCTGCTTCTCCTGAGTATGGGGATACCACATGTGTGGGACTTTTTGGGAGCCTAGCCGCGTACGGGGCCCCGAAAACCAATCACCGGCCTTCAGGATTTCTAAGGGCATAAATTTTTGATTTCACTCCTCACTACCTATCACAGTTTTGAAGGTCATAAAATGGCCAGATGGCACAACCCCCCCCCCCCCAAATGACCCCATTTTGGAAAGTAGACACCCCAAGCTATTTGCTGAGAGGCATGTTGAGTCCATGGAATATTTTATATTTTGACACAAGTTGCGGGAAAGTGACAATGTTTTTTATTTTTTTGCACAAAGTTGTCACTAAATGATATATTGCTCACACAGGCCATGGGCATATGTGGAATTGCACCCCGAAATACATAAAGCTGCTTCTCCTGAGTATGGGGATACCACATGTGTGGGACTTTTTGGGAGCCTAGCTGCGTACGGGGACCCGAAAACCAATCACCGCCTTCAGGATTTCTAAGGATGTAAATTTGATAATATATATATATATATATATATATATATATATATATAATATGATTTCACTCTTCACTGCCTATCACAGTTTCTAAGGCCATGGAATGCCCAGGTGGCACAAACTCACCCCAAATGACCCCATTTTGGAAAGTAGACACCCCAAGCTATTTGCTGAGAGGCATGGTGAGTATTTTGCAGCTCTCATTTGTTTTTGAAAATGAAGAAAGACAAGAAAAAAAAATGTTTTTTTTTTCTTTTTTCAATTTTCAAAACTTTGTGACAAAAAGTGAGGTCTGCAAAATACTCACTATACCTCTCAGCAAATAGCTTGGGGTGTCTACTTTCCAAAATAGAGTCATTTGGGGGGGGGGTTTTGTGCCACCTGTGCATTCCATGGCCTCCGAAACTGTGATAGGCAGTGAAGAGTGAAATCAAAAATTTACGCCCTTAGAAAGCCTGAAGGCGGTGCTTGGTTTTCGGGATCCGGAACGCGGCTAGGCTCCCAAAAAGTCTCACACATGTGGTATCCCCGTACTCAGGAGAAGCAACAGAATGTATTTTGGTGTGTAATTTCACATATTCCCATGGCATGTTTGAGCAATATATCATTTAGTGAAAACTTTATGCAAAAAAAAAAAAAAAATTGTCTCTTTCCCGCAACTTGTGTCACAATATAAAATATTCCATGGACTCGACATGCCTCTCAGCAAATAGCTTGGGGTGTCTACTTTCCAAAATGGGGTCATTTGGGGGGGTTTGAACTGTCCTGGCATTTTATGCACAACATTTAGAAGCTTATGTCACACATCACCCACTCTTCTAACCACTTGAAGACAAAGCCCTTTCTGCCACTTTTTGTTTACATGAAAAAATTATTTTTTTTTGCAAGAAAATTACTTCGAACCCCCAAACATTATATATATTTTTTAAAGCAAATGCCCTACAGATTAAAATGGTGGATGTTTCATTTTTTTTTCACACAGTATTTGCGCAGCGATTTTTCAAACGCATTTTTTGGGGAAAAAACACACTTTTTAAAATTTGAATGCACTAAAACACACTATATTGCCCAAATGTTTGATGAAATAAAAAAGATGATCTTAGGCCGAGTACATGGATACCAAACATGACATGCTTTAAAATTGCGCACAAACGTGCAGTGGCAACAAAATACATACATTTTTAAAAGCCTTTAAAAGCCTTTACAGGTTACCACTTTAGATTTACAGAGGAGGTCTACCGCTAAAATTACTGCCCTCGATCTGACCTTTGCGGTGATACCTCACATGCATGGTGCAATTGCTGTTTACATTTGATGCCAGACCGACGCTTGCGTTCGCCTTAGCGCGAGAGCAGGGGGGACAGGGGTGCTTTTTTTTTTTTTTGCTTTTTTATCTTATTTTTAAACTGTTCCTTTAATTTTTTTACATCCAGCGAAATCTAAGTCATAAAATGCTTGTAGCTTCTGGTTTCTTAGGCCATTGTCAGAGAGGTTACCTGGTTGGGCGTTGGTGCGTGCCGGGGCGCGTTTGTGCACGCGTTCCTGTGCATGCTGGGGTGCGTGCTTCTGGGGGCACTGGCGTGTCTGATCCGGCTGGCCATGGTGTGCACGGTGGTGCCCGGGCGCGCGCGCATATGCGTTAGCGCGCATCCGTCTACGGGCATTGCTATACGTGTGCCTGGTGGTGCTGGTGTGGCGCGCTCGGGCGCGTGCGGGTGTGCGGGCGTCTGTGCGTATCAGCGCGCGCACGATCGCGGCGTTTGGCGCCAATCAGCCTATTTAGGTTTTCTGCAATCTCTGATCAGTGCTGCCTGATCAACAGCTCTTGTGCCAAGTTCCGTGATCCTCTCTGTGTTCCTGTGTTCCTGAAGTTCTGATCTGTTATGACCCGGCTTGCCTATTGGACCTCCTTGACTGCTGCCTGAACCTGACCCCGGCTTGTTTGACCCCGCTTTTGCCTGCTCCTTTTGTACTTCTGCTGCCAGCCCATTGCCGACCTCTGCCTGTGTGTGACCAGCCTAACAGCTCCTGCTCAGCATCTGTTTCCAGTGTTCCTGAGTACTACCTGCTGCTTGGAAGACCACCTCTCTTCCGGAGCCTTACACCAGACCCTCATACCACTTCGCACTCGTGGGCTTCATGTCTGCTCTATCAGGGACCCCGAGTCGGATACGTAAGGGAGCCTACCCTCTGCCCAAGCGGACTCACCGGTCTGGTAAGTGGGAGACCTGATAGTATCAGGCAGCCATGACCGAGTCCGGGCAGGGGGCCTCCCCCATGGATGAACTCTGTAGGCACCTAGCGGGCCTCACCCAGGCAGTTAAAAGCCTACAAGAAGGCTATACCAGACTAGAGGGACAGGTCCAGGCTCTCTCAGCATCTCCTCAAGGAGCAGCGTCTGCCGGCCCTTCTGCAGCACCCTCTGTAGTAATGTTCCCTCCGGAGCCCAGGGCAACCACACCCGAAATGTTCTCTGGAGAACGTTGCAATACCGGACATTCCGCAATGCATGTAAGCTTTATTTTGCCTTTCAACCCTGCATGTTTTCTCTGGAGGCCACAAAGGTGGGGTTTGTCATATCACTACTGACCGGCGAGCCTCAAACTTGGGCTCACCGTCTACTGGAGCAAAAATCCAGATCCCTGGATTCCTTGGATGACCTCTTCCTAGCGATGTCTCAGCTATACAAGAACCCCCAACTAACGGCTACTGCTGAAGCCGCCTTGCACTTCCTGCAGCAAGGTGGCAGAGCGGCCGAAGACTACGCCATAGAGTTCAGACGTTGGAGCTCTGATACAGAGTGGAATGACGCTGCCTTGCGTCACCAATATCGGATGGGGTTATCCAATCCCCTCAAAGATGAACTGGCACGTGTTGGGATACCTCAGAAGCTGGATGAGCTCATAAACTTCCTGCCTGAGAGAGAGACGTTCAGAGAGGTCCGTTAGCCACCGACGTCCCACTTGGATGTTGCCCAGGGTTCCTAGTGCTCCGAATCAATTTCCTCCCCCCTCTTCTGCTCCGGCCACAGAAGCTCCAGAACCCATGCAGCTTGGTCTGCTCCGTCCATCCCTGACCCCGGAAGAAAAGACGCGCAGACGTACTCTCAATTTGTGTCTGTATTGCGGAGAACAAGGACATTTTGTGAGGGCCTGCCCCGACAAGAGACGTAAGTGCCTGCCGTCCTCTTCTTTATGTGCACTTGTCTTACCTAGATCTGGTAACCATTTGACACTTTCTGTTATGTTACAGCTTCCTGGAAGGAACATCCTGGTACCGGTCATTATTGATTCAGGAGCATGCAGCGGCTTCATTGACCAGACCTTCGTTGATAACCATAGTATTCCTCTCCAACCCAAGGCCCAGGGACTTGCAGTATTCCTAGCAGACGGTTCCACCCTCAGCTCCGGACCATTTACCCAGGAGACCGTTCCCTTACTGGCCACTATTGGCCCGGAACATCAGGAACTCTTACGCCTGGATGTCATCTCCTCTCCCCTCTTTCCAATTATCCTAGGAATGCCTTGGCTGCAAGCTCACAATCCCAGCATCGACTGGTCCACAGGAAAGATTCAGTTTCTCTCCAATTACTGCAAACAACACTGTCTACTAGGAACACCCATAACACCATCTCAGTGTCTTTGCTTGGACTCTGATACCAAGCTTTACCAATCCCTTCCGAGCCCTACCGGGATTTCCTGGATGTGTTCAGCAAGAAGGGGGCAGAGACTCTCCCAGTACACAGGCCCTACGACTGCCCAATAGAACTCTTATCCGGAACTGAAGTTCCCTTCGGAAGGATTTTTCCTTTAACTGAGTAGGAGCTAGGCACCCTGAAGACCTATATTAATGAAAACCTAAAGAAGGGATTCATTCGCCCCTCCACATCTCCAGCAGGTGCGGGCATCTTCTTCGTTGAGAAGAAAGATCACTCCCTACGTCCCTGCATCGACTACCGGGAATTAAATAAAATTACCATAAAAAACAGATATCCGCTACCCTTAGTACCTGAACTGTTTCAAAGATTGGGGACCGCTACAGTTTTCACCAAGTTGGATCTCCGCGGAGCTTACAATTTGATCCACATAAGAGAGGGGGACGAGTGGAAGACGGCTTTTCGTACTCGATTCGGGCACTTCGAGTACCTCGTCATGCCCTTTGGCCTGTGTAACGCGCCAGCCACCTTCCAACACTTCGTATATGATATCTTCCGTGACTTTCTGGACCTGTATGTCATAGTCTATCTGGATGATATTCTGTTTTTTTCCCACCGCAGACATGTACGAAACGTACTTACCCGACTCAGACAACATGGGCTCTATGCCAAACTCGAAAAATGTGAGTTTGAGCTCCAATCTATTCAGTTTCTGGGCCTGGTCATCTCTCCCGAGGGTATCAAGATGGACCATCAAAAAGTATCTGCTATCCTGGATTGGCCTGCACCTGTAGATAAGAAAGGAGTACAGCGCTTTATTGGCTTCGCCAATTTCTATAGGAAGTTCATCAAAGGATTTTCTTCGATAATAACCCCCATCACTGAACTCATCAGACAAGGGACCCGGTTTTGCTTGACTCCTAAGGCGCAGCTGGCCTTTGAAGAACTTAAGACTTTGTTTACCTCAGCCACCGTTCTTAAACATCCCAATCCAGCCCTACCTTTCATATTGGAAGTTGACGCATCTGAAATTGCGGTAGGAGCTGTGCTCTCGCAAAGACAAGGTGCCAAAGCCCTCCTGTATCCTGTGGTGTTTTTCTCACGTAAACTTTCAGCTTCAGGAAGGAATTACGACGTGGGAGATCGGGAACTTCTAGCCATTAAAGCAGCTTTAAAAGAATGAAAGTAAAAAAGTGTGGCGCTAGTGAAAAGTGAAACGTCCTGTCGTTAGACAGGTAAAAATGAGGGGAGTGAAGACACTATCAGTGTCAATTGGTGAAGTGGTAACTAATTATTGAGAAAAATATCAACAAAATAGGGAATACAGGCATATATAGATATGCTGGTGAAATGCAGTGATAATCAGTTGGTTTAAAATAGGAGAGAATCAAGCACCCGGCACCTTATTCAAAAGGAAAAACAGACACATGTAAACCCATATAAGAAATCTCAATAACCTAATTAAGTGATTTAACACAGCTAATAGGAGAGATTCAAGTACCTGGCACCTTATTCAAAAGGAAAAAAACAGACACATATAGACCAATGCAAGAAATCTCAATAATCTAGGTAGGTGGTTTAACACAACTAGTATTCAATGGGAATGGGGGCCAGGATAGGGGGCATAAAAATCCTTATGGGAGGACAGGCGTAGCTGGAAAACAAAAGTCTCTCAAATGACAAAAGTAGACTGTCCCATTCAGTCCTACAAATAGCAAGGTCTCAACCGTCTTCTCCAGAGGTAATTAGAGGTTGTTTGGAAGGGGTCCTGATAGATACACTAACTCTTGACTCTTGTGGATGATTCCCACCAGGAGAGAGAGAAAGCAAAAGGATGCCCTTACCGGATCAGGTGGACTCACAGGCCGTGGCGGTGAGTCAAACGTGCATGTACCGTCAAACGGTGTGAGATGGAGGCTTGTGGGAAGACTCGTGGGCCGTCTTGTCAGCAGTCCTCAACTGAAGAGCCAGCTTGGGGATCGAGGTCCCCAGGATGCGGTTCCGGTCACCAAATGACCATTTGCTCAGAAGTCCATCATATATGCAATTGGTCAGAAAAAAGAGAAAAAACTCCACATAGTGTAAATCCTTAATGTGCAAAAACGCATGAGAGCACTTTATTGAGCAAAAAACTCCGAAAGACAATTTTTTACAAGCGGGGGGCAGTAAAAACTCGGCTCAATAAAATAAAAAACAGCATAAAAGAGTATAAAAACAGCGCAGTGGGTAATGGTGGGGTGTAATCATAGAGACCCGACGCGTTTCGCCTCCAAAGGCTTCTGCTGGGGTATGAGTAGACCCCCACACAACTGCGCTTTATATAATAAAAAATAAATGAGATGTAACAGCTGTTCAGCGCTGTTACACCGGACGACTTCCGGGTTCAGCAGCGTCATCAATGACTCAGCGGTCACATGATATTTCGTGGCCAATCATGTCTACAGGGAGATGGTAATGAACCAAGCCTCACTCCTGATCACCAATAGACAGCACTTCTATCCCATTCGTTCTAGTGGTCATGTGATAATCACATGATGAGACGATGGAATGCTGTGATTCTGTGTATTGGAAGAAAACAGGAAGCGAAGGCCCAATAAATGTAAGCGTGGAACGCAAACACGGCAGCGATTCACGCTGCAAATGCCTAATTGTAATGTGATAGTGCGGTCCCGATCCCGGAAGTCCTCCCAACACAACATCATATACAAATAGACATATTTGAGCGGTGCACAATATTCACTTAACATCCTCAATGTATAAACCCGCAAACTTCACAGGCAAAAAGAATTATGAAAAACCTAAAAGACTTGTGACCTATAGAAACGGGAACAGGCTAGACAACAGAGATCCATAAAAAGGATCTATGGAAAGAGTGACATATATAATAAGTACTACGTGTACATGTAACATGATTGTTAAATATGATTAAATATAATTGGAGTATTGCTGAATATAGTCCGGAATTACAAGAACAGCAAAAAATGCAATGTCCTGTATGTGGATAATGCCTATTAAGGATATCTATTCAGCAATACAAAGATGGATGCTTATTGGGAGCCCTGCAAAAAATTGGGGTGCATGGCATAAAAGAAAAATATATATGTTGCTCAAGGTGAAATAACAAAAGTCCTACAACATAAATAGATCTAGCTGGTCTAGGAAGGTAATGTATAAATCCTAGATGGATACTGTCAGAGGGGGAGTGGGGCATCAACGCCTAGGACTGGTTGATGAAGGCGTTGATATCCCACTCCACGTTGAGTCCGTGTGGCACATAACATTTCATGAGGTGTATCCAAAAAGTCTCAAGTTTGGAGACACCCCTTGTATTTGGTTCCCCCCTCCAATGTGGAACGAATCTGTCAATAATTTGAAACTTCGTTCCAGATGGATTTTGGTTGTGGTGGTACAGATAGTGTTTGGGAACACTATGATTAGTGCGTCCTTTTAATATGGCCGTGATGTGTTCGTTCACTCGTGTAGAAAAATTGCGTATAGTTCTTCCTATGTATTGCTTTCCACAAGGGCAGGTAATGAGGTAAACTATAAACCTAGTAGTGCAAGTCGCAAACTGTTTCATCTTATATTCCTTCCCAGTGATAGATGACATAAATGCTTCAATTTTACGAGATTTGCATACATTAAGCTTGCATACTGTACATTTCCTGCAGGGGTAAAAACCCTTTAAGTCATGGAAAAAGGATGGGGTCTTCGGAGGGTTAACCACACCTGGTGCAATTCTGCTACCTAATGATGGTGCACCTTTATAGATTACTCCAGCCTGATCAGGAAGTAATGGGCCAAGTATTCGGTCATTTTTCAAAATTTTCCAATGTCTGGAAATAATGCTCTTTATTTGCTTATGTTGAATAGAGTAGTTAGTAAGGAAGGCCCATCTATGTTTAGCATCCAGAGGCTTTTTTGGTTGCTCCACTAGCAGTGATGAGCGATCAATGTGAGCTATTTTCTGTATTTCTTGGTCGATTAATCCTCCATCATAACCCTTTTCTTGGAATCTAGATTTAATGGTTTCCGCTTGACTGTAGTAGTCAGGCAAGAGGGAACAATTGCGTCTGATTCTCATCAGTTGGCTTCTAGGTACTGATTTCAGCCATGCTGTATGGTGACAGCTGTCGGTCGGGATGTACCCGTTACGGTCAGTGGCCTTAAAAAAGGTTTTTGTCTCTAGTCGACCGTTGACGGCTGAAATTTCCAAATCTAGGAAATGTATGACCGACGAGCTGGCTTCATATGACAAGTGGATACCCACCTCATTCTCATTAAGGGTAGTCATGAAATGGTTGAGGGAGTCCATGGAGCCCCTCCATAGGAGGAGGATGTCGTCGATGTATCTGGCCCAGAAGGCCAGCTGGGAAGGTTTCAGAACACCGACGACATCCTCCTCCCACTTGGCCATGAAGATGTTAGCCAGGCTGGGGGCAAATTTGGCCCCCATGGCTACCCCCTTCGTCTGTAGGTAAAAATGGTTGTCATACCAAAAATAATTTGACTTGGTAGCAAAATGAAGTAAATCTACAATAAATCTCTTTTGGGTCGTGGGGATGTTTTTTTCTCTCGATAGAAAAAGCTCAACTGCTCCTATACCTAGTTCGTGGGGAATAATAGTGTATAGGGAAGTAACGTCTGCAGTTACTAATATAAGGTCATTGGTGTAAGTAACCTGTTGCAATTTAGTGATGGTATCTCGAGTATCCTTCAGAAAAGATGGTATTGTTTTTACTAGAGGTTGTAAGTAGTGGTCAATGTATTTTCCTATGCGGGAAGTCACGGAATTGATTCCGCTGATAATTGGACGGCCAGGAGGTTGGGTGACATTTTTGTGTACCTTAGGCAAGTAGTACATTATAGGAATGCGTGGAGCCACCGGGACCAGAAAATTTTTTTCTTTTTTATCTAGTATACCTAGCTGGAAACCAGTATCGATCAGGTCTACCAGTTTTCTTTTAAAGCTTGTGGTGGGGTTAGATCTGAGGGGCAAATAGGTATCTGTGTCACTTAGGATTCTTATCATCTCTGTTTGGTAATCCTTACTGTCAAGAACGACAATACCTCCGCCCTTATCCGCCGGGCGGATGACAAGGTCTTTGCGTTCGCAAAGAGACCTTAGACCCAATTTAATGTTAGGATCAGAATAGTATTTTTTCTTGGGGAGTCCCTCTAGGTCCTCCAATACTAGGTCACGGAATACCTTGATGGATGGAGCTATAGGTGCTGGGGGATTAAAAAGGGATGGGTTAGCTAACCCTGAGTGAACTGACCGAGAATTGGTAAGGAGGCATGAGGGCCTACTAGGATTAGACGCAATGTATCTTTGCACATTAAGTTTGCGCACAAACTTGTGCACATCTATAAATGTGGAAAATTTACTTAATGTTTTAGGGGGGGCAAACTTCAATCCTTTGTTTAGAACGCTAAGCTCCGCAGAGGAGAAGTCAGCTTTGCTTAGATTGAAGATGCCGTGGTCTTTTAAACCCTTTTTCTCTTTATTGGAACGCCTCCCCCCTCGGGTGCCGCGTTTTGTTCTGGGTTTCGTGTGGGGTATTCCTGTTCTCTGTGAAAACCCCCCGAGTATACATGTTGTGGTTTGGCTTGGTTATAGTTAAAAGGAGACCTGTCAGGATAGTCTCTATCTCCATGATCGTACCGATACTGGGAATTTCGATAGTCATTAGATGGTTCATCTCTAAGTGGTGAGAATCTATTCTTTGTACTTATCGGGGTTCTTTGCGGGTATGGTTGGTAGTACTGATATTCATTCCGACTCATATCCCGTCTTCGGGGGGAATAGTCCTGTCTATAGTCTTCATAGTGAACGGACCGATCTCTGTTGCCCCTACCCTTTCCCCTGTTGGTGCGTCCTCTACTCCCAGAGTTGGAAGGGGGACCATTATACAGGGTCGCAGAGGCAGGGGGAGGGTAAAGGGGACGTCTATTGTTGCCAGTGGAGGGAGGGGGAA
The DNA here is from genome assembly GCA_037952835.1 of Lithobates septentrionalis. NCBI lineage: Eukaryota > Metazoa > Chordata > Amphibia > Anura > Ranidae > Lithobates > Lithobates septentrionalis. The sequence goes on from JBBDGP010000156.1 coordinate 11,808,333, forward strand.
GTACTGGAGGAGTGCGTACACCCCCAGAATCATCCGATTTCTCCGTCTCCATAAGGTGGCTAGTGTTAGTAGGTAAGTCCTTGGCTTGGCTAGTGGATTGCCAGCTAAAGACATTGCTATTTTTATAGTCACTAAGGTCTCTGTTGTATTTCTTCTGTTTTTTGATTTTTTGTTCACGTTCTTCCTTTTCTAGATGATTTTTAAGGTTAGTAGAGAGGTTGGTATACTCTACAGTGGATTTGAATGGGAGGAGTTTTTCTCTAATTTCTTTAATTTCTTTATCTATGAAGGTTCTCCTCGTGCGTTTTCTATCTATAAGGAAACCCAAAAGGGATATTCCTGCTTCATTAAAATAGTGATACCAAGATTCGATATCAAGGTCTCCTTGTTGTGGGTGGATTGTCCACCTTAGGCCTCTTGGGACCATGCGTTCCTTGGTATACTGCTCAAGGAAAGCAATGTCCCATTCTAGATGTAATTCGGAGACCATCAGGTTTTTAAGCCTGAGAAACAGGCCGCCTACCTCTGAATCAGTGTTAAGAGCTGTGAAGACTCCTTCAATATTAAAGGTGCGACTAGTCCGATAGTCAAACACATCCATAATGGATGGGTAAATAAAGGTGTGTGGAGAGGCTGCAAAAAATACTGTCTAAGAGAGAAATGTAAAAAAAGGTGTAGAGATTGCGCCAACTCCTAATTGTGGATACAGCAGCCGACACAGCAATAAGACTGTTGCACATGAAAATTGAAAGTAAAAAAGTGTGGCGCTAGTGAAAAGTGAAACGTCCTGTCGTTAGACAGGTAAAAATGAGGGGAGTGAAGACACTATCAGTGTCAATTGGTGAAGTGGTAACTAATTATTGAGAAAAATATCAACAAAATAGGGAATACAGGCATATATAGATATGCTGGTGAAATGCAGTGATAATCAGTTGGTTTAAAATAGGAGAGAATCAAGCACCCGGCACCTTATTCAAAAGGAAAAACAGACACATGTAAACCCATATAAGAAATCTCAATAACCTAATTAAGTGATTTAACACAGCTAATAGGAGAGATTCAAGTACCTGGCACCTTATTCAAAAGGAAAAAAACAGACACATATAGACCAATGCAAGAAATCTCAATAATCTAGGTAGGTGGTTTAACACAACTAGTATTCAATGGGAATGGGGGCCAGGATAGGGGGCATAAAAATCCTTATGGGAGGACAGGCGTAGCTGGAAAACAAAAGTCTCTCAAATGACAAAAGTAGACTGTCCCATTCAGTCCTACAAATAGCGAACGCAAAGACCTTGTCATCCGCCCGGCGGATAAGGGCGGAGGTATTGTCGTTCTTGACAGTAAGGATTACCAAACAGAGATGATAAGAATCCTAAGTGACACAGATACCTATTTGCCCCTCAGATCTAACCCCACCACAAGCTTTAAAAGAAAACTGGTAGACCTGATCGATACTGGTTTCCAGCTAGGTATACTAGATAAAAAAGAAAAAAAATTTCTGGTCCCGGTGGCTCCACGCATTCCTATAATGTACTACTTGCCTAAGGTACACAAAAATGTCACCCAACCTCCTGGCCGTCCAATTATCAGCGGAATCAATTCCGTGACTTCCCGCATAGGAAAATACATTGACCACTACTTACAACCTCTAGTAAAAACAATACCATCTTTTCTGAAGGATACTCGAGATACCATCACTAAATTGCAACAGGTTACTTACACCAATGACCTTATATTAGTAACTGCAGACGTTACTTCCCTATACACTATTATTCCCCACGAACTAGGTATAGGAGCAGTTGAGCTTTTTCTATCGAGAGAAAAAAACATCCCCACGACCCAAAAGAGATTTATTGTAGATTTACTTCATTTTGCTACCAAGTCAAATTATTTTTGGTATGACAACCATTTTTACCTACAGACGAAGGGGGTAGCCATGGGGGCCAAATTTGCCCCCAGCCTGGCTAACATCTTCATGGCCAAGTGGGAGGAGGATGTCGTCGGTGTTCTGAAACCTTCCCAGCTGGCCTTCTGGGCCAGATACATCGACGACATCCTCCTCCTATGGAGGGGCTCCATGGACTCCCTCAACCATTTCATGACTACCCTTAATGAGAATGAGGTGGGTATCCACTTGTCATATGAAGCCAGCTCGTCGGTCATACATTTCCTAGATTTGGAAATTTCAGCCGTCAACGGTGGACTAGAGACAAAAACCTTTTTTAAGGCCACTGACCGTAACGGGTACATCCCGACCGACAGCTGTCACCATACAGCATGGCTGAAATCAGTACCTAGAAGCCAACTGATGAGAATCAGACGCAATTGTTCCCTCTTGCCTGACTACTACAGTCAAGCGGAAACCATTAAATCTAGATTCCAAGAAAAGGGTTATGATGGAGGATTAATCGACCAAGAAATACAGAAAATAGCTCACATTGATCGCTCATCACTGCTAGTGGAGCAACCAAAAAAGCCTCTGGATGCTAAACATAGATGGGCCTTCCTTACTAACTACTCTATTCAACATAAGCAAATAAAGAGCATTATTTCCAGACATTGGAAAATTTTGAAAAATGACCGAATACTTGGCCCATTACTTCCTGATCAGGCTGGAGTAATCTATAAAGGTGCACCATCATTAGGTAGCAGAATTGCACCAGGTGTGGTTAACCCTCCGAAGACCCCATCCTTTTTCCATGACTTAAAGGGTTTTTACCCCTGCAGGAAATGTACAGTATGCAAGCTTAATGTATGCAAATCTCGTAAAATTGAAGCATTTATGTCATCTATCACTGGGAAGGAATATAAGATGAAACAGTTTGCGACTTGCACTACTAGGTTTATAGTTTACCTCATTACCTGCCCTTGTGGAAAGCAATACATAGGAAGAACTATACGCAATTTTTCTACACGAGTGAACGAACACATCACGGCCATATTAAAAGGACGCACTAATCATAGTGTTCCCAAACACTATCTGTACCACCACAACCAAAATCCATCTGGAACGAAGTTTCAAATTATTGACAGATTCGTTCCACATTGGAGGGGGGAACCAAATACAAGGGGTGTCTCCAAACTTGAGACTTTTTGGATACACCTCATGAAATGTTATGTGCCACACGGACTCAACGTGGAGTGGGATATCAACGCCTTCATCAACCAGTCCTAGGCGTTGATGCCCCACTCCCCCTCTGACAGTATCCATCTAGGATTTATACATTACCTTCCTAGACCAGCTAGATCTATTTATGTTGTAGGACTTTTGTTATTTCACCTTGAGCAACATATATATTTTTCTTTTATGCCATGCACCCCAATTTTTTGCAGGGCTCCCAATAAGCATCCATCTTTGTATTGCTGAATAGATATCCTTAATAGGCATTATCCACATACAGGACATTGCATTTTTTGCTGTTCTTGTAATTCCGGACTATATTCAGCAATACTCCAATTATATTTAATCATATTTAACAATCATGTTACATGTACACGTAGTACTTATTATATATGTCACTCTTTCCATAGATCCTTTTTATGGATCTCTGTTGTCTAGCCTGTTCCCGTTTCTATAGGTCACAAGTCTTTTAGGTTTTTCATAATTCTTTTTGCCTGTGAAGTTTGCGGGTTTATACATTGAGGATGTTAAGTGAATATTGTGCACCGCTCAAATATGTCTATTTGTATATGATGTTGTGTTGGGAGGACTTCCGGGATCGGGACCGCACTATCACATTGCAATTAGGCATTTGCAGCGTGAATCGCTGCCGTGTTTGCGTTCCACGCTTACATTTATTGGGCCTTCGCTTCCTGTTTTCTTCCAATACACAGAATCACAGCATTCCATCGTCTCATCATGTGATTATCACATGACCACTAGAACGAATGGGATAGAAGTGCTGTCTATTGGTGATCAGGAGTGAGGCTTGGTTCATTACCATCTCCCTGTAGACATGATTGGCCACGAAATATCATGTGACCGCTGAGTCATTGATGACGCTGCTGAACCCGGAAGTCGTCCGGTGTAACAGCGCTGAACAGCTGTTACATCTCATTTATTTTTTATTATATAAAGCGCAGTTGTGTGGGGGTCTACTCATACCCCAGCAGAAGCCTTTGGAGGCGAAACGCGTCGGGTCTCTATGATTACACCCCACCATTACCCACTGCGCTGTTTTTATACTCTTTTATGCTGTTTTTTATTTTATTGAGCCGAGTTTTTACTGCCCCCCGCTTGTAAAAAATTGTCTTTCGGAGTTTTTTGCTCAATAAAGTGCTCTCATGCGTTTTTGCACATTAAGGATTTACACTATGTGGAGTTTTTTCTCTTTTTTCTGACCAATTGCATATATGATGGACTTCTGAGCAAATGGTCATTTGGTGACCGGAACCGCATCCTGGGGACCTCGATCCCCAAGCTGGCTCTTCAGTTGAGGACTGCTGACAAGACGGCCCACGAGTCTTCCCACAAGCCTCCATCTCACACCGTTTGACGGTACATGCACGTTTGACTCACCGCCACGGCCTGTGAGTCCACCTGATCCGGTAAGGGCATCCTTTTGCTTTCTCTCTCTCCTGGTGGGAATCATCCACAAGAGTCAAGAGTTAGTGTATCTATCAGGACCCCTTCCAAACAACCTCTAATTACCTCTGGAGAAGACGGTTGAGACCTTGCTATTTGTAGGACTGAATGGGACAGTCTACTTTTGTCATTTGAGAGACTTTTGTTTTCCAGCTACGCCTGTCCTCCCATAAGGATTTTTATGCCCCCTATCCTGGCCCCCATTCCCATTGAATACTAGTTGTGTTAAACCACCTACCTAGATTATTGAGATTTCTTGCATTGGTCTATATGTGTCTGTTTTTTTCCTTTTGAATAAGGTGCCAGGTACTTGAATCTCTCCTATTAGCTGTGTTAAATCACTTAATTAGGTTATTGAGATTTCTTATATGGGTTTACATGTGTCTGTTTTTCCTTTTGAATAAGGTGCCGGGTGCTTGATTCTCTCCTATTTTAAACCAACTGATTATCACTGCATTTCACCAGCATATCTATATATGCCTGTATTCCCTATTTTGTTGATATTTTTCTCAATAATTAGTTACCACTTCACCAATTGACACTGATAGTGTCTTCACTCCCCTCATTTTTACCTGTCTAACGACAGGACGTTTCACTTTTCACTAGCGCCACACTTTTTTACTTTCAATTTTCATGTGCAACAGTCTTATTGCTGTGTCGGCTGCTGTATCCACAATTAGGAGTTGGCGCAATCTCTACACCTTTTTTTACAGCTTTAAAAGAATGGCGTTATCTTCTGGAGGGTGCTGCTCACCCCATTTTGGTCTTCACAGACCATAAAAATTTAGAATACCTGAGAACGGCTAAGAGATTAAAACCTCGGCAGGCCAGATGGGCACATTTTTTTCCTGATTCCAATTCCACATTACCTACAGACCTGGATCCAAGAATGTCAAGTCTGACGCACTCTCTCGCATGTTCCACGACTCAGAAAAAGCCCTACCTCCAGACACCATTCTACCTTCTGGGAATTTCCTGCTGCTTCAAGAAGATCTTGTCTCTCAAATTAGACGGGCCTCTATGGGAATGACACCACCTGCTGAAGCCTGTGCCAAAGACGGGCTGTTTTGGTATGAAAACAAAATTGTGGTCCCTGAGAAGCTAAAAGTACAAGTGTTAGAACTTTGCCATGACCATAAGTTGGCCGGACACTTTGGCTCACGAAAAACAATCAACCTAGTACAACGTACCTTTTGGTGGCCTCATCTTGTTAAACATTGCAAGGAGTATGTTGATTCTTGTAATACCTGTGCCAGAAGCAAGAATAGCCGGGCGAGGGCTTGGGGTCTATTAAAACCCTTACCGGTCCCAGAGAGGCCATGGACCATGATTTCAATGGACTTCATCGTTGAACTCCCCCCATCAGAAGGTTTTTCTTCCATCTTTGTTGTGGTAGATAGACTGTCTAAGATGGCCCATTTCCTTCCCATGAAGGGTACCCCCTCGGCTATGGAAACAGCTACTATCTTTATCAGAGAGATTATCAGATTACACGGAGTGCCAACGAACATAGTTTCTGACCGAGGTGTCCAGTTCACCTCCAGATTCTGGACTGCCCTCTGCGGCTCCTTGGAAATTGAATTAGCATTCTCCTTGGCCTATCATCCCCAATCAAATGGGCAAACTGAAAGGACGAATCAGACTTTGGAGCAATATCTCCACTGTTTTTTTGCATTTTCCGAGGACGATTGGGCCTCCCTGCTCCCTATCGCAGAGTTCTCTTACAACAACTCATTGCCCTCAGCTACCATTAAAACACCATTCTATGCCAATTGCGGCTTCCATCCATCCTTTTTGCCTGGGTCAATACCTGAGTGCTCCATTCCTGCAGTATCCGAAACTTTGGATTTCTTTTCAACAAACAATAAACTACTACAGTATACCATGGCCAAAGCTCAGGAATAGGGATGAGCCGAACACCCCCCTGTTCGGTTCGCACCAGAACATGCGAACAGGAAAAAAGTTTGCTCGAACACGCGAACACCGTTAAAGTCTATGGGACACGAACATGAATAATCAAAAGTGCTAATTTTAAAGGCTAATATGCAAGTTATTGTCATAAAAAGTGTTTGGGGACCCGGGTCCTGCCCCAGGGGACATGGATCAATGCAAAAAAAGTTTTAAAAACGGCAGTTTTTTCAGGAGCAGTGATTTTAATAATGCTTAAAGTCAAACAATAAAAGTGTAATATCCCTTTAAATTTCGTACCTGGGGGGTGTCTATAGTATGCCTGTAAAGGGGCGCATGTTTCCTGTGTTTAGAACAGTCTGACAGCAAAATGACATTTCGAAGGAAAAAACATTTAAAACTACCCGCGGCTATTGCATTGCCGACAATACACATAGAAGTTCATTGATAAAAACGGCATGGGAATTCCCCACAGGGAAACCCCGAACCAAAATTTTTAAAAAAATGACGTGGGAGTCCCCCTAAATTCCATACAAGGCCCTTCAGGTCTGGTATGGATATTAAGGGGAACCCCGGCCAAAATTTTTTTTAAAAAATTACGTGGGGTTCCCCCTAAATTTCATACCAGACCCTTCAGTTCTGGTATGGATTTTAAGGGGAACCCCGCGCCAAAAAAAACAAAAAAAAACGGCGTGGGGTTCCCCCAAAAATCCATACCAGACCCTTATCCGAGCACGCAACCTGGCAGGCCGCAGGAAAAGAGGGGGGGACGAGAGTGCGGGCCCCCCCTCTTGAACCATACCAGGCCACATGCCCTCAACATTGGGAGGGTGCTTTGGGGTAGCCCCCCAAAACACCTTGTCCCCATGTTGATGAGGACAAGGGCCTCATCCCCACAACCCTGGCCGGTGGTTGTGGGGGTCTGCGGGCAGGGGGCTTATCGGAATCTGGAAGCCCCCTTTAACAAGGGGACCCCCAGATCCCGGCCCCCCCGTGTGAAATGGTAAGGGGGTACTTACCCCTACCATTTCACTAAAAAACTGTCAAAAATGTTAAAAATGACAAGAGACAGTTTTTGACAATTCCTTTATTTAAATGCTTCTTCCTTCATCTTCTTCTTCTTCTGGTTCTTCTGGCTCTTCTGGTTCTTCCTCCGGCGTTCTCGTCCAGCATCTCCTCCGTGGCGTCTTCTATCTTCTTCTCCTCGGGCCGCTCCGCACCCATGGCATGAGGGGAGGCTCCCACTCTTCTCTTCATCCTCTTCTTCATCCTCTTCTCTTCTTCCTTCTTCTCTTCTTCTCTTCTTCATTTTCTTCTCCGGGCCGCTCCGCATCCATGCTGTCATGGAGGGAGGCTCCCGCTGTGTGAGGGCGTCTCTTCGTCTGACGGCTCTTAAATGACAGGGGGCGGGGCCACCCGGTGACCCCGCCCCCTCTGACGCACGGTGACTTGACGGGACTTCCCTGTGACGTCACGGGGAATGCCACAGGGAAGTCCCATCATGTCCCGTGCGTCAGAGGGGGGCGGGGTCACCGGGTGGCCCCGCCCCCCGTTATTTAAGAGCCGTCAGACGAAACGCCGTCACACAGCGGGAGCCTCCCTCCATGACAGCATGGATGCGGAGCGGCCCGGAGAAGAAAATGAAGAAGAGAAGAAGAGAAGAAGGAAGAAGAGAAGAGGATGAAGAAGAAGATGAAGAGCGGGAGCCTCCCCTCCATGCCATGGGTGCGGAGCGGCCCGAGGAGAAGAAGATAGAAGACGCCGCGGAGGAGATGCTGGACGAGAACGCCGGAGGAGGAACCAGAAGAGCCAGAAGAAGATGAAGGAAGAAAGAAGAAGCATTTAAATAAAGGAATTGTCAAAAACTGTCTCTTGTCATTTTTAACATTTTTGACAGTTTTTTAGTGAAATGGTAGGGGTAAGTACCCCCTTACCATTTCACACAGGGGGGGGCCGGGATCTGGGGGTCCCCTTGTTAAAGGGGGCTTCCAGATTCCGATAAGCCCCCTGCCCGCAGACCCCCACAACAACTGGCCAGGGTTGTGGGGATGAGGCCCTTGTCCTCATCAACATGGGGACAAGGTGTTTTGGGGGGCTACCCCAAAGCACCCTCCCAATGTTGAAGGCATGTGGCCTGGTACGGTTCAGGAGGGGGGGCGCACTCTCGTCCCCCCCTCTTTTCCTGCGGCCTGCCAGGTTGCGTGCTCGGATAAGGGTCTGGTATGGATTTTTGGGGGGACCCCACGCCGTTTTTTGGGGTTTTTTTGGCGCGGGGTTCCCCTTAAAATCCATACCAGACCTGAAGGGTCTGGTATGGAATTTAGGGGGAACCCCACGTCATTTTTTTAAAAAATTTTGGCCGGGGTTCCCCTTAATATCCATACCAGACCTGAAGGGCCTGGTATGGAATTTAGGGGGTCTCCCACGTCATTTTTTTTTTAAATTTTGGTTCGGGGTTGCCCTGTGGGGAATTCCCATGCCGTTTTTATCAATGAACTTCTATGTGTATTGTCGGCAATGCAATAGCCGCGGGTAGTTTTAAATGGCTTTTTTTCCTTCAAAATGTCATTTTGCTGTCAGACTGTTCTAAACACAGGAAACATGCGCCCCTTTACAGGCATACTATAGACACCCCCCAGGTACGAAATTTAAAGGGATATTACACTTTTATTGTTTGACTTTAAGCATTATTAAAATCACTGCTCCTGAAAAAAACGGCCGTTTTTAAAACTTTTTTTTGCATTGATCCATGTCCCCTGGGACAGGTCCCAGGTCCCCAAACACTTTTTATGACAATAACTTGCATATAAGCCTTTAAAATTAGCACATTTGATTTCTCCCATAGACTTTTAAAGGGTGTTCCGCGGCATTCGAATTTGCCGCGAACACCCCAAATTGTTCGCTGTTCGGCGAACTTGCGAACAGCCAATGTTCGAGTCGAACATGAGTTCGACTCGAACTCGAAGCTCATCCCTACTCAGGAATACTACAAGAGGATGTTCGACAGGAAGAGGCGTGGAGAGCTTGTTTTGGAACCTGGCAACCCAGTATGGTTATCCACCGCTAACCTGAAGTTGGCCTGTCCGTCCAGAAAACTAGGCCCTAAGTACTTGGGTCCTTTCTTGGTAAAGAGGAAGATTAACAACGTGGCCTATGAACTTGACCTGCCTAACTCCCTGAAGATACATCCAGTCTTCCACGGAGCTCTTTTGAAACCGGTTACTCCCAATTCCTTTGTTGGCCATAGTATCGGTCCACCCAAACCTATCCTAGTTAACGGCGAAGAGGAGTTTGAAGTGGAGGCAATTTTAGATTGCAGAAGAAGACGCAACCAAACCCAATACCTCGTAAAGTGGAAGGGCTATGGGCCTGAAGACAACTCTGGGGAGCCAGAAAGCAACTTGCACGCCAGAGAACTCTTGCAGTCATTCAAAGTTTCTCATGCCTCAAAGTTGGCCCAGCTGGGCATCCGGAGTGTGCCCTTGAGGAGGGGGCACTGTCAGAGAGGTTACCTGGTTGGGCGTCGGTGCACGCCGGGGCGCGTTGGTGCGCGCGTTCCTGTGCGTGCTGGGGCGCGTGCTTCTGGAGGCACTGGTGTGTCTGATCCGGCTGGCCATGGTTTGCGCGGTGGTGCCCGGGCGCGCATGCATACGCGTTAGCACGCGTCCACCTACGGGCATTGCTATACGTGTGCCTGGTGGTGCTGGTGTGCACGCCGGTGTCCGGGGGCGCGATTGGGCGCATGCTGGTGCGTGGGCATCTGTGCATATCGGCTCGCGCACGAGCGTGGCGTTTGGCACCAATCAGCCTATTTAGGTTTGCTGCAATCTCTGATCAGTGCTGCCTGATCAACAGCTCTTGTGCCAAGTTCCGTGATCCTCTCTGTGTTCCTGTGTTCCTGAAGTTCTGATCTGTTATGACCCGGCTTGCCTATTGGACCTCCTTGAATGCTGCCTGAACCTGACCCCGGCTTGTTTGACCCCGCTTTTGCCTGCTCCTCTTGTACTTCTGCTGCCAGCCCGTTGCTGACCTCTGCCTGTGTGTGACCAGCCTAACAGCTCCTGCTCAGCGTCTGTTCCCAGTGTTCCTGAGTACTACCTGCTGCTTGGAAGACCACCCCTCTTCCGGATCCTTACACCAGGCCCTCATACCACTCCGCACTCGTGGGCTTCCTGTCTGCTCTATCAGGGACCCCGAGTCGGATACATAAGGGAGCCTACCCTCTGCCCAAGCGGACTCACCAGTCTGGTAAGTGGGAGACCTGACAGCCATAGAGATGTTTGGAGCCACTCTGGTCTCTGATCAGCTCTATGGTCAGCTAGCTGAATCACCGGCTGAATTCTCAGGTTCCCTGTTGGGACAGGAGAGCCAGAGAAAAACACGGAAGACGGTGGGGGGGAGCATTCCCTCCCACTGCTTGTAAAAGCAGTCCAGAGGCTAATTACGCCGTGAATGGCGTACCTGAAGACAAAAAAATGGTTAACAATAAAACACAGTAAACGGTAAAGTATAAAAAATTGCATACCTGAAAAGCAAACATGATAAAACATAATAACAATAAAACATTGCGGAATAGAATACAGTAAAAAAGAGCAGAACAATAGAGAGAGAATAGAGAGAGAGAGAACAATAAAACGACAACTATTTTTTTATATTTTATATATTTTTTTGTGTTTTTTTTTTTACACTGTTTTTGTAACTGTAACTTTTATAACGGTAACCGGTTCCAGGTTCGGGTCTCTCAAAATGCGATGGCATCTTGGGAGACCCTGTGAAAGTGTGCCTAGTCTGTGCAATGCTGTACCCTACGCTAATACTCAACTAGTGTGTGGTAGCGTTCAAAACATTCACCAATGCAAAGACCAGGATTGTCAGGACAGGAGGGACAATAATAGCGGGTGTCACGCCTATATCACGCTTGCTGCAGACACGACATCTTTTTTGGGGGGGTTCGTTGGGTAGGGGTACTCGGGAGGACATAAAGAAAATGCCTCTCATGCAGCCCACTGCATTTGGTTGGGGATGTGAATGGGGGAAGTACGGGTGCTGCAGAAGTGGTGGGTTCCCAATTAGGATTGGCGAATGCAGCAGGAACGGCACTATGGGCATGACGGGCCTGTGTTTGTCTTCTTGGTGGCAGTGGGACACTACTTGTGCTTGCCACCTCGCCAGCTTGAACTGCACTTATGGGACTCGCCATGTCACCAAGTGTTACTGCAGTGCTGGTTTGACTATGACCGGGGTGTACTAGGCCACTGGTGCTTGCCAGTTCACCAAAACGCTACCAAAAAACTGTTAGCGATCGCAGGGATCAGGCCTGACTCTGCGAATGCTGCAGTTATGCGTTTAGGGTTTTGTAAGTGACAGTGATCGATCAATACTGCACCTGGGTGGGCTGGGCTGGGCCGGGCGGAGGGGCAAAACGCAGGTGCTAGCAGGTATCTGGGCTGATCCCGCTAACACTGCGTTTTTGGGAACCCTAAACTGCTGGGGACGCTAGTATAGATCTGATCGGATCAGATATTGATCAGTTCAGATACTATACCACTAAGGGAGGTGTACGGTGTGTGCGTGGGTGTTAGTGGTACTGGCGCTAACCTGACGCTGCCTGGGGCTGGTGCTTGCCAGTTCAGCAAAACGCTACCAAAAAAACTGTTAGCGATCGCAGGGATCAGGCCTGACTCTGTGAACGCTGCAGTTATGCGTTTAGTGTTTTGTAAGTGACAGTGATCAATCGATACTGCACTTGGGCGGGCTGGGCTGGGCCGGGCGGAGGGGCAAAACGCAGGTGCTAGCAGGTATCTGGGCTGATCCCGCTAACACTGCGTTTTTGGGAACCCTAAACTGCTGGGGACGCTAGTAAAGATCTGATCGGATCAGATATTGATCCGTTCAGATACTATACCACTAAGGGAGGCGTATTCTGCGTGTGTGTTAGTGTTAGTGGTACTGGCGCTAACCTGACGCTGCCTGGGGCGACGCATATCACCGCCGGGCGATCAGGGGGCTAAACCTTTATTCGGTAATAAACGGCGGGTGCCCTGACACTATAAAAAATAAACTAACTAACCAGCTTCACCCATAACAGTTATAAGGTGATCACTGGTGAAAGGGTTAACTAGGGGGCAATCAAGGGGTTAAAACCTTTATTAGGTAGTATATGGGGCTCCCTGACGCTATAAAACGCTGACGGCGAACCTATATATTTAGCTCCCTAACTAGCGTCACCAGTGACACTAATACAGCGATCAGAAAAACAATTGCTTAGTGACACTGGCGACGGGGGGTGATCAAGGGGTTAAAACTTTATTATGGGGGGTTGGGGGGTACCCTAGACCTAAAGGGGGCCTAACACTAACTGCCCTACCACACTGTCACAAACTGACACCAATGCAGTAATCAGAAAACTGCTTGGTGTCAGTGTGACGGGGAGGGGTGATTAGGGGGTGATCGGGGGGTGATCGGGGGTGTATTGTGTGCCTGGCATGTTCTACTGTATGTGTGTGTGTTTGTGCACTCACATCGATGTCTTCTCTCCTCGGCGCCGGAACGGAAAATACCGAGCCAAGGATAGATGACATAATTTCCTCTGCTGCTGTTTACCATACAGCAGCAGAGGAATGACCCCATTGGCTGGGAGCGATCGGAAGGGGGGCCACGAATGGATGGCCTCCCCCTCACCTCCGATTGCCGGGGGACAAATGCCGACCGCCTCGGGCACCGGGGGGGTTCGATCGGACCCCCCACCCGTGGGAGGCAGATCACGTACCAGGTACGTGATTTTGCCTGCCCGTGCCATTCTGCCGCAGTATATCTGCGTGAGGCGGTCGGCAAGTGGTTAAAAACTTGCTTGGCTGACATTCCTTCTGGCTCTAGATCCTGTTTGCTGTTCTAATACGCTGTTCTCTGGCTCCCTGACGTTTTGGCTTGTCTGACTATCCATTCCGGTTCCTGAACTCTGACTTTGTTTTGACTACGTTTACCTTTTTTATTATTATTAAACAAGTGTGATTTAACTGTACTTCTGTCTCAGTCTGATTCATGGTTTCTGACACAAAGGAACTGTTTAGCAAACTGCAGTTCCGATGAGGTTTTTGGACCTTTCCACATTGTGAGTATTGAGTTTATGGAGAAAATGAATTAATGCACTATTCCATGAATGCCTACACTTAAGCCTAGTACACACAGGGCGAATGTCAGGTGTAATCAGCCTGATCAATAGAAACCGGCCGACATTCGGCCGTGTGTACTGGAGTCAGTCCGACAGATGCCGACCATTCGCTCGGTTTCTGTCAAAGGGGCATGATCAAAAACGTTCTGCCGACCAGCACCTGGTCAATGCTCTCAGCCGTTGGCTCACTGGAGTGTACTGGAGGGGAGGGGGCCATCCCTCTGTCAGAACACAATAGCATAGCAAGGGAGCTCACTGTACTAAGGTTGGATAGCTGCCAGTTTTTATTTCATTCAGCCCTGCGAAAAAACCTACTAGTGTATACAGGTAATTAGCAGAACAGGCCATTTGGAAGTCAATCATAATAGCACAGCATAGATTGGACAGGATTCCCAGTTAATCAGTCAAACATGGATTGGGCACTCACTCGCCCCCCCCCCCCCTTTTCCTTGGCTGCCAGGCTGCTTACTCAGATAAGGGTCTAGTAAGGATTGGGGGGGGGACCACACGCCAATTTTTTTTCTAATTTTGGTGTGTAGTTCTCCTTAAAATCTATGCCAGACCCAAAGGGCCTGGTATGGATTTTGGAGAGGGACCCCATGCAGTTTTTATCTTAATTCTGTCACAGGGTTCCCCTTAACCACTTCTACATACATATGTAAAGTAGTGAGTGTACAGCTTGTATAACAGTGTAAATTTGCTGTCCCCTCAAAATAACTCAACACAGCCATTAATGTCTAAACGCCAACAAAAGTGAGTACATCCCTAAGTGAAAATGTACAAATTGGGCCCAAAGTGTCAATATTAAACAATAGGAAAAACACATGAAATAGAGTCAGCCGCACACCCCAAACAGTATTGTAGACAAACGAAAATAGAAGAATCCCCCATGGGGTTTTTTAGCAGCAATTGTAATATATTTATACAGAAAATATGGTAAAAGTATAATAAAATCATTTATTGTGCAAAACACGGCTTACAAGTCATTGGTCAAAATGGTTATACAGATACAAAACTCTGGTGACGGACATGTCTCAGAATATGTCTGAGTTTGGTATGGTTCATTCAAAGTACAAGGTCAATACTTTAAAAAACATCCACATGAATACCCCGACGCGTTTCGACCTATGCTGTTGCGGTCTCTTCAGGGGGTAGTATTCTGGTGAAATACATAAAAAAATTATCAAAAACTTCAATATAGCCACACCTTGTATCCAAAAGTTATATGTCTATATAATGATGTTATATTTACCACTAAAAGGGTGAGTTTCAACCACAGGTCACATATCCAGAGGTTTCCCAAAAAGGGAAGCACTGATCCAGGGTTCCTCATGCGTCTGTCCCCACCCCTCCAGGTGGGCACCGGCATCAAAAATGGCTTACAAGAAGTCACACCTCGTTGGGACACAGTGGGGGGGGCGGCCACAGACGACACCTAAAATGTATTGTAGTAGTTAATTACCGTATATACTCGAGTATAAGTCGAATTTTTCAGCACATTTTTTTGTGCTGAAAGTGCCCCCCTCGACTTATACTCGAGTCGAGCACTTTTCTGCAGCAAAAAATTTCATTTTCCGAACCGATTTTGGGGCCCCGTATCTCAGGGCCACTTGGTACTAGAAACCCCAAATTTGGTATGCAAACCCAGTGGACCTAGTACTACAACAGATCCAAAGCGGAAGTTCCAAGCACTAAGTGGCCCCGAGATATGGGGCCCCAAAATCGGTTCGGAAAATGTCATTCTCTGCTGCAGAAAAGTGCTTGACATTTTCTGAACCGATTTTGGGGCCCCGTATCTCAGGGCCACTTGGTACTAGAAACTCCAAATTTGGTGTGCAAACCCAGTGGAACTGGTACTATAACATATACAAAGCTGGGGTTCCTAGCACTAAGTGGCCCTGAGATACGGGGCCCCAAAATTGGTTCGGAAAATGTCATTCTCTGCTGCAGAAAAGTGCTTGACATTTTCTGAACTGATTTTTGGGGCCCTGTATCTCGGGGCCACGTGGTGCTAGATACCCCAGCTTTGGAAATTTTATGGTACTAGTTCCACTGGGTTTGCACACCAAATTTGGGGTTCTTAGCACTAAGTGGCCCCGAGATACGGGGCCCCAAATTCGGTAAACTGTGTCTATCTGCAGCAATGTCATTTCGGGACCCTTTGGGTTCAGAGACCCCAAATTTTGGCAGCAGCTAGGGGGCATCTAGGAACCCTTAACTACTGAGTTTGAAGTTCAGGGGACCTATGGCTGCAAATGGGCACAGTGAGGCATGCAAATGGGCACAGTGATGCTGCAAATGGGCATTGTTGACCCTCTTTTCCACTTACAGTAGATGTGCATTTCTCACCCTCGTCTTATACTCGGGTCAATAAGTTTTTCCCATTTTTTTGTGGTAAATTAGGGCCTCGACTTATACTCAGAACGACTTATACTCGAGTATATACAGTAAGTATTTAAGTATTTAAAGGTAATGTCCTAGCACCTAGTGAGCTGTATCCCCACCTATATATGCAAATATTTGTTTATCTGAACCTGATATATGTAAAAAAAGAAAACAGAAATTTTAATTGTGCTCAATTATTAGTGCTGTATTTGAGTTATCACCATTGCAATCTCCTAACCCAAAGGAGAATGCCATGAGAGAAATCAACAAAGTATGTTAATCAAATGATAATTTTAATATTATTGTGTATTAATGGAATAGGTGAGTGCGGGTGTTCAAAGAGTGAACAGAAAAGTGTTGGGTGTTTGAGTGAGAAAACAAAGTGTGTAAGAGTGATTAGTGAATGTGTGAAGTTAGGTAAGTGGGCAGGTGAAAAAATGCAGAAAAAAAAGAACACAAGAAAAACGGCAAAGCAAACCAAACAAAGTGAGAAAAGAAGAACGTGCATGGGAAACTATTGTGGTCAATTGAGTGATGAGTGAAGCTTGTACTGATGTCATATGCTTAAAGTGTATGGCCTACATAGTGTAGTCTCTAAATGGGACAAAAAGTGGTCAAAATTAAAAGCAATCTTAAAAAATCATGCTGTTATAATAGTGCCATAGTGTCCGTAATATACGACACTAATGACAAACTAAGTGTGAATGTAAGGTAAAAAAGATACTAAATGGAACATGAAAAATATTTTAATCTATCAAAGTTGTAGTCTACATAGGTAGTATTAATGTAGTATGCTGAAAGTTGTACTTACATGGCTTAGATCCTTCCTGTGTGTGGGGAGCGTTCCAGGGATCGTGATCGGATTCCCTAGAGAGTGGGTGCTTATATGGTGGACTAATTAGTTACAGGTGTCGTTAATGAGCGTCCCACCCCCTCCTGGCCCCGTGGTGTGACTCCCTCGGCGTTCCTGTGAGCTGAAGCTCCGGCCATCGCCGTCTCCTCCGTCGCAAAAGCGTGACGTCATGATGCCGTGCGCACAAGGAGCCGCAGCCTCCAGTGCACGCAGCGTCACAAGTGTCCAGTGGAGATCAAGGGACACCGCCGGCACGGTGATACTCCCCCTGGTGGGCGAAAAGGTTCTTATCGCCCCACCATGAATGGGAGCATAAACAAGGGGAGAACTATGGAGAAACTCCAAGTCTCCCCACCGTGCCGGGAAGCCTAAAAAGAAACCGACGCCCCACAAAGGAGGGAGGGGAGTGAAAGGCTAATGAGGAAAAGTGTCAATATTTTGTGTGGCCACCATTATTTCTCAGCACTGCCTTAACCCTCTTGCGAATGGAGTTCACCAGAGCTTCACAGGCTGCCACTGGAGTCCTCTTCCACTCCTCCATGACCACAACACAGAGCTGGTGGATATTTTTGAGAGCTTGCGCTCTTCCACCTTCCGTTTGAGGAAGGTGGAAATCGCAAATTGTATAGTAGAGGTGTAATGGGGCTCATAGAGATGACACCACATGAGGTCAACATAGTTATGCAAGTAAAATGCAGCCAGGTGAGAGGCCCTTCACTGTCAGAAGCAGTGTGCAGTTAACCACTTCAGCCCTGGAAGGATTTACCCCCTTCCTTTTTGCGATTCGGCACTGCATAAATTTAACTGACAATTGGGCGGTCGTGCGATGTTACACCAAAACAAAATTGACATCCTTTTTTTCCACACAAATAGAGCTTTCTTTTGGTGGTATTTGATCACTTCTGTGTTTTTTATTTTTTGCGCTAAAAACAAAAAAAGAGCGCCAATTTTTAAAATAAAGCAATATTTTTTTCTTTTTGCTCTAAAAAATATCCCCAAAAAATTTATAAAATTTTTTTTTTTTCCTCAGTTTAGGCCGATATGTATTCTTCTACATATTTTTGGTAAAAAAAACCGCAATAAGCGTATATTGATTGGGTTGCGCAAAAGTTATAGCGTCTATAAAATAGGGGATAGATTTGTGGCATTTTTATTATTAATTTTTTTTAATATTAGTAATGCCAGCTATCTAAAATTTTTATCATGACTGCGACATTGCGGTGACACTTTTGACACTATTTTGGGACCATTTTCATTTATACAGCGATCAGTGCTTTAAAAATACACTGATTACTGTGTAAATGACACTACAGCATGACAGAGATCATTGCTCCTGAATACAGGGAGCACTAGATCTCTGTCATGTTGCTAGGCAGAACAGGGAAATGCCTTGTTCTGCTGCTCTGTGACACAATCGCGGGACACCGGCGGACATCGAGTCTATGGGACCTGCGGGCACGGTCACGCAGTATGTGGCAGGTACGCCCCTTTGCCCACCGCTGCCATTGTGCTGACGTATATCGACGTGTGGCGGACGGCAAGTGGTTAAGCAGGCTGGAGCCTAATAGCATACAGCTTCTCCAGAAGACCCACCTACTGTGGGCAAACCCTACTTGATTGCTACAAGTTCCAGTTCTCCATTTCCTGTGGGGTGGCCCTATGTTATTTTTAAGACATTATCAGAAGGTACATTTTAAGACATTATCAGAAGATTTGAAAGGTCATAGATTGTCTAATGGCATAGAGTATTTCTGGAAAGGAGAAATACATCTGAGAGATCTTCCAAGTGTAAGTAAATAACTAGATTTGAGTAGAGAAGTTCATGAACCGTGTAGAGGCTTTAAATAAATGAAGGCATACGTGGTGGTGATGTTAGGTTGGAATGACTTTGTGAAAAAAATGTGAAACAATATTCTTTGTGAAATAGGCAGCCAGTTGGGCACCTACAAAGGGGAATAGCATTTTATTAATAACAGAAAAGGTAGGGGGTAGAAGAGATGAGCAGAAGAATTTATGATAGACTGGAATGGTGCCACTGAAAGCCAACAAAGTAGGTTTTTACAAGAGCCAAAGCATCAAACAGAGTGATCATTATCTATCATTTTAATTACATCATATCATGTACAAGAAAGTTGTGCACTAAAGTCAAATTTCTGTAGGCTGAAGACTGCAGGCAGTAGTTTGTGTGTGGATGTAAGATTTTAATACGCAAGCAAAAACAATTATTTCCTCCAAGTAGAAAACCGAGAACTTTCAAGTATTGGGGTGTTACCAATGTTAATAGTTATTGCAGCCAAGATAGCAGATTTCGAAAAATTATAAATTATGTTTTTGTGACTAACCCCGTAAGCCCGTACATTGACTGCATCTCTCTCTGTGCATGCAGCTCACTTACAACTCTATTAAACCCTATAAAGCCAAGGGAAACAAAGAACCACAATTTCACATGTTGGTCAAAAATCATTGACCACAGGGGTTGATTTACTAAAACTGGAGAATGGAAAATCTGGTGTAGCTCTGCACAGAAACCAATCAGCTTCCAGAGTTTTTGTCAAATATTAATTGAACCAGTTGAAGTTCAATTTGCACTCTCCAGTTTTAGTAAATCAACCCCACGCTGTGCAGGCATGGCTCCCTGCTTTCACTTTCAAGAATCTGATCCAAAGCAATGATGGGTTGTCAATGATGGTGGAATTGCACTTAGATAGTAAATGGCTGAATGAGGCTGAAGGCGATCAGTAGCACTGAAATGCAAACATCTATAAAAAATGGGTAAATACAAGCATTTCTTATGAATAATCCTTTCGCAAACTAAATGTTATACAATAGAAGTTTAAATCTACTGTAATTCATTTTAACAACTGTAATTTTGAACAAACAAGATAAAGTAACACAGAAATGCAAATCAACTGCATATTAGATATAGTAAATAGAGGACCTTTGTCCATAAAGGACAAAAGAAGAGGAACCCTCAGAGGTGGGATTTAGCGGCAACGCAAGCTGATGCAGTAAAAAGACACTCAGTTAATATCATATAGTATAAAATTGCAAAACTTTATTTTGACAAAAGACAATAATATAAAACCATAATCAGGTGAAGCACATGCTATGTAACTTTCCACTTTTGTAACCTAATGATAATGATGGTGTTTCCATTGATTGTGGATCACCAGTGGTGTGGTGCCCAGAAGGTTGTAAATAAAGGAGTCGTTTACCCCGACACACGCAAAGTAAAATAAAATAAGTCATGTGGGATTAAAAAACAAAACTTTTTTTAAAAATATACTGTATATGTATCTTAATATATCCCTCTGTATATTCAAGGAGAATACTCAACAAAGATTTTCTGTCTTGTCTAGAGTCTCCTCTCCTTTCAAAAACATTGAAGGCTATATTCACACTATGTGCGGTGACCAGCGTTTTACAACATTGTAAAACATTGGTCACTGCAAGGACAAACAGAAAACAATTGTTTTCAGTGTGTCCTATTCACACTGCAATGCAGATGCATTTTATCGCAGCGCATCATACAGGATCACATGTCACTGTACAGCAGCGCACCTCTCTGCTGTACAGTGACATGAATGAAGTGTACTTTTGTACACTTCAAATAACGTTAAATGTGATGTGCTGAATCGTGTCCCGCACTGCCCCCTACGGCAGCCAGAACAGACAACTGCCAGACAGGAAATCGCTGCGGTTTACCTCTCCGGCAGCTGTCCATTGTGTGTGAATACAGCCTAATGCCCCGTACACACGGTCGGATTTTCCGATGGACAATGTCCGATCGGAGCGTGTTGTCGGAAATTCCGACCGTGTGTGGGCTCCATCGGACATTTGCCATCGGATTTTCCGACACACAAAGTTGGACAGCAGGAGATAAAATTTTCCGACAACAAAATCCGATCGCGTCAATTCCGACCGTGTGTGGCCTGTTCCGACGCACAAAGTGCCACGCATGCTCATAAGAAATTCCGACACGGGACAGCTCGTTCTGGTAAACTTAGCGTTCGCAATGGATACAGCACTTTCGTCACGCTGCAATGTTCAAAATAGTTTAATACAGCGCACTCTCTTCTTCTTTATAATGTGACAAGAATTAAGTAGTTTTGCTGCTCATATTCACACACACTTCTCACAAACTTATTTCGTTACTATTTATCGGGATTCCCTCAATATATTTTGATTTCTCACATCTGACAACAAAATTTTTATTTTTGTTTGGACTTTAATGTAGATTCTTTTTTTGTGTTTCTCTTTTTTTTAGTTTTTTTTTTTTGGTGATTTTGATTTGTACTCCCGAAAATGTTTGTGTGTTTTTTGTGACAAGTTCCCACAACACCATTCATATGTTGTTCTATTTAATCTGTAGGAGATTGTTTGGTGTTGTTGTCCCTTGTTAATTTCACATTTTATGTTTTTAGAAATGTACCTGAAACGTCACCAACAAACTGTCCTTTTTGGATGAAAACACACACAGGAGAGTATAATTTACCCAAAAAATTTTTATTAAGGGCTCACAACTAAACAAAGAGGGAGGCAACGCTGGAGAAACTGCAGAAGTGGGCGAAGCCTGGGACCCCCAGGGCAGACATCAACTATTTAAAAGCAAAATTGGTGGCCTGAGGAGTCCATATCTTAGGGAGGGCAGTCTGGTCCAGAAGTCCCAGAGATCCGGAAAGCAGCAGATGACATCTATGTCCCCAGGCTGTGGTCATACGAGAGACTGCATCTTCTGTCAGACCAGACTGAACCCAGGATCATCACTCTTTGGTCTTCCTTCCACGCTTCCTTCCAGGCTTTGGCTGTGGTGGTGGAGTTGTGGCAGCAGGAGGAGGAGGAGGATCGTCCCTCTCCATGACATCCGTCTTGGGTGTCAGTTCCCCACTCTCCCCCTTACGAAGCACTTTATAAAGCAGGTCCTCACAGAGCTTGCGTTGGCCCTCCTGCATGCCCTGCAATTTTGTGGCAGCCATGCAGGCAAAGGCCTCTTCAGGACTGGGGAAGGCTCGGAGGGACGCCGAAGCCTCCTGGATCAGCCTGTATGCTGAATCCTGCACAGGACTGGGAGTGGCCTTCCTGGCCCTTTTATATGGCAGGCGGAGGGGAGGGACTGCGACTTGTCCCAGGCTTCTCCTGACTGCCACTTAGCCCCGCCTCCTCCTGGCTGCCACTAATCCCCGCCTCCTCCTGACTGCCACATTCCACAGCCTCCTCCTGGCTGAGGTCTTCCTGTGTATGAAAAAGGGACATAGTTTTAGTATTTTTTACATCAATCACACACAATTTTCACCTCCTGACTGCTGCAAATTGAATGTTAACAAATATAACAGACTATCCTTCTGAGCCCAGCATTTTTCATTCTTGTCCCAATTTTGGGTGCCCACTACTGTCTATTGATATGTAAAACACTTTTTTTAATCAGCAATTAGTGATCAATAATAACATCTAATAAACATCATTTATTTATTGACCAGAAATCTGTAGAGGAATGCTATACCTGACTCCAGCTGGGCTCCTCCACTTCTTCCTGGCTGGAAGGCCCAGGTTGGACATCGGAAGCCTCAGCTGGGGTGGAAGGAAGAGTGGAAGGAAGAGTAGAGAGGGATTCCCTGACCTCAGTGTGGTCTGACAGAAATCGCAGTCTCTCATAGTACCACAGCCTGGGGACATAAACGTCATCTGCTGCAGCTCCGGACCTCTGGGAATCTGTGACCTTCTTGCGCTCCCTCAGATATGTGCTCCTCAGGCCACCAATTTTAGCTTTCAAATAAGGGATGGTTGCTGTGGGGACCACCGGCTTCACCAACTCCAGCAGTTTCTCCAGCGCTGCCTGCCTCTTCTGTTTGTGGTTATAATGGGGGTGTCTGACCTGCCACAGACAGGGCAGCTCCCTGTACTTGTCTATGAACAGGGGAAGGAAGTTGTGGTCATTGAAGCCATCCATTTTCTCTGCAAGACACAACACAAGACAAACCCTAATGTCAGGCCAAACTCCCCTAATCTTGTTACAATATAGGCTTCCATTTCGAAGCAGTATAGGCCCAAGTTTAGATCCTACCTTCGTTAGCACGATCGGCGTCTCCGATGCTCCTTCCTCCGCTCACAGATCGTACGTAAGACGCGCGCGTTACGATTTATAAACACTGCGCATGCGTATAACTCCGCCCGCCCCTGACGTTCTTTCTAGTCTATTCCCCGCCCCTTTTCGTTCCGCGCAGTGGAGGAAGAGCACATGGCGGATAGACAGCAGGATCGTGCTAATTACACCAACGAGGAGGAGGGGGAGGAAAGGCCGGAGCCTGAAACGTCCCAATCCAGAAGGAGATTACAGGACTCAAATATGTCCTTTGGGGAGATGTTGGAGATGGTGGACATCCTGAAGAAGGCCGACTATGATGGAAAGTATGGGCCTTACCCCAACCCCAATGTCAGAAAGGCCAAGATCATGGCGAAAGTGGTCAGGAGTCTGCACCGGAAATTCGGGGTACGACGATCGAAAGATCAGCTCAGGAAGCGGTGGTCGGACCTGAAATTACGAGAACATGAGCAGTACAGAAAGATCCGGAGAGTGCTGCAAAAAAGTAAGTAGTTGTGCTGTGTTCCTATTGTTCTTGTGTTTATTACGTTCGTGCTGCTCCATGTGCTTTTGGAACTGTTGTACAGTTTAAAATGGCAACTTTCATGTTCATGGGCACATTATTCGTTCGGATCACACATTGTTATTTGGGACTATAAAATACCATTGTTTAGGCCATATGCATTTGGCCACCATTTTGAGGCCCTATACTTGTCTTCAAAGAATTGGGTTGTGTAGATGGCTTTGTTACTAGAATGAAATGCAAACTGTGTAAGGAGAGGACACTCAGCAGCTGTTTTCACATCTGGACACTGAAGCACTAGTGTGGGACACAAGAACACCATTTTTATTAGGGGGGCCACACAGGTGCTCCAGTGTATACTATGGGGGGGCTACATCTGTGAAGCTTGTACAAAACAGGTAAAGTATTTCAGCTTGACAAAGGGCAATAAAAAAGCTACATCTTGGAACTCTGCTAAAATAGACAATTGTACCCCACTTCCAAGCAATGTTTCATCTTTATAGTTCTGACATTAAATATCTGTGTGCTAAGTATACCATTTTTGTTTTACATAGGGGATAAAAGACTCGGAGGACACCCCTCATCCGAGGAGACCAGAGCCCCCCCCCCCCTCTGGAAGAAGGGGAAATACCCCAAAGACAAGCTGAGCAGGAGGAAGAAGACGTGGTGGAAATAGTCACCACAACAGGTGAGTGTCTGCGACCACAGGCTCAGATAAGAGATGGATGGCGGCATTTTTTGGCAAACCTAATTTATTTTTGGGTTCCTCTCTTTTTAGGTGATCGTGATGTTGTGGATCCAGATCCTTTCACATCCGAAAGTGCCCAGATCCTGATCGGGGAGATCATGGGGTGTAATTTACAATTGGAAATAATCAAGCAAAACATCAATGATGTTATTCCAAAATATAAAAACATCATTGATGTTTTGGGGCGAGTTTAAAGCCCCTCAAAATCACTTTCTTCTTTTGTGTGCTACAATGTGCGAAATGTTTTTGTGATTTTTCCCAAAGCCAAATTTGGAGGATGCACACAGTGTGTCAACATGTGCTATCTGCCATCACGGGAGATCAATGTACGCGTTTTGGGGGTGCAACCCCTTCCTCAATAATAAAGTAACGGTGAGGAAGGGCTTTCTCCCCCAAAACACGTCCCTTGATCCCCCATGATGGCAGATAGCACATGTTGACATTGTGAAATTTGTGTGCATCTTCCAAATTTGGCTTTTCCAGGGGTGATTTCACCCCATCTGAACGCTATATCAAACACAGTTCCTAAATACTCATGTCTGATATTGCCTTCAGGTTCTACCAAATGTGAACTTTGTAAGATCAAGATTTGTGTCTTTCTTGTGGGTTTTACACAGGCCTGTTTTCTATAAAATGGACATTTTGATTTAGGATAATGACACCACAAAAATTGTTATACCACAAACATGTCGGTTTGTCAGAAAAACCTTGGGTAAATGCACATGTGATTGTGCAGGTATTAAAAAGATTGTTCATCAAGAATGTGTGGATTATTGTCTCAACGCTACAACACTTTTGGGGTGATGTAATTGTTGTTTGATGAGAAAATGGGGGTTATTTCCTAAGGGCAAATCCACTTTGCACTACAAGTGCAGTTTCAGTGCAGTTGCAAGTGCACTTGTAGTGAAAAGTGTCTTTGCATTTAGTAAATAACAGCCAACAGTGCTTTGTAAGGTTACACAATCACGACATTTTATGCACTCCACACATTTGTGTCAGGGTCAGCTAAAACAAACACAAGCAGTAAATGTCCACAAAGAAGAGCCTGGGGGGAGATGCCTGTCGAGAACTTGAGGTCCTGCAGGCTTCTCCCTGTGGCCAAATACCGCAGGGTAGCGACCAACCTCTGCTCCGGAGTGATGGCTTGCCTCATGCAGGTATCCTGCCTGCTGATATAGGGGGTCAGCGAAGCCAACAAACGGTGAAATACGGGGTCTGTCATCCTGAGAAAGTTCCTGAAATCATCAGGATTATTCTCACGGATCTCACGGAGCAATGGCATGTGACAGAACTGGTGACGCTGAAGCAACCAATTCTTGGTCCATGAACTCCTCCCCACCCTGTTCATGGACTGGACTTGTGTCAAGGTAAGGACCCCAACACCAAGCCCCCGCACAGCACGAACTCTACGAGGAGTACGTATACGAAACATGGCTAGAAAACGGTCGCCTGCTCAGAACGAAGTAACAGAACGCACTGAAGAACAGCAAGGCCTGTGAAGAGCGACCTGAAAAACAGCAACGAGCGGACAAGATCGCACAGAAAACTCCAATACGAACTGACTGCACGCACTGAAGAGCAGATACAAACCCACAAGCACAAACTGAACGGCAGAAAACGATCTGAAAGACACGAGTCTGAATCGTCTCTCACCAAACTTTTACTAACACGAGATTAGCAAAAGGAGCCCAAAGGGTGCTGCGCTTGGTTCTGAACTGGCCTTTTCTAGTCTCGTCGTACGTGCTTGAGGTCACCGCGTTCTTGGCGATCGGAAATTCCGACAACTTTGTGCGACCGTGTGTAGGCAAAACAAGTTTGAGCCAACATCCGTAGGAAAAAATCCTAGGATTTTGTTGTCGGAATGTCCGAACAAAGTCCGACCGTGTGTACGGGGCATTAGGCTACATTTTTGGGAGCTTATTCACAAGAGAATTGATCTCATTGGATTCTAAAAGATTCTATGTTGTCTAATTTGCTTTTGAGTACTACTACTACTACTACTACTACTACTACTACTACTATTATTAATAATAATACTAAGAATACATATTATTTATTATTGGTATTATTATTATTGATGTTACATTAGGACATTGCAATATTTTGTGGCAGCCCTTTAAGTATTTTTAGACTTATAGCTTTATAACTTAAATCATTCTATAATATTACATAATAAAAGCCATTCACCATTTCCTTCTTGGTATGAAATTGATGAGCAGGACATATAAAAGGAAAAGTAGATGTGTAATCTGAGAAAAATCACAGTTGAGTCATCCATAAGTAATGGTGAAGGGAAAAATGTACATGCTCAATGACATTTAAAGCCTAGGTATTTTGCAAACTTTGAAATATCTACTTAACACATCCTTTTTGGATTTTGCATGCTGAGCAGAATTAGAGCCCATACTTGGATATTTGTGTGCAGAAGCTCTACGGATGCTCATATATGTTAATAGGTGTTATGATAAAGGTTATGTCTCCAATGTCACCTTTCTGCCTGATATTTCCTTTCATTAAATTAGCAAATGTGACAGTCTAATGTGAACCTAAATGACAAGTTTCATATTATGAAATTTCCTACTAGGCTTGTTTAAAGCGTATCTAAACCCAAGAACAAAATTGGTAATATTGCAGTTTACTGGTCCTTAGATGTGGTGGCTGCACACGTTTTTTGTTCACCCTTTTTTACTTAAATCTGATAATCTTGACATTAACATACTTCCTGTCCTAAGGTGACAACTGTACAGAGTTGTAAGCCTAGCACAGGGAGAATGTTAGGACTACATAACCACTCCCTCTCTGCTCCATAACATAGGGAAGTGTTTTGCATTCTATAGAGATAGCAGGGAACAATGCTGATTGCCTCTGTCAAGAGGCAGAGAGCCCAGAATTGTATTATCACACAAGTTTCTGGCCATCTTTTTTTTTGCACTTGTCGAACAGATAGATATAAAATGCTTTTACAGGCATACCCCACTTTTAAGTACATAATGTGACCAGAGCATGTATGTAAAATGAAAATGTACTTTAAGTGAAGCAATACCCTTTTTCCCTTCTCAATGCATGTACTGTATTGCAATAGAATTTTACCGGCATAACAGATTACCTAGGCAAGCTGGCCAACTCCAAAATTAGATATGTTGTAGTCAGGGCCATCTTAAGAGCATTATAGGCCCCAGGGCAATACAGTGCACTGGGGCCATGTCTACACTACACCATATCCACTGACCACTACACTACAAACCACACCACTACTACACAAACTACACTATCCACTGACCACTACACTACTACACAATACACTATACACTACCCACAGACCACTACACAATATACTACATACTGACCGCTAAACAATACTCTACCCACAGACCAATACACCCCATTCACACACACACACAATACACTATACACCACACACACACACACACACAATACACTATACACCGCACGCACAATACACTATATACTACACACACACAATACACAATACATTATACACCATACACACACATACACTACACACACAATACACTATACACTACACACAATACCTTATACACTACACACAACACATTACACTATACACTGACTTTATGGCTGCTCCCTCTCCCCAGACCATATCTACTCCCCCCAGGCCAGCAAAAAAACTCACGAGTGAGTCTCTTACCTTTTTTTCTTTCATGATCTGCTCTGCCTCTGTGCCGCCTGTCACACTGCCAGACTGCCTGCCCCGGCGGGGACATGATCGGTGACCCGGAGAGGAGGAGGAGAGGAGGAGGAGAGGAGGAGAAGAAGATGTCGGGCACAGACTGCATCCCCCAGCGGGGACATGATCGGTGACCCGTAAAGGAGGAGGAAAAGCTCACAGTGAAGGCCAGCCCCGCTCTCCCACGATTGAGGACAGGCCAGCCCCATCTGCCGCACATGACCCCTTTCGCCCAATCACAGGGTGCCAGGGGCCGGCCTGAGACTAGACATGGTGGCCGGAGTGCGGGGTCACAGAAAATTGGAGCGACGGTGACACATAGATGCTTGGCTGGGGTCGCTGGGCAGGTGGGGTCCCCCAGGCAAGTGGGGCCCCTGGGCAACTGCCCAGCATGCCCAATGGAAAAGATGGCCCTGGTTGTAGTTCTGGGTCCCCTCTCTGTGCTCCCCAAGTTTGGTGTCCCTGTCACTTATGGCTCGGGTGCAGTGCCATGTCAAGCTGACTAGGATTTCCTATAGATGCCAATGTTACTTGTTAAAAACCGGAAGCAGTACCATGTCAAACTGATCAAGATTTCCCATAGACGCTAATGTTAAAAACCGGGAGCAGTGCCATGTCAAGCTGACCAAGATTTACCATAGACGCCAATGTGGCCGTACTCATGAGTGTATGTAAAGTGAAGGTATGTAAAGCGGGATATGCCTGTACACAATGTGACCAGAGCATGTATGTAAAACGAAAATGTACTTTAAGTGAAGCAATACCCTTTTTCTCTTCTCAATGCATGTACTGTATTGCAATAGAATTTTACCGGCATAACAGATTACCTAGGCAAGCTGGCCAACCCCAAAATTAGTTATGTTGTAGTTCTGGGTCCCCTCTCGGTGCTCCCCAAGTTTGGTGTCCCTGTCACTTATGGCTCGGGAGCAGTGCCATGTCAAGCTGACTAAGATTTCCTATAGATGCCAATGTTACATGTTAAAAACCGGGAGCAGTGCCATGTCAAGCTGACCAAGATTTCCCATAGACGCCAATGTGGCCGTACTCGTGAGTGTATGTAAAGGGAGGGTATGTAAAGCGGGATATGCCTGTAATTGTAAACTTTCCAGATAAAAAGGTTTACATAAGTCTTTAAGTATCGAAGATAGATAGATAGTGTCAGGGTACGCCTGGGCGCCGTCGCGCCCCGTCGCGTGCTGTTCGGCAAATCCCTGTTGTTCCCGGGCGTCGGCGCGGCGCTAGGGCGCGTGCGGGTTCGCGGCGCTTGTGCGCGCGCGCGTGTGCACGTGCGCGCGTACGGGCGTGCACGCGTTCGCGATAGCGCCGGTTTGGCGCCAAGGTGCACATAAAAGCCACCCTGTGCCTCTGACACATTGCTGCTTCGTCTCAGCTTCGTGATTCCTGTATTTGAACCTGATTGATTGCTACCTATCTGACCCGGCTTGTTTGACCACCCGTTCTGCTCCAATCCGACCCGGCCTGTCTGACTATTCTGATACTACCTGCCTGATACCGTTGCCGATCCTTGCCTGCCTACTGACGCTGCCTCTGCCTGCTGTTTTGCCTGTCTCATATCCTTGCTGACCCGGACCGTCTGACCCTGCTTGTTCCTGCTAGTCCTTGCTGTTGCACCTTCAGCTTCAGCTCCAGAGACCTCTGCATCTCCAAGTGTTCCAGCTGCTGCTTCCAGTCTCATCTGATCTGCAGTCCAGCCATCCCTGCGGGATCTCTCTCTTCACCTCAGCACCAGAGACTCAACTCTACAGGCACTCCTACCCCACTGTGCTCAGGAGACCACTGTCCCCACTCCAGTGGCTCCTGAACCAGCGTTGTATGAGAGGTCTTCTCCTACAAGTCAGGCTCTCCTACCAGGTACCTAACAGTACGAAGCAGCCATGTCTGAGCCTGCAGGAGATACCTCTTCATTAAAGGAGATATGCACACACCTGGCGGCTCTCACCCAAGCAGTGCAAGCCCTTCAGGACAACTATAACAGACTGGAGGGACAAGTTCAGAATCTTGCAGGGGCTAACCCTTCAGCCTACTCTCCACCTGCCGCCCCAACACAGACTGTTCCAGGGCCTTCAGTGGTAATGATCCCGCCTGAACCACGGGTCCCCATTCCTGAAAGGTTCTCCGGAGACCGGGCTAAGTTTCGGGGTTTCCGCAATGCCTGCCAGCTCTTTTTTGCCTTACAGCCCAGAACCTTTTCACTGGAAGCCACTAAAGTTGGATTTGTCATTTCCCTCCTTCAAGGGGAACCACAGACCTGGGCACACCGTTTACTTGAAGGGGACTCTGCTCCAACTCAATCCTTATCCGCTTTCTTCGAAGCCATGGCACAATTATATGAGGACCCTCAACAGACTGCCACAGCTGAATCTGCTCTGCTCGCGCTCCAACAAGGCCGCAGACCTGCGGAGGACTATGTTGCTGAATTCAGACGTTGGAGCGCGGACACCCAGTGGAATGACGTGGCTCTGCGTCACCAGTTCCGCATTGGACTGTCTGAAAACTTGAAAGATGAACTTGCTCGAGTTGGTATTCCAAACACCTTGGAGGCCTTGATCACTCTAACCATCCAGATCGATCGTCGCCTCCGAGAACGCCGATCTGAACGAGCAGTTCAACCTAACCGCCAGACCTGGATGACACCACGAGCCCCGATTCCTGCATCCCGCTACTTACCTGTGCCCAGTCCAAATACAGTCAATATCGCACCGGATACCTCCGAACCAATGCAGCTAGGTCTGATGCGACCTGCCCTGTCCTCCGAAGAACGTGCCCGATGTCAACAATTAAATCTGTGCCTGTACTGTGGAGGAACCGGGCATTATGTCTATAATTGCCCAACCAGAATGAGTAAGTGTCCACCTCCTATACTTACCAGTCTCTCTGCTTTATCAACAAATGCTACCCATCTTGCCATTCCTCTCTCGTTACAGCTTCAAGAAAGGACACTCCAAGTCAACGCAATTATTGACTCCGGGGCATGCAGCTGCTTTATAGACTTAAAATTTGCCAACCTGCACAACATCCCTTTACGGACTAAAGCCCATGGACTCTCTGTCTTCCTTGCCGATGGCTCCCGCATCAGATCCGGACAAGTGACACAAGAAACCCTGCCATTATCCGCTACAACTTCTTCTCAACACAAGGAATTGCTGATCCTTGACGCCATCACCTCCCCTATGTTTCCCATTATCCTGGGAATTCCCTGGCTACAGGCCCACAACCCACACATCCATTGGGCATCTGGAGAAGTAAAATTTCTGTCATCCTACTGCCAGGAACACTGTCTGGCGAAAGATTCGGATCCCCAAGCTACCCTGCTTTGCCTGGACTCCGACCAGACAAATCGTCAGGCCATTCCCAAACACTATCATGACTACTTAGATGTCTTCAGCAAGAAGGGGGCAGATTCTCTTCCACTTCATCGCCCCTACGATTGCCTCATCGAATTGCTGCCAGGATCCGAAATTCCCTTTGGGCGCATCTTTCCTCTATCTGAAAAGGAACAAGAAGTATTGAAAACATATATTGATGAAAACTTGGCCAAAGGATTTATTCGTCATTCTACTTCTCCAGCAGGTGCGGGAATATTCTTTGTTACCAAGAAAGACAAATCTCTCCGCCCGTGTATTGACTACCGAGAATTGAATAAAATCACGGTCAAAAATCGGTATCCCCTACCTTTGATACCTGAACTGTTCCAGAAATTAAGGACTGCCGTCATTTTTTCTAAACTTGATCTGAGAGGGGCCTATAATCTGGTTCGCATTCAGGCTGGGCATGAGTGGAAAACAGCGTTTCGGACCCGATTCGGGCATTATGAATATTTAGTCATGCCTTTTGGACTCTGCAATGCCCCTGCGACTTTTCAACACCTAATTAATGATGTGCTTAGAGACTTCCTAGATCTGTTTGTGATCGCATATCTGGACGATATTTTGATCTTTTCTGAATCCCTAGATCTCCATCGGAAACATGTTTGCCAAGTGTTGGGTCGTCTCCGTTTACACAGACTTTATGTAAAGGCGGAAAAATGCGAGTTTGAGCAACAGAGCATCCAATTCCTGGGCTTGATCATCTCCTCAACTGGCATCAAGATGGACCCACAGAAGGTTTCTGCCGTTCTGGACTGGCCGGTACCCCTGGACAAAAGAGGGGTTCAGCGATTCATCGGGTTCGCAAATTTTTACAGAAAGTTTATCAAGGGTTTTTCTGCAATAATCGCACCAATCACACAACTAACCAAACAGAATACCCGTTTTTTCTGGAATCACCTAGCCCAAGAGGCTTTTGAGAACCTCAAGAGACTTTTTACCTCAGCACCTATTCTCAGTCACCCTGAACCATCCTTGCCATTTATTTTAGAAGTGGACGCTTCAGAGATAGCGGTCGGTGCGATTCTCTCGCAACGTAAGGGCAGTAAGGATGTTATGCATCCCGTAGGTTTCTTCTCCCGAAAACTCTCCTCGGCGGAGAGAAACTATGATGTCGGTGATCGGGAGCTTCTTGCCATCAAAACTGCATTAGAGGAGTGGAGGTACCTGTTGGAGGGGGCTGTGCATCCAGTGCTAATTTATACTGATCACAAGAATTTAGAATATCTACGATCTGCTAAAAGACTAAGACCCCGTCTAGCCCGTTGGGCACTGTTTTTCTCACGCTTTTCCTTCCACATTACGTATCGGCCAGGTTCAAGAAATGTCAAACCAGACGCATTATCACGGATGCATGACAACCCAAAGGACTTATCTGTGCCAGACACCATTTTACCTGCAAACAATTTTTTGCTCATACAAACTGATCTTCTTTCCCAGATTAAGGAAGCATCCTCTGAATCAGCCAGACCCTCAGGGTTTACCTTAAGTAGCAAGGACGGACTATTCTGGAAAGGTAGCCAAATTTTTGTTCCTGAAGAGCTTCGGGTCAAGGTCCTGGCACTCCTTCACGATCACCCACTGGCAGGTCACTTTGGTGTTCGTAAAACTCTGGAATTGGTACAGCGTACCTTCTGGTGGCCCAATCTTAAAGACTTTCGTGAGAGATATGTCAAATCTTGCCCTATCTGTACCCAGAACAAGACGTCCAGGAGTAAAGCTTGGGGCCTGTTAAAACCTTTACCAGTACCCGATAGGCCTTGGAAGATGATATCCATGGACTTTGTTGTAGAGCTTCCATGTTCAGAGGGGTGTTCTGCTATCTTTGTGGTAGTAGACCGTTTTACCAAGATGGCCCACTTTCTTCCACTAAAAGGAACTCCGTCAGCTATGGAAACGGCTCACATCTTCATTAAGGAAATTATTAGACTCCACGGAATCCCTGTAAACATAACCTCTGACAGAGGGGTACAATTTACCTCACGTTTCTGGAGAGCCCTGTGTGAGTCTTTGAAAATTAAACTGGCCTTGTCCTCGGCCTATCACCCTCAGACCAATGGCCAGACGGAGAGGACCAATCAGACTCTTGAACAGTATATCAGATGTTTTACTTCTTTTTCACAAGATGATTGGGTATCCTTGCTGCCGTTGGCAGAATTTGCCTACAACAACGCCAAACATTCAGCCACCGGTCAATCCCCCTTTTTCGCCAATTATGGTTTCCATCTAACCTTTTTACCCGATTTCCTTCCAGAGTCCTCGGTTCCGGCAGTACAGAGTACGGTAGACTTCATCAACCATAACAACCAGATGTTGCAGGAAGCAGTATCTAAGGCGCAGGCGGACAGCAAGAGGATCTTTGACCGGAAGAGAAGAGGGGAGTTGAAGCTTCAGCTTGGCGATCAGGTATGGCTATCTACAAGTAATATCAAACTTGCATGTCCCTCTAAGAAGCTGGCACCTAGATTTATGGGACCATTCCCGGTTAAAAGGAAGATAAATGAAGTTTCGTATGAACTGACTTTGCCTGACTCTCTTAAAATACACCCCGTGTTTCATGTGTCATTGCTCAAACCTGCTATACCTGATCCCTTCCCCGGTAGAGCTAGACCTCCTGAACCTATTATGATTGATGGCAATGAGGAATTTGAGGTCGAGGCTATCCTTGATTGCAGGAAAAGACAAGGGCAGATCCAGTTCCTGGTTAAGTGGAGGGGCTACGGCCCAGAAAGTAATTCATGGGAACCTGAAAGTAATGTACATGCCAGGCGTTTAGTACAAACCTATTTTTCTAACCATCCGGAAAAGAAGAGGCTTTGGGGCACCCGGAGGTTGCCCCTTGGGGGGGGGGCAATGTCAGGGTACGCCTGGGCGCCGGCGCGCCCCGTCGCGTGCTGTTCGGCAAATCCCTGTTGTTCCCGGGCGTCGGCGCGGCGCTAGGGTGCGTGCGGGTTCGCGGCGCTTGTGCGCGCGCGCGTACGGGCGTGCGCGCGTTCGCGATAGCGCCGGTTTGGCGCCAAGGTGCACATAAAAGCCACCCTGTGCCTCTGACACATTGCTGCTTCGTCTCAGCTTCGTGATTCCTGTATTTGAACCTGATTGATTGCTACCTATCTGACCCGGCTTGTTTGACCACCCGTTCTGCTCCAATCCGACCCGGCCTGTCTGACTATTCTGATACTACCTGCCTGATACCGTTGCCGATCCTTGCCTGCCTACTGACGCTGCCTCTGCCTGCTGTTTTGCCTGTCTCATATCCTTGCTGACCCGGACCGTCTGACCCTGCTTGTTCCTGCTAGTCCTTGCTGTTGCACCTTCAGCTTCAGCTCCAGAGACCTCTGCATCTCCAAGTGTTCCAGCTGCTGCTTCCAGTCTCATCTGATCTGCAGTCCAGCCATCCCTGCGGGATCTCTCTCTTCACCTCAGCACCAGAGACTCAACTCTACAGGCACTCCTACCCCACTGTGCTCAGGAGACCACTGTCCCCACTCCAGTGGCTCCTGAACCAGCGTTGTATGAGAGGTCTTCTCCTACAAGTCAGGCTCTCCTACCAGGTACCTAACAGATAGATAGATAGATAGATAGATAGATAGATAGATAGATAGATAGATAGATAGATAGATAGATAGATAGATAGATAGATAATATTACTACACTATATTACCAAAAGTATTGGGACGCCTGCCTTTACATACACATGAACTTTAGTGGCATCCCAGTCTTAGTCCGCAGGGTTCAATATTTAGTTGGCCCACCCTTTGCAGCTATAACAGCTTCAACTCTGGGAAGGCTGTCCACAAGGTTTAGGAGTGTGTCTATGGGAATGTTTGGCCATTCTTCCAGAAGGGCAATTGTGAGGTCAGGCACTGATGTTGGACGAGAAGGCCTGGTTCACAGTTTCTGCTCTAATTCATTCCAAAGGTGTTCTATTGGGTCAGGAATCTGTGCAGATCAGTCAAGTTCCTGCACCCCAAACTCACTCATCAATGTCTTTATGGACCTTGCTTTGTGCACTGGTGCTCAGTCATGTTGAAACAGAAAGGGGCCATCCCCAAACTGTTCCCACAAAGTTGGGAGCATGAAATTGTCCAAAATGTCTTTGTATGCTGGCTCCTCCACTGGAACTAAGGGGGCACGCCCAACCCCTAAAAAACAACCCCACATCATAATCCCTCCTCCACCAAATAATTTGGACTAGTGCACAAAACAAGGTCCATAAAGACATGGATGAGCGAGTTTTGGATGGAGGAACTTGACTGGCCTGCAGAGAGTCCTGGCCTCAACAAGATAGAACACTTTGGGATGAAATAGAGCAGAGGCTGTGAGCCAGGCCTTCTCGTCCAACATTAGTGCCTGACCTTACAAATGCGCTTCTAGAAGAATGGTCATGCATTTCCATAGACACACTTCTAAACCTTGTGGACAGCCTTCCTAGAAGAGTTAAAGCTGTTAAAGCTGCAAAGGGTGGGCCAACTGAATATTGAACCCTACGGACCAAGACTGGGATGCAATTAAAGTGCATGTGCCTGTAAATGCTTTTGGTAATATAGTGTAGATAGATAGATAGATAGATAGATAGACAGACAGACAGACAGACAGACAGACAGACAGACAGACAGACAGACAGATAGATAGATAGATAGATAGATAGATAGATAGATAGATAGATAGATAGATAGATAGATAGATAGATAGATAGATAGATAGATAGATAGATAGATAGATAGATAGATAGATAGATAGATAGATAGATAGATAGATGTTGACAGTTGTTGCATGTTGTTGGTTGGGTATTCTTCCTGAGTACATTTTTAATTGTTTAAGCTAAGGGAAATTCTCATTGCAAAATGAACCACATAATGTGGCCTTTTGTAAATTTATTTAAATCAGTTTGGCCCAACATTTTCTTTGGGTTTCCAATATAGGGGTTGATTTACTAAAAGCAAATAGGCTGTTCACAATTTTCCCTTTGCTTAGTGAATGTAATGAAAATTTACTCTGCAAAGAATCCCAAATCAGATGCATGATTGAATGATGGAAGTCAGCAGAATTTCACTTCATTCACCAAGCTCTGGGAAAACTTCAGTTGCAAAATGTAAATACCTTTATAAAGTGAGCAGCCTATACTCCTTTAGTAAATCAAATCTACATAATTGAAAAAGTCTTTGTATGTCATACATACAACATACATACATTGTTGTATTTTGTTTAAAAAAAAGGGTTAGGGCCACTCTCTCCTACCGCCAATTCAAACTCCTATTACAGATCACTACAGTCACAAAACAAAGAATTGCCAAAGCTTGGAAATCCCCGTCCTTAATAATTGCTAAAAATAGAAACTAAAAATAGAGTCAATCAAGCAATGATCCATGTCAAAACAGAGGCTATAACTTAAGATAAAATATCCAACTTTGAGAATATATGGAATCCCTGGGTGACTCACTTTTTGCCTTCCAATTTTGATGCTTCCCTACTAAGACCTTGGTAATCTCGATTTATACTTCCATTCTCTGCATTCATGGTATGTGTTTATTACCATGTACTACCCCGGGGACCCCTACTACCTCTCATTTCTTTCTTCCCCATCTATTTTTTCTCCTACCTAAGATTACTTTCTTATATCTTCTTTCTCTCTTCTACTTTTTCCCCTTGTTCTCTCTCTCCTCTTTCAATTTACTCTTTATATAGTTCTGGTAGCAGAACTTTTATTTCCCTGGAAATCATTATACCAATTGTAAATAGTTCAAATATGTAGTATAAGATTTAAGATTCTATAATAAATTTCTTTTTTTAAAAACTATACTCTTGATAATAATTAAGACTTTTTTTTTATATCTGAGGTCATCTTATATTAACCTGGTCTAAGTTGATTTTATCCTCTCTTATGCAATGTATGAAGCAATCTTTTGAGTAGTTAGATCCTTGCTAAAATTGTTTTAGTTAAACTGCTTTTAGTTTATGTTGGAACTACAACTGAATATTATTACCATATATGTGATCTTTTCTTTTGCTGCCACCATATGTACTGATGTATACTAATTGTTAAATTTCAATAAACAAATTTGACAAGAAAAATAAGGTTTAGATCTGTTTTTTTCATGTATTACAGTGCACTGCCAGCCCATTCAAAGTGAAAGAGCTGCCCTAACATATCTTTTCTGAATGCACAATAATGTGTTGCATTAGCGCAATGCATAGTCTGAATGGCCCCGTATCACATAATTTACATCAAGCTGATCTATTTATAGAACTATGCATTCACATTAAGGTCCCATTCACACTGTATGGCAATACATTTTAGCTGTTGATGTGGTGTTATTCCTAATGACAATTCAATGTCCCTTGCACACTATAACACATGGTATTGAACTGCCATGCATTTTGATGTGCATTGCAAAAAAATGGTGCATGTCCAGTTTTTAATTGTGGTCTAGTGAGTTGCAGGCCAATTTAAATTATTTGGCTGACTTACCGAAAAATGGCTTAATCAGCGGCATAATATGTGTTAACAAGGTGCAACAGACTGCAAAAGTATAAATGGGCCCTAAGGCAAGTTGGTCACATGTGAAGAAAGAACCCAATATTGTAAGACAGGCTTAAACTCTCCCATTAAAGTGAATGGTCCGATTGCTGAGTGTGGTAAATCACTATTGGTAAATCAATCATTCCATTGCTTTATTTTGAAATCTGAGTTTAATAGAAAGTTGTATTCAGTATAGTTGCACCCACAGTGAACATTATTATACTGTAACATAAATTCAGACACTGGTGATATTGGCAGAAGTATGCCAGGTAATTTAACTTTTTTTTTAATTTACACTGCTACGTGTCTAGGTGCTCTTTTCGTAAAGACAGATTTCCATCCACAAAACCTTGGAAAATCATTAGTATCTCAAGCTTCATAGGCAATTTTGGTTATCACACTATTTACCAACCATTTCACAGCTTCGGCATGTTATTAATGCAATTTATTAATCACTTAATTCCCTTGATGGCAAGGTGATGATGATGAATTATTGATATTCATGAATATAACAACTTTCTCTATCATGACAAGAAACATGTCTAAAATTTTATACATACAGACCCCCCTTGCCCCAAATAAAGCCTGAACTCTGGAAGCTATACTCAAAGAAAGTGGTACACAGAGTGCAAAGGACTCATTATTAATACTTCATTAATATTGCATCTGGTCTCCTGGCAGCTGATCGTTCCCCCTTATTGACTTACCATGTCTTGTTTTGTGCTGAGATTCTATGTGGGGGAAGCCTTCTTTGTAGACAAAACTCTTTCTTTTTTCTTTTTTTTTTCAGCGTGGTATTTTTCTGGGAGTCATGTTTCAGTTTTTAAAGATCAAAAACTCGTCCCTTTACGTCTTCACATCATAGTGGCAATTTTTATCAGCTTTTAACAAAACAGATGTATCACAAACAAAACCCTTATTACAATAGACTACCCTCTTTCGAACATGTCCTAGAGCCCTCCCAACCCCCCCCCTCCCGACCCCCCAGCCTCACCTCTCTTGCTTCACCTCCCTCACCCCCGCTCCTAGTCAGCTCCTGTCTTCCCTGAGGGGCCCCTCGTCATACCCTGACTCGTTTTCCACCATCTAGCAGTATCTAGACCTCTATACTAAATGTCCCATATCTCAGCCGCTCTTAAGGAGTCTTTAAACTCCACCCGTTTCCTCCACTTCATCTCAAAAACTTCCATATTCGTCCCTTCGCTAAACCTAAGGTATTCTAGACTTTGGATTTCATTGATTTTATTGAACCAGTCTCTCATCGTAGGTCTTTCTTTTGCCAATATCTAGGTATAAGACTTTTGGCCGCATTGGTGAGCTGTGGTAATAGCGTTTTCAGGTATGATTTTATGGGCATTTCATTCTTATGAAATAGACACTCCCAAGGGTCATTCGGGATAGCAATATTTGTAATCTCTTTGATTATTCCCCTTACCTCCTCCCAGAATTTTTTAATTTCTGGGCATTGCCACCAAATATGTGCCATTGTCCCTATTTCTTTGCATCTCCCCCAGCATATACATTCTCACCAGACACTTATAGTTCAACTCCAAAATTTTGGAGTTGACCGAAGTGGCATTTACTCTCCTTAATATCTGGCATACTTCTGATTCTTTAGGCTTGCTTTCCAATTCCTTCTCCCACTTTGTGATATATGGTGGGACATCTATGTTCCCCAATTCTATTAGTACTTTATAGATCTTAGAGAACCCCCCCTTCCTTTTTTTTCCATACAGATTTTCTCCAGTGGGAGTAATTTATCTACCATTCTGATTGGCTGCGGGAGGGAGTCAATGAAGTGGGTCAGTTGGTTATACCTCCATGGATCCATGACGAAGAGGTTATCCTTATCTTTGAGTTCTTGGAATGTGCAAATTTTATCCTGCCTCATTATATCTTTTAATTGGGCGTCATCCTCCAGAATTCACTTCCCAAATTAGTCCTCCATCCCCAGTGCAAAATATTCAGTATCCTTGAGTGGGATTAAGGGAGAATTAAACTTCCAGTGCTCCCTTTTGTGCAATGTGTCCCAAACTTTAAGTGCACGTCTTGTAATATCCTGTGTTTCAGCGCTACATTTTCTTAAGTGTGGTGGAATCCATAAAATCTTATCCAACGTGGTTTCACAAATTATATTTTCCATTTTTACCCATTGTTTTTCTTTATTTTTTTTGACCCAGTCTATTACTCGTGCTAAAGCAATTGCCTCGTAGTATGTAATTGCCATTATGTTCGCACTTTTTATGGAGGAATTTAAACCTCTTACATTATATGAGATTATATTTAGCCTAGACATCTCTTTCTGTTAACGGTAGTGGGTAGTTTGCATATCCTTACTAACCTAAGAGGTGAAAAACAATGAGGTAAGTACTTACTTCCTATCCCCCTCCCTCCCCTATCCCCACCCGACCCCTCCACCTCCCTGTCCCAACCTCACCCTACCCCCCTCCCAGACACCCCACCCCCCCTACTTGATTTTTGGCTAATGGGCCTCGCCATGGCCCAGATTACCGTGGCCCCACTAACATCTCCCGGCCCCTCAGTTGACCTCCTGGAGGTTGAGCTCGAAATGGCCATCGCTGGGTCCGATACTCCCCTCCAAAATTGGGGGACTCCCGTGAAAGGCTTGACTACCTCAACTAAGTTGAACCTTCAGTAAGAGTGACAGTAAGTAATATAATTGTGACATCACCAAGTCTTACTCTAAATCTCCGCAGATTAGCAGTCACAGGGAGCAGTACCCTAGGCCTAATGCATACAGACACTGAGGGGCATAAAAAATGCTGGGCATAACAATTCAAGCATTTGTTACACCAAGGAAGCCGCAGGTGCCATGTACAGCCTGCCATACAATTACATGACTGTATGCAGCCACATTCTTGTAAAAGCCAAGCATTAGAATTTACAAGAGTATGCCCACATACAACCCTTTGCTTGTATGGTAGATTGTACACAGTACCTGCAGTCAGAGACATGACAAGAACCTCCCTGGTGCAATAAACCTCCGAGCCTGGTGGAACGCCAAGGTCCAGGTGCGACCTTTGCGACCCTGGTAGTTTCGCCACTGGTGTCAGTAGTTTTTTATTTTTGTTATACTTTTTTTTTCTACCATTTTATTTTGTTATTATTATTTTTTTACAATATTTTTTTATAATCTTTTAATTTTTTTAATGAGCCCTGTTGGGGAGCTTTGGTGAGATATCAGGGCTCTAAACAGACCGCTGATGTTCCCCCTTTGAGATAGAAAAAGGAGATTGAGGACATGGCCTTCAATCTCCACCTCTGCAACCTCAGCTGAACAGAATGAATGGACAGGAATAGCCTTGTACAGATCTTCCCCTTCATATACAAACTGAAGCATAGTAAACACAGTTTACTATGCTTCAGTTAGTAATAGACAGAGTCAGTGATCGGTACTGACAAGGAAGGGGCTGGTAAATTACATGTTTACTGGCCCCTTTCCTGCTTTCTATCCTGACAGCATCCTCCGCAGCAGCCGGCAGGAGAGGGGAGGGGAGGGGGGGGACCTGGCAGAGCTGTGGGGGATGATAAGGGACCATATCATAGAATTTGCTGATGAAAATAGTATCATTAGCAGTAATCAGGCTGGGTTTATGAAAGGTCGCTCTCGCCAAACCGCCAAATCAACCCTTTTAACATTCTACAAGGAAGTGAGCTGCCATCTGGACAGGGGTAGGCCGGTGGATGTGGTGTATCATTTAATACAGTCCCCCACAAATGCTTAATCTACAAACTGAGGTCGGTGGGTATAGACCAAAGGGTTTGTTTTTGGATAGGGGGAACTACGGGGGCATGTCCAAAGGGTTGTGATAAATAACATATACTCAGAATGGTCTACAGTGGTTAGTGGGGTACCCCGAGGCTCTGTCCTGGGACCAATTCTGTTAAATTTATTTATAAATGATACAGAGGCTGGGCTAAATGGCTCAATCTCTGTGTTTGCTGATGACACAAAAATAAGTAGAGCAATAACATCACAGCAGGATAAAGAAACTTTACAAGAGGACCTGAATAAATTAATGGAGGGGGTTACTAGATGGCAAATGAAGTTTAACATTAGTAAATGTAAGGTAATGCACTTGAGGGGTAAAAATGTAATGCAAGTTACTCACTGGGTAAGAACCCCTAGGGGATTCCAGGATAGAGAAAGATCTGGGGGTCCTAGTAGAAGACAGACGGAGAAATAGCATGTAGTGTCAAGCAGCATCAAGCAAAGCTAGCAGAAGCATTAAAAAGGGAATTTACTCCAGAGATAAAATGATAATCCTGCCACTTTATAAAACTCTGTTTCGACCTCATCTGGAGTATTCCATCCAGTTCTGGTCACCAGTCCTTAGGGATGTCCAAGACATGTGCTGGAGCTGGAGAGAGTCCAGAGAAGGACAACTAAATTATTGTGGGGACTGGAGGACATCAATTATGAGGAATGACTACAAGCACTAAATTTATTCTCCCCGGAGAAGAGGCGCTTGAGAGGAGATATGATAGCACTATACAAATATCTCAACAGTGATCCCAGCGTAAGTATGAAACTATTTAGTCCCAGGGAGTGTAAGAGGACACACGATGAGACAAAAGAGAAACGGTTTAACCTTAAGCCTCATAGTGGGTTTTTCACTGTCAGGGTGTTAAGGATATGGAACTCTCTTTCACAATCGGTGGTGTCGGCAGGAAGTATGGATAGATTTAAAAGACTCTTCGATGTGCATCGTAGCGTAAACAATATACAAGGTTATGGGAAATGATTTTCTATATGCACGCACACCAACACAGGTTGAACTGGATGGACTGTTGTCTTTATTCAACTTTACCAACTATGTAACTAAGTAACTATGGATGGTCTAACCAGCGTTTCCTCAACTGATCCTTGGATCATCGTACCCCAAAATTTCTGTGCAGACTTCTCACAACTTTAGCCATGATCTTGGCCTTTCTGACATTTGGGTTTGGGTAAGGTCTATGCTTCCCATCATAGTCGGCCCTCTTCAAGATGTCCACCATCTCCACCATCTCTAAAAAAGGACATCAGCAAAACATCAGCATTATAATCTTAAACAAAAGAGGCAGGCAATGCTGGAGAAACTGCTGGAGTTGGTGAAGATCCCCGTGGCAACCACCCCCTATTTGAAGGCAAAAATTGGTGGGCTGAGGAGCACTTATAATAGGGAGCCCAATAAGGTCCAGGATTTCATGAGATCAGGAGCAGCAGCAGATGCCATTAATGTCCCCAGGCTGTGGTACTATGACAGACTGCGTTTTCTGTCAGACCAGACTGAAGTCAGGCAATCACTCTCAACTCTTCTTTCCATGCTTCGTTCCACCCCAGCTGAGGCTTCCGACATCCAATCTGGGCCTTCCAGCCAGGAAGAAGTGGAGGAGCCCAGCTTGAGCCAGGTATAGCATTGTTCTACATATTTCTTGTCGTAAAATTAATGATGTTAACTAGATGTTATTATTGATCACTAATTGCTGATTTAATAAAGTGTTTTACATATCAATAGACAGTAATGGCCAAAAATGTTTGGGACAAGAATGAAAAATGCTGGGGTCAGAATGAGAGTCTTTTCTATTTGTTAACATTCAATTTGCAACAGTCATGAGCTGAAATCTGTGTGTGATTGATGAATAAAAAAATAAAACTATGTCCCTTTTTCATACACAGGAAAGCCTCAGCCAGGAAGAGGGCGTGGAATGTGGCAGCCAGGAGGAGGCAGGGGAAAGTGGCAGCCAGGAGGTGGCCCGGCCCAGTAGCCTGACCGAATCCCAGGTCCCTCCCCTCCGCCTTCCAACCAAAAGGCCCAGGAAGGGGAGTAATGTGGAGGAGGCAGCGCTTGGCCTGATTCAGGAGGCTAATGCTGCCCTC
This sequence comes from Lithobates septentrionalis, assembly GCA_037952835.1. Lineage (NCBI taxonomy): Eukaryota > Metazoa > Chordata > Amphibia > Anura > Ranidae > Lithobates > Lithobates septentrionalis. The sequence continues at coordinate 11,852,090 of JBBDGP010000156.1, forward strand.
AGAACCACCCTCACTCTTCAAAAGGCCTTTACCTCCATGGCTGCTTGCAAAATGCAGGAAATGGAGGAGGGCCAATGTCTCATCTGTGAGGAAATTATGTATCTGTCCCTAAATAAGGGGTTGAGGGTCCAACTCACAAACAAAACACACATGTGTGAGTTCAACCATCCTTCTCCTCCTCCACCTCCTGCCACAACTCCAAAACCACAGCCTGGAAGCAAGTCTGGAAGGAAGAGTGGAAGGAAGACAAGAGTGTGATGGCCTGGGTTCAGTCTGGTCTAACAAAAGACGCAGGCTGTTGCATGACCACAGCCTGGGGACATATATGTTATCTGCTGCTGTTCCTGATCTCTTGTAGTCCGGGACCGGATTGTGCTCACTATTATATGGACTCCTCATGCTATCAATTTTGGCTGTAAAATAGTTGATGTGTGCCCTGGGGTACAAAGGCTTCGCCAATTTCACAATTTTCTCCAGCATTGCTTTCATCTTTATTTTCTTATGATCCATAATAAATGGCTATTTTGGATTTACAAATACTTGTCTATGTGTTTTACTTCAAAAAGGACAGTTTGTTTGTGAGTAGGCAGGTACATTTCAAAACTACAATGTCAAATTAGCAAGGGACACCAACCAACCTCCTTGAAGTTAAAAAATACAAGATAATAATGGTGTTGTGCTAACTTGACACACAAAACAAAAAAAATGGAGATCACTAGAAAAAAATACATAAAACAGGAGATCTTGATTAAAAATAAATAAATAAATAAATCACTATAAAAATAAATACAAAACATTATTATGGAGATCTGACAAAAAAAAACAACTAATATTTTTCAGGAGATCACGAGAAATAATAAAGAAATCATTTTTTCAGAACTCTGTGTGAATGTCAGCAACAAAACAACTTAATTATCCTAGCATTATAAAGAAGAAGAGAATGCGCTGCATTAAAAGATTAAAAAATTTGCAGCGTGACAAATGTGCTATCTCCATTACGAATTCTAGTTTTACCAGAACGAGCGCTTCAGTCTCATAATTGATTCAGAGCATGCGTGGAACTTTGTGCATTGGAATTGTGTACACACGATCAGAACTTACGAGAACATATTTTGTTGTCGGAAAATTTGAAATCCAGATCTCAAATTTTGTTTGTCGGAAATTCCAAAGGAAAATGTCCAATGGAGCCTACACACGGTCAGAATTTGCAACAACAAACTCCCATCAAACATTTGTTGTCTGAAAATCCGATCGTGTGTACACAGCATTAGACTGATGTCGCTGGAACTGCAAGTATCCTCACTGATTTTCCTTCTAGTCTTTTTCCATTATAAATCAAACTTTTGGATTTTCCACAATGGGGTGCTGTTAATGCTACAGCCTACAAAAGACATACTGTACAAAACCCTGTGGCAACAGTTTTGGGGGGGGGGGGGGCATTTTCTACTTCAGCATGACAGTGCAGCTGTGCAAAAAGCCTGTCCAAAGGAAATTGGTGTGGAGGAACTTTAAACTGAACTTCACTCATTCAATCAACACTGACTACTTGCTGCTAGCATTAGTAAATAGATAGGAAAGTATATCATATTTACTTGTTTTAAACTTTTTTTTTTTACATTTCTTCAGTTACTTCCTGGTTTACAGGCCTAGGCGCATGAGTTATACATCCCAGGAGGGGAGGAGGGTTTTCAGTAGGGGAGGAGGGTTTTTCTAAGTTAAGCACACCCTTTTAATTGATGAGAAATTGATTCTTAAATTCCCACATTCCATTGGGCCATTGAGAGCGGTTCTGACCTTTCTCCTTGAATGTGTTATGTATTTTATATTAAACAGAATGAACTGGGAGGAGCTAAACACACAGGGATGGGCAGAAACACCCAAATCCTGCAAGGTGGATAGGAAAAGAGTTGGGAAGTATGGCAGGGATGATCTCACTGTTGTTTTTTGGCCATATTTCAGTTGTGGGTCACAGGAGTTTACTTACTTGTGCTCTTCTGTAACCCGCTGACAGCGGGCTAAAGTCCACTGTTGGCTGTCTTCACAGAGCCACTCCAGGCTCTGGGAGGATCTCAACCATTTTGTCGAGATCCACCCAGATGCCTGATTGACAGTTGGCTTTAGCTCTCAGTGTGTGGCTGAGAGCCGGAACCATCTGTGCCTGCCCCCTCACCAGTCCAGTACTCGGATCTCTGCTCTGTCCCTCCCACTCTGGATTGACAGAGCAGAGAGCGGACTGGTAACTGACAGTCACTGCTCTCTGCCTAGAGTTGAGTAAGAACTGATCCATCAGCGGTCATGTGATTGTTCAGTTATCGGGCTTAGAGCTGGGGGGAAAGGGGGGGGGAAGGGGGGGCAGAGGCACCATCAAGCAATGCTGCAGCATAGAGGTGAATATGAATGTCTGTTTTTTTTTTATAACCCCTAACTTCTCCTTTAAGGAGTTGCATAGTAATGTTCTTTTATTTTGCCATAGCAGTAGAATGTAAAGCATTTTATATGTTTGCTATGGTGGCTTTGAAGTAAACAGAATTGTAATATAAATGAAAGAAGGAATTGATGCCAAGTGGCAAATCCTTTTCTTCACCCTTACATTTATTAAAAGTTAATTCTGTAATTTTTCCGATAAGTACTAAAAACGTTGGGAACCATCTCTCAAACATTATTGGTAATATCCGCCTATATTTTTTTCTGCATAATATTATCCAGTATGACAAGAGTACCGTGTATCCATCTATCCTGACCCTTTTAATGACCTTCTTCTTTACTTATATCTCCCATGAGATGAAAAGGACATTATAGAATAAATATCATTCTAGGGAAAGTGATCATAAAACCTTGCCATCTCATCTTGATTAATCAGATAATCATGTCTTTTAACATAATTAAAAGAGAAATCTCCTTGAATTTCTAGAAAAAGCTTGGTGGAACATGGAATGTCTTCCTAGAAAAGGGATACCGGTACTTTTTTTAATTTATTGCTAGTACTAAATCTCACCCCTTAGAAGTCATCACTTTCTTTCTACAAGTTAAGTTTTTTTACTGGAAATATCTTAATGTAGGAATTATTTCTAAAGTATGTTATGCATAAGAAATTTTAAAAGATTGATTGTGAATTTGTGAAGATAATTTAAAGCTGAACATAAGGCAGATATTTAAAAAGTACACATGAATGCCGTCATACTTTAATTTAAAAATGTAAATATAAGTGTATGTATATTCATGATTTTTTTTTTGGATACAGGAGGTTGAAGAGATAAGAAATTCAAACTTTTATAGTTGTCGCTAGAACAAGAGGCAAGAGTAAATCCTCCAATATGGACGTCTATTCCAGTTATATAAGAGGGTAATTCCCTTCAATTTTTAGAGATTTCCTTTCACTTCCCATGGTATAACCAGGAAATAATTCAACATATCTCTACATAAACACACAGAGTGGGAGAGCAAGGGTCATTATGGCGTAAAACCAGGTGTGCTGCATTTACATGCGTTGAGTGTGCAGGGACAGGCTGAAAGGAGGAAAGAGCAGAGAGATGACCTCAACTGTCTGTTGCTGCTCCTTCACTGTCCAGACTGAAGACAAGCAGTTGCCCTAGCTGTGTTGTTTAAATGCAGCAGAAAATTGTCAGTTCAATAGAATGGCTATGCTCCGCCTTCTTGATAGGGCTATGTAAACCTTAGGATCAAATGAACAAAAATACAGATCCTTTGGCAGGTAAGCAGCTCATATTATGGATTTTTTGATTATTAGTTTGATGATGTTGACTTGGTGAGTTGGAATGAAAGAAAATGGATTGTTCAGTAGAGTTACAAGTCTGTAACCTGTGCAGAATTCCACAATCTAGCGATATTCCTTTTAGTGGCTAGCAAGAGATGAGTTAAAATGCTGGATGAAGAGGGGAAAAGGGACATTTCCAAATCTAGTAGGGCAAGTGCCAGAGAAGGTTTATAAGTAGTACCTCTAATATCCGAGATTGGGGAGAAGATTTGATTCCAGTATGAGCAAAGGGATTTGCAGAGCCATTATATGTGCTATAGAAAGTTTACCTCTCTGCACTCTCTCCAGCACTTAGAGGAACGTGAGGGATCACATTAAGGCTCCCTTCACGGGGGGCATGGCCGACCATGGATGGCTGAAGACGCACACCGCTGAGCTCCATGCCATCCCGACAGCAGCAGGCTGTTTTAAAAGCACCGCACACCCACGATCTTCATGGCGGCGGCAAGCTCTCACTCCAGTGAGCTCACTGACCTTCAACAAGGCACCATACAGCGCTACCTCCTTAGAACGGCGCCGCTCGATCCACGGACCCCTAAGGACAAGATGGCACCTGACCGCAGCAAGTGGAAGACCAAGCCTCATGCTCCCACTCCAGCAACAGCTTACTGTGTGAGGAGAGCACTGATGGACTTCAGGATCCCAGGGGAGAGACTTCAGTCTCCTCTGTGTGGTCAGTAACTCTACACGACACAGGCACAGGGGAATCCCAGACAGGCATACATCCTCTGACAGGGAAGCCCATTAGATCTGAAGCCACAGCCCTCCTCTCTGCCTTTAGAGCAGATTTTGAATCTTGGGCAAGTAAAATGGAGGATTCCCTACATGTGGAACTAAATGCTCTGAAACAAAAAGTTACAGCTAATGAGGAGGCAGTGTCAGCTCTAACTACTGCTCAGGATGACCATGAGGCATGTATAATAGCATTTGAATCCTCATCTGCGGCGCATCCCCGTCGCTTACACCACCAGCAGCTCCGCGTAGAGGACAGCGAAAATCGCAGTCGCAGAAACAACATTAGACTGCAAGGCATACCTGAAGCAACATCCGGAGCGGATCTGAAACCCACTGTCATAGCCGCCCTCAATAAAGTTTTGGGAAGAGAGACCGCATCACCAATTGAGTTGGATCGTGTACACAGAGTTGGGGGGCTGGGGGGTGCCCGAGATGGTCGCCCCGGAAATGTTCTTTGTCGGGTCCACTATTACACACTAAAAGAGGAGGTCATGTGGAAGGCTTGGAGCCTGGGCCCAGTAGACTTCTTCGGAGCCTCTAACCACCTGTACCCCGATCTGCCTCGCAATACGCTGTATATGCGCCATGCGGTGCGCCCTCTACTTGACCTCATACAGCAAGCCGGGGCTTCCTATACTTGGGGCCACCCCTTCAGCATCAAGGTGACTCGGGGAGACAGCAGGTTTGTGCTCTCAGACCCAGACCAACTGCCTGACTTCTTCCTCTTTCTTTAACAAGAACAGGTCGATGTCCTGAACTGGCTGGATCCTCCAGACGACCGATCAAGGCAGATGGGATTTGGCCCATTTCCGCAATGCCATAGACGTCCTAAGTCTAGATCGGTATCCTCTGGCCCTGGAATAAGACAACCTACCTCTCCAGAAGATTGATCCAGAAGTATGTTGGAGACTACTGCCTTATCCCTTTTCTCCACACCATTTACCTCATCCGGGGGATCCCAGCGGCTCTGACGCATTCCTGGCAGGTTTACTCTGCCCTCTGATCCCCTACCTGTGACATTTGCCTTACGATCCGTGCCCTCCAACATATCTGGTCAGGTACTGTGTGACTGTAGGGGACCGAATTATCAGTTCTTTTCCTGCCCTTTGCCGATACAATTGTCTGGCTGGGGTTCGGGACAGAACACAGGTAATAGACACTCTTTGCTTCACACTGTTCTGGGCGTCAGGCCACACCAGGTTATACTGAATGTTTTACATGTGATGTTCCACTCATATGATTGTGGTTTTTAACAGAAGTACGGGGATCGACTCTGGGAGGAGGTATGGCCTCCGGTCCTGATAATTTTCTGCTGCAGGTGAGGCAATTATAGTATTCGCCACACATATGGTGAACTTGAATGCCTCCGCAGGGGGATCCTCCGATCCACCTATATTCTGTCTGTTCTTATTTTTATTTTTACTTATTTTTTTCTGTCAGCTGGAGCCAATATAATTACTTATTGTATATACTCCTAGGTTAAACAATCAGACTCAATACTCATTTCTTGTTGAATGTTATTATCTGTTGTTATTATCTGTTGTTCATATGACTGAGATTATATGTACTATGTTAATAGTTGAGGAGGAGCTTATGTACAATCCATGAAACACTGGGTTAATCTATTTAGTGAGACTCAGAGCCCGATGTTTCCTCAAAGATAATAGGGATTGCCCCCCTAACCCCCCTTTCTTTTCTGTAACAGTGGGAGCCTACACTGTCCCATTAGGATGACTCCTCTCGGAAACAGCTGCCCTATGCCCCATATACGGGTCAAATATTCGGTGTGCTAAATACATGATATTTATGAAAATAAAGAAAGAGGGCGTACCAGCCTAGTGCATTACCCTTTAGTATATTTATTTAAAAACATGATTAAAATCTACTCACAAGGATAGAAAAAGAGTCCCGCTTATAGCAATCCTAAGGCAATTGGTCCACTGGTAGCAGTTTCCATGTCCTAGGAAGAGGACGTATGAACCGCTGCTATCTGACGCGTTTCGAAGGTGTCCCTTCTTCTTCAGAGCCTTATCTGTGCTGTTCTCTTGTAGCTATTTATACATGTGTCCATATGTTCATCTGGGAGCCACATCCCAGATCTATTCTGAAGCCCCTCCCCAAATAGTGGGAGGTCTTACAAAGGACGAACTTTAACTAGATCATTGTATGTGTATATAGTGATAATTTGTCTCTCGTATCTTATTATATTATTATACATGTGTGTACATACTGATGGTGCATGCGCCCGGCAATAGACTGACCCGGATTGCCTGGCGCAAGCACCATCAGTGTGTACAGACATGTATAATAATATACGAGAGACAAATTATCACTATATACACATACAATCATCTAGTTAAAGTCCGTTCTTTGTAAGACCTCCCACTATTTGGGGGAGGGGCTTCAAAATAGATCTGGGATGTGGCTCCCAGATGAACATATGGAAACATGTATAAATAGCTACAAGAGAACAGCGCAGATAAGGCTCTGAAACGCGTCAGCCAGCAGTGGTTCATATGTCCTCTACCTAGGACCTGGAAACTGCTACCAGTGGACCAATTGCCTTAGGATTGCTATAGGCGCAACTCTTTTTCTACCCTTGCGAGTAGATTTTAATCATGTTTTTAAATAAATATACTAAAGGATAATGCACTAGGCTGGTGCACCCTCTTTCTTTTTTTTTGTTTTACTACTAGGATATCCCCATCCTGGAGGGCAGCAAGGCTGAAATTCATTGTTCATTTTGAATTCTTTGGATCATCTAGCTTACACACCTGTGCGCAAGAGTATTTGCTTCTGTTGTACTGTACATGATATTTATGCCTGATATGCTGTCGGGATCACGACTCAGGTCAACCCATTTTTCTCCCACAGTAGGACTGGCACCTGTGCATGACATTTCACGCAGTGCTTTGCCTCCTCATACACATTAGTACCTTAGACATTTCTTCTTAGGTGTCTTTCCATCTAAACTCTACTTCCTCCTTTATCCCCACACTTTTTTCTCCCCCTCCCCATTCCACCTCTCTGTTCTATACTCCCCCTTACTGCCTTCTTCCCTAACCCTTTATATCCCCCCCCCCCCGCTTTATACAGCTCCTAACACTCCAGCATGGCTCACACGGTGATCTCTCATCCCCAAATAAAATTCTGTTCATATAATGCAAACGGTCTCAACATTACCTCGAAACGCGGGCAAATCCTTTACCAAATGCACAAACAACAGGTTAACGTGCTTCTACTGCAAGAGACTCATTTCCACTCTGACTCCACCCCTTCCTGCTCCAACTGATACTTTAATAGATAAATTCACTGTACCAACCCGACACAGAAATCTAAGGGAGTATCTATTGCTTTCCATAAAACACTCCCTATCGAACTACTCGATCATATAGCGGACCCCCAGGGAAGATACGCTTTTGTGAAAATTTCCATATGGGGGACTAAATTTACAATAGCCAACATTAATCTGCCTAATACTCACTAAATCCCATCAGCTTTGCAGTACTTAAAGACCTTGGTGGGTTTCGTGGAGGGCAAGCTCATACTTGGAGAAGATTTTAATGCTCCCCTAGATCCACTTCTGGATTCCTCGTCTTCCTGGTTTGGTCCGACCACTCTCCCATATACCTTACATTCTCGACCCCCTCCACCCCAGTGAAAGAGTGGACATGGCGGTTAAACGACTCGCTACTAACAGAGCCGGGGTGTGACACGCGGATCTTGGAGACCATATCCAATTTTTTTTGCGGACCACGCTTCCGATGACACTTCACCACCCATTAAATGGGAGGCATTAAAGGCGGTGTTGTGGGGCAGCTTTATCCAAATAGGAGATAGCCTGAAGAAAGAACGCTCGGCTGCGATAGATACAGCAGTACATAAACTTAGGACACTGGAGACTACCCATAAGCTCTCCCCAACGGTAGAAATGCTTACAGAGGTTTCCCCTGCCCGCACCCAGCTTAGGGAATTATACGAAGCATCAGCCCTTACGTTTGCGAACAAACTTGCCTTTCATCAATACAAATTTCAGGACAAATGTAGCAGATCGCTAGCTTGTACCCTACATACGAAACAACCTACCACCTTTATATCCCACATACAGGATAAAAATGGGGAAACCCAGGCCTCATATATATCACAAACTGCATTACCTACTTTAGAAGATGAAACGATAAAGGAGCTTGAAACCCTGATCTCGGAAGACGAAGTTGCTCGTGCCATCACTGCTACTCCATCTGGTAAAAGTCCGGGTCCTGATGGCTTCACTCTACAAACAATTTGCCCCCCTTCTTACCCCCTTCTTAACAAAAGTGTTTAACTCCCTCTCCAAGGGTTCAGCGTTCCCTCCGCAAACACTAGAAGTGCATATCACCCTCATCCCAAATCCGGACAAAGACCCGACTATATGTGCGAACTACCGGCCTATATCGATGATAGGAGTAGATCTGAAGGTGTTTGCTAAGGTGCTGGCAAAAAGGATGCAGCCATTGTTGCCCTGCCTAATACACTTGGATCAGGTTGGCTTTGTGATCCATAATCACTGATTATGCCCGCACCCGCAATATACCATTGTGCCTCCTCACAGTCGACGCGGAGAAGGCCTTCGACCGCGTCGACTGGCAATTTCTCCGCCTATCACTGCAACAGATAGGATTGGGCCATAATATGATTTCCAGAATAATGTCAATCTATTCTTCTCCCTCCGCTAGGATCAGACTAAATGGATCCCTATCTCCAAAGTTTACTATTCACAATGGAACACGGCAGGGCTGCCCTTTGTCCCCCATTCTCTATGTCCTTGTCATAGAACACCTGTCCATCGCCCTTAGGAACAAACCGGCTATTCATTAATGTAGGTCCTGTCCATACTAAAATTGCTCTCTTTGCGGATGACTTGCTAATATTCATGACCTAACCGCAAGTTTCCCTGCCCTCAATTATACAGGAGTTCCGGAGATATGGAGATGTAAGTAACTTCAAAGTTAACCATAGTAAGTCGGAAATCCTCAATATTTCACTCCCAAAGGAGGCCCTTCAACAACTCTTATCTTCCTTCCCTTTCAAGACAAGCTCCACCTCTATTTGCTGTCTAGGAATTCACATCCCAATGGACGCATCTCAACTCTTTTCCAGTAACTTTACCCCTCTGCTCCTTAGAACACAAGCGGATCTGACTACCAACGCATCCAAACAGCTTTCTTGGTTGGGTAGGGTGAATGCTTTGAAAATGGATGTTCTCCCTCGATTTTTATACCTCTTTCAAACCATCCCTATCTATATTCCCACCTCGTTCTTTAAGAGACTCCGTCAGATTTTCTCCAAATTCATATGGAAGGTGGACCGCCCAAGGATAAGATATGATACAATGATTCTTCCGAAGGCCCGGGGAGGAGCAGGGGTCGCAGACACCTCTGTATACTACAAGGCGGCGGTACTCACACGTATCATAGATTGGTTTCATCACCCCTCGTCCAAACTCTGGGTTCAACTGGAGAGTCATCTAAATGAGATTGAACTTTGCGCTTTGCCATGGACTCCTATGGTTCAACGTAAGGATGCCACGCTCTCTACTGCTCTTACCCACCAGACACTTCAGGTTTGGGACCGTATGATCTCAACTGGTAAAATATCTAAACCACAGGGCCCTATGACTCCTCTCTTTGGGACCCCGGCTTTCCCTCCAGCTGTAAGTGGGAGGAGATTTGGTCCCTGGAATGAGGAGAATCATAGATGCCTAGCTCAGGTCCTTCGCATGGACCCATCCTTGAGAACGCACACACCCTCCCAGACAGCTTTGAGGCACCGAACAATGTGGTTACAGAGAAGCCAAGTTGTGTCCTACATCCGTACCTTTTCTTCACTATCGGATATACTATCTGACCCATCAAATTTAGATGAGTTGCTTTTACAGCCCGACCTGCCGACACACACGTGGTGTCCCTACTGTACTCCCTACTACTGAACATATCTACCCCTGACCTTCCACCATACACGCAGAAATGGGAAGCAGTCATACGTACAACACTCTTACCTGCTGATTGGCAAAAGTGCTTCATCCTGACACATAAGATTTCCCTAGCAACTAAGACTCAAGAAAAAGGGTTTAAACTGTTGACAAGATGGTACAGATGCCCTGCGACTATTCAATGATTTAACCCTTCCTTGCCAGATACTTGCTGGCGATGCCTGTCCTCTAGAGGGACAATGCTCCACATTTGGTGGACTTGCCCTCCTATTAGGAAATTCTGGCAAAGGGTCTTTGACCTACACTGCAGGCTGATGGCGACCTCAATTAAGCCCACACCAGAGATAGCTCTCCTATCTATGATCCCAGGACATCTCAAGTCGATTAAAAAACATGGTGATCCCCCCTCATTGGAGAACAGTGGATGTACCTTCTCTGGGTGATTGGGCTGTTGAAGTAGATCAGCTAAGAGATCTGGAGCGTCTGTTGGTGCAGGAATCCAGGAAGGAGGAACAGTTCTCCATCAAATGGACCTCATGGTTAGGGATGAGCTTCGAGTTCGAGTCGAACTCATGTTCGACGAACATTGGCTGTTCGCAAGTTCGCCGAACAGCGAACAATTTGGGGTGTTTGCGGCAAATTCGAATGCCGCGGAACACCCTTTAAAAGTCTATGGGAGAAATCAAAAGTGCTAATTTTAAAGGCTTATATGCAAGTTATTGTCATAAAAAGTGTTTGGAGACCTGGGTCCAGCCCCAGGGGACATGTATCAATGCAAATTTTTTTTAAAAATGACTGTCAGGAGCAGTGATTTTAATAATGCTTAAAGTCAAACAATAAAAGTGTAATATCCCTTTAAATTTCGTAGCTGGGTGGTGTCTATAGTATGCCTGTAAAGGGGCGCATGTTTCCTGTGTTTAGAACAGTCTGACAGCAAAATGACATTTGGAAGGAAAAAAGCCATTTAAAACTACTCGCGGCTATTGCATTGCCGGTCCGACAATACACATAGAAGTTCATTGATAAAAACGGCATGGGAATTCCCCACAGGGGAACCCTGAACCAAAATTTAAAAAAAAAAATGACGTGGGGGTCCCCCTAAATTCCATACTAGACCCTTCAGGTCTGGTATGGATTTTAAGGGGAACCCCGCGCCAAAAAAAAAATGGCGTGGGGTCCCCCCAAAAATCCATACCAGACCCTTATCCGAGCACGCAACCTGGCAGGCCGCAGGAAAAGAGGGGGGGATGAGAGAGCGCCCCCCCTCCTGAACCATACCAGGCCACTTGCCCTCAACATTGGGAGGGTGCTTTGGGGTAGCCCCCCAAAACACCTTGTCCCCATGTTGATGAGGACAAGGGCCTCATCCCCACAACCCTGGCCGGTGGTTGTGGGGGTCTGCGGGCGGGGGGCTTATCGGATTCTGGAAGCCCCCTTTAACAAGGGGACCCCCAGATCCCGCCCCCCTGTGTGAAATGGTAAGGGCGTAAAAATGTTAAAAATGACAAGAGACAGTTTTTGACAACTCCTTTATTTAAATGGTTCTTCTTTCTTCTTTCTTCCTTCATCTTCTTCTTCTGGCTCTTCTGGTTCTTCCTCCGGCGTTCTCGTCCAGCATCTCCTCTGCGGCGTCTTCTATCTTCTTCTCCTCGGGCCGCTCCGCACCCATGGCAGGGGGGGAGGCTCCCGCTCTTCTCTTCATCTTCTCTTCTTCATCTTCATCTTCTTCTCTTCTTCTCTTCTTCATTTTCTTCTCCGGGCCGCTCCGCATCCATGCTGGCATGGAGGGAGGCTCCCGCTGTGTGACGGCGTCTCCTCGTCTGATGGTTCTTAAATAATGGGGGTGGGGCCACCCGGTGACCCCGCCCCCTCTGACACACGGTGACTTGACGGGACTTCCCTGTGACGTCACGGGGAATGCCACAGGGAAGTCCTGTCCTGTCTTGTGCGTCAGTGGGGGGCGGGGTCACCGGGTGGCCCCGCCCCTCGTTATTTAAGAACCGTCAGACGAGAAAACGCCGTCACACAGCGGGAGCCTCCCCCCATGCCAGCATGGATGCGGAGCGACCCGGAGAAGAAAATGAAGAAGAGAAGAAGATGAAGATGAAGAAGAGAAGATGAAGAGAAGAGCGGGAGCCTCCCCCCTGCCATGGGTGCGGAGCGGCCCGAGGAGAAGAAGATAGAAGACGCTGCAGAGGAGATGCTGGACGAGAACGCCGGAGGAAGAACCAGAAGAAGAATATGAAGGAAGAAAGAAGAAAGAAGAACCATTTAAATAAAGGAATTGTCAAAAACTGTGTCTTGTCATTTTTAAAATTTTTGACAGTTTTTTAGTGAAATGGTAGGGGTACTTACCCCCTTACCATTTCACACAGGGGGGGCCGGGATCTGGGGGTCCCCTTGTTAAAGGGGGCTTCCAGATTCCGATAAGCCCCCCGCCCGCAGACCCCCACAACCACCGGCCAGGGTTGTGGGGATGAGGCCCTTGTCCTCATCAACATAGGGACAAGGTGTTTGGGGGGGGCTACCCCAAAGCACCCTCCCAATGTTGAGGGCATGTGGCCTGGTACGGTTCAGGAGGGGGGGGCACTCTCTCATCCCCCCCCTCTTTTCCTGCGGCCTGCCAGGTTGCGTGCTCGGATAAGGGTCTGGTATGGATTTTTGGGGGGACCCCACGCCGTTTTTTCTTGGGTTTTTTTGGCGCGGGGTTCCCCTTTAAATCCATACCAGACCTGAAGGGTCTGGTATGGAATTTAGGGGGACCCCCACGTCATTTTTTTTTAAATTTTGGCCGGGGTTCCCCTTAATATCCATACCAGACCTGAAGGGTCTGGTATGGAATTTAGGGGGACCCCCACGTCATTTTCTTTTAAATTTTGGCCGGGGTTCCCCTTAATATCCATACCAGACCTGAAGGGCCTGGTATGGAATTTAGGGGGACCCTACGTCATTTTTTTTTTTTATTTTGGTTCGGGGTTCCCCTGTGGGGAATTCCCCATGCCGTTTTTATCAATGAATTTCTATGTGTATTGTCGGATCGGCAATGCAATAGCTGCGAGTAGTTTTAAATGCCTTTTTTCCTTCCAAATGTCATTTTGCTGTCAGACTGTTCTAAACACGGGAAACATGCGCCCCTTTACAGGCATACTATAGACACCCCCCAGCTACGAAATTTAAAGGGATATTACACTTTTATTGTTTGACTTTAAGCATTATTAAAATCACTGCTCCTGAAAAAACGGCCGTTTTTAAAACTTTTTTTTGCATTGATCCATGTCCCCTGGGGCAGGACCCAGGTCCCCAAACACTTTTTATGACAATAACTTGCATATAAGCCTTTAAAATTAGCACTTTTGATTATTCATGTTCGTGTCCAATAGACTTTAACGGTGTTCGCGTGTTCGAACAAACTTTTTTCCTGTTCGCATGTTCTGATGCGAACCGAACAGGGGGGTGTTCGGCTCATCCCTACTCATGGTCAATGTTTGTGCTGACGACCCAACTTCATCTACCGGATAGCCATGCTGGAGTGCTCTTTAACCTCTTTAAACTCCCTTATTCCTTTCCTTGATATAATCTTCTTCTCTCTCCCTGCTTGCTCTCCTTCTTGCCTTGAACCAAACACCCAAGCATATGAACGGAGGCCATATGCCCAGAATAGATCAGTGAACTAGATATCTACTCTAAGACAATGAGGGATGACTACAGCATACCACCCCGATTAGGAAGTACCACATGACATCATGGGTCTGCGTTACATTGGAGATGAAATGTATATTGGAACCCGCCCACATGTTATTATTATTCACTCATCTATGTGGCAAAGTTGTCTCGGATTGTACATATTTCGTAAAGGTTCACCTCAATACTATATGTAAGCTACATGTGTATAATATATTGTAACGTGATTACTACATTTGTTCTCCCTTTACCTTGCAATAAAATAAGATTGAAAAGAAGGCTCCCTTCACAATTGTGTGACTTGTTGATGTGACTTGGGACTGCAAAGTTGCATGACAAGTACCCGATGCTTTCCAATAAGCACCGTTCACATCTGTACGACTTCAAAGTAGTCCCTGTACTCCTTTGGTCTGACTTTGATGCAAATTGAGGTCCATGGATCTCAAGATTACACAGGCATTGCTTCAATTTGCCTCAAAATTGCAGCAAAATCACGGCAAAGTCGTGCAACTTTCAGGTCGCACAAGTGTGAAAGGGGCCTTAGAGATTTTTGAAGGGGCAGGATACCATCTGTGTATTATTTTTTAGAAAGCTTCCCAATGGTTCCTTCAGCGAGATGCTCTGGAAGGTTTTGCTAGTTACCAAGGTTGATCCTGATATTCAAGGCCCAGCTAATTTTTCCCATATTGGCTTCTTCACACCATGTCTTTTTTTGCGCATTCCCGAGCAGCACTTTTGGCAAGCTCATGAAATTCCATTTGCGTGCAGAAACGTCCAAAAAGTAGAGCAGGCACAATTTTTTAAATCATACAGCACCCAACCACATGGCAATGTGGTACTATGCGTTTTGGTAACTGCAAACTCACCCACATTCGCTAGATGCGAGAGTGTGCCGTTAGGAATTAATGACACTCCCGTACATCTGCAGAAGACAGCGCATTTCTATATGGTATGGTACATTTTAGAAATAAGGTTGTTGGATACAGGTGTAGCGCTTACTCCGAAGGTGATGCTGTACCCAAATCTCCCAGTGTAGTACAAAGGCTGAAAGTTACACGAGCACAATCCCACACACACTGACAATTCAGGCTCAGTCTAGTTCATAGTTCATAGTTAGTCAGGTTGAAAAAAGACACAAGTCCATCCAGTCCAACCATAAAAAAAAAAACAAAAAAAAAAAACGTACAATCCAATATACCCAATACTATACCCACAGTTGATCCAGAGGAAGGCAAAAAACCCCAGCAAAGCATGCTCCAATTTGCTACAGCAGGGGAAAAAATTCCTTCCTGATTCCAGAGAGGCAATCGGATTTTCCCTGGATCAACTTTACCTATAATTGTCAGTACCCAGTTATATTATGTACATTTAGGAAAGTATCCAGGCCTTTCTTAAAGCAATCTACTGAGCTGGCCAGAACCACCTCTGGAGGGAGTCTATTCCACATTTTCACAGCTCTTACTGTGAAGAAACCTTTCCGTATTTGGAGATGAAATCTCTTTTCCTCCAGTCGTAAAGAGTGCCCCCTTGTCCTCTGTGTTGACCGTAAAGTGAATAACTTAACACCAAGTTCACTATATGGACCCCTTATATATTTAAACATGTTGATCATATCCCCCCTTATTCTCCTCTTCTCAAGAGTGAACAAATTCAGTTCCTCTAATCTTTCCTCATAGCTGAGCTCCCCCATGCCTCTTATCAGTTTGGTTGCCCTTCTCTGCACTTTCTCCAGTTCCCCGATATCCTTTTTGAGAACTGGTGTCCAGAACTGAACTGCATATTCCAGATGAGGTCTTACTAATGATTTGTAGAGGGGCAAAATGATATCTGTCTCTCTGGAGTCCATACCTCTCTTAATACAAGAAAGAACTTTGCTCGCTTTGGAAACCGCAGCTTGGCATTGCATGCTATTATTGAGCTTATGATCTACCAAAACCCCCAGATCCTTCTCCACTACAGATTCCCCCAGTTGTACTCCCCCTAGCATGTATGATGCATGCATATTCTTAGCCCCCAAGTGCATAACTTTACATTTCTCAACATTAAACCTCATCTGCCACATAGTCGCCCAATTAGACAGTGCATTGAGGTCGGCTTGTAAATTGGAGACATCCTGTAAGGACGTTATTCCACTGCATAGCTTGGTGTCATCTGCAAAGACAGAAATGTTACTTTTGATCCCAGACCCAATATCATTTATAAAGATATTAAAGAGTAAGGGTCCCAGCACTGAACCTTGGGGTACACCACTGATAACCTTAGACCATTCAGAGTAAGAATCATTAACCACTACTCTCTGAATTCTGTCTTTTAGCCAGTTTTCTATCCATTTACAAACTGATATTTCCAAGCCTGTAGACTTTAACTTACACATGAGCCGTGTGTGCGGAACTGTATCAAACGCTTTTGCAAAATCCAAATAAACCACGTCCACAGCCACCCCTCTGTCCAAGGTTTTACTTACCTCTTCATAAAAAGAAATCAGGTTTGTCTGACAACTTCTGTCTTTCATGAACCCATGCTGTCTGTTGCTTAAAATGTTTTTTTCCAGCAAGAACTCGTCTATGCGGTCTTTTATTAAACGCTCCAGTATCTTCCCGACTATAGAAGTTAAACTAACAGGTCTATAGTTACTTGGTAAAGACTTTGATCCCTTTTTAAATATAGGCACCACGTTCGCCCTGCGCCAATCCAGTGGTACCATTCCAGTCATTAATGAGTCCCTAAAAATTAGATACAATGGCTTTGAAATTACAGAGCTCAATTCTTTTAGGATCCGTGGGTGGATGCCATCAGGTCCAGGTGCTTTATCCACCTTTATTCTGTCTAAATATTTCTGGACCATATCCCTTTTGAGCCATTGTGGATCATTGGGGGCTGTGTCAATACCACCCCCATTATGGACATGAACTTCCCCATGCTCTTTTGTATACACAGAGCTGAAGAAAGTATTTAATAAATTAGCCTTCTCCTTGTCCCCAGTCACCCACTCTAGATTATTTTGTAAAGGGCCTACATGCTCAGACCTGACCTTTTTACTATTAATATATTTGAAGAATTTTTTGGGGTTTGTCCTACTATTAAGGGGATGTCTTTTACGGTTTATTGCTGAAGAACTTCAACAGGAGAAGGGTTTAGGATCACAGGATAACAGCAGTAGAAGGGTAAGCTTCTCTCTCTAATCTTCCAAATATATACCGTTTCCCCGAAAATAAGACCTAGCGTGATTGTCAGTGATGGCTGCAATATAAGCCCCACCCCCCAAATAAGCCCTACCCTGTTTCCCCCGAAAATAATTCCTACCCTGAAAATAAGACCTACAAAGACTTTAACTAGGGCTTATTTGGGGGGGGGGGTAGGACTTATATTGCAGCCAGCACTGACAATCGCGCTAGGTCTTATTTTTGGGGAAACAGGGTATATATATATATATATAGTATATTTACTGTATATATACTGTACAATCCTCTGGAAGCAGACCACAAAGCCACTTCTGGTCTTCTGCCACATAGTTTCCTTACAGCACTCACACAGCTATCAATCTGAGGTCTTTACTCACAGTGTCCCAGGAGCTTTCTGCCACCCACCATCTGCAGGTAGATTCTCATTGATGGGTATAACAAGAACCTTCTCCAGACCCAGCACTTCAGTGCAGTGCCCTCGAGCAAGTGTAATCCTTAGGCAATGTTCCCAAGGCCCTCAGCCCAACAGCTGTTGAGGCCCAGACTACAGCTTCCTGTCTCTCTGGCTATATCCCAGGGGCAACAGCCACCAGGAGAACTGGAATCCTCCCTGATAAGGAAAGAACACTCTCTTCGGGCATCCTGCCCCTTTGTCACCTCCTCAGCCACCTTCTTTATGCCACCTTCCAGGGATTGGCTGAGGCATGATGAATATTCAGTTGATCATTTGAATCTCCCACCATTATGCTCTGGAAACTGCTTTAAGAGTCAGGGGGAAGCAATCAAACTCTCAGCTCAGAAATCCTGATCAGACCAACACAATCAACAACCACTTCACTCACTACAGTGGAGCCGAAAACTAAATTTACATAGCAGCCTACCTAGGAGGATGCTACAAAGATTTTAGAAAATGATAAAAAATCATTAGGCTGAACTCTTGGATAAGCAAATATTGTTCAAATACAAGAGCAATGTGTATCCTAGCTGGAATCTTGGTGTGCTTTGTGTATGTCTTGCAGATATGTGCAGTAATCTAATGTGAACGTTTGCAATTGTGCAGGAGCTTCTGACCATAAAGATCAGTCACTGCTGCTCTTAATCCTTGTGTAGGGTGACTGGTCCTGTTTCCGTCCCCTCCTGTAGTTTTCTGCAGGTAAACTATAGTGGGTGGAGCCTGCTGGATCCCTCCCACAGCTCTGCTCTCTGCACAGTCTATGTACAGCACAAAGATATCACTGCTACTTTTACCAGATAATAAATGTGTTTGCAAAAGCATTTGGTGCACACAAAGTGGATTTATATCTTTTGTGACTAATGAGGAATATATTCAATTGAACGTTTTTGTGACCAGTCCAGTCCAGTGACCAGTCCAGCTTTAAATGTTGGAAGAGTTAACTGTATAACCAATGGTAGGGAGGGTTTTTTCTAAATTCCAGCTTCCCTACGTACCAATTTACCATTAATGTACCTCTGTTGCAGAAAAGCAAAAGCTTTCTCTGTCTTTTAGTACAGACTTTGCCTTAGTCTCCAGTCACCTGAAGAAAACTCCTCCATTACCCATCCTGGAATTTGGTATTTGGGACTGAAAAACCAGCTGACCTCTTTAACACATACCCTGCACCAGCCCCCCTCCAGGAGATTTCTTCTATCCACCTCTGCGGTTACATGCTCTGCAAACATTCTCAGTGAGCTTCTCCCTCTATACAGAGCCAACAGTAGTTTTTAACCTTCATTTTTCATAGATCATTCATTTGGCAGAGTGTGCAGGAGCTGAGTGATCACATTACATCCTATGTGGTGCAAAGCTGTAATACACTATACACTCTGTACAATTTCCTTATGATCTACCATCAACTATGTAGTGCAAGGGCCTGCCTGACTGGATACAGAGTGGTTGGATAGATGGTGTGTCCTCCAATTATATCGTTTTGGTAAATCTAAAGGATATTGTGCAATCAGATTGTATAAAGTATGGCCACCTTTGTACACCTAAAATTAACTAGTTATGTTTGTGGTGCCATTAATTGTTAATGGCAAACCAAACACAGAAGCAAACACACATTTTGCCATGTGAAAAAATGAGTGACAAATTCAGCAAATCACACAGTAAAAAATGATCAAACCACAACACACCAAAATGTCCCATGAGCTACTTTACCACGTGTAGATCAGCCCATTTAAAACAATATACTAAAAATAATGCAGCACTTTAAATAAACAAATTAAGTCCATAAATAATGAACAATAATAGCAGAAAATGTGTAAAACAAAAGTCCAAAAACAAATTTCTAGAAAATAGTTTGTAAAGTTGTGAAAAATTAAATATTCTGAAGATATAAGTGATCAATTTCCACTACGTGATCCTCCACCTAATGTAAGATGGACTCCTACCAGAATTGCAGGACACTATTACGGAGTCAAATGCGTTCAGTATAATACAGGGGTCTCAAATTGGCAACCCTCCAGCTGTTGAGAAATCTTGCCTCTGCCTGTGGGAGTTATGCTTGTAAATGTCAGCCTTGCAATGCTTCATGGGACTTGTAGTTTCGCAACAGCTGGAGGGCCGCCAGTTTGAGAACCCTGGTATAGTGTATCAGCATGAATCTGACATCACATATCCTTCAGGAGCAGGAAGTGTCTCATGCTTCAAGTATATCTCAGTAGATGTAGGGAAGAGGATGTGCATTGTGGATATAAATGGAAAAAACATCCACATTGTGTAAATCCGTAAAACACTCTTTAGTAAGAAGGATTAAGGGTACTCACATTCAGTAAAAAGATAACAAGCGTTAAAAATCAATCAAAGGAAGATGCTCCATGCACAGAAGTGTACACAGGAAAAACAGCATGGCAATGGCACGTATGTAGGCTCTGCCCCACATGTTTTGTCACAACTGACGTCATTGGGGCATTTAAATCAATGGAATGCCCTATCCATGTCATGGAAAAAAAACGAGCCAGAAAACATGTGCTCCCACTACGCTAGGCGTGAATGGGGCCTGAAAGTGAAATAAGTGTGTTTTTCAAAAGGACAATGAGGTTCCATTCACATCTGCATGTTTGTGAACACATGGCAAACCACACAGAAAATGCATGCTTTGCTGCGCATTTTGAAAATGCGCTGCAAATGTGCATAGCATTTAAATGTTGAAGGCACTCCAAGCGCAGGTAGCAGGTGTGTGTCTGCCATGTGAAAAACGTGCTGCAAGCGCACCTAAAAGCGCAGTAAAAAAGCACCACGCTCTTCTCTAAAAAAAGTTCTGGAGCTTTTTTAGAGCATTTGTCATGAGTAGGACAGCTCATTCAAGTGAATGGGCTGCCCTAAGCGTGGCAAGCAGAAACCCTCCAAAATGCCCCAAAAAACACCTAAAACGCCCATGGAAACACGGGCCTGATATCTGAGTGTCACCATCCACTCCCTCCTATGTACTTGTATAAACAGGGCAATACACTATGCAATCTTATTGTACAATCTCACTTAGATTTACCAAAACTATGTAATAGGAGGACCCACCTAAATAATCTATTCAATTTAGATCTAAAGGAGATTGTACGATCAGACTGTAGTGTATATGGTCACCTTAAGCGAAGAAGTAGTAAAGTGGGTGGAAGGAAAACAAGCCCTATTCTGTTATGTACTAAGGCAGTGCATGATGGGATAAGATCTACAGGAAGTGATGGAAACAGAAAGCATTCTTTTACATTTCAAATTGAGAGGTGAATGAGAGATAAGCACATTGGGATGGCTTGGGCAGAAAGGACATTAGAAAAGGTTTCTATTTATTATGAAAAGTGAAATTCTGCTTGAAAAGGTAAACGTAGTCTTTAAGAAATGCATCAAAAGGGAGTTGTGTAATAATATTCAAAATATGAGGGATCTCTGGAAATTCCAAAAGAAATTAAAAGTTTAGCTCTCATCAATTCTAACGGTATCTAGAGTCACTATTCCCTGTCTCCAACATGCTCATTATCCCTGCAATTATAACAGGTTACTCAGGTTGAAAATGACCCCAGCTCATTATTCTAAGGTCAAACAGGAAGTCCTGCATATGCAGGGGGTCCATAGTCTGCTAAAATTGAAAAAAGAAAGATACATTAGTTCTGTCTGTAAAATATGCAGACGGCATATTCAACTGTGATCATTATTTTTTACCATATATCACAACCAATTCTATGTGCACTTTCACCTCCACCTGAATCTAATAAAAGTGCTTTATATGCTGTGCTATACTGAGTTGCCATTTTAAAGTGAGACTCTCATTTTGTAGAGAAAATAACACTGTATTCCAGGTTAACTATATATAGTATATTGCAAGGATTTTCCACAAAGTTTACTGCAGGTTTTTTTGTTTCTATCTTAGATAGGCAAGTTTTGTAGTTTTTTTTTGTTTATTTGTTTTTTTTAATTTTATCAAATGGACTGCTAAGTGAAAGGATTACTATCATTATAAATCATCATGTCATTCTCAATGCTCTTATTTAGGCTGCATGGCTCTTTTAGGGCTCGTTCAGACACGTGGCAGTAGAAGCAGGTGGTTGAGCCAGTTGAACTTCGCAACTGCGGCTACAATTAAAACCTTAGCTTGCCACCCCTCTGAAACGCAACCCTTTGCCTACGCACTGCATGTTTTAACTCTCAAAAAGACATAAAATGCAATGCATTGTGGTACTGCCCACCAAACATGACCCATTTAAAGCGGAGCTTCACCCAAAAGGGGAAGCACCACTTGTCTGCCTCCTCCTCCCCTCCAGTTCTACATATGGCACCTTGTGGGTGGGAGGGGGAGCGGGTACCTGGTTTTGACAGATACCCGCTCCCACTTCCTGCTAACTTGTCATGGCGAACTTAGCCGGAAGTTCGGCCCTCGCCGCAACCAGGCCATTGAGAAAGCGCAGCGCAATTCGTGGATGCGCAGCAGAAAACCGTCTGTGAAGCCGCAAGGCTTCACTACTAGTTTCCCTTACCCAAGATGGCAGCGCCAGCACCCATTATCCGATTCAAGAATCGCCTTGGGTGAGGACACATCGGGATCCCTGGACAGGTAAGTGCTCTAATAGTAAAAGTCAGCTGTATTTGTAGCTGCTGACTTAAAATTTTTTGTTGGGGGGGGGGGCGGCTGGAGCTCTGCTTCAAACTCGTTGTAGATCTCTTAAATAAAAGATGAACAAATCATATCCCTCTATAGTGTGTACTTTCCTCAATCCACAGCATTTAGTGTGGTTTCCATCTGCTCTCTCATCTCTCTGCTATCTGGATGACTCACTTGTGACTGATAAAACCAACACCACAGAATCTTGGTGGAAGCCTCGTTCCCCCCCCCCCTTCAGCACACAGAAGGTGACTGACAGCTACAGCTGTGCGTGCTTCCTTTAGAGACTGTGTAAGGAGGGGTGTCCTTTCTCTCCACTAAGGTCTCAGATTACACTTAGCTCCCTGTTCTATTGTGTGCAGTGTGTGACAACAGATCCCCACCCCCTGCCCTCTGGACCTCAGAGATGCTGTGCAAAATGTGTGCTTTAGGAGGCTGTATGGAGGTATGTATATAGAGGTATGTAGGAGGATTTGTTTCATCTCTGCATATCAACTAAGGCCAGTCACTAGGTATATGCAAGGGTTTACAACCGCTTTAAGTTAAAAGAGAAGTATAGGGTTTTTTTTTTCAGTTTCATACTTACCTAGGTGGATGCAGCATCAGTCCAATGCTCCATCTGTCCCCCGGCGCCTCTGCACTGAAAACCGAGCAATTGAACATTGCCGATGGCTCATTTCTCACAGCTCCCTGAGCAGAGAGCTGCTGACTGTCAATCAGCAGCTCTCTGCTCTGCTCCCTCCTCGCTTATTGGAGCACTGAGTTGGGAAGGGGGGGGGGGGTGGGCCGTCTCAGCCTCCCAGCGGCTCGCTGAGAGGCTGAGATGGGTGTCAATCCAGGCATCTGGTGGATCCAGACTCCTATTGTCGGGATGACACGGTGCCTGGACTGATTTCTGTGATATCAGCAGAGAGTGGATTTTAGCCTGCTCTCTGCTAAAAATGGGTCACAGGAGTGCAAAACGAATTGCACTCCTGTGATCCATAGAAGTACAGCCAAACGAGTTTTGGTTGGGCTTCTCCTTTAATGGAGCTGCAGCACAAACTCTCTCCAATGGCATGCAATGCATGTGGTTGCAGCATGGTGGTTTGGCCTTTTTAGGGATACAATAGGTGAGGACTGAGGAGGAAATGGATTACTTTTCAGAGGCACAGCAAGTGCTGCTGCATGTCTAAACAAGCCCTTAAAACATCATCAAAGATTAACCTAATTTTGCAGAGGATGTTTGCAGTTGGACTTCAACCTCTGTGCAAACATTTGTGAAACACAGTAAGCCAATCACAAAAACAGGAAATTATATGGGATATTTTACATAGTTACATAGTTGATAAAGTTGAATAAAGAAAACAATCCATACAGTTCAAGTTTCTGTGTAGGTGTGTGTGTTTGTAGAAAAAATAACTTCCCATATCCCCGTATATTGTTTTTGCTAAGATACACATCCATGAGTCCTTTAAAACTATCCATACTACCTGCTAACACCACTGATTGTGGAAGAGAGTTCCACATCCTAACCGCCCTTACAGTGAAAAACCCCCTATGCAGCTTAAGGTAAAACCACTTCTATTTCAGTCTAATCGTGTGGCCCTGTGTCTTCCTATACTCCCTGGGACTGAAAAGTTTCATACTTATGCTGGGATCACTGTTGAGATACTTGTATATCGCAATCATATCTCCTCTCAAGCGTCTCTTCTCCAAGGAGAATAAATTAAGTACTTGTAGTCGTTCCTCATAAATAAAGGTCCTCCAGTCCCTTTATTAATTTAGTTGCCCTTCGCTGGACTTTCTCCAGCTCCGGCACATACTTTCTAAAGGGTTGGTGACCATAACTGGACAGAATACTTCAGATGCGGCCCATCCAGAGTTTTATAAAGTGTCAGAATAATCATTTTATCTCTGGAGTAAATTGCCTTTTTAATGATTGCTAATATTCTGCTCACTTTGGTAGCCGCAGCTTGACACTGCATGCTATTGCTCAGTCTGTCTTCTACTAGGATCCTTAGATCCTTCTCCATCCTGGAAGCCCTTAGGGCAGGGGTCTCAAAGTACCGGCCCGCAGACCGGTTACAAATGGCCCACAGGCAGGGCCTATCCTGGGAGCAGGTGGCAGCGGCTGGGGGCTTTCTCTTTCTGATTCTCCCTCTGCTGCTGCAGCCCAGCGCACACAACACAGGAGAGCAGAGCGGAGGGAGGATCCGCCCATTGCCCGCCCACCTGTTCTGTTGAGAAATGCCCCCATCGAATAGTGCCTGGGCTTAAGGCGCATGTGCCATAAATAACATCACAACAGCTGATTTTACCATCAGCTGTTGTGACGGCGAGACGTCACAGGCACACAATAGCTGACAGAATTTGTTTTTTGTCAGATTATGCTCCGCGCTCACCCGAGCTCCCGTGGCAAGTTCATGTCCATGATGGGTGGATTTCTACACGTTGTGGGTGGATTTATGGGCACTTTGGGGCGGAATTAGATGGCCAGTGCTGCAAAAAAATAAAACTTTGTGATATTCCGCCCCAAAGTACCCATAAGAAATCTAAAAATCCGCTGATCAGAAAGTTTTATTTTTTTGCAGCAATGGCATCTAATTCCACCCCAAAGTGCTCATAAATCCACCCACAAGAAATGTAGAAATCCGCCACATCTGCAATCAGATCTGTATGATTTGTAAGTAATAGATCTAGCAATGCGTTACTTCTAGTGGGGGGAATCCACCAACTGAGACATGAAGTTGTCCTGTAGAACAAACGCGGGCCTTTAATGAGTGGGATGTCGGGATAGTTGAAGTCCCCCATTATGATGACATTTCCCTGTCTTGCTGCCATTTCTAACTGTGAAAGGAGATCCAACTCCACCTCTTCCCCCAGGTTAGGGGGCCTGTATCATACCCCCACTAGTAATTTCCCACTTACTTCCCCCCTTTGGAGTTCCACCCATACAGACTCCACCTCCCCCCTTTATGTCATTAATGTTATTCTGCTCTTCTACCCGTAAATCATTCCTGATACTGCATATAGAGACACCACTCCCCCTCTCCTACCCTCCCTGTCCCTCCGATACAAGGAAAACCCCTGGTTCTTTGCCAGCCAGTCATGTGAGCTGTCAAACCAAATTTCTGTTATTCCCATGAAGTTCACATCCTCCTCGTATAATAGCAGCTCCAGTTCCTTCATTTTATTGACAAGGCTCCTGGCATTTGTGAACATTCCCCTGAGTTTTGTATTGGTGCATATTTTTTTTTCCATATGATTTCTCAGGCTTCGTTTTTGATTTGGTAAATCATTAACCCCAGGATTAGATGTTATGGAAATAATACCACTAGTGTCTCCACTATTCCCCTCTGTCCTATGCTCACTGCCGGTTATCGCTACCTCTAAACCCTCCTCCCCAACATCTAGTTTAAAAAGCTCCTCCAACTTTTTTTTTCCCAATAGAGCTGCACCATCCCCATTAAGGTGCAGCCTGTCCTTACTAAAGAGTCGGTAACCATCTGAGAAGTCAGCCTAGTTCTCCAGGAACCCGAACCCCTCTTTCCTACACCAGTTCCTCAGCCACTTGTTCAGTTCCCTAAGCTCCTGCTGCCTCTCTTTTGTGACTTGAGGCACAGGTAGTATTTCAGAGAAAACCACCTTGGAGGTCCTTCTCTTCAATCCATTCCCTAAGTCCCTGAAATAATTTTTTAAGACTCTCCACCTTCCTTTTACTTTGTCATTGGTGCAAACGTGTACCATGACAGCTGGATCATCCCCAGCCCCACCCAATAATCTGTCCACTTGATCCACGATATTTCTATATAAACAACATACAGAATGCCTTCAAGTGTTTCCTTGGTTGCAAGAAAACAACATTTGGATGTACTGGCATTTTTAGAAAAGCACACCTTTAACATGCAAAGATAATATGAATAAGTTGAAAATTTTAGAATCAAGTTTACATGTATATCAATTTTAAAATATAATTTTATTAAATCTGAAACATGAACTGAAAGAAATACAAGGGAACCATTGCTATCCTCCTAAAAATCTTAGTTATCTGGAAGTCTCTATCAGATAACTGTTGCAGTGCTTTAACACAGTGCCACATTTTAAGAAGCATTGTGGAAACGCACTAAAATGCATTGAAAAAAAGGTTGTATTCACAAATTTTTCATAATGCAGAGTACCATGGCACATGGTAGTGCATTACCACACTGCGCCATGGGAACTTGGGTGTCGTCATTGTTCAATGACATCACCCAGGATGCTCCCAGCTTGTGTACAATGTGAAACAAGATGGCAGGTGGGCAGAAGGGTGGGTGGATGAATTGGCCAAGTCTGGCCATTTAGTACGCGGCCATTTAGTACGCTCAGCGAACTGTGAACAAGCTGGGTTAGGGCCGCACCTAAAGCTGATCCCCAAATTCCAGGCAGTATGTGACCTGAAATCACCCAACCCTTGTGTGTATGAAGTCTTATTATTTTTTAAATTGTAGAAAGAAAGTCTCCTCTAGAACTTTAGTGCATAATCTGTCAAGCAGAAGGAAAAACTCCCTTGTTAAATCATCAGTTTAAATAACACCTCTGAGCTGCAGTGGTGGCTCCTTAAAGCAAGAGCATTTAATTTCGAATGACAGAGGAAGCACTAGATCAATTAATTCTGCAAAAAGAACATACTTTCAAGCTGAGCTTTTAGTGATCCATGTGGAGTAGAAATTTATACTCCTAAACAATGACAAATTACTGTGTAGAATAGTATATCGATTCTAGTGAAATTTTTATTTTACGTTGTTCTGGATATCTGCCTTTTTTAACAGGAAACTGTTGCTGTTGCAACATTTGGACATAATCTTCTTGTCTTTTTTTTTTAAGTTTTTCCCCAAGCAAGGCCCTCTAGGGTCTTTGCCTTCACCCATAAAAACAATACCCCCAACTGCCATTCAGCTTCTCACAGTGTACATTAGATGTTGTAGCAAGTCAGATAGAGCCCAGGGGCTGACTGGCAACCTTTGGCCCAGAGGGGAAAGTACAACCCAAAGGCCCATGGTGCAGGGACTCAGCCCCAGTCTCACTCTCCCTCTTCCCTGCCTCCTCCTGACCCCCATCCCGGGGCTGAAGCTCTGCTCCATGTACTCTCTGCTCACTGGGTGGGTCAGACTGGACAGTGCCTGTTGCACCGATGCCAGGTTCCTGAATTGGCCAGCAGGGGATGGCCGGGGGCAGTCAGGGCTGGCTGGAGGATGAGAGCTTCCAATGGGGCACAGAGCTGGCCTCTGCTCGGACACGGCATATACCATCCATGCCGTGGGACGAAGGTTATCCTGCAGTCTGTCCTCATCCTCATCTCGCACTCAGCAGGACACCGGTAGGCATTTTTTACTCCTCTTTGCCAAAAAGCCTTTAGGCATGTGCAGTGTAAGCAGTGCAGTCTTTTTACTGGCACCAGAGCAGCCCTTGGGGCAGTTGCCCCCCGACCCCATCCGCCCCTGAGCCTACTTCATGTTCTGGCTAAAGCACATCTACCATCACCTAGCCCTTTCCTCCCTAGCTATGCTGAACCCGCTCCACCCCTTTCATTCATTGTACTTCAGTTCTTTCAAACATGAAGGCTCAGCATCACATGCAAGCTTTACCTAAGGCTGTTTACATACAAATAAAGCATGTCTCATAATGCTCACTCTTTGAGACTGACATCCACCCATCAAGGTGTTTTGATATTGTATATCCTCCCAAGAGTCAGTCCACTGCTTGCATTAGGACTAAGAGCTCTTGATAATATTACTGAGTAGGGATGGGCTTTATGTTCGGGTCGAACAGGAGTTCGACTCAAACATTGGCTGTTCGCCCGTTCGCCGAACAGCGAACAATTTGGGGTGTTTGCGGCAAATTTGAAAGCCGCAGAAGACCCTTTAAAAGTCTATGGGAGAAATCAAAAGTGCTAATTTTAAAGGCTTAAATGCATGGTATTGTCATAAAAAGTGTTTGGGGACCTGGGTCCTGCCCCAGGGGACATGTATCAATGCAAAAAAAAGTTTTTAAAACGGCCATTTTTTCGGGAGCAGTGATTTTGCTTAAAGTGAAACAATAAAAGTGTAATAAGAAAAAGGTCCTGGACTGCCGCACTCCATGCAAAAACATCTTTATTTGAAAAATTGTTAAAATCCAAAAAGGCAAACAAAACAATTTTGTTTGTTTGATCAAACCTAGCTATGAGTAAGCATCTCTGAATGTGAAACGTGTTAGCTATTTTATACCTGCTTTGTGTACCTTGTTTCCTGTGTTTAGAACAGTCTGACAGCAAAATTACATTTCTAAAGGAAAAAAAGTCATGTAAAACTACTATCGCTACTATCACTACTAACTACTGTAAAATTACTATCGCTAGTGCTGGCTATAATGAATTGTCGGTCCGGCAATACACATCAAAGTTCATTGATAAAAACAGCATGGGATTCCCCCACAGGGGAACCCCCGAGCCAAAATTTAAAAAAAATGGCATGGGGTTCCCCCTCAAAATCCATACCAGACCCTTCAGGTCTGGTATGGATTTTAAGGGGAACCCCGCACCAAAATTAAAAGAAAAAATGGCGTGGGGTCCCCCAAAAATACATACCAGACCCTTATCCGAGCACGCAACCTGGCAGGCCACAGGAAAATGAACCATACCAGGCCACATGGCCTCAACATTGGGAGGGTGCTTTGGGGCAGCCCCCCAAAGCACCTTGTCCCAATGTTGATGTTTAGAAGGGCCTCATCCCCACAACCCTTGCCCGGTGGTTGTGGGGGTTTGCGGGCGGGGGTTTATCAGAATCTGGAAGCCCCCTTTAACAAGGGGACCCCCAGATCCCACCCCCCGTGTGAATTGATAATGGGGTACAAATGTATCCCTACCATTTCACAAAAAAAGTGTCAAAAAGGTCAAAAAACACAAGAGATGGTTTTTGACAAGTCCTTTATTAATTTCTTCTTCTTCCATCTTCTTTCTTCTAGTCTTCCTTTGGTGTTCTTCTTCTTCCTCCATCTTCTTCTTCTCCAGCTTCTTCTTCTCCAGCTTCTTCTTCTCCAGCTTCTTCTTCCACCGCTCTTCTCATCCCGCATCTTCCTCCGGCTTCTTCTCCGCTCTGTCCGCACGATCCACCTCAGTGGGAGCCTTCCGCCGTGTGACACTTTGGTTCGCCTGACACTTCTTATATAATGGAGGGCGGGCCACCTGGAGACCCCGCCCTCCTCTGACGCACGGGGAATTCACGGGGCCTTCACGGGGACTTCCCTGTGGCTTTCCCCGTGTTGTCAGAGGGGGGCAGGGTCACCCGGTTACGTAAACGGGTGACCCCGCCCCTTCTGACAACACGTGGAAAGCCACAGGGAAGTCCCTGTGAAGTTCCCGTGTGTCAGAGGAGGGCAGGGTCACCGGGTATCCCCGCCCTCCGTTATATAAGAAGTGTCAGAAGAACCAAAGCATCACACGGCGGAAGACTCCCACTGAGGCGGATCGTGCGGACGAAGTGGAGAAGAAGCTGGAGAAAGATGCGGGACAAGAAGAGTGGAGGAAGAAGAAGATGGAGAAGAAGAAGATGGAGGAAGAAGAAGAACACCGAAGGAAGACCAGAAGAAAGAAGATGGAAGAAGAGAAAATTAATAAAGGACTTGTCAAAAACCGTCTCTTGTGTTTTTTAACCTTTTGTTTCACTTTAAGCATTATTAAAATCACTGCTCCCGAAAAAACGGTTGTTTTTAAAACTTATTTTTGAATTGATACTTGTCCCCTGGGGCAGGACCCAGGTCCCCAAACACTTTTTATGACAATAACTTGCATATAAGCCTTTAAAATGAGCACTTTTGATTATGCATGTTCATATCCTATAGACTTTAACGGTGTTTGCGTGTTCAAACAAATTTTTTGCCTGTTCGCATGTTCTGGATGCGATTCGAGCCGGGGGGTGTTCGGCTCATCCCTATTACTGAGATAGAGTGCTGTCATGTTTTCAGGAAGCCATTATATAGTGCAGTCATTGCTATTTATAGTACATTTGCACCTAAAAATGGCCTCAATTTTTCCGCAATGCTATGCCAAAATCATGTACAGACTTTCCCAAGATGACGCCCTGTGCCCATAGAAGTACATATACTAGCCCTCTGTAGGGTTTACTCCAGTTTTGGCTGCTTCAACCAACTCAGCCTAGGTTAAGCGAAGCATCTGGTCTGATTTTTGAGAATGCAAAGTGGGTGAAATCCTACAGTGTATGGGGACGAGGAGTGAAGTGTGTGCATATATGTTAACTTTCTGTGTAATGGAAAGAGACAAGTAAAAGAAGGAGAAGCAGCCACTTTGGTAGAGGAGACTGTAGAGGCCAGTGGCAGAGGTTCTGTCGAAGGGGTGGATTGTTGGCTCTATGGTCTACCCATTTAAGCATCAAGGAAACAAGGTTAGGGCCTACTGCAAAACAGAACCCTCCTATGGACTGGACGAGGCCTTGCAAAGCATACAACAGTTTCCCTCCATGCTTTCGGGTTTAACCAAGCAAATTCATATAACACATATGAATTAGTGGAAGGCTCCCCCACCAGAGGATAGGTTTAAATGATCAAACCTTGTAGGATTCTACAACATGGTTTTTGTGTATAAGTTGAAGCAAGCAAAGTGTAATGTGTAACGCATATAAAGAACTAGTGGAGGAAAATCAGAGTTACAAATACACTCTATTTTGAAATATCTTTGTAGTCAGTGCCGGAACAGATGTCACTGGCAGGTGAAAAGACATTATGCTTCTGTTGTGGGTCCCAGTGTAACAGCTTGGCCTCGGGCCATAACAGGGTGCTAACTCACTCATCAAGTGGCACCATCATGAAAACACTTAAATAATCATTAACAGTCATAGCATGCAGTTCCCCCATTGTATTAATCAACACCGTGGCTTCTTGTCTCAGTGACAACCAATCTCCCCATTTCTTTCCTGGTTGCACAAGGACAGGAAATAAGAGAAGATCTCCTCAAAAGGAGTCACAAACGGGAATAAAAACCAGATAGAAATGTTATCTCTTTCAGTCTCTAGCTAGACCAAAAAAAATATAATATTAGGAATAAGACTTTATCTTACTAACCCAAAAACCCTGGAGTTGTGAAATGACATGCTAATAAAAACATTATACTTTGAGTTTAACCTTAAAAGGAACCCCTTTGCTTTTGCAGGTACAGATTCCAGGGCTGCAATGCCTATCCTTCTTTGACTGACCTGAAACAAGTATCTTAATATTAAATGTTGGGATGCTGTATGCAATCATTCTATTGCAGGCCACAGATTTGGACAAGTTTGGGGCCTGTACCAATTGAAGCTTCCTCCTGAAAGGTTTCTGCTAAACACAAAGCCTGTCAGTTGACCAAGGATAACACTAACCATTGCAGGCTGTGTAATCTGACTCAAAAGTGGACGCAAACAAACAAGCATTGATGATAGGAACTTTAACAGATTTATCATGCCTTTACTTTACTGCACAATTCACGTTATAAGTGTCCATAACCCCGTATCATACACAGTATGCTTGCTAGTTATTTTAGTCCTGACCAGAGTTCTCTTTAATCATAGACATAAATACTCATACTAAGTAGGCCAATCCAATATGCATTATACAATATACATTCTTTTAGCACTCTTAAGGGATATAGAACATACCCATGGGACGTGCCTGGAATAGAAATAGAAACTGCTTACAGATGTCTGCCGGTGTTGATGTATAATAGTAAACAGTAAAACATATCTGCTTAGGACACAGACTGCAATAAAAACAATATTCTTCTTACAACGCAACATAAACTTTAGTACTGGACATCTACATAAAAATGCAGCTTGGCATTTTACTGGTATTGAAGCATTAATAAAGTGCATAATAAAGTCATTCATCTTTCATATACAAATTAGAGAAATCTTTTTTTTTTTCTGTGAGGTCCTATGAGACTAGAAGGTTTCTGACCAATGCAGCATCTAAGTGTTCAGTATTTAGAATCCAGGACAACACATGTGAATATTATTTTGTAAGCATGTATACAGTATATACAGGCTTATTTTGAAATGTTATGTGTAGAAGCTTTCCTCCCTTTTAAAACATGAAGTGCAACCATTATATTGTACTTGAGTTGCTTTTTTCTAATTTCATCAGGTGATCCTGCTAGCAAGAGCTCTTCATTTTTACAGGGTGTCAACGCTGCTCCTACGGCGTCTCACTGCAGGGAACAACATTGTCACCCTGTGCTGCATGCTCTCTAGTAGGGATGACCCAGATCCATGTTCGGTCTGAATTTTACATGTTCAGATTCTGGCAAAGGGCAAAATTAAATGGAGGAGATTCTCAAAATTAGAGTTAGGATTGCAGTATACCAGGGTGCCGTGACGTGGCCGCTGCAGCTTATGTATTTGCAAATGTGTGCAAAGAAATACCCTTGGTTTTAATGTGGACTTTTAGACAGGACAATTTGGTTTCTTGCAGGCTGGCTGGTAAGTGAGCTGGGAATTTTTCTTTGTTCTTTTCCTGACATGTGTTACTCTTCCGTGTGCTCCTTCCTGCAAAGGCAAGTTATAGGTTGGGGTAGTTGCCATTTGTTTGTGAATGGGGTTTTCAGCTGAGCTGAACCTCTAGTTGCATGAAATATTGAAATACTGAAATATTTAGCAGCAGTATTACCATGCTGCTAATCATGATGGTTTTCCGCTCAGGCTGGTTGTTAGGAAGCTGTCAGGGCCCTTCCTTCTCTGAGCTGGCCGCTCAGCTGTCGGCTAATTGCCAGCTCCCATCTCTCTTCACAGTTAGCTGTTGTTCATATCCTGCTTGTCAGTCCTGCCTACTTAAGCCGTCCAGTCCAGAGGGTCTCTGCCTTCGCCTTGGTCAACAGCACAAGAAACATCTCCTGTGTTCCTGTTTAAAGACTGGCTTTTCTGACATCCCTTCTGGCTCCAGATCCTGCTTACTGTTCCACTACATTGATCCCTGACTTCTGGCTTGGCTGAATATCCATTCCGTTTACTGAACTCTGGCTATGTTTTGACTATGTTTGTTCTTTTTACTTTTATTATTAAACAAGTGTGATTTAACTGTACTTCTGTCTCGGCCTGATTTCATGGTTTCTGACAGGAGCTACCAGCTTCTGGCTTCCTAGCAATCAGGGACATATCCATACCTGGGTAAAACAGTGTTGGTTCCCCACCCAAAATTCACACCAGACCCTTTAGGTACCTTCTACCATGAGGACAAGGGTCACTTCCTCACAACCCTGGTCTGGTGGTTGTGGGTGTCTGCAGGTTGGGGCTTCCAGATTTCAGTAAGCCTCTATTTAAAAAAAGAGGTCCCCAGATAATGCCCTCCCTACTAGAATAAGTAAGGTGTAGAAAAAAAATACTTCGTAAATACACGCATTGGAAAAAAAATCCACAATGTAAATCGATTGTCAGTTAAGTTGTTCAGTGATGCAGATCCTCCTCATTAAGACCCCTTTCACACCGAGGGCATTTTTTCCAGGCGCTATAGCATTAAAAATAGCGCCTGCAATCCGCCCTCAAACAGCTGCAGCATTGTCTCCAGTGTGAAAGCCCGAGGGCTTTCACACTGGAGCGCTGCGCTGGCAGGACGTCAGGAAAAGTCCTGCCAGCAGCTTCTTTGGAGCAGTGAAGGAGCGGTATGTTTACCGCTCCTCCACCACTGCTCCCCATTGAAATCAATGGGGCAGCGATGGGATACCACCGGCAAAACGCCACTATTGCGGTGCATTGCGGGCGGCTTTAACCCTTTCTCGGCCGGTAGCGGGGGTAAAAGCTCCCCGCTAGCGGCCGAAATGTGCCGCTAATCCGACGATAAAACGCCGCTAAGAATAGCGGCGTTTTACCGCCGACGCTTTGAGCGGCCCGGTGTGAAAGGGCTCTCAAGATTAACTTTGACAAGTGCATGCGCATAAGACTAATTACGATTTTTTGCACCCGGGAGCGAATTCAACTATTGGAAATTTCTTTGTTTCCATTAGTTTTGATGAATCGTTTCCAATCTTGTGCTTCATTTTTTTTTTGCTCGCTCTGATCAAAACTGATTGTTGAAAATGGTCCCCTTTAAAGTGGTTCTAAAGGCTGAAGGCATTCTATGCATGAAGGTAAAAAAACTTCTGTGCGCAGCAGCCCCCCAATCCTTACCTGAGCTCCCTCCGATCCAGTGATGTTCGCAATAGCCTTGCCTGTCCTGGGACTCTCCTTCCTTATTGGCTGGGACAGCAGCGGGAGCCCATTGGCTCCCACTGCTGTCAATCACATCCAGTGAGCCCATGAGGAGAGAGCGGGGGTGGGGCAGAGATACGGCTCTATGTGCCTTAAGGATACATAGAGCAGCGGCTCGGAAGTGAGCATGCAGCCAAATGCCAAAGAAAGCCGGCACACGAATACTTCTTTATGCAATTTTATTCCATCACTTCCAGCAGTTACAAAAAGACAAATGCTAATGTGTTTGGGCCGTAGCCTTTCTCATAGCGAGCACGCAGGGGTGCCTCGAGGGCAAGCGGCTTTCTCTGGGGGGCACTGCTTGAGGGGGAGGAGCCAGAAGCAGCAGCGGAGGACCTGAAAAGAAGAGGATCAGAGCTGCGCTGTGCAGCATAGAGCAGGTAATCATAACATGTTATGAAAAAAAAACAAAAAACAACAAAAAAAAAAACTTTAATATCACTTTAACTCTAAAATAATCAATCGAATGTTTTGAAAACTACAGGCCGGACATTAATGATTAGGAATTGATCATTACACTACTAGTTGCGTGTAATAATGATTAATCTTACAAATTTGGAACATTGTGTGAATACTAGCGATTAATCACTACTACATGCTGTACTCTGTAGGGAGCCCAATGCGTACGCTAATGATAAATTGTGGTCAATTTTAGTAGCACAATAGCGCTACCAAGAATCACTCATGCCTAACCTAAATCAAAAGATTGACTGCAAAGATTTGCAAATCAATTGCTAGGTAAAGCAGTAAAATATATTGTATGTATTTCCACTGTGTATAATAGCTGTTTGCCTGGAGTTACTTTAAGACTTGTGATACAAAAGTGCCCGTGCCGCACATGTGTACACCATGTGGGAATTTAGGGACTGCTCTGCAATTTCTGAATGGTATGTGTTTTCCCCCAGGCATATGTAGTGAATGTAAACATGCACACCTGCCTTCCTGAGTATGCAGCCAAGCATGGCTATGAAGATTGTGCATTTAAAAACAAGAATAAAGCACATGTGAACTTTTTTTGTATTGTAGTTATACAGCTGTTATTTTGGTGAGCATCTAATTCCCCCCCAACTGCTGCAAAGCTACTACTGATCTTATTGCTTAGTATGTACAGTGTAGATATAACACAGCTTAGCAGATAGAATACTAATGTACAATGTTTAGAGGAATAGTCAAGGCATGCCAGATACTTTCATTAGTGTTGGCTATGTGTTTAGAAAAAGAAGTTTGGTTTATGTACATATTTTGGAAGTGTTGCTATTCACATGCAAGCAATAAAGTTATATTTATATAGTAAACAAGGCAGACAAGAAAACAACAATATTTAGAAAATTGTATAATGAAAATCATATGGGACACATTACAATATATTTAACTTTGCTGCTTTTTAAATTTAGTGAATATATCCTGTACCAGAGGAGATAAGAGAGGAAACATAAGAAGTTTATGAAGGATCGGTTCACACAAAAAGGATTCAGTTACCGGATTATTATATACTCCAAAACCCTACTTCTTCTGACCTCTCCGGAGTCTCTCTCCTTTTCATACACGTTTCACTGTGTCTGCTGTATTCTCCTCAACATTGAATAAAGAAAACACTTAAAGTAGAACTAAAGGCAAAACTTTTTTTTAGTTTTGGAGAGAGTGGAGAGGGCAGTGGCGGCCCGTCAATGCAGGGCACTGGACGCCAGAGGCTTTAATTGGCTTAGAAAAAGGGGGGGGGGGGGCTCGAAGCACAGAGCACTGCATCCTGAGCCCATCCAGTTATGTGACATTAGCAAATTAATGTTCACCAATGTCTTCCTGCTTCTCCTCCCAGGGTCTTAGGACTAGCGGCCAATCAGGTCTCAGGACCCACCTCCTGTTCTGTTCGCAGGAGAAGCAACGGCCTGGCACTTCCCATGACAAGCTGGAGCAAGCTGGAGCAAGGAGCACCCTAAGGCAGTGGCGGAATTTTCAGGGTCGCAACAGTCGCACTTGCGACTGGGCCCTGGAATTCTGCCAGTGTGGGGGGGCCCCAAGACGCCGCACCTCCCCTGGCTGGCATCTAACTATACAGGAGAGGGGGGCGTAAGGGGGCGATCGGCAGCTATGTGATGTCTGCGCTCTGCGGGATGTCCCTCCAGGCAGCACACAGTTCACTTCCCGAATATCAGTGAGTACAATGGAGAGGGGAGGGGCCTCTGACCAGCAGATTGAGTGCACAAGTTTCTCCCTCTGCTTGTACACTCTGAGTCTTGCTAATACACGCTCAGGTCAGAGGCCCCTCCCCTCTCCATTGGATACAATGATATTCGGGAAGTGAACTGTGTGCTGCCTGGGGGACATCCTGCAGAGTGCAGACATGACAAGGAAGCATGCTGCTTCTCATGTAAGTAAAGCACAACACTGGCCACCCACCTCTCCCCTCTCACACTGTCCCCTCTCACACTGTCCCCTCTCACACTGTCCCCCACACACTGTCCCCTCTCACACTGTCCCCCACACACTGTCCCCTCTCACACTGTCCCCTCTCACACTGTCCCCCCACACACTGTCCCCCCACACACTGTCCCCTCTCACACTGTCCCCCCACACACTGTCCCTCTCACACTGTCCCCTCTCACACTGTCCCCTCACACACTGTCCCCTCACACACTGTCCCCTCTCACACTGTCCCCCACACACTGTCCCCCCACACACTGTCCCCCCTCACACTGTCCCCCCACACACTGTCCCCTCTCACACTGTCCCCTCTCACACTGTCCCCTCTCACACTGTCCCCTCTCACACTGTCCCCCCACACACTGTCCCCCCACACACTGTCCCCTCTCACACTGTCCCCTCTCACACTGTCCCCCCACACACTGTCCCCTCTCACACTGTCCCCCCACACACTGTCCCCTCTCACACTGTCCCCCCACACACTGTCCCCTCTCACACTGTCCCCCACACACTGTCCCCTCTCACACTGTCCCCTCTCACACTGTCCCCCCACACACTGTCCCCTCTCACACTGTCCCCCCACACACTGCCCCCTCTCACACTGTCCCCTCTCACACTGTCCCCCCACACACTGTCCCCCACACACTGTCCCCCCACACACTGTCCCTCTCACACTGTCCCCCCACACACTGCCCCCTCTCACACTGTCCCCCCACACACTGTCCCCCACACACTGTCCCTCTCACACTGTCCCCTCTCACACTGTCCCCTCTCACACTGTCCCCCCACACACTGTCCCCTCTCACACTGTCCCCCACACACTGTCCCCTCTCACACTGTCCCCCACACACTGTCCCCTCTCACACTGTCCCCCCACACACTGTCCCCTCTCACACTGTCCCCCCACACACTGTCCCCTCTCACACTGTCCCCTCTCACACTGTCCCCCCACACACTGTCCCCTCTCACACTGTCCCCCCACACACTGTCCCCCCACACACTGTCCCCTCTCACACTGTCCCCCCACACACTGTCCCCCCACACACTGTCCCCTCTCACACTGTCCCCTCTCACACTGTCCCCCCACACACTGTCCCCTCTCACACTGTCCCCCACACACTGTCCCCCCACACACTGTCCCCTCTCACACTGTCCCCTCTCACACTGTCCCCCCACACACTGTCCCCCACACACTGTCCCCTCTCACACTGTCCCCTCTCACACTGTCCCCTCTCACACTGTCCCCCACACACTGTCCCCTCACACACTGTCCCCTCTCACACTGTCCCCCCACACACTGTCCCCCCACACACTGTCCCCCCACACACTGTCCCCTCTCACACTGTCCCCCCACACACTGTCCCCCCACACACTGTCCCCTCTCACACTGTCCCCTCTCACACTGTCCCCCCACACACTGTCCCCCCACACACTGTCCCCTCTCACACTGTCCCCCTCTCACACTGTCCCCTCTCACACTGTCCCCCCACACACTGTCCCCTCTCACACTGTCCCCCCACACACTGTCCCCTCTCACACACAGTGTGTGGGGGCACACACTGTCCCCTCTCACACTGTCCCCTCTCACACTGCCCCTCTCACACTGTCCCCCCACACACTGCCCCCCCCCACACACTGTCCGCTCTCACACTGTCCGCTCTCACACTGTCCCCTCTCACACTGTCCTCTCTCACACTGTCCCCCACACACTGTCCCCCCACACACTGTCCCCCACACACTGTCCCCCACACACTGTCCCCTCTCTCACACTGTCCCCTCTCACACTGTCCCCTCTCACACTGTCCCCTCTCACACTGTCCCCTCTCACACTGTCCCCCCACACACTGTCCCCTCTCACACTGTGCCCCCCACACACTGTCCCCCTTCTGTCATATCTACCCCCCTCTTGTTAAACAGTCCCCCTCCTTTCACAGTGCTCCCTCATTACACTGCCCCCTCTTGTAATACTTCCCAGGTATCCTTTTCCTGTCACACTGCCCCCCTCTTGTCACAATATCCCCCTGTCATACTGCCCCCTCCTGTCACACTGCCCCTTCTTGTCACACTGCCCCCCTTCTTTCACAGTGCCCCCTCTTATCACACTCCCCCTATGGTCACACTTTCCAGATACCCTTCTTTGGTCACACTGCCCCTCCTGTCAAAATACCCCGTCATACTGCCCCTCATTCTTTCACAATACCCCCCCCCCCTCCCCCATCATAGTGCGGGTCAGGGGCCCTTCATGGTTTCTTGCACTGGGGCCCTGAAGGTTATAGTTACGCCTCTGCCCTAAGGTAAGGTCACTGATCACCACCTTCCCGACCGTCTCCCACGGGGGGGGGGGGTTGGTGGCAGTCGCATTAGTGTGAGTGAGGATGGGGCAGGTTTGTTGGGCCCCCAAAAAATATTGAGCACCAGTCACCAATGGGAGAGGGACAGTTTTTATTGCTGTCTGTGCCCCTGTTAGGGATTTACCCTCTCTATTTGTCCTGTTTACCATCATTGAAAATGAAAGTATAAGAAAGTCACAATTTTGGGTTATCCCCAGAACAGTAAGGCTACTTTCACACTGAGGCGCATTACAGGCGAAATGAATGGGCACCACTGCCGAAGCGCCTGCAAAGCGCTTTGGCAGCATCACTACATGGGCATTATTAACCCCTTCTTTGGCCGTTAGCGTGAGTTAAAAGCGCCCCGCTAGTGGCCGAAAAGTGCCGCTAAAATGGCGGTAAAGCGCTGCTAGAACTAGCGGTGCTTTATCGCCGATGCCCTCACCGCCCCAGTGTGAAAGTGCCCTAATAGAGGGGAAATCATCCAATGGGGACTTCAGTATTTTTTTGCTAGAAAATTACTTGTAATCCCTAAACATTATATATTTTTTAGCAGAGACCCTAGGGAATAAAATGGCAATCATGTAATTTTTTATGTCAAACTGTATTTGCGCAGCGGTTTTGCAAATGCATTTTTTTTTTAAAAAATACTTTAAACGACTTTGGAGGCTACCCATTTAGAGTTACATAGGAGGTCTTGATCTAATATTTGCAGTGATACCTCACATGTGTGGTGCGAATACCATTTACATATGCATGTGCGACTTACGCTTCTGCATGCGAGGTATGGGGGCACAAATGTTCTTATTTATTTAACTTTTTATTTTTTGTGTTTACACTGTCCCTTTATTTTATTTATTTTTTGATCACTTTTTCTCCTATTACAAGGAATGTAAACATCCCTTTAATAGAAATAAGGATAACAGGTCCTCTTTATGGAGAGATCTGTGCTCAAATAGACCCCAAATCTCTCCTTTACCTTTTAAAAGCAAAATATCAAACACAATTTTTTTTTGATCTTTTGCTTTAAAAAAAAAAAAATAGTTTACTTCCAGCCTGGACTGGAAGTGACATCATGACGTTGCTCCAGTCCTCCAAGGCCATAGAGGTGATCAAAAAGGATCTACTCTTTGATCACCTCTGGGACTACCCGACTGCACCGTGGGGCGAACCGGTGGAAGTGATATGCCCAAAAAACACCGGCTGCATCCGAAAGATTTCCAGTAGCTCATGGCTTTCATGAGAAAGCCATCCACCGGCTATAAAAAACAAAACCGGGGTTATAGCTGATATCTTCAGCCATAATCCCAATAAACCACTCCAAAGCGTATTGTGGTCTTGAGGTGGTTCATTTACAGGGATGTCCTCTCACTTCCTGTTTGGTTATGGGACAGGAAGTGAAGGGAAATCTCTGCAATGGGACACAGATGGTGAAAAAAAAACGGACAGGGGTTATAAACCAACCTTACTCTATCCAAAATGAAAAAACAAAATGCCTATAGTTCTACTCTAACATGAAGAATTATGCCCCGTACACACGGTCGGATTTTCCGGTGGAAAATGTCCGATCGGAGCGTGTGTGGGCTCCATCGGACATTTTCCATCGGATTTTCCGACACACAAAGTTTGAGAGCAGGATATAAAATTTTCCGACAACAAAATCCGTTGTCGGAAATTCCGATCGTGTGTACACAAATCTGACGGACAAAGTGCCACGCATGCTCAGAATAAATAAAGAGATGAAAGCTATTGGCCACTGCCCCATTTATAGTCCCGACGTACGTGTTTTATGTCACCGCGTTTAGAACGATCGGATTTTCCGACAACTTTGTGTGACCGTGTGTATGCAAGACAAGTTTGAGCCAACATCCATCTGAAAAAATCCTAGGATTTTGTTGTCGGAATGTCCGAACAAAGTCCGACCGTGTGTACGGGGCATAAGACTCCTTCATAAAGACAATAACAAGTGAGTGGACCTAGAAAGGAAGTGAAGCTTATCACAGCTGGGTTAATGCTACCCTTACACCTGTAGAATTTAATTTGAACATTCAGAGAAGAAAGTGTAAAAATTACTCATTCAATCATTTGATGGTGCCTTCATGGACTTGACTAATGGCAAATGGCTTTTCATTCAAGTACCATGTCAATTAACTTTCTACTTATGGACTTTGAAAAGTGCATGCGCATAAGACTAGTTATGATTTTTTTTTCCATGATCAAATTAATTTGTTTACATGGTTTTACCAAAAATTTTCCATCTTTGTCCTTCAATTTTTCTGCTCGCTCCTCCTAATTTTTAGATAATTAAAAGAAGTTTTTTATTTTTTATTTTTTAATCATACTTACCTAGGTGGATGCAGCATCGGTCTGATGCTGCATCTGTCTGATGCTGCATCTATCCCACGCAGGCTCTAATACTATGAACCGAGCGATCAAAGAATGCTGATTGCTCGGTTCTAAGTGCTCTGAGTAGAGAGTAGAGAGCTTGTGACTGTCAGTCACTGGCTTTTTGCCCCCCCTGGCCCTCACTGGAGCACTGGGCTGTGGAGGGGGCAGGAGTGGCTGACCCAGGTGCCGATCCAGGCTTCTGGGTGGATCCCGACCATATGGTCATGATCTTTTCCCAGCCTGGACCAGCTCAGTGACATCAGCCAACAGCTTGCTTCAGCCCACTGTCAGCTGAAATTGGGTCATAGCAGCAGTGGCAGTCTGTCCATTAGGGGTGCTGGAGCGCTGCCCCCTCTATTCACGGCCGCCACCCCCATGCTCTATCCACGGCCAGTATTTTGACAGGACACCACCACCCCCTATTCATGAGTCCCTTTCAGGATGCCGTGAGCGTGAATTACAGTGGCGGGGGTATTTTTTTTAACTTCCCTGGCGGTATGATTATTTCTTATTTTTGATGCTGAAAGCAGTACAATTATTTTGCATGGAAATTTGGCATTTTATATTGTAGGCCTGTAATTCTTAGGAATAATTCACATAAATCTGTCCAAACCGGAGTCTAGTAGACATCTCGGGTATGATACATTTTGAAACACAAAATAAAAAATTATAATATAATAAATAACTATAAATAATTATACCAAATAATAATATAGTAATTATAAAAATTATTCAATAATGTAATCAAATCAAAAACACTGAAATTTACTCAGTTGCAGAATTGTCGCTGTCATTACTTTTCAGTGTTTGATGACGGATCTCCCCACAAATCACTATCGCTCAATTCTGCTAGTGATTCTAATTTATTATCGCTGTTTTCTAGCTGGTCTAAAGCAGCGTTTGCAGGGAATGGAGCTTGGCTCCATGATGATTTGAGCGGAGGACGAGCCGCTCACACTGCGGGGAAACATCGCAGGATCCAGGGGACAAGGTAAGTAAGCTCTTCCTGGATCCTGCGATGCAATCCCGAGTCTGGCTCGGGGTTACCTCTTTTGGTTCTGAAATTCCACCCCAAGCCAGACTCGGGAATACCACCAGGGAGGTTAAAGCACCTGATTAGAGCCAGAGGGTCTAATAGGCTTCAAAAAAAGGGTGAGCTCGTGGCGCAGAGCATTGCGCCAGGAGCCCACCCAGGTGTTACAACAGCAAATTAATATTTGCTATTGAAACACTGAACCTCAATCCGGCCAATCAAAAGCAGGTCTGAGACCCATTTTCCAATTGGCCGAAAAGAGAAGAGTCCCAATTGGCCGCTGAGGAGGAAGGGGGAAACGAAAGACAGAAGGGAAAGCCATTGCTGCCGC
Source organism: Lithobates septentrionalis (assembly GCA_037952835.1). Taxonomy (NCBI): domain Eukaryota; kingdom Metazoa; phylum Chordata; class Amphibia; order Anura; family Ranidae; genus Lithobates; species Lithobates septentrionalis. The sequence continues at coordinate 11,895,251 of JBBDGP010000156.1, forward strand.
TGAGCAAGGGAAGCCACCAGGGAAGCGCTGCCCACCATAGAGGGGTAAGTGCACCAGACCCACCTGACCGGCCGCTGCCTGGGAGGGGGCCAAAAAAAATTACCATTGCACAGGAGTGCAAAACAAACTGCATTCCTGTGATCGACAGGAGAAGTACAGCCAAACAAGCTTTAGCTGTACTTCTCCTATAAACAAACATTCTGAAATGACATATTTTGAACAAAATTTTGAACAAAATTCTACAGGTGTGAAGCCAACACGTGCAGTAGTTCAAACAGCCAGCATAAACTTAAAGCAGATCTTGGAGTACAATACAAGGACCCCCTTCACATGTAATCAGTGTTAGCACTTAGTATATGCAAAAGGTAATTTCTTCTTGTGAGATTTGCATCAATCTATATCCCCCAGGATCAGGGTCGTCTTTAATATTGATTGGACCCTGGGCAAACATTTTCTTGGGCCCCCTCCAAGCAATTTCACTCTCCACCTGCCTGCATACCATGGACTGGGGTGGTGAGGGGACCCATCAATAGACAGAAAACTCAGAGGGAACTTAGAACTCCTGGGATCAGTGGCAGTGCTGGGGAGAGGGGAGGGTGTGATCAATGGCAATACTGATTTTTTTACCGACTACCAATATAAAGAGGAGTTTCAACACTGGCCACCAATGTAATAGGGGTTTACACTGACTACTAATGTAAGAGAAGCATTCACAGTAAACACCAATGTAAGGGGTGATTTACACTGGCCGCTAATGTAAGGGGGGCCTTCACACTGGCCACTACTGTGAATGAAAGGATTTTACACCAAGCCCCAATGTAATGAGAAGATATACATATGAATGCCACCTCTATTTACATACAAACGCTGCAGGTCCAGGGCTTTTTACATATGATATGAATGCCACCGCTATATACATATCAATGCCAGCTATTTACATGTAAACACAGGGCCTGCAGGTGAGTCAACTGTACACAACAATAGGGCAGAGCTTGGCAGCATTAGTAGCAACACTTCACACTGAGATATCGGGACACATCACAGCACTAAAATTTCAAGGGACAAGGGAATTTAAACCAGGATAGTTGACAAATATGAGATGGGCCCCACAGCAATGACAGGGCCCAGGGCAGCTGCCCATTTTGCCCTGCCTTAAAGATGGCCCTGCCCAGGATCTTGTCAGAAGATGTGTCATATCACTCTTGCCTAGAATAAGGGAAGTATAAGTCTTAATTTTCCTTCCAGGCATGTTTTGCACCTACTAGCTACTCATTATTATGTATACAGATATGAGATATCTGGGCAGTATAAGTGGAACTTAAATTTTGTGACAAGGTTTGCTTTAAAGTGAACCTGCAGCCAGTCTATAAATATTAAAGTATTTACATATTCTTTACAAGCAGTAAATAAGCTTTGAAACAACAGCAGCTCAGTTCACCTTGATTCCCCAACCAGAGTACCTCAAAATTTCTGCTGTAAAATTTGGGATTGAATTGCTCCATAATACCTGCAGCTACATAGGTCAACGGGGGGCTTGTTTTAAAGCGTATTTACTGTTTGTTAAAGCTGAATATCAGGTGCACAGCTAATACATGGAAAAAATACATACAAAGGAGCTGTTTGCCTTACAAAGTGTAGGGGGTGCCAAGTAGGAAGGTAAGGTTTTCATCTACTACTTCTACTACTTGCATGCCCGTTTGGCTGTTTGGTGTCTCACCAGTAGTTTATTTATGTTTTGTGCTGCCCTAGGCCTGACTAAACTCATGCACCCCCTAATTTAAATATGACCCACCCCTTCCTGTTAAGGCCACGCCCCTTGCTGTTTAAGACCTGCCCTGAAATTTTCAAGTGGGGATACTAGTTCTGAGGGCCTGGGGGTGGGGGGCAATGGATTCCCTTAATTTGCATAGATTTCCTCTCACTTCCTGTTTGTCTATGGGGCAGGAAGTAAAGGGATATCTCTGCAATGGGACAGGGATGGTAAAGAAATAAACTGCGCAAGCCTGTGGGGACTCTTTCTGTGCTGTCCCCCTGCAGAGTGCTGCCCTAGGCCTGGGCCTTGTCAGCCTAGGCCAGGATGCGTTGGGTCTCACTTATTCCTTTAAAACTCCAACTATTTAACCTGCTTGGTTTTGGTACTGTTGATGGAGGGTGTGCTGGGTCGTCCTGCGGTCTGGTTTCTCTCCTATCCCGGGAGCTGCATCACGCCTTGCAGACGTCCCCCCTCCCCCACCTATTCTGTGGCCTGGGGGGGCGGATGTGCTGTCAATGTGTGTCGATGTCACGCATCCGATGCTGTGCGCGAGGCGCCGCTCTGACGCCGCCGCGCACAAGCTGTGTTTACCATACTCGTGGGCTATGGGGGAGCTTGCTAGGTGCAGATAGCCGTCTGGCGCTTGGCGCTCCTCCCCCTGCCCCACAGTGTGACATTGGTGGACATCCCTGTGGCGGGTGTATTTAGGGGCGCTCCCCTGATGGCTACGGCATTCGAGGCTTTTCACACACCATCCACCACACAGATTTTTTTTTTGGTCCTCCTGGTTCCCATTATTGGGTTCCTCATATACACAAGGTAAATTGGCACTTCCAACTGGTTCATCACCATTATCATTTTGGTTTCACTTGTTCCCACTCACTCACACAACATCCACCTTTTCCTGCCCATTCACTTCCTTTCCTGTCCCCACGTTCTCACTCCAATTTTCCTCCCCCTCTCCTTTCTTTCCTTTCCCCCTTCCAACCCCCCCTCCCATTCCTGCCATGTCCCCTTCCTCCCCCTTTCCTTCCCTTTACCTCTCCCCCCCTCTTTTCCTCCCTCCCCTTCCCCTTCCCCCTTTCTTCTTTCCTACTTTCTTCCTTTTCTTCCCGTTGTCTTCCCTCCCCTTTCCTCTTCTTCCTGTCCTTCCCCTTTTCCCCTTCCCCCCCTCATGTTCTCCATATCCCCTTGCTCACCATTGTCCCTTCACTTCCAGAATGTCCTCGGTTGCTGTGCCTTCTGTGAGTACCGCCCCTCCCGGACCCACGTGACTGCCCACCTCAGCTCCCGGTATGGAGTCGTTCTCCGGACTGCTTGTGGGGCCTTGCCACTGTGCCTTTAACATGCCCAATCTAAGTAAGTAAGCCATGGTTATGGTGGTCCTACTTTACCCCTAACCTTGTCCCTGTATTTACAATTTCTTTCTTTCTTTTTTAAATTTTTATAGAAACCACACGTGCCCGCTCCTGATGAGTGACTTAAGCCAAGAAACGCGTAGAGCTACAGATTGCCGTGTATCCACTTGTTTTATCAAGTACTTCAAGCTTTTATGCATTTCGTACCCTTACAGGCTAGTGAGGCCATAGGTCCTGCAGGTCATATCCTTGTAATTATTGGCATACACTTTTACTTTGTGGTGAACCTGGGAATTTTAAATATTCTTATTATATGGAATTACCATTTTATTTATAGTCATTACCATGCCTTTTGCATACTCGTGTTGTTGCCAACATATGTACCATGAACTGTGTTCATTGGGCTTATTACTTGTGTATGTTATTTCTCAATGTTACCTGAATTATGTATGTATAATGCAATGTTTAATAAAATTCCCTCATATTCACCTTATTATCCCTTTGGCTGTCAAATGCTTCACACAAAGTCCCACATCCTCTGTATATATTTATATACTTTTTTTCTTCCAATACAAATGGGATGGATATCTATGACCTTACCAGGCCATGATATTGTTTAAAGTCCCTAGGGATGGAAATACATGATCTTACCAGATCATGGCTTCCTGAAAGTCCCTCAATTTCCCCCTTTTCCCCTACTACTATACTATGTGAGCAGATAGCAGCATGGAGCTGAACTGTGTTGTGTGAAACTGTTTATGAATACCAGTATGTGTAAATGTTACCACCATTATTTAGAGCCTTTCTAAAGGCAAAGGATTTTTAAACTTAATGCATTCTATGCATTAAGGTAAACAACCTTCTGCATGCAGTCTCCCTCCTCCCCAGCCCCTCCTTAAAACATACCTGAGTCCAATCTTGATCCAGCAATGTGCATGAGAGCTGCATCTCTCTCTGCTCTCTCTTTCTTTATTCGACAGACAGGCAGTAGCAGGAGTCAATTACAGCCAGTGAGGAGAGAGCAGGGGGCGAGGCAGAGCCGCACTCTATATGTGAATGGACAAGCAAGTGGCTTGCTATGGGAGCACTCAGCGGTGGTGGTGGGGGGGACATGTGATGGCCAGGAGCGCCAGCGCAGGACCCCAGAAGAGGATCATGGCTGCTCTGTGCAAAACCAGAGCAGGTAAGCATTACATGTTTGTTATGGTTTTGTTTTTTATATGTTATGCCTTTAGAATCACTTTAACTGAAAAAGCATCCTGCAATAAACCACCGCCTCATCACACAGCATTGTGGAGGTGGGCCTCAGTAGGCCATAGCACAGCCTATGAGTCTTATTAGGGGGGTGAAGGTATGGCAAGCAGCTAGCTCTGGACTGGAATGGTGGTGGCCAGGTGATGGCTGGTCCTGGTGTTGGGGTAGTCTGTAAGGTCCATGATGCACCTCCCTGGGTGGCCAGGCTACTGTAAAGTGGTCTTCTGCCACAACACAGGACCACACCTAGGGACTAGGCCTAGAATTACATCAGCAATAAGGCCTTGCACAAGCAAATTTAAATTCAGTGGCTCCTATCTTTGTCATAGGAGGTGTGTATCAGACTTTGTACTGTTAAAGCGTTTGTTACCCCAAAACTTCATATTTCTGATATGTGCCTACTGTATCATGTACTTGTATGAGAAATTATCCTGTTCTCTTTGTATTGCTTCCTTTGTGTGAAATTCCTGGTGTTGTTCCTATCAGTCCCTATGCTTTTCTATTAAATACTGACCAAACTAAGCAGGGGAACACACCATAACCAGTTATCTAGCTATGCTGGGAACTCTGTATACTCTCCTCCAATGATTAGACTTGTCCTGATACGCCGCTACTGCACAGGCATTCACTGGGATGCTTAGTATGCTGCTGCTTCTCCTCTCCCAGCTCTTATGCAGCTGAGAACAGAAGGAATGTGATCACTTATAAAAAATGGAAACAATGAATTTATAATGTTTTTATATCTATGCAAAAATGTTTTGCCTTTCTTTTCTATTTTAAATTGAATGGGTTGTTTTACAAGGTGATCGTTTACAATCACTTTAAGAGAGTAGCTGGTGGAAGTTTTTGGGCTCTGCACTTCCTCCTGCAATTCGACAGAGTGAGCTGGAATCATGCTTTGCAGCCAGGCTTGGATGTGACCAGTAAACAGAAGTAATTCCTTCTGCCGAGTATGCACCCAGCTCTGAAGTTTAGTAACAATGTCCTCTAGTAGCTAGGGGATGCTTACAAAAGTATCTTTATTTCTGTCCAGCTAGTTCTGCTATTTACACAGCACAGCTCTGTTCAACATGGGAGGATACCAGAAATTTCTCTCCTGCAGTTAACAAGTCTTGTTCCTCCTATCAGTATCTCCCTTGCACTGGAGCACAACTTACTGGGTGTTTGTAATGCTTCTCCATTTCCCAGTTGAGCTCTACTGCAGAAGACTGATACCAGGCCAAATTAAGGTACTTATGCTGCTTCCATTTAAAAATTTTTAATTAATACAGAGCTGCATTTATTTGTGTCTCTTTTATCTGCCTATAGTTCAACGTGACGTATATGTGAATGGAAAGTCCAAATCTTGACTACCGTGTTCACTTTAAGATACTAACAGACAGAATACAGCGAATAGTCTTGCAGGCATCCAATGAGTAACATGTATTTTTAGCAAAACTATGTAAACTAAACAGTGCATTTACTGGTGCAATTCATATACTTTCTATAAAGGTCATTTAAGTTATATTATAATTAACTAATGCCCAGTTTACAAATGCACACTAAAGAATCCTGAACAGAGATGCAAAATCCTTTTTTAAACCCATCTAGTTTGCCACTGCAATCTGATTTTCAGAGTAAATATGATGCATGATTTGCTAATTCTTTTATAGAGTCACAATCCTCTTATTTCTGGAAAAGCAGAGCAAAAAAAAACTCCCTATTGAGTTCCAACACATTGTCCCTTTTTATGACCTTAGTACACATCTGGAAAGGTGTCTGGGTGAAGATATTATAGGGAAAAGGGGGCGTGCAATTGGCATTGCTAAGCAACTTTTATATTATCATTTTTTTTACCAAATTCTTTTTTTTTGGGGGGGGGGGGGGGCTTTTATAATGGGGTCTTTTGACATGTTAGGAGAAAACAGTGAAATGTTTTTTCTTTTAAAGTTTGGAAAAGTAATTATTGTATACTAAAAACATAAAAAATAAAAAACAAAATAGAAAACTGAACTTTTCTTAATTGTGAGGGTGTCCAGGATAACAGTAGTACCAGTAGTTGTTGGCATAGAAAGCAATGCAAAAGTTTTTTTTTTGAGAAACAGAGTAAATTAACTGAAGCAATGCAAGGATGTGGAGTAAGAGCAAGCATATAGCAAGAACTGTAGCCGTCTACATGACTGTCTGTATGCAGCTGCTATAGGACCTGGAGGCCAAGGAGACACAGTCCATAGCTAAAAATGGATTGTAAAAAACCTGTTATACTAATAATTTTCAGCTTTAGAATCACTTATGATTTTTAAAATTAGATCCAACTGCCTAAACCAGCTAATTTCTAACTAATGTTAGCCCAAAAAGAGAATATCATCTTCTGTAGTACACAGCACAGCATTAGCTTTCAAGGAGGAAGGAGAGTTACCATGTCTGTACCTGTGTATTGACCTATTCAGACTGCCTGGCTGCCTGTTAAGTCACAGTGATCACCTGTGTTAAGAGGCATCAATAGGTGCCCTATAGGGATGTATTGTGAGCCAGGCACCTCTGACATTCAGTGTCAGAAGTTGTAAATAGGGTTACATTATACACTGCCCACCTCTGACCATCAGTACCAAGAAGTCATTTTTCACCATAAGAAATGTGATTGGAAAATGCAACTTTTAGTGGAGGTAAGAAATAATGTACAAGATTGAAATATGTTTTCTCATTCTTGAGATGATGGCAACAATTACTGCAAAAAGGGTACTAAGAAAATGACCTTGGTCTTGTGCCATGGGTGCCAGGGTCTTGCAAAGCCCCTGATCCTGGCACTGGTTTCTTTTGGTACAGAGGAGTGGGACTTTGGCACATGCCAACAGGAGGTTATGCGTGCATTATAAAAGTATGCCTATGGTGGGCACGGGGCAGTTAGTATAAGGGGTAGTATGACCTTTACCGAGATGTTGATTATAAGGGTTAGTGTAATGCCGCATACACACGGTCGGACTTTCCGGCATACTTGGTCCGGCGGACCAGAGTGTGCCGGACAATCTGCCCATGTGTAGGCGCCAGCAGACTTTTCCGGTGGACTTTTTCCCAAAAGCCCGCTGGACCTAGATTTAAAACATGTTTTAAATCTTTCCGTCTGACTCAGTTTCGGGCAGAAAGTCCGCTCATCTGTGTGCTGGTCCGACAGAAAGCCCGCTCGTGTGTATGCTGGTCCAACGGACCAGATACGACGCGAGGGCAGGGTATTGCATCTCACGCTCGCTGCAATAGGAAAAACAAATTTTCCTATTGCGGCGAGCACGGGGCATACCAGGCCCTTAGGTCTGGTATGGATTATAAAGGGAAGCCCCTACGCCGAAAAACCGGCGTGGGGTCCCCCCTAAAATCCATACCAGACCCCGATCCGAGCACGCAGCCCGGTGGGTCAGGAAAGGGGGTGGGGAGGAGCGAGCGCCCCCCCTCCTGAACCGTACCAGGCCGCATGCCCTCAACATGGGGGGTGGGTGCTTTGGGGGAGGGGGCGCCCTGCGGGGCCCCCCCCACCCCAAAGCACCTTGTCCCCATGTTGATGAGGACAAGGGCCTCTTCCCGACAACCCTGGCCGTTGGTTGTCGGGGTCTGCGGGCGGGGGGCTTATCGGAATCCGGGAGCCCCCTATAAGAGGGCCCCCAGATCCCTGCCCCCCCACCCTATGTGAATGAGTATGGGGTACATGGTACCCCTACCCATTCACCTAGGGAAAAAGTGTCAATAACAAAACACACTACACAGGTTTTTAAAATAATTTATTAAACAGCTCCGGGGGGATCTTCCTCCGGCTTCGGGGGTCTTCTTCCGGCTTCGGGGGTCCCTCCGGTTCATCTTCTCCCGGCGTCCGGTTGGTTCTTCTCCGCTCTCTCCGGTTCCTCTTCTCCCGGTGTTCCAGGTCTTAGGCCGGCCCCTCCGCTGTCTTCAGGTAGCTCTCTTGCCAGCGGAGGTCCGGACTTCTGGGCTTCCTTTTCTAGTCCCGTCGCACCTGAGTCACGTTCAAAATGATCGGACTTGTCTGTGTGTGGGCAAGTCCGTTCATTCTGAAAGTCCTCCGTAACTCCGGCGAAAGACGGGCGGACTTAGCCCGCTGCAAAGTCCGGTCGTGTGTGGGCAAGTCCGTCCGTTTTAAAGTCCGGCGCATCTGGCGGACAAAGTCCGTCAGAAAGTGTGCCGGACCAAGTAGGCCAGAAAGTCCGACCGTGTGTACGCGGCATTAGGCTTACAGAGATGGTTTGTTTAAGGGCTAGTCTGAGGGTTAATATTAGGGTCATATTGGGGTTAGTAAGTGTGAAGGTTAAAGGATTTCGGCATGGGAACTCCATGTCATAAACTACCATTGATGATCTCCCAGGGCTGAAAGCAATATTTTTGTGGCTGTAGTAGACTCAGTACTCTCTTCTTTGGTTTAGGGATCATTCCTTTTTTTTTCTCAATTTTGTAGCTTTTAAAGGTCAGATAAAGCACCTATTGTTTAACCCTGTACTGATCTGCCTTGTTCATTATTCATGGGATGCTGACATAGTACAGAGGGGATGCCTAGGGCTAGAAGAACAAAGAATACTGCATTCTAAACTTTGCAAAGGTTATCTCTGTTGTCTTTCCTATGAAGATCAGAACATCTAGGTAGGAAGCATCTGGTTTAATTCTAATGATCTATTACTGACATTCTTACACACAAGCTGCATTTTTAAAAAAGGTAGTCATACAATACTGATTTTTAGATAATTGGGCCAATATAAACTATAACTATGTCATTCAAAATGACCTTCTGGAATCTATTAGTATTTTAAATATCATTCAAAATTATACAGGTAATGTTCTTCTCTGCGTATCATTCATTAACTTGTTTATATTTGATCATCTGAGAACTGCATCTATCAGTTTATGTGGTCATTATATGGCTTTCTGTACTGCTACTAAGACAAAACAGCCACTTTACACTACCACCAAGGGTCCTTTCATATGGGCTTCATCAGTTCAGTCATGTTTTGGCCGTGTTCACACGCCTGATTACTTTCGTGCCCCATGCTGTTCTGTGTTTTGCTGGCACGGAGATACACAAGTGTTGTATGCATCCCCATGCCAGCAGGCCTATAGATGTCTATTGGGACACACAGCTGCACCAACACAGCCGCTGTGTCCCAATAGGCATTTTTTTTTCATTGGACAAATTTTACTACCACTTTAACCACTTCCCTCCCAGCCTATTGTCAAATGACAGCTGGGTGGGACATTCATCATTCCAAGGGGATATCACATGATGTCTTCCCAGACCCTGCCTATCGAGCACCCCATGGATCGAACTGCAGCACCATCTGTCACCGACTATGTCCACCAGACGCGACCAATGACTGATCAGTGTTCCAGCCCGCTGCTGATACCATGTGATCGCTGTGACCGATCACAGCAGATCACGTGACAATTGTAAACAATGGCTTTGAATCATGCTATTCATTGTGTATAATTGTGTTGCTAGCTGTGATTGGTCACAGTAATCACATGGTACAGACAGGACCAATCACAGCCCATCTGTAGCATGTCATTAGCAGTGGCCAATCACAGTTAAACACAACAATGCACACTGAATAAATCAGTTGCATTCAGTAAAAATGGTTGCTTATACTAGTGAAATTTACTGGTATAAGTGATCATAATATGTAAAAATAAAAAACCTAATCGCTTGCCCTGGACTGTCTACTTTCCAAAAAAGGGGTCATTTGGGGAATATTTGCGCTGTCCTGGCATTTTTTGGGCCTCAAGAAATGAGATAGGCCATGAGTACATCAGGACTGATCAATTTTAAGATATATATATACCATGGTTTGTGGACTCTATAACTTTCCTACAGACTAAATAATAAAAATTGATTTGGGTTATTTTCACCAAAGAAATGTAGTAGAATACAGTTTGGCCTAATTGTGTGAGGAAAGATTATTTCTTTGCAAAATTTTATAACAGAAACTAAGAAAAGGTTGTTTTTTTTTAAATTTTCGGTAGTGGTGATTAAATGCCAACAAAAGAAAGCTCTATTTGTGTGAAAAAAAATACAAATTTCATATGGGTGCAGCGTTGCATGGACATATAATTGTCATTCAATGCGCAACAGCGCTGAAAGCTGAAAATTGGCCTAGACAAGAAGGGGGTAAAGTGCCCAGTATTGAAGTGTTACTAAACCCACAACAGTAAAATCGGTCTGTATATGCAGTAAAGCATGCTTGTAATACTCACCGTGGAACCTAAGGGGTTAATCCTGCACATTTTGTAAAAAGGCTGCTTGTTCCTGTCTTCTTAGATCCTACCCTTCTTCCACAGTCCCCAATGCATCTGCTGATAGAACAGAGCCTTGGGGGCACTCTGCACATGTTCAGTTTGGTGTGTATTGCTAGAGAGTTTTTTTCTTGGGAAGGTGCATGTGATCATCACAGCCCAGACAGAGGGTCAGGGGTCCTACAGCCTCATAGGACAGTCAGATAAGAATGAAATCTCCTCCTACAAGCTTTAACCAGTGCTCAGCCAGACACTTCTAGAAGTCACAAGAATGCTAAATACTGCTGAAGAAAAGGTATTTAGCAGTTTATATTTACTAAAATAATTGCATTTTTCATGTTCTGTGGGAGACCAGATATAGTGAATGCAGGGTCCTGGGTTTATTAACACTTTAATTAAGCAACATTCAAATTAAAGCCCAATGCTAGCTAACATGTTTAACTAGTTGCAGACTTTGGCTGTGCTAGAAATGGCCCAAAAACTTCATCTTTGTACACAGGATGTGTATAGCACATCAAATGTCTCTGCCCTACTGCTCCCAGTAAGTAGATATTGTCTGTTTTTATTAATCAAAGCTGGGATTACTGTATACTCAGAGCCCCCACCAGTGGCGGCCCGTGCACTGTGGGCGCACGGGCGCCACCCCCCATCCATGCGCCGGGCCCCTTTCAGGACGCATGGGATGCAGGAGGGGGTGGTACTTTTTGAAGCACCTGATTAGAGCCAGAGGCTTTAATAGGCTTCAAAATAGGGTGGGCTCAGGGAGCAGAGAGTGCGCCCTGATCCCACCCAATTGTGTGATGATATTGAATTAATTTTCACTATTTTCACACTAACTTTCCTCCCCACCAATCAGGAGGAAGGGCGTCAGACCTGTTTTCTGATTGGCCAAAGAGCCAGACCACCCTATTGGATGCCTGGTGCTTAGGAAGAGGAGCAGGGGAGACACACGCTGGAGCGGAGGTCGCTGCCACTCTGGTGCACTGAGAGGAGCTGCTGCCTGGCGGTAAGTGCCAGGGGGTCTGTCAGAGCCATGTGCGGGGGGGTTGGGGGGGCTGCCAGAGCCACGAGCCCCGCCAGGGGGGTGTCGGTGGACACAGTGGTTGCATATGATGGGCACAAGTGGCTGCATATACTGGGCACAAGTGGCTGCATATACTGGGCACAAGTGGCTGCATATACTGGGCACAAGTGGCTGCATATACTGGGCACAAGTGGCTGCATTTGACGGGCACAAGTGGCTGCATATGATGGGCACAAGTGGCTGCATATGATGGGCACAAGTAAATGCATTTGATGGGCACAAGTGGCTGCATTAGATGGGCACAGTGGCTGCATATGATGGGCACAAGTGGCTGCATATTATGGGCACAAGTGGCTGCATTTGATGGGCACAAGTGGCTGCATATGATGGGCACAAGCGCTGCATTTGATGGGCACAGTGGCTGCATTTGATGGGCACAGTGGCTGCATATGATGGGCACAGTGGCTGCATATGATGAGCACAAGTGGCTGCATTTGATGGGCACAAGTGGCTGCATTTGATGGGCACAAGTGGCTGCATTTGATGGACACAGGTGGCTGCATTTAATGGGCACAGGTGGCTGCATTTGATGGGCACAGTGGCTGCGTTTGATGGGCACAATGACTGCATATGATGGGCACAAGTGGCTGCATTTGATGGGCACAAGTGGCTGCATATGATGGGTACAAGTGGCTGCGTTTGATGGGCACAGTGGCTGCGTTTGATGGGCACAGTGGCTGTGCTTGATGGGCACAGTGGCTGCATATGATGGGCACAAGTGGCTGAATATTATGGGCACAAGTGGCTGAATATGACGCGCACAAGTGGCTGCATTTGATGGGCACAAGTGGCTGCATTTGATGGGCACAAGTGGCTGCATATGATGGGCACAAGTGGCTGCATATGATGGGCACAGTGGCTGCGTTTGATGGGCACAATGGCTGCAATTAATGGGCACAGTGGCTGCATTTGATGGGTACAGTGAGGCTGCAATTTATGGGGGGGTTTCAGTATTTTTCAGTCTGTTTGCGCCCCCCAAAAATTTTGAGCACCAGCCGCCACTGGCCCCCACACTTTTTCCTTGTTTTTTGTTGGTTGGGGTTCCCCCTAAAATTCATACTAGACCCCAAGGGGCTGGTAAAGAATTTTTTTGGGGGAACCTACGCCATTTTAAAATTATTTTTGTGGGTTTTCTCTTAAAATCAATACTAGACCTAAAGGGTTTGGAGTGAATTTTGGGGGCACTCAGTGACATTTTTTTCACACTGTCCCTGCCCGTTTGTTTACATTGTCCTGTCAGCTGGGAATCCCTGGCTGTCAGCTGAATGTGGCAGGCAGTAGTAATACTGCTGCTAAATGTTTTAGTTTCTGCTTCAGCTGGAGGTTCAGCTTGGTCAAACACCCATTCGTTTAGCCGTTTGCTGCCAACCTCCCAGAAAGTGAACAAATCTTCAACTTATAAACATGGTGCACAATACAGACCTCTCATATCTGGAATCTCATGTTATTTACCCATCTGGTTAAATGTTATTAACCTATAGTTTTAGACTATTTTCTCTATTGGTCAAATGTTCTTAAACTCATATGCTCTAATGTTTTTAAGGCTTTTTTTCCCTCAGGATTGTTAGCAAATGTTAAATTCACCCTGAGAAAGGCAATAGAAACTGACATTTTACAAACACCATGGGTGTTATTAGTGGCATTAATGAAAATGCTGAAACATTCTCAAAGCAACTTTTCTATACATAGACCCCTAAATGTTCAATACGAGGGTTGGGAGTGAAGTACTCCATTCTGTTTTCAGAGATGTTTTACCATCACAATGTATACCATTAAATGTATATACAGTATGGATATGACTGTTTACAGGTTTGTTGCATTTCTGTTGAAATGCAGTATGTTTCCATGGCTGAAATAACTTTATGGACCTACAACCCTTCACCACCAAGAGTAAAGGCCCAGTCAAAAGTGCAAACTCTCTAACCCCTATTTGTATGCTTCTGCCTCAGCCTAATTATCAGTTGTAACACCAAATTGAGCTGAGTATGGATGTCTATAGTAATTCGTTTTTTCATGCATTACTTAATTGCCTGTATTTTAAAAGAATGAAATATTTGCCCATTGCATTATTCTGTGGGGTTTCAAGGACCATTTACAATTCCATAGCCAAATCATAAGTCAGACTGACGTCAGAGGTGACTCCTAGTTGAAGGTAGAATCTATTTTTAATCACAATGCAGGATGTCTTTTTTTTTCTGAATTAACGTTTTCTTCAAGTATTTCCTTTCTGCATTTTATGATGTTTTAACAGACTGGATAACTTCCTGTATACAAGAGGGTTAGAAAAAGTCCTAGTACCAGCAACATTTTAAGATTAGGGTTAATTGAATAAATATGAGCTTATTTGGACCACTGCCCAGAATGATTGAAATATTCCAATCACTGTCTGTTTTCAGGACTTCTTTTTATAGAGTTTATCAATAAGCTTTTATTAATCCAAAATATATTCCCAGTTTGCAGTGCTTTACCTTAGTTTTATACTCTTTACATTCTCATAAAAGCAGTTTTATGTGTCTCTTTCTACCAACTCCTTACTTTAATGCAGCGTACACACGATCAGACATTCCAAAAACAAAATTCTGGATTTATTTCCAACGGATGTTGGCTCAAACTTGTCTTGCATACACACGGTCGCACAAATGTTGTCGGAAATTCCGAACGTCAAGACCGCGGTGACGTACAACACATACGAAGAGCCGAGAAAAATGAAGTTCAATAGCCAGTGTGGCTCTTCTGCTTGAGCATGGGTGGAATTTTGTGCGTTGGAATTGTGTACACACGATCGGAATTTACGACAACGGATTTTGTTGTTGGAAAATTTGAGAACCAGCTCTCAAATGTTGTTGGAAATTCTGACAACAAATGTCCGATGGAGCCTACACACGGTCGAAATTTCCGACAACAAGCTCACATCAAACATTTGTTGTCGGAAATTCCGACCGTGTGTACGCGGCATTACCCTTGCATATTCATCTGCTCATGTTCTCTCTCATTCCCTCCAGGTGTTTCTTTCCTTACTTTCTCTTTCCATCATGGGACCAAAGATAATGTATCAATGCAAACAGAGAATTTGTTGGATTTAGGGTTTTATTGTAGGAGTCTTTTTTACTTAACCGAGCCTGTTTTTCAGACTCAGTGTTTACAAGTTAAAAACAAGTTTTTTTGCTAGAAAATTACTTAGAACCCCCAAATGTTATATATTTTTTTCTAACACTCTAGAGAATAAAATGGCGGTCATTGCAATACTTTTTGCCACACCGTATTTGCGCAGCAGTCTTACAAGTGCACTTTTTTTGGAAAAAATTCACTTTTTGAATTAAAAAATAAGACAACAGTAAAGTTAGCCCAATTTTTTTTTTATATTGTGAATAGGGATGAGCCGAACACCCCCCTGTTCGGTTCGCAATAGAACATGCGAACAGGAAAAAAGTTTGTTTGAACATGCGAACACCGTTAAAGTCTATGGGACACGAACATGAATAATCAAAAGTGCTAATTTTAAAGGCTTATATGCAAGTTATTGTCATAAAAAGTGTTTGGGGACCTGGGTCCTGCCCCAGGGGACATGGATCAATGCAAAAAAAAGTTTTAAAAATGGCAGTTTTTTCAGAAGCAGTGATTTTAATAATGCTTAAGGTCAAACAATAAAAGTGTAATATCCCTTTAAATTTTGTAGCTGGGGGGTGTCTATAGTATGCCTGTAAAGGGGCGCATGTTTCCCGTGTTTAGAACAGTCTGACAGCAAAATGACATTTCAAATAGAAAAAAGTCATTTAAAACTACTACTTGCCGGTCCGACAATACACATAAAAGTTCATTGATAAAAACGGCATGGGAATTCCCCACAGGGGAACCCCGAACCAAAATTTAAAAAAAAATGACGTGGGGGTCCTCCTAAATTCAATACCAGGCCCTTCAGGTCTGGTATGGATATTGAGGGGAACCCCAGCCAAAATTTTAAAAAAAAATGACGTGGGGGTCCCCCTAAATTCCATACCAGACCCTTCAGGTCTGGTATGGATTTTAAGGGGAACCCCACACCAAAATAAAAAAAAATGACGAGAGAGCGCCCCCCCTCCTGAACCGTACCAGGCCACATGCCCTTAACATTGGGAGGGTGCTTTGGGGTAGCCCCCAAAACACCTTGTCCCCATGTTGATGAGGACAAGGGCCTCATCCACACAACCCTGGCCGGTGGTTGTGGGGGTCTGCAGGTGGGGAGCTTATCGGAATCTGGAAACCCCCTTTAACAAGGGGACCCCCAGATCCTGCCCCCCCCTGTGTGAAATGGTAAGGGGGTACTTGTACCCCTACCATTTCACTAAAAAACTGTCAAAAATGTTAAAAATGACAAGAGACAGTTTTTGACTAATCCTTTATTTAAATGCTTCTTCTTTCTTCTATCTTCCTTCATCTTCTTCTGCTTCTTCTCGCTCTTCTGGTTCTTCCTCTGGTGTTCTTGTCCAGCATCTCCTCCGCGGCGTCTTCTATCTTCTTCTCCTCGGGCCGCTCCGCACCCATGGCATGGGGGGAGGCCACCGCTCTTCTCTTCATCTTCTTCTCTTCTTCATCTTCTTCAGATTCTTCTCCGGGCCGCTCCACACCCATGCTGGCATGGAGGAAGGCTCCCTCTGTGTGATGCGTCTCCTCTTCTGACGGTTCTTAAATAACGGGGGGCGGGGCCACCCGGTGACCCCACCTCCTCTGACGCACGGTGACTTGGCGGGACTTCCCTGTGACGTCACGGGGAATGCCACAGGGAAGTCCCGTCATGTCCCGTGCGTCAAAGGGGGGTGGGGTCACCGGGTGGCCCCGCCCCCCATTATTTTTTTATACTTTTGTACCCCCTTACCATTTCACACAGGGGGGCAGGATCTGGGGGTCCCCTTGTTAAAGGGGGCTTCCAGATTCCGATAAGCCCCCTACCTGCAGACCCCCACAACCACCGTCCAGGGTTGTGGGGATGAGGCCCTTGTCCTCATCAACATGGGGACAAGGTGTTTTGGGGGGCTACCCCAAAGCACCCTCCCAATGTTGAGGGCATGTGGCCTGGTACGGTTCAGGAGGGGAGGGCGCTCTCTCGTCCCCCCCTCTTTTCCTGCGGCCTGCCAGGTTGCGTGCTCGGATAAGGGTCCAGTATGAATTTTTGAGGGGGACCCCACGCCGTTTTTTTAAAAAATTTTGGCCGGGGTTCCCCTTAATATCCATACCAGACCTGAAGGGTCATTTTTTTTTATTGATCCATGTCCCCTGGGGCAGGACCCAGGTCCCCAAACACTTTTTATGACAATAACTTGCATATAAGCCTTTAAAATAAGCACTTTTGATTTCTCCCATAGACTTTTAAAGGTTGTTCCGCGGCATTCAAATTTCCTGCGAACACCCCAAATTGTTCGCTGTTCAGCGAACTTGCGAACAGCCGATGTTCGAGTCGAACATGAGTTCGACTCGAACTCGAAGCTCATCCCTAATTGTGAAAGATAATGTTACGCCGAGTAAATTGATACCCAACATGTCACACTTCAAAATTGTGCCCGCTCGTGGAATGGCGTCAAACTTTTACCCTTAAAAACCTCCATAGGTGATGTTTAAAAAATTCTACAGGTTGCATGTTTTAAGTTACAGAGGAGATCTAGGGCTAGAATTATTGCTCTAGCTCTAACAATCGCGGCGATACCTCACATGTGTGCTTTGAACACCATTTTCATATGCGGGCATTGTTTACGTATGCGTTGATTTTAAAACAGTTTTTTTTTTTTTTTTAATTTGGGTCACTTTTATTCCTATTACAAGGAATGTAAACATCCCTTGTAATAGAAAAAAGCATGACAGGACCTCTTAAATATGAGATCTGGGGTCAAAAAGTCCTCAGATCTCATATTTGGACTTAAATGCAATATATAAAAAAAAAAATTTGTCATTTGAAAAAATGACAACAAAAAATGGCCCTTTAAGAGGTATGGGCGGAAGTGATGTTTTGATGTCGCTTCCGCCCTGCTATGGCATGGAGAAGGGTGAGGGCCATCTTGCCCTCACTCATATCCATACCAAGGAAGGAGAAGGACCCGATCGCCTCAGCCGATACCGACGGCTCCGGTAAGCGGCTGAGGGGGCGGGATGTGGGGGACCCTCTCCCGCCACCGATAACGGTGATCTCACGGTGAATCAGTCACAGAGACCACCATTATCGTAAACAGAACCGCCCACTGAAAAGACGGATACCTCGGTTGTTGCAGCAGCTGCTGCCGTTACTGAGCTATACATCTTTAAAGTGCCGACGTATATATACAGTGGGCGGTCGTTAAGTGGTTAAAATTAGAAATTACTTTGTATGGCCAATTCCTATTTCCTACAGTATGGGTGGCTGGGTAGATCTGAATCATAGCTACATAGTCAGGCTGAGAAAAAGGCACATGGTCATTAAACTCAAACATAGCACAAAGCAAAAAGTAATTAGCATCCTTTGACCCATTAAAAACAAATAAAGTGTATTTGCAAAAAAAATGAAAATATTTCTTGACCCCAAGGATGTAAATAAAAGTCACCCCAAAATTTTAGGGGGCCCTTATCAATTATAGGAGATTTATAATGCCCCCTTCTTGCACCCACTTTACAGTTTAGTTAGAGATCAGAAGCTTACAATATACCCTATTTATGATTCTTTGTCACTGGTGGTCAGAGGTAAGTAATTTATAATGCATCCCTACATTGCACCTACTAATAATTTTTACCACCATTGGGCACTGTATAATTTGCAGCCAGGTAATCTGCATGGGTAACTTCCCAGTCCCAAGATACAGATAAGCTGACCCAGAAGCAGCTGTGCCTAGTCCATGCTGTGTATTAGAGAGGAGAACATTTTTTCTTTTTCTGTTTGCAGAAACCAAGTAGGTCTAGTCAGATAGATACACATGTAGAAAAACAGAAACGATTTTGAGAACCTTTAAAAAAGCTTTGGCCTGTGCCTTCGCTACCTCCAAGTTCCATTACAGCTGCATGTGTTGTCGTGGGTGTAATTACACACCAACTTGCTTAAAGTACGACTATAGGCTCCTGCATGACAGTCTTCACAAGTCCTAAATCCAGTTACTATGTGATGCACTGGCATCATAAATTAAACAAAAAACTTTGTGTACCTTCCATGACTAATGACGGGTACACATGGGCAGAAAATTGCCCAAAATTGGTTGATTTGGCAGGAACCGGCTGACTTTCGGCCCCGTGTGTACAGCTTCCTGTCCAATAGAAGCCGGTTTCATGACCACCTTCTGTTGAATGGGCATGCTGGAGAACCAGCAACCGATCGGCATCTGATGAGCTCTGACAGCGAATGGCTGCAAGTGCTGACTGGTGTGTTCTGGTGGCAGTGGCGGAGTGATCCTATATGAACACAATAGCACAGCAGGGGAGATCACTGAACTAACATTGCTTGTGTTAGTACAGCAACCTTTCTGTTTTTTTGTTTTTTTCTTTCAGCCTGCTGAGTTGAAAAAAAATAAAATAAAAAAACATAGTATATACCAGGCTTAAGCCAGATCCTTCTTCATTTGTATCTCACATGCTCCTTTCCCTGACACTGCAGCTCATGGCTGAATTTTTTCATCAACAGAGGCAGTGTTGTCTGTTCCCAAAGCAGTGGGCAAGATTAGGTGTGACCATATACGGATTGGCAAGCTTCAAACTTGTGACTTAAAAGAGACAATGGGATAGCCTTGTCACCTGCAAGATTTTTTACACCACTGTAATGCAAGCAGTCATAGCCTACATGACATTGACTTCTCTGCTTTGGATTCAGGAGCAGTTCAGCATTGTTGCCATACAATCCCAGGATGCTGCATTAATGGGTATTTGTAGGACTTAACAGGTGTACTAAAAAATAACTAACTATTAAGTGCCACAGCACACATTTTTAATGGGAGGCCCACAGTTCTACCGAAAAATGTTATTATCCTTCATCAATTCACTCCCTCCCCTCCCATTGTTTGTTTGCATGCCTGTGTTAACCTCTCAAATGCATTACTTTACATTTATTTACATTGACCCTCATTTTCCATACAGCTCACAAAAAAAGACTGTGCTTCCAAAATGCAATGGGAAATATATGGCTTTAGGTAAGCTGTCATTCAGCATCATGCAGTGGAGGGGGATAAGCTAACTGGTTATGTTTAGCAATCTCTTTAAAGTATTTTTTATTGTTTTGCATAGTAATATCTTGAAATAAAAATAAAAAAATACCCCCATAAAGCACAAGCGTCTTTGTTATTTAAGTGATACAGAAACAATTTACTGCAAAGATATATAATAGATCATGGATACCTCGTACACACAATAGAAAGTATTTTACAAATGATCAAAGAAACATTATGAGTTATCATTATAATAGATCACTGGAGTCAGCAGATGGTAATTGTGGGAAAAGCAACCCAAATGTCCCAGGTTTTATCAACTTTATGTGTCTGACCCCTTAGTACATAGGTAATTTTGTACAGGGCTAAATCATCATTAACTTATCAAATTTATTGAAGCAAGGAAGGAGAATGTGGTCCTTTCCTGAAAAGTTAAATATTTTTTAGCATACTAAAGTAGTATGCATATGATATCTTTCATATGAGATTAAATAGGCAGCTCTTACAAACTACCCAGCAAACACACCACTGGATCATATGCCTTTGGGTGTGTTGGAATCTCAGATGGGAAGTTGATAACCTTCCTTCAAAAGTTATGAATATATAATACATTGCCTCAATAAAAAAGTTTGCATCCTCCATGAACCCCTTAAAGCTACCAGGGGATGTACGAAAATCTAGTTTGCATAACTTTACTGGGGTATAATGTATGTGATAGGATGGATTCCGTTGCAATCAGCAGGGGATCCGTGAGATGATCCTCTGCTGATCGGAACAGAGCATGGGGTGACACATCCTTATCCACTCAGTATCTGCACTCAGTATTTGAAGAGTCCGCTCTGCTTCATGGGCGGCTGGGAGTAAACAAACTCCGCTGTCCATTTACAACTGGCCCCCTCTGATCAGCTCCACAAAACAGAAGAGTATGGAATCCTTTCCCATTTTTTAACTGACCTGATTAGATCCAGAGGTAGGTGGTTGTAAACGGACACAAGAAAAAAACAAGGCCAAGGATAAATCCAAGGAAAAAAGGCCAAGCTTACTTACCGACCAGCTCACAGACAACCAAATCAACCTATCTAACAGTATGCATTAAAAGCAGGGGTTTTGTCTGCACACATTTGCAAATGCATGCGTAAGCCACAGAGCCTCGTCACGGCACCCTGGTATCTGTGGTCCCTAACACTAACTTATAAGTGTCTCCACAGTGGAGGCACATACATTCTGATGGATAGATGGGGGCAGGTGGACTGAAGGGGAGCCCACCCCTTCTTAAAGGTACAGGAGCACACTGAGCACCCAGCATGTCGCTCAATGGCTGTGAAGGTGTCAGCATGTTGCCTGACCAATATACAGTGATACAAAAACAGGCTCCACTGCCCCCATCTTTAAGGGGCCATCTCAGTAAGCAGAATTGGGGGCGACATAAGGTAAAAACAAGGCGAAGGATAAATCCAAGGGAAAAAGACCAAGCTTACCTACTGACCAGCTCACAGACAACCAAATCAACCTGTCTAACTGTATGCGTTAAAAGCAGGGGTTTAGTCTGCGCGCATTTGCAAATGCATGCGTAAGCCACAGAGCCTCGCCACGGCACCCTGGTATCTGCGGTCCCCCCCCAGAAGAGGTGGGCTCCCCTTCAGTCCACCTGCCCTCATCTATCCATCAGAATGCATGTGCTTCCACTGTGGAGACACTTATAAGTTAGTGTTAGGGACGACAGATACCAGGGTGCCGTGGCGAGGCTCTGTGGCTTACGCATGCATTTGCAAATGTGTGCAGACTAAACCCCTGCTTTTAATACATACTGTACTGTTAGACAGGTTGATTTGGTTGCCTGCAGGCTGGTTTTTACCGTATGTCGCCCCCCCCCAATGCTTCTTACTGCGATGGCCAGTGGCGCCTATTTTTGTAAACGGACACAAGTCTGTTTACACCCACCTGTCCATAAGGATGAATGGACCTTCTGATCACACAGGTGGACCTGATCAGAGCACCAATTTGAAGGGGCCTTAAAGTGTCCTAATTGTGCTTTAGCAGTGGTACTTACACGTGTAGCAGGGTGTCCTCCCAAACCTCTCATCCAAATGTGTTGAAATTTCAGTTAAGTTAACTTACATTTAGCAATTTCAACAGCTTTCCAGAAATAATACCATGCTTTACCAATAGATCAAGGCTCTCTTTTGCTTTTAAACCATACAAAAGGCAGATGTCCTTGTGCTTGAACGACAGTGAATTCTACTTGTACATTTATGGCAGCCATTTATATATTATTTAACTTCAATTTTAAAAAAGTGATTTGTTCTAAGCAGAGCTCTGAACAAAATAAAATGAAGAGTTGCTATGTTAAGGCTGAGTGTAATCTAATAGCTGTTTCTATATCTAGGGAATAGCTTCATAATGAGGAGTGTACAGATTCTCTGGGGATTGACTTGGATTTGTTTGCTAAACATTTGCAGGTCAAAGTCGAGCTGTTTACATGAATTCAGAGCAGAGCAAAAGTGCCATCCAGTGTGTAACATGATTATGTATACCTATGCTACAAGTCGCAATCCACATGGCAGAGGAGCCTCATAGAATTACACTAGGGACCCTGAACTTAAGGTCACCTATTTGTCATCCAAACCTCCGACTATTCATTAAGTCATTCATTCTGACACCCAAATGTCCCTAATAGGCTATATTTCCTGAAAAATAAACAAATTACCTCAGTTTGAAAAGACCAGATAAAAGAATAATTATCAGTGACCTCTAATTGGCAGATAAAGCATTTCAATTGACTTGCTAATTGTCCTGCACTATAAAATGCCTCAAAGCTGTGCATTCATTGCCATATAATTACAACCTGAACTATGTTCAGATTTGAATGTTTGACAAGTGGTGGAGAGATAAAATGACTTTCTGATTTCCAAAAATGTTGTAAATCATGGAATAACATTGTTGCAAATGCAGATGCACAACACTATATAATGGCATTATAACAAAATCATCACCAGGTCACCTGTTTATCCAGTCAGTTACCTTTCCCATTGTAAAACATTTGTTTTCACAGCAGTCTGATAAAGCTCCCTGAACTAAATATGGGAAGCACAGGACCAGTGCTAGACTATTTTGCACCCTAGACAAGACCAGTTACAACCCCCCCCCCAAAAAACAAAAAACTGTACATACCGCCCCCCTTCCTGCACATAATGTCCCTCATTTAATCATACACCCTCCTTCCTGCACACACTGACCCCTTTAAGGCTCGGTTCACACTAGGGGCGGCACGACTTGCAGGTCGCCTCACCGAGGCGACCTGCACACGACTGCCACGGCGACTTGCAAAACGACTTCTGTATTGAAGTCTATGCAAGTCGCCTCAAGTCGCCCCAAAAGAAGTACAGGAACCTTTTTCTAAGTCAGAGCGACTTGCGCCGCTCTGATTAGAACGGTTCCATTGTACAGAACGGGAGGCTGACAAGTCGTCCTAGTGTGAACCAAGCCTAACGCTACACCCCCTTCCTGCACACACTGTGCCCTTTAACCCTACATCCCCCTTCCTGTACACACTGCTCCCTTCCTGCACACACTGCCCCCCTTAAATGCTATACCCTATTTCCTGCACACAATGCCCCCTTTAATGCTGCACCCCCTTCCTGCACACTCTGTCCCCATTCTGCACACACTTTGGCCTTTAACCCTTCACCCCCCTTCCTGTGCACACTGTCCCCCTTTCTGCACACACTGCCCCCCTTTAACGCTACACCTCCCTTCCTGAACACACTGTGCCCTGTAACCCTACACCCCCTCTTCCTGTACACACTGCCCCCTTTAACCCTACACCCCCTTCCTGTACACACTGCCCCTCTTTAACCCTACACCCCCCTTCCTGAACACACTGCCCCCTTTAACACTACACCCCCTTCCTTCACACACTGTGCCCTTTAACCCTATAAACGGCTTACTGACACACTGCCCCCTTCCTATATACACTGCCCCCTTTCTGCACACACTGCCCCCTTTAACACTACACCCCCTTCCTGCACATACTGCCCCCCTTCCTGTACACACTGTTCTTTTGAACCCCACACCCCCTTCCTGTACACACTGCCTCTCTTTAACCCTACACCCCCTTCCTGCATACTGTGTGCTGGGGTGTGAAGTGGACAAAGAGCTGAGGGAGGCGGACCTGTTGAATGGCAACAGAAAGTTCATTAAGCAGGTGACCAGTGATGATTGAAGAGGTGTGGCTTAGAAAGTGACACACATGCGTGGATGAAAATTTTGTCATAATTTAACAGGGATTGGAGATCCATGGTAATGGGAGAGTGGCTTGGGGGAGTGGTAGCCAAGAGTTCTGTTATCGACATCAGGAGCCTGCATTCTTTCACCCTGCGCTGGGACTTGCAGTGGGGGAAACCAGGATTATGCTTGCACCGGCCCTGAGCAGAGAGTGGGGAAACCAGCGGCCATGGCTGCGCCCTAGGTGCTGCCTAGTTTGCCTAGTGGTAGCACCTGCCCTGGGGAAGCAAAGGTGTAGTCACTTTGCAGGTGTATTTTTGGCATTATCACTCTCCTTTGTCAAGTATCACCAACAGTGTTTGACAGGTCTCTATGGATTAGCATAGATGCTGTTAACAAGAGACAACCATGAGAAAATGCAAAATGGGATTTTGGGATGCTTTCCTAACAATCTAACCCACAACATCTGCATGCAATTTTTTTTTATAAATATATTAGCTGCATCGACATCTCTGAAATTCTGTTTTCCTCCAACATTACATTGTTTGTTTGGTCTCTTGGTACTAGTGTATCCATATGCCACCACTCCTGTCGCTCCAGGATCAGTGAGCACTTGGTGCATGAACACTAGCACAGTGGCTAATTGGTTAGCAATTCCACCTAGCAGCCCTAAAGCCATTGATTCAAATCCCAACCATGGCACTACCTGGCCTGAAGTTTGCATGTTGGCCCTGTGCCTACGTGGGCTTCCTCCCACACTTCAAAGACATGCTGGTAGATTAATTGGCTCCTGTCTAAATTGGCCCTAGTATGAATGTGAGTTAGGCACCTTAGACTGTAAGCTTCTTGAGGGCACAGACTGATGTGCATGTACAATATATATGTAAGTATAGTATAAGTACCTGTAACAAATAAATAAAAGGCAGAACTTTCCTACACAGGGCCCATCCTCTCTCTTGCATGGCTCCTCTCTACAGATCTAGCAGTGTGTGTACATTGCTCTCTTTACAACTCTTGTATAGAATTTGCAAGAACCTGGGTAGAGTTACCAAGAGACTTTACCCTAAGTCATATCTGCAGTAGTAAAGCTACTTGGCAGAAAGAATTTTCTGAACTATGCCACTAAGTTACCTCAAAGCATGCTACAGTACAAATCATGTTGACAGGATATTAAATTATATGGGTCAATGTTATTAAATTGTGTTTAGTTAATTGTTAATATTGATGTGTTACATCTTTACCACTTCTATAAAATCTTTATTTTACAAATATAAATGATTCACTCAGTTGTGTTTAAATATGAGCTTGAGCTACTGAGCTGAGTACCCAAACTGCCATTTTTTTTAAAGAGATCTAATAGCTTGGCAAACATGTGCAAATAGCTCTGCTGTCTGGAAATGTAAGTATGAATAATAATATGCCATACTTTATATTTACGTAGCTGAAAATGTAAACAAAAAATAAAGTTATTTTTTAATCCTAAATAGTACATCGCATATAAGAAAATGTTATGCTTTCCTTTTAAATGTGCTGCAGAATTTATGTCTACATATGCCAGAACTTGCATTTATTTTAGCCCCACATGAACCAAATGCTTCTATGAGAATTGTCATTGATTGAGCCATTAAGGTTAATACACTTTCCATATACAAGACAGGATACTGTGCAGTGCTTGACCCATGTTGGAGCTTATGTACTGTATACTCAATATACCCTTATGCTTTGCCAAGTGGATATATATCAGGCTCATATTTACAGTACGTGTGTGTGTATGCCTCTTTATCTTATCTTTTCTCATTATCATCTGCAAGTTTCCAGCAGCTAGAGGGAGAATCAGAAAATGAAGTGGAAACTTCCTTAAATAAATACTAAAGGAAAGTGAAATGGATGGCTATAGTATGGTAGCAGCACTATAACACAGATTGGACATCATTCTGACAAACATGGCATCACAACCCACCAAATTTAATTAATCTGGCAACCTTTTCTTAATTAATATTTTACATGCCTCTCCAGGAAAGATCAGATTCCACACTCCACAATCACATCTCAGTTGCTGGCCTCTGCTTGTCCCCACTGAAGTAATCAATTGTACCAGGTACAGGAATACCGCACACCGAGATGCAAAATAATATTCTTCCTTTAATAAAATAGCAGCAGGAACAGGTTTTATTCTGACATGTTTCGTGCTATGCAGAACAATTTGCTTAGTGCAAAACATGTCAGAATATAAAAACTCCCTTTGCGTAACCATGCTCTATAATACTGCACTACACATTTTTAACACACTTTTTAACGTTGTAATCATCATTTACAATTAGGGATGAGCTTCGTGTTCGAGTCGAACCCATGTTCGACTCGAACATCGGCTGTTCGACCGTTCGCCGAATTGCGAGCGATATGGGCCGTTCGCGCCAAATTCGTGTGGCGCGTCACGGCCCATACTTCACTGTGGCATCACAGTGCATTGCTGGCTGATGATTGGCCAAGCATGCACTATGACCCGCATGCTTGGCCAATCACAGCGCTGCCTGAACAGAGAGCCATAATTGGCCAAAGCCAAGGAGGCTTTGGCCAATTATAGCTCAGGGGATTTAGTACACGCCCCACACTATATAAGGCCGCCTGCACGGCGGCCCTGTGTAGTGTGTGTTCCGGTGTGCTGAGAGATAGAGAGAGAGAGAGACAGTGTCATTTCATTTGAGTTAGATTAGGCAGAACAGTCAGTCAGTTAGCTGCACTTACAGTGTATTGTGTATATATATGCATCCCAGGTGTTGCATATATATATATACACTGTATTCAGTTTAGCTAGATCCGTTCCTGTTATCTTCTAGACTATTTACATTTAGTGCAGTGCGTCCTGCTCACAGTGTTCAGCTAGATCCGTCCCTGTTATCTTCTAGACTATTTACATTTAGTGCAGTGCGTCCTGCTCACACTGTTCAGCTAGATCCGTTCCTGTTATCTTCTAGACTATTTACATTTAGTGCAGTGCGTCCTGCTCACAGTGTTCAGCTAGATCCGTTCCTGTTATCTTCTAGACTATTTACATTTAGTGCAGTGCGTCCTGCTCACAGTGTTCAGCTAGATCCGTTCCTGTTATCTTCTAGACTATTTACATTTAGTGCAGTGCGTCCTGCTCACAGTGTTCAGTTAGATCCGTTCCTGTTATCTTCCTACTGACAGGCAGGCTTGTCTGGTTACAGTATATAAAGCTACCTGAAGAAAATTACTGGTGTTCTATTTGATCCTATTAGTACCACGGTCAGGCAGCTAGACTATTTACATTTAGTACAGTGCGTCCTGCTCACAGTGTTCAGCTAGATCCGTTCCTGTTATCTTCCTACTGACAGGCAGGCTTGTCTGGTTACAGTATATAAAGCTACCTGAAGAAAATTACTGGTGTTCTGTTTGATCCTATTAGTACCACGGTCAAGCAGCTAGACTATTTACATTTAGTACAGTGCGTCCTGCTCACAGTGTTCAGCTAGATCCGTTCCTGTTATCTTCCTACTGACAGGCAGGCTTGTCTGGTTACAGTATATAAAGCTACCTGAAGAAAATTACTGGTGTTCTATTTGATCCTATTAGTACCACGGTCAGGCAGCTAGACTATTTACATTTAGTACAGTGCGTCCTGCTCACAGTGTTCAGCTAGATCCGTTCCTGTTATCTTCCTACTGACAGGCAGGCTTGTCTGGTTACAGTATATATAGCTACCTGAAGAAAATTACTGGTGTTCTATTTGATCCTATTAGTACCACGGTCAGGCAGCTAGACTATTTACATTTAGTACAGTGCGTCCTGCTCACAGTGTTCAGCTAGATCCGTTCCTGTTATCTTCCTACTGACAGGCAGGCTTGCCTGGTTACAGTATATAAAGCTACCTGAAGAAAATTACTGGTGTTCTATCCCAGCTTAGTGCAGGTACAGGCCATTAGTATGTCTGGAAGGCCAGGAAGGAGAGGCAGACAGTCACAAGCCAATAAGAGAGGGCAAGCAGGCTCTGTGTCTAGTGCTGGTCGTGGAGACGGTGCATCCTCATCAGCACGTGGCCATGGGACACGCTTGGCCTTTTTTTCGGCAGCTGGCCGCGTTGAGCCGCAACATGCGGAAGACTTGGTCGAGTGGATGACCAAGCCGTCCTCATCCTCCTCATCCTCTCTCACCCATGCCCAGGGTGCTTTGTCTGGCAAAGCAATGGCCTCTTCCCTCAGCTCAATGTCATCAGTGACTCCTTCCCTAGCTCCACCATGTCCTCCTGAGGATTCCCTCGAACTGTTTGACCACAGTGTTGGGTACATGCTCCAGGAGGATGCCCAGCGTTTGGAAGGCTCTGATGATGATACTGAGCTCGATGAAGGCAGTAACATGAGCACGGACAGAGGGGGTGCCCAAGAAGGACAGCAATCTGGCAGTCATGCTCCCCCTGCTGCAGCATACTGCCAGGTTTGCTCCAGTGATGAGGAGGGAGGGGATGATGAGGTCACTGACTCAACATGGGTGCCTGATAGGAGAGAGGAGGAGGAGGAGGAGGAGGCGGCACATCACCAACGAGGCAGGATGCCCTCCAGGGGCCAGCGTAAGGGCAGCACATTGACTGCATCACACCCCAAAGCTCCACATGTGCAGGGCGCTGCAGTCTCTGCGCGTTATTCAAAAAGTTCTTTGGTGTGGGCCTTTTTTGAGACGAGTGCATCAGATCGCACCGCTGCTATTTGCAACATATGTCTCAAGCGTATCTCGCGTGGCCAAAACATCTCTTGCTTGGGTACCACATGCTTGACCAGACATATGTTGACCTGCCATGCAGTTCGTTGGCAAGCGTATCTAAAAGACCCACACCAAAGAACAAAGAGGACCTCTCCTTGCTCCTCATCAGCTGCGATTTCCAACCCCACTAGACCTTCAGTCCTCTCTGAGACCTGCACTGAGAGGAATGAAGGTGTAGAATTAGGTGTGTCACAGCCAAGTACTTGTGGGCAATCTGCTTTTGGTACACCAACGTCAGATTGTACCAGGCAAATTTCCCTGCCCCAGCTGCTGCACCGCCGAAAGAAGTTTGCTCCCAGCCATCCACATGCCCAGTGGTTGAATGCTAGCTTGGCAAAATTGCTAGCACTTCAACTGCTGCCTTTTCAGTTGGTAGACTCTGCCCCCTTCCGTGAGTTTGTGGAATGTGCGGTTCCTCAGTGGCAGGTACCCAAACGCCACTTTTTCTCACGGAAGGCGATTCCGGCTCTCTACCGGCATGTGGAAGGCAATGTCCATGCCTCGCTGGACAGGGCGGTCAGCGGTAAGGTGCATATTACCGCTGACTCATGGTCCAGCAGGCATGGACAGGGACGTTACCTAAGTTTCACGGCGCATTGGGTGACTCTGCTGGCAGCTGGGAAGGATGCAGGACAAGGTGCAGTAGTGTTGGAGGTTGTTCCGCCACCACGCCTCCAAAATGCTGATTGTGACACACCTCTCTCCTCCACCCCCTCCTCTTCTTCTTCCTCCATGGCCTCTTCCTCGGAACCAGCGGTGCTCCGTAGTCATTCAAGGGGCTACGCAAGTACGCAGGCCAAAAGATGCCATGCGGTGCTTGAGCTGGTGTGCTTGGGGGACAGGAGCCACACTGGGGCAGAGGTTCTGTCAGCTCTGCAGGGGCAGGTTCAGAGGTGGTTGACGCCATGCCAACTTAAGGCAGGAATGGTGGTTTGCGACAATGGCACCAACCTCCTCTCTGCCCTCCGACAGGGACAAATGACCCATGTGCCCTGTTTGGCTCACGTCCTTAACTTGGTGGTGCAGCGGTTCTTGGGCAGGTACCCGGGCTTACAGGATGTCCTGAGGCAGGCCAGGAAAGTCTGTGTGCATTTCTGCCGGTCATATAATGCCAGTGCTCGGCTGACGGACCTCCAAAAGGAGTTTAACCTGCCCAAGAACCGCCTAATCTGTGACATGCCCACCAGGTGGAACTCAACGTTGGCCATGCTGCAGCGGCTGCACATGCAGCAGAGGGCCATCAATGAGTACCTGTGCGACTATGGCACCAGGACAGGGTCAGGGGAGCTTGGTTTTTTTTCCCCACGCCAGTGGGCCATGATCAGGGATGCATTCACTGTCCTGTCACCATTCGAGGAGGCCACGAGGATGGTGAGCAGTGACAGTGCATGCATCAGTGACACTGTCCCCCTTGTCCACCTGTTGGAGCACACGCTGCGTGGAATAATGGACAGGGCACTTGAGGCAGAACAGAGGCAGGAAGAGGAGGACTTAGCTCTCAAGGCTCCCTTTATCCAGACAGTGTTCCTGCGTGCCCGCCGATCACACAGGAAGAGGACGAGGAGGAGGAGGAGGAAGATTGTGTCAGTATGGAGGTGGAGCCTGGCACTCAGCAACAGCAGCAGTCTTTAAGGGATCAGTCCCAAGAAACACATGGACTTGTACGTGGCTGGGAGGAGGTGGCTGCGGACGTTGTCGTCCTTAGTGACCCAGAGGACTCCGGACCGAATGCCTCAGCAAACCTACGCTGCATGGCCTCCCTGATCCTGCAAAGCCTGCGTAAGGATCCTCGTATTCGTGGTATCAAGGAGAAGGACCAATACTGGCTGGCAACCCTCCTTGATCCACGTTACAAGGGTAAGGTTGCGGACCTTATCTTGCCATCGCAGAGGGAGCAGAGGATGAAACATCTTCGGGAGGCCTTGCAGAAAGGTCTGTGCAATGCGTTCCCAGAGACTGGGAGGTTACAAACTCCTGTTTCTGGACAACGTGTTGCTGAGGCTTCGGTCAGTCAAAGAAGGAGCGGTGGAGAAGGTGGCCGTCTGACCGATGCGTTCAGACAATTTTTTGGTCCGCAGCCCCAAGGTATGATCGGTTCCAGCAACCATCGCCAGCGTCTGTTTTACATGGTGCAGGAATACCTAGGGGCAAGATCAGACTTGGACACCTTTCCCACCGAAAATCCTCTGGGTTACTGGGTCTTGAGGATGGATCACTGGCCAGAGCTTGCACAGTATGCAATTGAGCTACTGGCCTGTCCTGCATCCAGCGTTCTTTCGGAACGCACATTCAGTGCTGCTGGAGGCGTGGTAACCGATCACAGGGTGCGTCTGTCCATCGACTCGGTCGATCGGCTGACCTTCATAAAAATGAATCAGTCTTGGATCACCACCAGCTACCAAGCACCTGATGCTGATGTAACCGAATAATTTTTTTTGAAATCTCAGATCCCTTCAAAGACTGCCTATGCTGATGCTGAGTGACTATCCCTGAGTAATTATCCTCTTCCTCCTCAATCATCACGCTGATAGCTTGTAAGAACATTTTTGGTTCTGGGCGCCACCACCAGTGCCTAAGGCACAATTTTTCAGCCCCTGTTTAACAGGGGCGTGTAATTACAATTTTTGATGTAATACTTTGCAGCAGGGCTCGTTCCTGCATTCCAACTAGAGTGTCTGTGAGGGGTTGCAGTGTTGTGGCACCAGCACCAGTGCCTAAGGCCCAATTTTTCTGCCCCTGTCTAACAGGGGCGTGTAATTACAATTTTTGATGCAATACTTTGCAGCAGGGCTCGTTCCTGCATTCCAACTAGAGTGTCTGTGAGGGGTTGCAGTGTTGTGGCACCAGCACCAGTGCCTAAGGCCCAATTTTTCTGCCCCTGTCTAACAGGGGCGTGTAATTACAATTTTTGATGCAATACTTTGCAGCAGGGCTCGTTCCTGCATTCCAACTAGAGTGTCTGTGAGGGGTTGCAGTGTTGTGGCACCAGCACCAGTGCCTAAGGCCCAATTTTTCTGCCCCTGTCTAACAGGGGCGTGTAATTACAATTTTTGATGCAATACTTTGCAGCAGGGCTCGTTCCTGCGTTCCAACTAGAGTGTCTGTGAAGGGTTGCAGTGTTGTGGCACCAGCACCAGTGCCTAAGGCCTAATTTTTCAGCTCCTGTTCAACAGGGGCATGTAATTACAATTCTTGATCTAATATTTCACAGCAGGGCCCTGTGAGTGCTTACAGTGTTGTGGCCACAGCAACACCTAAGGCCCAAATTTCTGCTGAGTATATAGGGCAGGACCCTACTTTCAAACATCTAACTTACAAACGACTCCTACTTGCAAACGGAAGGAGACAACAGGAAGTGAGATGAAATCTACCCCTAGGAAGGGAAATTCTCTCCTGTAAGAGTTAATATGGGAAAACAATTTCTCCTTTCCACTGATGCTTTCCAATCCTTGTTCCACAAAAAAACCCAAATTTTCAAAAAACATTTTTCATTGGGACAAAAAGTGAGGTGAAATCTTCTGAAGAGGAGGAAAGACAGCAAAACAAATGTCACAGGGGTGATAACCCTTCCCTATGTTTTCCAAAAAGCTTAAAAAAGATTTTTTGGCTGGAGCTAAACACGTTAAAAATGTACCCGTTCAAAATTACAAAGAGATTCTACTTAACAACAAACCTACAGTCCCTGTCTTGTTTGCACCGCCTGTATACTGCTGTTCAGAGTATATAGGGCCTTTCCTTATTTTAATTTGGGTGCGGGGTTCCCCTTAATATCCATACAAGACCCAAAGGGCCTGGTAATGGACTGGGGGGTACCCATGCCGTTTGTCTCACTGATTTTCATCCATATTGCCATGACCCGACATGACATTAAACCCGCAAGCAGTTTTAAATGAGATTTTTTCCTTTAAAAATGACATTTGGTGCAGGGACTGTTCTAAACACGGGAAACACGCGTCACTTTACAGGCATACTATAGACACCCCCCAGGTACGATATTTAAAGGAATATTTCACTTTTTTTTTTTTACTTTAAGCATCATTAAAATCACTGCTCCCGAAAAAACGGCCGTTTTTAAAAGTTTTTTTTGCATTGATACATGTCCCCTGGGGTAGGACCCGGGTCCCCAAACCCTTTTTAGGACAATACCATGCAAATTAGCCTTTAAAATGAGCACTTTTGATTTCGAACGTTCGAGTCCCATAGACGTCAATGGGGTTCTAATGTTCGTGCGAACTTTCGGTCCGTTCGCAGGTTCTGGTGCGAACCGAACCGGGGGGTGTTCGGCTCATCCCTATTTACAATACATGGCCTGTTCTGTTTGACACTTGTCATATTTTGAGTACTAATTTTAATGGTCTGTTTTTTCCTACTGTTTAGCTATCCCCTTTTCAGCTTACCCACTGCTTTTGGTTTGGCAATGTGAAAACCCAATAATTAAAATCTTAAATAATCTTTAACTTGTTAATGCAGTTTTGAAAGTAATTTTCAAATATGCATCTATCATTCAAATTAGCACTTTCTGTTATGTGATGATAATGGTCGTTGCTTTCCTGTGTTGTTGTGTACAGGCATGTTCTACCATTATCATTGCCACAAAGCCCACACTGACCAGTGGCGGAACTATAGGGGTCGCTGCAGTGGCACTTGTGACTGGGCCCTGCCATTCTGTCGCTGTGGGGGGGCCCCAAGACCCGGCATCTCCCCCTGTACCTCTGGCTGTCCATTTAGAATCCAGTGGGGGGAGGTGAGAGGCGAAGATGGGCAGCTCTGTTGCTCATGAGCGGCGGGATCTCCCTGGGGCTTGTAGTTCTCTTCCTGAGTCTATACAGTGGAGAGGGGAGGGGCCTCTGACCCGAGCATCTGGCAGTTTCACTCTTCAGTGTACAAGTGAGTCGGCTCTGTACACTGTTACTGATACATGCTTGGTCAGAGGCTCCTCCCCTCTCCACTGTATACACTGGGGAAGAGAACTACTAGCCTCATGGAGATCCCACCGCCCGTGGACACTATAGAGCTGCCGATCGTCGTCTCCCACCTCCCCAGCCCAGGTACCAGCCAGGTATACAGGGAACCCCTGGAAGGGGGGGGCGATCTGGGGACACTAATGTGGGGGGCTCTCTGGGGACACTTATGTAGGGGGGCTCTCTGGGGACACTAATGTAAGGGGGGCTCTCTGGGGACACTAATATAAGGGGGGCTCTCTGGGGACACTAATGTAAGGGGGCCTCTCTGGGGACACTAATGTAAGGGGGGGCTCTCTGGGGACACTAATGTAAGGGGGGTCTCTCTGGGGACACTAATGTAAGGGGGGCTCTCTGGGGACACTAATGTAAGGGGACCTCTCTGGGGACACTAATGTAAGGGGGGCCTCTCTGGGGACACTAATGTAAGGGAGGGCTCTCTGGGGACACTAATGTAAGTGGGGGCTCTCTGTGAACACTAATTAATGTAAGGGAGGGGCTCTCTGGGGACACTAATGTAGGATGGGCCTCTCTGGTCACACTAATGTAAGGGGGGCCTCTCTGGGGACACTAATGTAAGGGGGGGGCTCTCTGGGGACACTAATGTAAGGGGGGCTCTCTTGGGACCCTGATGTAAGGAAGGGGCCCTCTGGGGACACTCATGTAATGAGGGGCTCTCTGGGGACCCTGATGTAAGGGGGGCTCTCTGGGGACCTTGATGTAAGGGGGGACTCTCTGGGAACCCTGATGTAAAGAGGGTATCTCTGGGGACCTTGATGTAAGGAGGGGCTCTCTGGGGACCTTGATGTAAGGGGGGCTCTCTGGGTACCCTGATGTAAGGAGGGGCTCTCTGGGGATCTTAATGTAAGGAGGGGCTCTTTGGGGACCCTGATGTAAGGAGGGGCTCTCTGGGGACACTGATGTAAGGGGAGGCTCTCTGGGGACCCTGATGTAAGGGGAGGCTCTCTGGAGAGCCTGATGCAATTAAGGAGGCTCTCTGGTGACCCTGATGTAAGGAGAGACTCTCTGGTGACCCTGATGTAAGGGGAGGCTCTCTGGGGACCCTGATGTAGGGGAGGCTCTCTGGGGACCCTGATGTAAGTAGGGAGGCTCCATGGGGACCCTGATGTAATGAGGGGGGCTCTGGGGACCCTGATGTAAATGGGGGATCCGCACCCAGATATGTAATGACTTGCTATCACCCCTTCCATTGGTCCCATGACGCCCCTAGAAAATAATCCAGAATTCCCTCCTGGGCTCACACTCAAAGACCCAACTCTAGATGCACGAACTTCACATGCCAGAGCACAAAGATTCTTCCACAACGGCTTACTCCTACCATATCACGAACTCTCAACCGCTATCCCAGATTACAACATTTCCTTTTATAAATATCTCCAACTACGACACTTCTTCTCCTCCTCTAAAAGTACCACTCACTGGCACAAAGATTACTCACCCTTTGAACTCCTATGCACGAGTACGGAACCTCAGGGCCATCTGATTTCTTCCATCTATTCTCTTTTACACTCAGGTTGTAAAGTCAAGGAAGATAGACTAGTGCGACAATGGGAGTCAGACCTTTCTCTAGATCTTACTCCCATTGAATGGGAACGCATCTTCACTCTCCTACATAAAGGCTCAATAAACGTCACAACACAACACAAACTTTTTCAAAATGGTATAGGACTCCCGACAAAGTACATCATTTCCACCCAACCGTACCCCCAACCTGCTGGAGATGCAGCACAGCTCGCGGCACCCTTTTACACATATGGTGGGACTGTCCCATCATCCAACCTTTCTGGTCAGAGATTTACCAACTAATCTCGCAAATAACCTCCTACACACTGGCCTTTTTACCACGCGCATTATCTCCTACACCACACACCGGCTCCCCTTGGTTCCTATAAAAAATCACTTACACTACACCTTATTAACGCTGCCAACCTCTGCGTCCCACTCCTTTGGAGAACTACCACCCCCCCAACGGTAAACGACTGGATCCGTCGAGTGGACAGAATCGCAGACATGGAAAAACTCATTAGTCAGGCCCAGGATAATCCGTCCAAATTCAACACCACGTGGGCATGTTGGCTCCACTACAAACACTCCACGACTCAGAATACACCTCCTGCCACTTCCTCACCTCCACCATGAGAACTTGAAACCCGAACACATGACTCTCCTGAATGCCTTCCCCCAGACCCTCCAGGCTACACACACCCAGGGCACACCTCAACGGCCCCCCCACACGGGCCACTAAACACACTCTCTGCCACCACTGATGGATTGCACACACTCTACCTCTGAACCCTCCGGTCACATAGCATAGTCACGCCTCGTTTAGGTCACTGGAGTCCTTTCCCCCCCTCACCCCCCCAACTTCTTTCCGATATTAAAGCACTTCTATAATGATGCTCCCTCGCACACCTTACTACGCTACCCTAACACACCGGTTGATGCTTTGACCCTGAGCTACATGCATTTAGTTGCCCTCCCATCCACAGAAAGTTCCCTTACAGGGGTGGATGGTTCTTGGGCCAACCGCTGCGGTGTACACCCTCCTTAATATCCATACTTGTCCCTATTTTTTACGATAATCTTAATCTTAAAGTTAATATGCACCTAATGACTCTATTCCTACTTACACCTGTGCCTGACTGCAACTCTCACGATGAGACACTTATACCTGTTATTTCACTGTTAGGCGTACCTGCCTCTAAACTGTCTCTACCTTTTCATTCAAGTGTTATGTAATGCAGAATGTATGCTGGCTGTACCCTGTATTCATGAAAAATTTAATAAACTTTTTTGAAAAAAAAAAAATATATATATACACACACACACACACACACACACACACACACACACACACACACACACACACACACACACACACACACACACACACACACACACACACACACACACACACACACATGTATATTATATACATGTGTATGACTTTCTTTACTTACTACGCTGCATTGGGCTCTAGCCCGAGATCTTTTGTGGACACTGCAACGCCCCTGGTCGGGGCCCTTCATGGTTTCTTGCACCGGGGCAACTGAAGATTCTAGTTACACCTCTGCCCTGAGCAACCGCTGGAGTAAGTATATGTTGACGAAACATGGCTGCAAAGAGACTGGAGGCGATCTTCAGTGTTAAGATGCAAAAAAGATTGCGCAAAAAAGTTAAATTAGTACTTTCTAAAAGAAAATGCTATACTAAATGTTTATAATACACGTTGATTTAAAAAACTAAATGCCATCCAATAAGGATTTACATCTGCTTTAAAACTGATCTCCAGGCATAAAGTCTCTTCTACCCACCCTTTACCCCCACCACCTCCCCCTAAATAATTGCCATGTTAGTTTTAAATAATCTTAATCAAAAAGGCCATTTTATCTGACTAAATAAACAGTCATGTGATGCTCCGGGTCCCAAGATTTCTGGACTGCAGAGCTTGGGGGCTCTTCAACGGGTACCTAGGGTACCACTGCTTGAGTGAAATGGACTAGAACTATTGGCTATCCAGGCTCCATAAGACAGCAGTGGCATGATGACATCATCCTAATGGGACTGATCAAATACAAGTAAAAGGCGCAACACACTAGTACCTCAAAGGTGACCATATAATAAAATCCAAAAAAGTCCAGCAATGGGTATATGATTATGATGGATAAAGGGTCTGCGAGTCAGGGCTGCCACCAAAATGGACCAGAAGCCAGAAATCCAGTAGAGCTGAGAAAGACAAGCAGAGGGGCGCCTTTTAATAAATAGTATACACTTTAATTAAAAAAAAGTGTAGCACTAACCCCCAAAGGAGCTGCTGATTTAAATCGGGCTGTTACCGTCACCCCTTTACCTGTAGTTTCACCAATATCAGAACTTAGAGTCCATGTTGAGCTTTGTATCCGACAATGTAGGCACCAGTCACTTTAGTACTTTTCCAATGCTTTAATAAGAAATAACTTAAAGAAGTAGCAGTAAAGAGGTAGAAGAGGAGTTGCAGGAAAGTTCAAATACCTTTTCTTTAGATCACTGAGGAATTGAAATCTTAGGGACGAATGTACCTTCAGTCCAAGACTAAATCTTTGCCCACCCGGATAAGTCTCTCTCACTGACCTAGCAGCCAGAGCGTAGCACGAACAAAAAGTCTCTGCCACAGACTTGAGAAGAACAATATAACTGTACGATCCTCTGCCACAGGACGTAGTAGTTTTAGATGAATAGCAACACAGTACCAGAACCTTTATACCGACCCGGCAGTACTTGTGTGCTAGATTAGCTTAGGATGCATCCTCCAATTGAGTCACCAGGCCCCTCTTGAGACACCAGTCTTCCGCACGGTTCTCTCCAAGATGGGTCCTCCCCTGTTTCTTCCCAATTGCTTGGCTTCTTCCCACAGGACAGACAGCACAGGACCATCTCCGTAATAGTAGGCCCCAGACAGGCTTCTGGGCCTACTTGCACGGCTGCAGCATCGCAGCCCTCCGGCCTGAAGGGCCATGAGGTAGAACTGAACCGTAGCACATGGCATCTGTCCCATAAATACTCTCTCCCAGAATGCATAGCAGTGGACCACCTCTGCCGAGTTACCTCTGGGAAAGAAAAGCACTCAATATACTTCAGCTTGTTGCTTTCCAACACTGACCTATGATGACGACACCTACAGGTGACAGTGTGGAACTGCACACAACACAGCCAATGCTGGAACAGAGGCTAATTTAGCCATAGGTCAAATCTGAACTATGTACAGAACAAATGACACACTAAATTTACATATAAGCGCTTGATCAAAAAATCTGTCAGCGCTACAAAAGCAATATCAACTCACATGAAAGAAAGCAATGTTGCACATAGGTGAGCTGGATACCATTCAGGAGCAGCGTTAGAGTGGATGATAAGGTCACGATGAGGTCCACTTCTCACTAGTATAGTGCAGTCCTGCTGGGACATCAGATATCCAGGAGAAGGTATGAAAGTGGTGAGCTGTCAAAGCCGGGGCATTCAGCGCTGCTGTTCCTTGTAGGTCCTCGCTGATCACCACTTGCAAGAATGAAAGCGGCCGTGCGGTGTCGGATCTCAACCACAGCGAGGCATGGAAGGCACGTGGCAGCGTGGGGCTGTGACGTCTTAGCATGTGACGCGTTTCCGAGCTTTCTTGCTGCGAGTGGTGTGGCAGCCGCTCTCCTTTTTTTGCTTGAAAAAGGAGCACGGCTGCCACACCACTCACATACTTACCAACTGTCCCGGATTTCCCGGGACATTCCCGGGATTTGGACTCTTTTCCCGAGTTTATTGTTTCCCGGGAAATGTCCTGAGAAATCCGGTTTTTCACAAATTTTCTCCGCCGCCGCTTGCCGCCGCTAGAGGTCCGCGGCCGGCGGAGACATCGTGACCGCGGCAGGCATTTTTAAGAAAACCAAGAACGGCTGGGTAGCTAGACGAAGCTCCTGCGTCACGGCCCACCTTGCGCCCCGCTCCACTCCGCCCTGTTGCCGGTCTGTTATGGAAAGGGGCAGGGGTTCTATTGTAAGCAAGCGTCCGGCAGAGGGGGACATTATTTTGTATACCCCCTCCTACTAGGACACCTGAGGTAAGGGGGGGCACCGCCGGGGACACCTGATGTTAGGAGGGGCACTACTGGGGACACCTGATGTAAGGGGGGGCACCACTGGGGACACCTGATGTAAGGGTGGCACCGCTGGGGACACCTGATGTAAGGGGGGCTCCGCTGGGGACATCTTATGTAAGGAGGCTCCGCTGGGGACACCTGATGTAAGGGGGGCTCCGCTGGGGACACCTGATGTAAGGGGGGCTCCGCTGGGGACACCTGATGTAAGGGGGCTCCACTGGGGACACTGATGTAAGGGGGGGCTCCACTGGTGCCACCTGATTTAAGGGAGGGCTCTGCTGGGGACACCTGATGTAAGGGGGGCTCCGCTGGGGACATCTGATGTAAGGGGGGCTCCGCTGGTGACACCTGATGTAAGGGGGGGCTCCGCTGGGGACATCTGATGTAAGGGGGGCTCCGCTGGGGACATCTGATGTAAGGGGGGACTCTGCTGGGGGCACCTGATGCAAGGACGGACGGCTGGTGGCAGGCGACGTGGAAGGTGACACGCTTAGTGATCCCACTGATTCGGCATTATGGTGAGTTGTAGTGAGGGAGGGTGAGGATGTGGGGGCAGTTGCCAAAGCTAAGCCACACACAGACACCCAGGGAGAGTTTAATGGACTTTCTTGGTACTGATATAACCACAAAACTTGATTAAAATTCACCAAATTTTATTCTTTAACAATGTACAAACAGTGTCTTAGAAACACAAAGCACAACAAGGAAAAATTATACACAAACAAAATATAAAATTAATAGTATAATATACACCACACAGAACTAACTCATAGCAGGTTTCCCCGGTACAGTTTCTGTTAGAGTGGGGTATAAATATTCCTCTACCGGTTTTGAGGTTTAACCGCTTCTTCAGGAGATGAAAGGTCTATATAAAACAATATATTAAAAGATATAACAAGAAGGAAAGATATATATATATATATATATATATAATTGCAGAGCATGGCAAGAAAAACAAAAGCATGGAAAAATCTGCTCATCCAAATGGACCAGGCAAGGTTAATAGCAGCATTAATTATTCCAGCATGTTAATTTTAGTAATTATAATTTTTGTAATCTTACTCATTTTGATGTATATCCAATTGTAAACATCAGACCCTGTATTTCTGTGTTATTATTGGCACGATTGTTCTGTTCCCCCTTGTGGTGGTTCGGTGGCATATCTTCCCCCTTGTTGTTCTCCCCGACGGACTTGTGTTTACCTTGACCAGGGGCGGCTCTTGCCGCCCTGGCTTGCCCTGACTGGCCTGGACCCTCTGGCCTATGGGGTACCTCGGGACGCACATGCGCAGTAGCACGGAAACGTGCACCTGCGCAGTGTGGGTAAACTGACCCCGTGACGTCAGACGCCGCTTCGGCGGCGTACGCTGATGCTCGCGGGGTTGGGGAGCTCTTATAGCAGTCCTCAGGGACTGCTAGACGAGCAGCAATACCTCTCCACGCTGGGCGGATGTACGGGTAGAAGCACAGATATGGTAAGTCATCATTAAGGCACCTCTCTCCAGTTTGCTCCAGACCTCATGTTACCTATGCCACTCGTTCCTCTTTGCCCCTTTCCTCAACTCTGTGACTGGTTGTTTACAGAGTCCTTTTTATTTGCTTCTCCCTTCAGCCATTGCTCTCACCCAGAGACCTGTCAGACTTACCAGCTACCCAGACCTATAGTACCCAATGGCTTTCGCTCTAACTGGATAGCTACTTTGTATATGCACATTCAAACTTCTCCGCCCGTTCAACAGCTCAGCATTAACAATCCTCTCTACTAGCATATTGCAATTTGATGAGACTCCTATACAGTATGCGGTGTGGTGTTTTTCCAATTTATTGGAATGTTTTTTTCTTTCTATTCCTCTCTCTTTCACCTTTTTCCTCCCTCCTTACCCCCCCTTCCCCCTCCTTTATCCCCCCCTTTTTTTTTCCCCTTTCCCCCTCCCCTCCCCTTCCCTTCCTCCTTCCTTTTCCCCTTTCCTTTCTCCCCCCGTCACCCCCTTCCCTTTTTTCTCCCTTCCCCCCTTTCCCCTCCACCCTTCCCCTCTTATTCCCCCTTCCGCCTCTTCTTCTCTCCTAACTTCTATTCTTGCCAAACCTTTCTTTAACCACACATGCACCCTATATTGGTTTCTCATCACTATAAGTTTGCACCTCTATTTTTATTTTATATTGATAATAACCATCAATATTTACCATGCATACCTCATAATTAATCTATTTTTCAACTAGAGATGGTTTTTTGCACTCCCCCTTGTCTGCCGGGGGGGGGGGGGGGGATTTGTGGGATCCTGCTGTTAACCATGCCTGGTCCATTTGGGTGAGCAGATTTTTCCGTGCTTTTGTTATTTTTGCCATGCTCTGCAATTATATATATATATTTCTTTCCTTCTTGGTATATCTTTTAATATATTGTTTTCCTATAGACCTTTCATCCTCCTGAAGAAGCGGTTAAACCGCGAAACTGGTAGAGGAATATTTATACCCCACCCTAACAGAAACTGTACCGAGGAAACCTGCTATGAGTTAGTTCTGTGTGATGTATATTATAATATACATTTTATATTTTGTTTATGTATAGTTTTTCCTTGTTGTGCTTTGTGCTTTTAAGACACTGTTTGTACATTGTTAAAGAATAAAATTTGGTGAATTTTTATCAAATTTTGTGGTTATATCAGTACAGAGAAAGTCCATTAAACTCTCCCTGGATGTCTGTGTGTGAGTTAACTTTGGCAACTGCCCCCACATCCTCACCCTCCCTCACTACATATGTCAATCTGGATGTCAATCTGGATGATGGTACTCCTTTACTGTTGCTATCTGAATGTTATGTGAGGCCATACTCAACACCTGATTAAGGTGAGTTGAATGATTTTCATTTTATATTACAATGTAATAATAGAAATAATGCACTTCAATCATCCTGACACCATAACAACCATGGTGCCGGAAAGATTGAAGTGCTAACACCAGGTGTTTGGAGTATCTTTATCTGCTGGTTGTTATACTTTCTAGAATACACATATTTCCATTGTTGTGTAGGATCTGGGCCCGCTGTCCCTCCATCCCTCTCCCCCCTTTCCCTCTCCAACCCTCATTCATCTCAGACTCTAACCACACACCCTTTGAGCCACACGCACTTAAGACACGCCCACTATTTTGCGTAAACCATGCCCATTCTTTGCCGCGGTACGCTTCGCAAGCTGCATTTTTACTTCCCCCCTGTACCACGCCTACAAACGCATGCCCCGCCCCATAATTATAATAAGACTCTAACTACAGCCAAAAAATGTCCCTAAAATTTTTTTTTCAATGTTGGCAACTATGCACTCACAACACGAAAGCTCGGAAACATGTCGCATATTAATAATGTCACAGCTCCGCGCCGCCACGTGCCTTCCAAGCCTCGCTCTGGATGAGATCTGACACCGCACGGTTGTTCTCCATCTTGCAAGCGGTGATCAGCGAGGACGTACAAGGAACAGCAGCGCTGAGTGCGCCGGCTTTGACAGCACACCACCTTCATACCTTCTCCTGGATATCTGATGTCCCAGCAGGACTTCACTATACTAATGAGAAATGGACCTCATTGTGACGTTATCATCTACTCTGACCCTGCTCCTGGACGGTATCTAGCTCACCTATGTGCAACATTGCTTTCTTTCATGTGAGTTGATATTGCTTTTTTTAATTAAAGTATACTATTCATTCAAAGGCGCCCCTCTCCTTGTCTTTAACAGGACTGATCAGCACAGGCAAAAGCTGGATCACTGGTCCCCTCTCACAGGTGAGGCAGCAGTGAGGAACATGTGACAGCAGACTTAGTTGACTTAAGCAGGCCATAGATGAGTCGAAAAATCTAACGAAAATTCTTGGTCGTTTGTTTTTCGCATTAATAGTGTGCCAGCTGTGACACGCGATTTTCGTTCCGCAATTGAAAGTGTCTGATCCAACATGCTGGATTTAGTTTAGAAAAACTAAACCAACTATGGCACAATCGTATCCACCATTTAAATTTTTTGATCAACAGAACCTTTGGCTTTCCCTGCCTAAAAAGGAGGGTTTTATTTAATTTTTGGCAATGATGAGAGTGGGGTGGGAGAGAAGGATGAGTGGGGGTTTATATTCACCTGGAGATGGGTTGTAGCACAGCGCCTGTTTGAGCTTTTTCTGTTTCTATTTCAATATTGTTAATACACAGCTCAACTGTTTAACTCCCGGAAACTCATTGCCTTTGCTGTCACAAATGTTGAGAGCACAGCTTCAAAGAAGCAATTATTCATATTGAGTGGAGCTTTAGAACCTGCTGGGTGTCTGTGCTAATCACTTATAAAAATGAACATAGCACTCGCAAACACAATAAGTGAAAATTTGTTAACCAAAACGAAAGTCCAAAATACAATAAGTGAAAATAAAGACCAAATAAGGTGACTGAAGGTGCTCCAATCCAAAGTGAAGTAAATATAAGGTGCTTCAGAAAAATTCAGGTGTGCAACACCCCCTCATGTATCCCCACTCACCAGAT
Organism: Lithobates septentrionalis; assembly: GCA_037952835.1. NCBI lineage: Eukaryota > Metazoa > Chordata > Amphibia > Anura > Ranidae > Lithobates > Lithobates septentrionalis. The sequence continues at coordinate 11,939,205 of JBBDGP010000156.1, forward strand.
CACAACGACCCCCAGCTTTTCAGTCTGGTGGGTCATTAAAAGCTTGATAGAGAATCCTGGGATGGCGGATAAGGTGATATGCCTTCAGGTCCAGAAATCCTTTAAAGAGTTTCTCAGCCAGAACACAGCAGGTACAACAAGTAAGATAAAATAAGCCTCAAAATGGAGCTGTGAGTGTAAAAATGCTGTTGCTGGCATGCGTTCCACAGGACCGGAAGTGACGTCAGTGATACCGGAAATATCGTCAACGTTTCGCCCTCCCACAGGGCGTCATCGAGGACCTAGTTTCCGGCTAGCTGAGCCATCCTAAATAGGGGGCAGAGAAGAAACACTCCTCCAGGAAACCAATCAAAATTGGCATAGCGGACATTTTGTTGGTGGGACAAAAGAGTTCGAACATAAAAAAGAAAGAGAAAAAAGAAAATGGAAATAGAAATAAAATTAAAATAAAAATAAAAATAAAATAAAAATAAAAATAAAATAAAAATAAAATAAAAATAAAATAAAAATAAAATAAAAATAAAATAGAAATAAAATAGAAAATAGAAATAGAAAAGAAAGTAAAAATAAAAATAGAAATAAAGTGAAATGAATTTTTTTTTAAAAAAGTGAAAAAGAATGATAGATAGAAAAGTGAAAGAAAGGAAAAGGGGCAATGGTGAAAAGTCAATAGCACAATAAAATTAAAATTGGGAAAATATATGCAAACTCTTCCTAAAAATTGTTCTAATAATTGGACAGGAAGCAATTGAGATCTAGTTCGATATTTAACCCCAGGGGGCTCATCGTTTTGAGACGATGGATCCACTTGGTCTCATTACGAGATATGGCCTGCTTGAGATTCCCACCTCTCCAGTATCCCTCAACTCTATCTATACCACAGAAGGTAAGCCCACTAGGGTCCCTTCCGTGGAATAGTCTGAAATGGCTGGACAAACTGTGATGTTTGAATCCCTTTTTGATCCTATTAACATGTTCCCTTAATCTTACTCCCAATGCTCTGGTGGTCCTGCCCACGTACTGTAGCCCACATGGGCAGGATAAAAGGTACGTGACATGGGTGGTACCACATGTGATGAACTTGTTATATTTTAAAGGACTCGCCAGAGGACTGGGCTGTGAATTCAGTGGTTTTCCTTACCCTATGTTTGGATGTTCTGCACATAACACATCTCCCACAACTGAAAAAACCAACCTGATCCAAGAAAGTACATGCCTTTTTCGGAGGATCAACAACATTCGGTGCCAATTTCAACCGTAAGGTGGTGGGTTTGGTATAAATGAACTGAGGTCTGCTGGGTAGAATTTTAGATAGATCATTGTCTTTTAGCAGAAGATGCCAATATTTGGAAATTATTTTTTACACCTGTCTATATTGGCGGGTATAGCCAGTCATAAAAGCGATACCAAAATCCTCAGTGACCACCTTTTTCTTGAACAGATCGTCTTGATTCATACTTCTTACAGCCGATAAAGTTTTGTTTAACTCCCGTGGGGTATAGCCCTTTTCCACGAATCTGTCAAACAAAACTTTGGCATGTGTGTCAAAATCCTCTATACTGGCGCAATTGCGCCTGACTCTCACAAATTGGCTCTTGGGAATAGCACTGAGCCATCGAGGATGATGACAGCTCCCCAAAGGGATGTAGCCATTTCTGTCAACCTCCTTAAAATAAGTTTTGGTGGACAGTTGATAGTTGTTTTTGAAGACTACTAAATCTAAGAAGTTGATACTGACCGTGATAATCAGAAACTGTGGAGAAGGATATTCCATAATTATTCTCACCAATTTTTGACAAATACTGTAAAAAATGCTAATCACTGTCTAAAGGGCTGTACACATGGGCTGAACATAGGGCGGTATCTGAATATTGGTGAGTATCGGCCGGTTCAATAGAAACCATCCGACATTCGGCCTGTGTGTATGGCAGCTGGTCTGACAGAATCTGGCCGAATGTCCAGCTTCTGATGAATGGGCATGACCAAAAATGGCTGAGAGCGCTGTGTAGTGTATTCTGGCAGGGGGGCTGTCCCCCTGCCAGAACAGAATAGCTCAGCAGGGGAGATCGCTGTACTAACATCAGATTGTTAGCACATGATCTATTCCCGAGCTCTTATGTTTTTTTCATTTAGCCCACTGGGTAGAATGAAAAAAAATTCACAGTGTGTACTAGGCTTAAGTCTAAAACTGACTATAGAAGGATTGAAATTGATTCTCGTTCAGCAGGGACTGGCTAAATTTCAATTCATCTATGGTCATTCCCGCTTGATAAAAGTCAATCTAATGACTTCTGTCAAAAGGGACTGTTTGAAACCTTTCCCTTGATCACCAGCTGCAGCCAATCAGCTACAGCACTGATCAGTGTATTTTGATTGCAGAGGAATACAATAGCACAGCGGGGAGGATTCTTCCATCCACCTCACTTGTGTGGATGAGGAATCCACCCATTATTTTTTGATCAGCCCTCTTGCTGATTGAGAAAAAAAAAAAAGAATAATCTATGGCCAGCATCCCCCCAAAAAGTGGGAAGACAACTACCTATGATGCCATAACTTGACAGAGCATTGGGACTTGCTGCAATCCCTTTGCTACACTAACAGCAGTTTACATGTGCTACTTTTTACCCTTAACTCTTCTACATAGAAAAGTAAGCAATCAGCCCCGATTGCAGGGAGATGTTCCAACAAGCTACTGTAGAAATGCTTTTTGTGCAATAATAAGCACCTCTAACTGGTCTCTTGCAGTACAAAAACACCTAGATTATTGCGATCACTGCTTGAAATTATAACAGTCTCTGGTTTTATTGATATTCCTAACTAAAAGTGAAATACACCTACATTAAATGTATTTTATAAAAAAAAATGTAAAACAAATGATTAGTTTTCCTTGAAAGCAAAGGTTGCTGTTGTGTGGCAACATTTCATAAATGCTTCATATTTGTAATTATTTCAGTATGTATTTATGGATACCTTATAAAACAATAAATATAGGGGGTAAATTTAAAACATTTGTGAGTTTATCTAGCTACAATTACCAATTTTTAAAAAAAAACTTATTCCCATCAAGCTGTTTTTCCACTGCATGTGGTCGGTTTTTTTTACTATACATTTTTCAGAATTCCCCAAATGCCATTTTTAGGAGTGCGTTGTTTTTTTTAAATGAAAGGGTTAGGATGAAGGTTAATGTTAAGAAAATAATGATGTATTTCTTCAGACTCTATAATGCAGCTCTGTCACAAGGTCCCTGGTGGAGGAATATATTTCTGAAATGGAGTCTGAGTGCTACTGTTCCATGCCTGGTGGCAGAGTCTCATATACCTAACATAGATATTTAATGTATTCTATATGCAAACTAAATGTGTTTTTTTTTTTTTAATGGGATAAATCTACCCATAGGGAAAGAGACAATCTAGCTGCTGAAAGATCTTTCCATAAAAATGCCCATAAACCAAGATGGAGAACACGCAGGCTATAACAGCAAAATTTAATATTTGTTGTCCATTGTTCCTCTTTCTTCAGGAGAGACTGTCCTCCCCCATTTGTATTCTGTCCTAAACACTAATGTCCAACAGTTTTCCACCAAGTAGGAGGCGGCACACAAGTTGCCTTGGAGAGAGACAGACCACCAATTTCTCCTGGTGCAGGAAAATACCCTTGCATTTTTTTCTCTGGAAATTCCTTGCTTTTGAGCACCTCCCCTCTAATAGGGGGTGGTGGAGTGATTTTGTTGAATTTGATTTTGTAGCAAAATGACTGCTTCCATCTTTGAAATTTGCACATTGAGCTTCTTAATTGAAATTTACTGGAAAGAAAAATACTTTTTATTTAAAGAGCGAAATTAGGGTGTTTTTTTTAAATCACTTAGTGATCTTTGTGTTTGGTATGCAGGTAAGTTTAAATTGTTTTGGGACTTTTAAGAATACCCTTTCACAAAAGCAATATAATGTAAGCAAATTTGAATTTGTTTTCTATAAATTTACATGATTTTGATTTTGTGAAAAGGTATACTTAAAAGTTCAAACAACTTACATTAACAGTGGGGGAAATAATTATTTGATCCCCTTCAGATTTTGTAAGTTTGCCCACTTGCAAAGAAACAAAGGGTCCATAACTTTTATCACAGGTGTATTTTAAATGATAGAGACAGAATATCAACCAAAAATCCAGAAAACACATGATACAAATGTTATAAATTGAGATGCAGTTCAGTGAGTAAAATAAGTATTTGATAACAACCAACAATAATTCCGACTCCCACAGACTGGCTACAGTATGTGCTCATGTGATACAGAGATTAGTGTGTCAATTTAAAAAGGTGCTCCTAACGACAAGTTGTTATGTGTATAAAAGACACCTATGCACAGAATCTTTTTCTTCCATTCAAACCCATCATCATGGGCAAGACCAAAGAGCTGTCAAAGGATGTCAGGGACAAGATTGTAGACCTGCACAAGGCTGGAATGGGCTACAAAACCATCAGCAAGAAGCTTGGTGAGAAGGAGACAGTTGTTGGAGCGATTGACAAATGGAAGAAATACAAAATAACCATAAATCACCCTCAGTCTGGAGCTCCATGCAAAATTTCGCCTCATGGAGTAAGGATGATCATAAAAAAAGTGATGGATCAACCTATAACTACACAGGAGAAGCTTGTGAATGATCTCAAGGCCGTTGGGAGTACAGTCGCCAAACAAACCATTGGTAACACAATACGCCACCATGGATTGAAATCCTGCAGCGCCTGTAAGGTCCCCCTCCTCCAGAAGACACATGCACAGGCCCGTCTGAAATTTGCCAATGAACATCTACATGATTCAGAGAAGGATTTTGAGAAAGTGCTCTGGTCAGACAAGACCAAAATCGAGCTCTTTGACATTATTTCGACTCGCCACGTTTGGAGGAAGAAAAATGCTGACTATGACCCTAAGAACATCATCCCTACAGTCAAGCACGGAAGTGGAAACATTATGCTTTGGGGCTGTTTCTCTGCTAAAGGTACAGGTCAACTTTGCTGCATTGAGGGGCCAATAGATGGGGCCATGTATTGTAAAATCTTGGATGAGAACCTTCTTCTCTCAGCCAGAACACTGAAGATGGGTCGTGGATGGGTCTTCCAGCATGACGATGACCTGAAACAAGGCCATAACAAGGCAACAAAGGAGTGGCTCAAGAAGACGCAAATTAAGGTCATGGAGTGGCCTAGCCAGTCTCCAGACCTTAATCCTATAGAAAATTTATGGAGGGAGCTGAAACTTCGAGTTGCCAAGCAACAGCCAAGAAACCTTAAGGATTTAGAGAAGATCTGTAAAGAAGAGTGGATCAAAATCCCTCCTGAGATGTGTGCAAACCTGGTCACCAATTGCAAGAACGTCTTACCTCTGTGCTTGCCAACAGGGGTTTCTCCACCAAGTCATGTTTTGCTTGTTGATCAAATACTTATTTTACTCACTGAACTGCAACTTAATTTATAACATTTGTATTGTGTTTTTTCTGGATTTTTGGTTGATATTCTGTCTCTATAATTTATTATACACTTATGAAATAAATTATAGGCCTTTTATTTCTTTGTAGGTGTGCAAACTTACAAAATCTGCAGGGGATCAAAAAATTATTTTCCCCACTGTACCTGCATTGCCGAATAATGGATGTGGACACCACTACCAACATTTAACCACTTGCCGACCGCCTCACGCCTATATACGTGAGCAGAATGGCACGGGCAGGCAAAATCACGTACCTGGTACGTGATTGCCTTCCCGTGGGCCAGCGGGAAGTCGGCTTTTGTCTGGCAGCGATCAAAGATGAGGGGGAGGCCATCCGATCGTGGCCCCCCCCTCGCGATCGCTCCCAGCCGATGAGAAACATCCCCTGCCTCTGTATAGTACACAGAGGCAGAGGATGTGATGTCATCTCTCCTCGGCTCGGGAGTTTCTGTTCCAGCGCCGAGGAGAGAAGACATGTGAGTGAGTGCACAACACTACACAGCACAGTAGAACATGCCAGGCACACTAAACACCCCGATCCCCCCCCGATCGCCCCCCGATCCCCCCCCAATCACCCCCCCCCCCTGTCACAAACTGACACCAAGCAGGTTTTTTTTTTTTTTTTCTGATTACTGCATAGTGTCAGTTTGTGACAGTTAGAAGTGTTAGAACAGTGAGTATTACCCCCCTGTAGGTCTAGGGTACCCCCCTAACCCCCCCTAATAAAGTTTTAACCCCTTGATCACCCCCCGTCACCAGTGTCACTAAGCGATCATTTTTCTGATCGCTGTATTAGTGTCACTGGTGACGCTAGTTAGGGACGTAAATATTTAGGTTCGCCGTCAGCGTTTTATAGCGACAGGGACCCCCATATACTACCTAATAAATGTTTTAACCCCTTGATTGCCCCCTAGTTAACCCTTTCACCACTGATCACCGTATAAGTGTTACGGGTGACGCTGGTTAGTTCGTTTATTTTTTATAGTGTCAGGGCACCCGCCGTTTATTACCGAATAAAGGTTTAGCCCCCTGATCGCCCAGCGGTGATATGCGTCGCCCCAGGCAGCGTCAGATTAGCGCCAGTACCGCTAACACCCACGCACGCAGCATACGCCTCCCTTAGTGGTATAGTATCTGAACGCATCAATATCTGATCCGATCAGATCTATACTAGTGTCCCCAGCAGTTTAGGGTTCCCAAAAACGCAGTGTTAGCGGAATCAGCCCAGATACCTGCTAGCACCTGCGTTTTGCCCCTCCGCCCAGCCCACCCAAGTGCAGGATCGATCGATCACTATCACTTACAAAACACTAAACGCATAACTGCAGCGTTCGCAGAGTCAGGCCTGATCCCCGCGATCGCTAACAGTTTTTTTGGTAGTATTTTGGTGAACTGGCAAGCACCAGCCCCAGGCAGCGTCAGGTTAGCGCCAGTACCGCTAACACCCACGCACGCAGAATACGCCTCCTTTAGTGGTATAGTATCTGAACGAATCAATATCTGATCCGATCAGATCTATACTAGCGTCCCCAGCAGTTTAGGGTTCCCAAAAACGCGGTGTTAGCGGGATCAGCCCAGATACCTGCTAGCACCTGCGTTTTGCCCCTCCGCCCGGCCCAGCCCAGCCCACCCAAGTGCAGTATCGATCGATCACTATCACTTACAAAACACTAAACGCATAACTGCAGCGTTCGCAGAGTCAGGCCTGATCCCTGCGATCGCTAACAGTTTTTTTGGTAGCGTTTTGGTGAACTGGCAAGCACCAGCCCCAGGCAGCGTCAGGTTAGCGCCAGTACCGCTAACACCCACGCACGCACGCACCGTACACCTCCCTTAGTGGTATAGTATCTGAACGGATCAATATCTGATCCGATCAGATCTATACTGGCGTCCCCAGCAGTTTAGGGTTCCCAAAAACGCAGTGTTAGCGGGATCAGCCCAGATACCTGCTAGCACCTGCGTTTTGCCCCTCCGCCCGGCCCGGCCCAGCCCACCCAAGTGCAGTATCGATCGATCACTGTCACTTACAAAACACTAAACGCATAACTGCAGCGTTCGCAGAGTCAGGCCTGATCCCTGCGATCGCTAACAGTTTTTTTGGTAGCGTTTTGGTGAACTGGCAAGCACCAGCGGCCTAGTACACCCCGGTCGTAGTCAAACCAGCACTGCAGTAACACTTGGTGACGTGGCGAGTCCCATAAGTGCAGTTCAAGCTGGTGAGGTGGCAAGCACAAGTAGTGTCCCGCTGCCACCAAAAAGACAAACACAGGCCCATAATGCCCATAGTGCCCTTCCTGCTGCATTCGCCAATCCTAATTGGGAACCCACCGCTTCTGCAGCGCCCGTACTTCCCCCATTCACATCCCCAACCAAATGCAGTCGGCTGCATGAGAGGCATTTTTATGTCCTCCCGAGTACCCCTACCCAACAAACCCCCCCAAAAAAGATGTAGTGTCTGCAGCAAGCGCGGATATAGGCGTGACACCCGCTATTATTGTCCCTCCTGTCCTGACAATCCTGGTCTTTGTATTGGTGAATGTTTTGAACGCTACCATTCACTAGTTGAGTATTAGCGTAGGGTACAGCATTGCACAGACTAGGCACACTTTCACAGGATCTCCCAAGATGCCATCGCATTTTGAGAGACCCGAACCTGGAACTGGTTACAGTTATAAAAGTTACAAGTTTGCAAAAAAAACACAAAAAAAAAAATAGTTGTCGTTTTATTGTTCTCTCTCTCTCTATTCTCTCTCTATTGTTCTGCTCTTTTTTACTGTGTTCTATTCTGCAATGTTTTATTGTTGTTATGTTTTATCATGTTTGCTTTTCAGGTATGCAATTTTTTATACTTTACTGTTTACTGTGCTTTATTGTTAACCATTTTTTGTCTTCAGGTACGCCATTCACGACTTTGAGTGGTTATACCAGAATGATGCCTGCAGGTTTAGGTATCATCTTGGTATCATTCTTTTCAGCCAGCAGTCGGCTTTCATGTAAAAGCAATCCTAGCGGCTAATTGGCCTCTAGACTGCTTTTACAAGCAGTGGGAGGGAATGCCCCCCCCCACACCGTCTTCCGTGTTTTTCTCTGGCTCTCCTGTCTCAACAGGGAACCTGAGAAAGCAGCCGGTGATTCAGCCAGCTGACCATAGAGCTGATCAGAGACCAGAGTGGCTCCAAACATCTCTATGGCCTAAGAAACCGGAAGCTATGAGCATTTTATGACTTAGATTTCGCCGGATGTAAACAGCGCCATTGGGAAATTGGGGAAGCATTTTATCACACCGATCTTGGTGTGGTCAGATGCTTTGAGGGCAAAGGAGAGATCTAGGGTCTAATAGACCCCAATTTTTTCAAAAAAGAGTACCTGTCACTACCTATTGCTATCATAGGGGATATTTACATTCCCTGAGATAACAATAAAATGATTTAAAAAAAAAAAATGAAAGGAACAGTTTAAAAATAAGATAAAAAAGCAAAAAAATAATAAAGAAAAAAAAAAAAAAGCACCCCTGTCCCCCCTGCTCTCGCGCTAAGTCGAACGCAAGCGTCGGTCTGGCGTCAAATGTAAACAGCAATTGCACCATGCATGTGAGGTATCACCGCGAAGGTCAGATCAAGGGCAGTATTTTTAGCAGTAGACCTCCTCTGTAAATCTAAAGTGGTAACCTGTAAAGGCTTTTAAAGGCTTTTAAAAATGTATTAATTTTGTTGCCACTGCACGTTTGTGCGCAATTTTAAAGCATGTCATGTTTGGTATCCATGTACTAGGCTTAAGATCATCTTTTTTATTCCATCAAACATTTGGGCAATATAGTGTGTTTTAGTGCATTAAAATTTAAAAAAGTGTGTTTTTTCCACAAAAAATGCATTTGAAAAATCGCTGCGCAAATACCGTGTGAAAAAAAAAATGAAACATCTGTAGGGCATTTGCTTTAAAAAATATATAAAATGTTTGGTGGTTCAAAGTAATTTTCTTGCAAAAAAAATAACTTTTTCATGTAAACAATAAGTGTCAGAAAGGGCTTTGTCTTCAAGTGGTTAGAAGAGTGGGTGATGTGTGACATAAGCTTCTAAATGTTGTGCATAAAATGCCAGGATAGTTCAAACCCCCCCCAAATGACCCCATTTTGGAAAGTAGACACCCAAAGCTATTTGCTGAGAGGCATGTCGAGTCCATGGAATATTTTATATTGTGACACAAGTTGCGGGAAAGAGACAAAATTTTTTTTTTTTGCACAAAGTTGTCATTAAATGATATATTGCTCAAACATGCCATGGGGATATGTGAAATTACACCCCCCATATACATTCTGCTGCTTCTCCTGAGTACGGGGATACCACATGTGTAAGACTTTTTGAGAGCCTAGCCGCGCACGGGACCCCGAAAACCAAGCACCGCCTTCAGGCATTCTAAGGGCGTAAATTTTTGATTTCACTCTTTACTGCCTATCACAGTTTCGGAGGCCATGGAATGCCCAGGTGGCACAAACCCCCCCCCCCCCAAATGACCCCATTTTGGAAAGTAGACACCCCAAGCTATTTTCTGAGAGCTATAGTGAATATTTTGCAGACCTCACTTTTTGTCACAAAGTTTTGAAAATTGAAAAAAGAAAAAAAAAATAATTTCTGGTCTTTCTTCATTTTCAAAAACAAATGAGAGCTGCAAAATACTCACCATGCCTCTCAGCAAATAGCTTGGGGTGTCTACTTTCCAAAATGGGGTCATTTGGGGGGGTTTTGTGCCATCTTGGCATTTTATGGCTTTCAAAACTGTGATAGGTAGTGAGGAGTGAAATCAAAAATTTATGCCCTTAGAAATCCTGAAGGCGGTGCTTGGTTTTCGGGGCCCCATACGCGACTAGGCTCCCAAAAAGTCCCACACATGTGGTATCCCCGTACCCAGGAGAAGCAGCTGAATGTATTTTGGGGTGCAATGCCACATATGCCCATGGCCTGTGTGAGCAATATATCATTTAGTGACAACTTTTTGTAATTTTTTTTTTTTTTTTGTCATTATTCAATCACTTGGGACAAAAAAAATAAATATTCAATGGGTTCAACATGCCTCTCAGCAATTTCCTTGGGGTGTCTACTTTCCCAAATGGGGTCATTTGGGGGGGTTTTGTACTGCCCTGCCATTTTAGCACCTCAAGAAACGACATAGGCAGTCATAAATTAAAAGCTGTGTAAATTCCAGAAAATGTACCCTAGTTTGTAGACGCTATAACTTTTGCGCAAACCAATAAATATACGCTTATTGACATTTTTTTTACCAAAGACATGTGGCCGAATACATTTTGGCCTAAATGTATGACTAAAATTTAGTTTATTGGATTTTTTTATAACAAAAAGTAGAAAATATCATTTTTTTTCAAAATTTTCGGTCTTTTTCCGTTTATAGCACAAAAAATAAAAACGGCAGAGGTGACCAAATACCATCAAAAGAAAGCTCTATTTGTGGGAAGAAAAGGACGCAAATTTCGTTTGGGTACAGCATTGCATGACCGCGCAATTAGCAGTTAAAGCGACGCAGTGCCGAATTGTAAAAAGTGCTCTGGTCAGGAAGGGGGTAAAATCGTCCGGGGCTGAAGTGGTTAAGACATCTATTCTGACCCCTAAGATGATATGTAACATGTTAATTTATAATTTTGTAGTTTTTTCTGTGTATTTATTATTATTTGCATGTCACTTTTCTGCCACTGTCCATTTTTCTCTTTTGTGAAAAAAATGTAATCTGACAAGAGACTGTTTTTGGAGCAGGCCCAGGATAACGCAAACAAAAAACCCCTCAAAAGCAATTTGCTGTTGCACCATTAAAAGCATAGACCACTTTAATTTTGCCTTCTTCTAAAACTACAATGCAGTTTACAAAATGACAACATTTAAAAATTTTAGTAAAATTAAAACTCTAAAGCCTCGTACACGCAATTGGATTTTACACAGACAAAACCTCAGACTTTTGTTCGAAGGCGTGTGCCTGGATTTTGTCTTGCATACAAACGCTACACAATTGTCGGCCAACAAAACAAATGTAGTGACATACTAGACGTACTACGAGGAAGTTCAATTGTCAGGCGCCACCCTTTGTGCTCCTTCTGCTAGTTTCATGTTAGTAGAAGTTTGGTGAGTGTTGATTCGCACTTTTCATTTCACGCTTTTCATTTTGCGCTTTTCAGTTCGTTTCTGAACGGCCGTTTGTCAACCAGCCATGTTGCAGAATCAGAGGAGATAACGTGTTCTTTATTATTGGCCTTGGAGTTATTGCTTTGACCCAAGTCCAGTCCAAGAACAGGAGGAGGAGGATTTCTTGGACCAAAAATGTGTTGCTTTATCAATCGTGATCAATTATGTCATATGCCTTTGCTGCGGGAGCGCCAGGAGAATAATCCAGATGTTTTTTGGAATTATCTCTTGATGACGACCCCTGCTTTCACCAACTCTTGGCATTGTTGACCCCCTATGTTAAGAAGCAGGACACATGCATGCTTTTATTTTATTTTTTGGTTGAATAATGATTTTATTTGGTATATGTTCTATATTTTTGGATGCATAGAATGCACTTTTTGGTTAAGTTCTATTGGCAGATAGCATGTCTAATTTTATTTGTTTTCTTTTTTTAATGCACAATAAAAAAATTGGGGAGAATAATACTTGGCTATGTGTTTTACTTCAAATGACAGTTTGGGAGTAGGCAGGTACATTTTAAACAATACAATGTAAAATTGACAAGGGACACCAACATAGTTGTATCTTTGATCTTAAAAATTACGGGATAATGATGTTGTGGTAACTTGCACCAAAAAAACAAAAACAAAACAACAATCATAATAATATTATTCTTGATATCACTAGAAAAAAAAAAGCCTTTGAAAATGTGTTTGCCATAACTCCATCAGTATCACCAACAAAGCAGCTTCATTATTATCCCATTAAAGAAGAAGAGAATGTTAATTCTCCATTTCGAATTTTAGTTTACAAGACTGACCGCTTCTGGCTCGTCCTTGCTTCCAAGCATGCGTGTTTGTACTTTGGACTTTTGTCCGACAGACTTGTGTACACACGCTCGGAAAATCAATCCGACAACAGGCATCTGTCAGCTGAAAATTTTAAAGCCTGCCATCCAACATTTTCTGCGGAAAATCTGACAACAACTGTCTGATGGAGCGTGCAAACGGTCAGATTTTACACCGCCTGTCATCACACATTTCCCATCAGAAAATCCGATCGTGTGTACGCAGCTTTAGTTTCTCTTATCCCTTTTCCTCAGACCCAACTTTCTCAGTTAGCTCCATATGGGAGTAAAATAGTCCTCTCTAAAGTTGTGAGGAAGAAATGTTTTTTTGCTTGGCTTGCCTGTTGGGAACTTACAGTGGGTAAGAGCGCTGTTACTTTCTTGAATGTCTATGATATAATAAAAAGGAATATATTTTTAAATGACAACGTTTACAAGAAGAGATGGGCCGATGGGTTTGCACCAGAACACGCAAACAGGCAAAAGGTTCTAATGAACATGCGAACCCTATTAAAGTCTATCAAAATCAAAAGTGCTAATTTTAAAGGCTTATATGCAAGTTATTGCTATAAAAAGTGTATGGGGACCCGGATACTGCCCTAGGGGACATGTATCAAAGCAAAAAAAAGTTTTTAAAACTACCATTTTTTCAGGAGCAGTCATTTAATAATGCTCAAAGTGAAACAATAAAAATTAAAGATTCCTTTAAATATTGTGCCTGGGGGGTTCCCCTTAGTCTGCCTGTAAAGTGGTGCATCTGAGCGATGTAAAGAACAGTGCCGCAGCAAAATGACATTTCTAAAGGAAAAAATGTCATTTAAACTTGTTCACGGCTGTAATGCATTTCCGACTCCCGGCAATATAGATAAAAAAATCAAGGAAAAAATGTTGTGCGGTCCCCCCCCCCAGTCCATACCAGGCCACTTGCCCTCAACATGGGAAGGGTGCTTTGGGGTCCCCACAAAGAACCTTGTCCCCATGTTGATGGGCACAAGAGCCTCTTCCCAACAACCCCAGCCATTTGTTGCCGGGGTCTGCAGGCGGGGGGGCTTATCGGAATCTGGAAGCCCCCTTTAACAAGGGGACCCCCAGATCCTGCCCCCCCATGTGAATGGGTATTGGGTACATTTTACCCCTAACCCATTCACCAAAAAAGTGTCAAAAAGTAAAAACCACAATAGACAGTTTTTGACAATTCCTTTATTTAAAAAAAAAAGTGTACTAAACTGCCTGCATGGGACTAACTAACCTCCCTAATCTAGTTCAAGTTCTCTCAATCTCCATGTTATCACACTACATATGGCCACCGTGTAAGCAGCCTTATATAGTGTGGGGCATGGACTTATGTTCGATTCGAAGATTGGGACCATCGCTATTTACCAGCACACTGTTTAAAGTGGAACTTCACTCTCCCAATCAACATTGACTATTTTAATTCCTTGTACTGCTAGCATTAGTAAATAGACAGGACAGTATATAATATTTGCTTGTTTTAACTACTTAAGGACCGCCCGTCATCATTATACGTCGCTACTTAGACGTTAAATACCATTGTTATGGCAGCAGCTAGCTGCCATAACCCCAGTATTTTTAAAAACGGCAGTTGGTCCTCTTTCTGATAAAAGTGATCTCAGCGCCAGATTCGCAGCGAGATCACTTTTATCGAGGGTGGGAGAGGGCCTTTTTCACTGCGCTCCGGTCGTCTCCGCCATTTACCGGTACCGGCGGAGATGATCATGTCCTCTCCCCTCACTGCCTGGATGCTGAGTGAGGGAAAGATGCCCCCCGCTCAGCTCCATAGCTCCATAGCATTGGAGGGCTGAAGCGATGTCAAAGGTCACTTCCGCCCAATGCTCTTATTGGGGAATTTTTTTTTGTAAAAAAAGTTACATTTCATTTTTTTAATTGCATTTTGGTGTAAATATGAGATCTGAGGTCTTTTTTGACCCCAGATCTCATATTTAAGAGGTCATGTCATGCTTTTTCGCTACTACAAGGGGTGTTTACATTCCTTGTAATAGGAATAAAAGTGACCCAAACATTGGGGCAGTGTAAAGATAAAAAATAAAAAGCAAAATAAATAAGAAAAAAATAAATAAATTTAAATCGCTCCGTCCCACCGAGCTCACAGAAGCAGAAGCGAAACCCATATGAAAACAGTGTTAAAACCACACATGTGAGTTATCACCACGATCGTTAGAACGAGAGCAATAATTCTAGCACTCCTCTGTAACTTGAAACATATAACCTGTAGACATTTTTAAACATCGCCTATGGAGATTTTTAAGGGTAAAAGTTTGTCGCCATTCCACAAGCGGGCACAATTTTGCAGCGTGACATGTTGGGTATCAATTTACTTGGTTTAACATTATCTTTTACAATATAAAAAAAGGGCTAACTTTACTGGTGTTTTATTTTTTAAGTCAAAAAAGTGTATTTTTTCCCAAAAAAAAATGCACTTGTAAGACCGCTGCGCAGATACGGACATAAAGTATTTCAACGACCGCCATCTTATTCTCTAGGGTGTTAGAAAAAAAATATATAATGTTTGGGGGGTTCTAAGTAATTTTCTAGCAAAAAAATGATTTTAACTTGTAAACACAGAGTCTGAAAAATAGGCCCGGTCCTTAAGTAGTTAAACTTATTTTAAACATTTCCTCAGTTACTTTCAGGTTTCCAGACCTAGGCAAATTATGTCATACATCCCCAGGAGTCTTTAGGAAAGGTGGAGGTTGTTTTTCAGCTAGGCACACCGCCTGCCTGCATGCATGGGCTAAGGGCAAATGATTCCAGGAAATGATTCCTACATGCTAACAAAAATTCCAAAATAAAGACTCCGTGGACAACTCCCACCATCCTTGGACAGACCATCTCTCCAAGCACCAAAGCCAAGAGTCTCGGAGTCATCTTTGACTCAGAAATGACAATGGATGCACAAATAGGATCAGTAGTTAGCTGATCTCACCATCTCCTCCGCCTGCTACGCAGACTCATCCCCTTCATCCCAGAAGAGGACAAAGCGGCAGTTGTGGGAACAATCATCAATTCCCGACTCGGCAAATTCAATCTACGTAGGACTACCCCAATATCAGCTTGCGTGCTTGCAACTCATCCAAAACACGGCGGCAAGACTGTTAACAGGAAAAAAACCCTGGGAATCCATTTCCCCATCCCTAAAGAGCCTACACTGGCTAACCGTGAATAATCGGATCACATTCAAGACCCTCTGCCTCACCCACAAATGCATACAAGGAAACGCTCCGCTATATCTCCGGGAGAAAATAAAACACTACACGCCGAATCGCAGTCTTCGATCAGCTAACCAAAACCTCCTCATCATTTCCAAATACCGCTACAAAGCAAAGGGAGAATGAAGATTCGCAGTCCAAGGACCTTGACTATTTAATGCTCAACCAACATCCGCATGGAAGAAAACCACCAGGCCTTCAGGAAAAAACTAAAGACCTTCCTTTTCTAAGAAGCTGACAACAGAGAATGCATCTAGCGCCTTGAGGCGATTCAGTTTGCATTTGCGGCACTTTACAAATCATTCATTCATTCATTCATTCAAGTAAATGCTACATGAATCATCTGCCCTTACTCAAGATGGCCACAACCAGAAATGCTACAGGAGTGTTTTTCAAGGTGATTTTGCAACAAAATAAAGCATTGAGACATGGATGGGTGGGGGAGTTTGCTTTGAATATTAAATATGAATTTAATGATATTTTTGGTTTATGGTGATCAGTCCACTGCTTCTGACTGAGTACTTGCAATCACTTTATCTAATTATCAATATAAACGAAATAATAAAAAGAAGCCAAGATGTAAACACTATAGATCTAATTGTACTCGGAGTCAATCTGTGATAGTGTAACAAGGAACAAAAAGCAACAAGAACATAGACCTGAGTTGTGCCCTGGTCAAATGGTCAGTATGCCTGAAAGGGGGCATACCCAAGTATGAATTGAAATAAAATAAAAATAGAAAAGAAAAAGGGAATGGGTGGGTGGGACACGAGATCCTACGCCCACAAGCAAGGAGAAGAAGGAGGGCAGGCTTTATGCAGCCTGACTCCTCCTACAATAACAGGCTGACCTGCGGTCAGCCTTACACTTGTACTCGGAGTCAATCTGTGATAGTGTAACAAGGAACAAAAAGCAACAAGAACATAGACCTGAGTTGTGCCCTGGTCAAATGGTCAGTATGCCTGAAAGGGGGCAAAAATGACCAGTAGGATGAATATGATGCCAAATTATAGCCTACTAAAATTACGTATAAACTATCAAATAACAAACGCTTATGGTATCTCAAACAATGGCTCTGGGCCAAACCCAGAGAAACAAGACGACCTCCACCTACCCAACGGGCTGGGGTCCCTGGCACAAATACACCGAACCTGCTCCTATCACTTATGACCCAAACCGGGTACAAGCCTGCCCTGAGCACCTAGCTGGTACCCAACATGAAGGAGACCATGAGAATGTGATAGATACCACACGGAAAAAATGTGACCCATGGTGAGAAGTACGCTGATCACAGCAGGAGGGCTACTCTTCAAGAACCCTGAGGATTGCTAATAGAATGCGCAGCAAATAAAGAAAGTCTGTCGGGGTCTCCAACAACAAGAAAAGCTGAGCCCAACCAGAAACGCCCTGACAATGCCATGCCAATACGCGATAAAAGGGCCAAAAACCGAACCAAGTAGGAAGCCTACTGATCCTGACCTAGAGACTTGAGAAAATTCGGAATCCACTAACCCCCTGAGCCTGTAAAAGCTGCTGGAGCTGCCATGCTGACTTACCATAGTTCCATGCTTCCGCCAATCCTAGCCAAAAGTAACCAGGAAATAAAAGGTTGTGTGCATACCAGAGGGAAAAACCAGTCCCCTGGGTAACCTACTCCGCGTAAGTGACATGCCACTGGGACAGCAACATGAACTACGAAAGAACGTGAACATGCTGAGAACCTGCGTCAGGAACGTAGCTGCATGAAAGAACGAAACACATGTATTATGCGAGCTACAAACCGTAAGCAGCCTAAGCACCGAAGCTGCAAGAAACCGCAAACTACATGAAAAAACCCCGGTAGCACGAGAACGTGAATTGATGAACAGCGTGAGAAACATGAGAACGAGAGTAACCTTGGGAAAACATGAGAAAACCTAGAAGAACGAGAGAAACATGAGTGAGATTATCATAGAAACAACAAATTGCAAAAAAACACGTAAATTGCATGAGACACGTAGACTGCATGAGACACGTAAATTGCATGAGACACGTAAATTGCATGAGACACGTAAATTGCATGAGAAACGTAAATTGCATGAGACACGTAAATTGCATGAGAAACGTAAATTGCATGAGAAACGTAAATTGCATAAGAGACGTGAGTTTGTATGAAATACATAAACAGCGTAAGAACAGATGAGGAGACTTGCCACCGAACAAGCCAATTAAAAACGATCACCTCAATCTGTTAACCCATAGACGTGATGGGTATTCAGCAGTGGTAGAACATGAACAACCCAGCTGTTTGACAGCAACCAAATAACATACATACAAGCAGCCCCAAGACATAACACCCCTGGTACCTGACAATGATGATGTGGGTGCAGGAAATGGCAAGACCAATAGCGCAAGAATGTGAACCTAATGATGACACCCCCCTACTGTATGCAGTGAGTGAGCCCGAGCAACCTGCAGCGCCTGGACAGGAAATTAAAAACGAACACTCAGGGCTAAGATACCCACAGACAGAGGTGGGTAAAAGTAAAAGTGTAATGGTGAACGTGCACGTATGACGTATGGAAACAGGCGAGAAGATTGTGGGACAACAATCAATTAAAAACGAAACCTCAGCCTGTACAGATCTGTAGACGTGACAGACCCTGAATGTGAGCACTAGCTAACAGAAATGCAGCGAATGAAAAACTGTGACAAACATATGACATAAACATATGACATAACGTAAAATACATGGGAAACCGAGGGAAGCATGGAAAGCAAGAGAAGCCTGGGAAAACGAGAGAAGCCTGGGAAAACGAGAGAAGCCTGGGAAAACGAGAGAAGCCTGGGAAACGAGAGAAGCATGAGAAACGGGAGAAGCATGGGAAAAACGAGAAGCATGGAAAACGAGATAAGCATGGAAAACGAGAGAAGCCTGGGAAAACGAGAATCAAAGGAAAACGTGAGAATCAAGGAAACACGAGAGAAACAAACGTGAGCACCAAGGGAAAAACGTGAAAACATACGAAAAGTAAGAACATGATAAATGTAAGAAACATGAAAAGGCATAAGAAGTGACACATAGCACGAGAAACCGTAAATGCATGAAAACACTGTAAAAAATTGCATGAAAATATTGTAACAATTGCATGAACACTGTAAACTGCATGAAAACACTGTAACCTGCATGAAAACACTGTAAACTGCATGAAAACACCCGAAAGCAATATGGAAAACAAGAGAAACATGGGAAAAAAAAAAAACGTGAGAAAACATGGGAAAACGTGAGAAAACATGGGAAAACGTGAGAAAACATGGGAAAACATGGGAAGACGTGAGAAACATGGGAAGACGTGAGAAAACATGGGAAAACGTGAGAAACATGGAAAAACGTGAGAAAACATGGAAAAACGTGAGAAAACATGGAAAAACGTGAGAAACATGGGAAAACGTGAGAAAACATGGGAAAACGTGAGAAACCATGGGAAAACGTGAGAAAACATGGGAAGACGTGAGAAAACATGGGAAGACGTGAGAAAACATGGGAAGACGTGAGAAACATGGGAAGACGTGAGAAACATGGGAAGATGTGAGAAACATGGGAAGATGTGAGAAACATGGGAAGACGTAAGCATGAACAAATGTGCGAGGCATGGAAAACGTGGGAAGCATAAGAAACATGGAAAATGTGCGAACCAAGAGAACACGTGAGAACCATGTAAGGCGTGAGTAACATGGGAAACATGAGAAATGTAAGAAACATGAATAGGCAAGAGAAATGACAAATTGCATAAGAAAACGAACATTGCATGAGAACACCGTAAATTACATGAGAACGTAAATTACATGAGAAACGTAAATTGCATGATGAGAATCGTAAATAACATGAGAAACATAAATTGCATAAGAAAATGTAAATTGACCATAACAAAGCATGAGAGATTGAAAAAAAAATATGCATAAGCAACCACAATTTATAAAACCGTGAAATGCCTTAAAACGTGTAAAATGCATGAGAAACCGTAAAATGCATGAAAACCGTAAAAAGCCTGAGAAACCGTAAAAAGCACAAGAAACCGTAAATTTTACTGAAACCGTAAAAAACATGAACTGTAAAATGCATGAGAACCCATAAATTATATGAGAAACCATAACTCGCATGAGAAACCGTAAAATGCACGATAACCGTAAAATGCATGAGAATCGTAATTGTATGCGAAACTAAACATGCATGCGAACCGTAAATAGCATGGAACCGTAAAAATGAATAAGAAATCGTAAATCGCATGTAAATCGTAAAATGCATGAGAAATCGTGAATAAATGAGAAATCGTAAATCGCATGAAACCGTAAAAAACAAAACAAAACATGAAACCATAAAATACATGAGAAACCGTAAATATAAATCGTAAAATGCATGAGAAACCCATGAAACTGTGAATCACATGAGAAACCAAAATTACATGAGAAATTGTAAATTACATACCCCCAAAGGACCCTCACAGAAAATAATGAGAGGACAGGCAACGAGCAAGTGTCCTGCCAACCCCCCAGCCTGAATTATCCCCTGAACCCTGTACTTACACATGCGTAACCGTAAATTCTCATGAAACCGTCCTGCATGAAACCATGAAAAAACATGAGAAACCGTAAATTGTATGAGAACCGTAAAATGCGTGAGAAACCATAAAAATGCATGAGGAAACCGGAAAACGCATGGGAAAACCGCAAGATTCATGAGAAAACCGCAAAATGCATGAGAAACCAAAAACACCTGCAACACTGCAACATGCATAAGAAACCGCAAATTGAAAGAAAGCGCAAAAATGAAAGAGAAATCGCAAATAGCAAGAAACCATGAAATGCATACGAAACCGCAACCGATCAGTAGGAGGCATGATTCCACACTCCACACCATCACCAGAACAGGGGTGAATGGGGAGCGCCAGCCCATGCAACCACCAGTGACCCCCTGCCGCAGACAGGAAGTGAAGGGAATCCTGTGGTAGGGGACACAAATGGTCAACAACAATCAAAGTTAGCTGGAGGTGATGATCTGGGAGGGGGAGGGCGATCACGCGCCTGGACTACAGCGACGCGCAGCACACAGCACACTCTGCCAGCCCCCCCACACAGGAGGAACTGCGAAGCGAGGAACCCCAAACACCACCGACACAGAGCAGAGGAGGGGGCGAGGCCAGAGGCAGCCCCAGCAACAGGTCCCCGGCGAGGAGGAGGGGAGAGAGAGAGAGAGCGCCCCGAGAGCGACCAAGAGCCTCCCGCAGCGTACATACTGCCTCTCACCAGCCGGAGACAAGCCGCGCGAGGAGGACAGAGGCGAGCGTGCGCGTGCGGACACCAGCACGGCCGCCCACGACGAAAGCTGGAACCCAGAGGGCCGCCCGCGCCGCTCCGAGTCTGCAGCGCCGCATGAGGGAGAGCGGTCACAGCGAGCGGTGCCCCCCCTTCCCCAAACCTGTAACTCCGCCGCTGAAATAGGGAGATTCGCTCCTTGCAGCCGCACATCTTCCTGTTGAAACTGAAACCCGGAAGTGACGTCAGACGCACACGAGATCCTACGCCCACAAGCAAGGAGAAGAAGGAGGGCAGGCTTTATGCAGCCTGACTCCTCCTACAATAACAGGCTGACCTGCGGTCAGCCTTACACTTGTTTAATACTGAATCTTTTTAGATTATGATAAAATTATAATTTTATGATCTTTTATCATCACCAAACACATAACCTTAGACAGAAGTACTTGCTGATGATGCATTTAGAGACATACAGGCAAACAGATTACCAACAGAGAAATAAGGTTTTAATTAGGGATGAGCAAATACATTTGCAAACAAGGCAAATTGTGTTTTTTTTTATTTATTTTTTGCCTAAATGTAATTATGTCCAGTCTGGCTATAATCATATCATTTATGAATCAGTTATACGAGTCCCTACTGGCTGGTTTTTGTACACATCAGAAAGAAATGCTGAAATATTCACTTAAAAACAACTGTCTGATATATATATACACACATATACAGTATATACAGTATAGACATATATATATAGACACAACCCACACGCTATCCTGAAGTAATCATAATTTATGAAAAAAAGAACAATCTCTCCTGGTGGCCGCTGACATGCCCAAACACCTAAGCACTTGTTCACACTGATCTCAGTTGAGGAGATTTGGACAGATGACTCTTCTGGAACACTGAGCCTGCTTTGCAAATGAGATGCCATAGCCTGATGCCTAGGCATATGCTTTTATGACCAGTTACTAGGGAAGCCCAGAGCAATTTTTGGTATGAGTATTTAAATTCTCAATTTCTTTTATCAAGGCGATCAGATGAAGGGGAGTGGGGGATTGTTTTCACTGAAAGCCCCCCTAAAAAATGCTGATCGAAATGCTGTATATTTTTTGAACACTCCCCATTCCACTTAAAAGCAGCCACCTCAGATCACTAAACTCCTTCCTTAAAAATGTATTTAGTGCTCCAAACGACCCAGATTTTCCAGAGCCCTTCTGATTAAGCACAGACTTGCAGGTGGTATGGGGCTTATTGATGTGCATGACTATTTTCATGCCTCCTTACTTGCCCAACTTAAAACATGGCTCACACCCTCCCCCAACATCCTTTGGTGCGACATTGAGCAAACTCTGAGCCAAATTTCAGACTTACACTCTCATCTATTTGTCGACATCTGGAGACCATTCCTCCTACACCATCTCCCACTCACTATACAAGTCTCCTTAATAGCTTGGAGAAATATTTACAAACTAACACCCCTCTCCTCTAAAAAAAACTGATGTCCCCATACCTATTAATACCCTGGCAAATGCAATTCCAAATATTGCACTTCTGGACTGGCACATCAAAGTTATTACCTGCATTGCTGATCTATATAGCAATAATAACCTCAAATCGTTGATGCACTCAAAAAAGTATATCATCTTATATCAACAGACCAATATAGGTACTATCAAATCTCATCATATATACCTCCATGACATGGTATGGCAATTCTAGACAATGACACCCACGCACTCTAATGCCCCATACACACAGTCGCATTTTTCCACTAAAAATGTTCGATGGGAGCCTGTTGTCGGAAATTCCAACCGTGTGTAGGCTCCATCGGACATTTTCCATCTGAATTTCCGTCACACAAAATTTGAGATCTGGATCTCAAATTTTCCGACAACAAAATCCGTTGTCGTAACTTCCAATCGTGTGTACACAATTCCGACGCACACAGTTCCATGCCTGCTCGGAATCAAGCAGAAGAGCTGCACTGGCTATTGAACTTCATTTTTCTCGACTTGTCGTACGTGTTGTACGCCATCGCGTTCTTGACGTTCGGAATTTCCGACAAGATTTGTGTGACCGTGTGTATGCAAGACAAGTTTGAGCCAACATCCGTAGGAAAAAATCCATGGATTTTGATGTCGGAATGTCCGATCGTGTGTACAGGGCATAAGGGCATATCCCTTTTGTATAATCTTTTCCAGCACAAACTTACCTTCATCAAATCACTTCCTTACCAAAAATGGAAAGCAGATCTAGGTAAAACCTTCACAACCTCTCAATGGCAATATGCATTCAAGGCAATATACAAAGCTTCTAAATGTGTAAACCACTATAAACTCTCTCTTAAAAAACAGCCCTAAGGTGGTACTTTACACCTTACTGAATGTCCAGATTCACCCAGATTAACTCCCCTCTATGCTCGAGAGAGTGGGAGGCTGTAGGGAATATCATGCATATGTTCTGATCCTGTAGACACTTAACCAGCTTCTGGAACAGTATTTTCCGACATATCTCAAGCATTACAGGAATCCTTACATCTCCAGATCCTGGGATGGCACTACTAACCCTGGGTATTGAGACCTTTCTTCCATATTTTCGCATGTTGGTCACTCATGTTTTACTGGCAGCTAGATCACTAATAACGAGATACTGGAAATCCAACCGGGTGCCCAATGTATCTGAAGTACTTGAAATTATACAGTCTCACTACACTTACGAATCCTTATCGGCCAATAAATGTGGCACTAGAAAGAATTTTGACGTACAGTGGAAAATATGGAAAGACTAGCCAAAATCAGACTGACAATTTCTCTTTTATATAGTGTATTTCTGATAACGTTACTTCGCAACAGTTGCCCTCCTCTACCCAATTGATGGTTTATTAATATCCATCTCCTTATGACTTTTATTTTCACTTTCATTTTCACTTTTATTTCCAATTTTATATATTTTACTCTGTACTATTATTTTATTATGTCATTATTATTGTTTGGTTTCTCCTTGTTCGATGGGAGCTTGTTGTCGGAAATTCCAACCGTGTGTAGGCTCCATCTGACATTTTCCATCGGAATTTCCGACACACAAAATTTGAGATCTGGACCTCAAATTTTCCGACAACAAAATCCGTTGTTTTAGTTTCTGTTTTATTTTCACTTTTATTTCCAATTTTAGCTATTTTACCCTGTACTATTATTTTATTATGTCATTATTATTGTTTGGTTGCTCCTTGCACACTTGTGCTGTCTATGAGAACCCCTGTTATTTTATGACCTTTGGAGTTTTACACCTTCTCTTTGTATCTTCTGTACAGTTTTGTACACTGTTTTGTAATATGAAAACTTTTCTCAATAAAAAACAAGTTAAAAAAATCCTGATCGGTTAGTTCTATAAATAGATTATCTTGCAATATAGTCTGTTGTCCCCAATGTAGGGAAAGCCCAGGTCAAGATGACACCTTTACCTAATGAAATGATAAAGGGGTACCCATGGTATAAAGCAGGGGTAGGCAACTCCTGCTGTGGTGAAACTACAAGTCCCATGAAACATTGCAAGAAACTGACAATTGCAGGCATGACTCCTAGAGGAAGAGGCATGATGGGATTTGTAGTTTCACCACAGCTGGAGGGCTGAGGATGCCTACCCCTGGTATAAAGTAACAGTTTATAAATTATACAGATCTTTTTTTAAACTGTATTAAAAATTAAAGTTTTTATCCTTCCGTCCTTGCATTTTACCCATCTTAGCAACAACTGCTTGTAGGTGAGGTCTCCAGAAATGGACACATAATTCCAAACGCGGTCTAACTAAAGCAAGAACCATTTGCCACAGCAGTTTCCTATAATGGTTGTAAGCCTTAATTTTGGTATCCTAAAATAAAAAAGATGTTATACTTACCTGCTCTGTGCAATGATTTTGCACAGAGCAGCCTCTTACCTTCTCT
The DNA here is from genome assembly GCA_037952835.1 of Lithobates septentrionalis. Lineage (NCBI taxonomy): Eukaryota > Metazoa > Chordata > Amphibia > Anura > Ranidae > Lithobates > Lithobates septentrionalis. The sequence continues at coordinate 11,964,182 of JBBDGP010000156.1, forward strand.
TCTGCGATCTCCCACTAGCACTCTTGGCTCCTTCTCTTCTCTGAGTGCCCCCATAGCAAGATGCTTGCTATGGGGGCACTCGTGGAGTTCATGCTCCCGAGCCGAGCTATGTCCTTCTATAGAAACACACAGCACGGCTCTGCCACACCCCCTGCTCTCTCCTCACAGGATTTGATTGTCAGCAACAGGAGCTCCTGCTACCTTTAGAACTTCTGTGTATACAGGAAGAGAGAAGAAGAGCTGCTGCAGATGGGCAGAGAAGATTCAGGTATGTGTTTGGGGGGGAGGGGGGAGCTGCTATTGAAAATTGTTTTACCTTAATGCAGAGAATGCTTTAAGGTAGAAAATCTTTTGCCTTTAGAACCACTTTAAAGTGTTACTAAACCCAGGACCCTGAATTCACTATATCTGGTCCCCCACAGTACACGGAACATGGAAATGCAATTATTTTAGTAAATATAAACTGCTAAATAGTACCTTTTCTCTTCAGCAGTATATAGCAGTCTTGTGACTTCTATCAGTGTCTGGTTAAAGCTTGTAGGAGGAGTGTTCATTCTACTCTGACTGTCCTTTGAAGCTGCAAGACCACTGACCCTCTGTCTGGACAGTGCTCATTTGCCCTGTGCTGATCACATGCACCCTTCCAAGAAAAAAAAAAAAACTCTATCAATACACAACAAACTGAGCATGTGTAGCCTGACCCCAAAGGGTCTGTCTTATCAGAATTTGGTTAGTGAACAGTGGACGAAGGGGAGGATCAGAGAAGACAGGATCAAACAGCCTTTTCACACAATGCTGAGGATTATCCCCTTAGGTTCCACAGTGAGTATAACAAGCATGCTTTACTGCATACACAGACTGATTTCACTGTTGTGGGTTTAACACGTTAATGTCAAAGGATATCCTATACATTCTACTGGGTATATGAATTCATTATTTTGGTTTTTGTATTTAAAACAGGTTTTGAAACATTTTGACACATCTAAATGCTTTTACCCCAGTATTAAACCTAAGGATTCATTTCTGTAAATCTTTTGCACATAATCTGCCTTGTTATATGCAGAAATTACTTGAAATTAAATTTGGGGTTAAAGTTTAGCCTTACAGGTATTCCTTATGAATTACATTAACAGACAGTTACACTACATTTTCTAGGCTAACTATCCAGAACTAATTACGTTGCAGTCTACATTGCTTGAGGAATGCAACCACCGCCATAGTTCATGACTAGGCCATACAGTTTTAGCAGAAAAGACAGTCATTCTTTCTACAATACTGTTTTTTTTTAGAGTCCTTATGTTCCAGTATCCAAAACCTTTAACTCCACATTTCAAAAACAGTGTAATAGTTTTACTAAGCCTAATATGTATTTTAGAGTCCATATTCGGACCTAAAACACCATATTACAGCTAGATTTACACAGAAGGTGTCTTGGAATGCATATTTCTGCTGTTTCCTGTGAATAAGATTTAAGAGGTTTACTTTATGGCATCCTTGAAGGTATCTATGAGTGTCTAAATTAAAGAGTCCATGTATACGGTGCTTTTATTATCCACTTCCTGATCGCCCGCAATGTACCGTGGGCGAGCGTGTAGGCAAAGCGACTTACTCGTACATTGCTGCCTACTTCACCCCCCACCTGGCACCTGCTGTGATTGTATACAGCGGGAGCCTGTCAGCAAGTCCCGGCTATGATTCACGGTCCGGACCTGCTGATCGGCTGTGTACAATCACAGCCCAGAGCTCTGTGTTGATAAACAACACAAAGCTCTGTACAGACGGAGCAATATGTCAGTTTCTCATCCCTGCAAAGCAAAGGTGAGAAACTGAGAGATCTAGTAGTAAGAGCAGCACACATTTCACACATTACACATAGTTAGGCACACATTTAACCCCTTGATCGCCCTAGATGTTAACTCCTTCCCAGGCAGTGTCTTTAGTACAGTGAGAGTGTATAGTATTATTACTGATCATTGTATTAATGTCACTGATGTCAGTGGCAGTTAGTCAGTTCCCCCCCAGTGTCAGTTAGTGTCTGATTGCTTGTGGCACTATTGCAGTCTCATTATAAGTCACTGATCACTGCCATTAGTAGTATAATTTTTTTTTTTAAATAAAGACAATAGTCCCCCCTGATGAAGACACGTGGCCCTGTGTCGAACACGCGTAGGGGAAGGGCCAGGACGGAGCACGGAGCCTTTCACTCCACTGAGATGCGATGCACAGCTTATCCCTCCTGACAGGCAAACTTTGAGGCAAACTTTGGAGACTGTTATCAGTTTGGTGCACTCACGCACCTTGCAAATGTGAGTACCCTAATGTAGGGAGCTTTTATCCTAATAAATATTTATAAACGATATCACACTATCCAGTTTTTCTTTTCCTTTATTCCTAACTGTGGAGTTGCTGCTGAAAACTGTGCATCTGGATTCCATCACTGAGCCGTGGGATGGCTCATAAGCGTGTTTAGACTCAGTCTCACAGCTGAGTCGCATGCTCTGAGGTGAGTGGCTGTCCCCGGGGAGTCACTGGATGGCACTTGAGCATAGAAATCTGAGCACTAAGCACTAAGATTAATGCACGCACGTTGGATTTTTTATGTACTGTTTCTATGGACTTTATGTGCATTTCTTTCATATATTGGACTTTAATAATCACGTACCACATCTTGGATTTGATATTCACACTCATTGTGTGGCACTTGGCACTTTGTTGTATTTTGCACTTATCACTATGATATATTTTTATGTATATATTTTTTTTATTTTTTTTATCCAGTAAATTTCAGACTATTTAAATGATTTTTTCATCCATTATATATACAGATAGTAGTTCAGTAACCGCTACTCTCATTCTAATGGTATACATCTAGTATATTATTTACACATTGCACTTTAAAATCACTTGTTTTTTTTATATATCCTTTGTGCCTTGCTGTGACCGGATAAGCCGCTTATGCGGTATTTTCAGTATACCTCATATGCATTAATAATCTCCACATTGATATTTTCACCTTAGAGCAGCGTATCTTTTGTATACATAGGTAGGTGCTATAACTTTCACACAAACCAATCAATATACAGTTACTGGGATTTTATGTCAAATACATGTAGCAGAATACATTTTGGTCAAAATTTATGAAGAAATGCAATTTTTTAATTTTTTTTATTGAATTTTTTTTTCATAGCAAAAATATTGGGGTTTTATTTTTCAAAATATTTGGTAATTTTTCGTTTATATCACAAAAAATAGAAAAACTCAGTGATGATCAAATACCACTAAAAGAAAGCTCTATTTGTGTTAAAAAAATTAGATCATT